>CM055117.1:30851636-32051636 GCA_029206835.1 Rana muscosa | reverse complement strand
GATGGACTCCATCTCTCGCTCCGGCCAGGTCAAAGACACCTGGGCCCGGAGCTCCGGAATGCCGGCACCCAGGCTGAAGGTGCCTGGGCGCGACTCTGACCTCCGACTCTGAACCCCGTGTTCAGGGCGTCCGCCCCCCTTTATCTCCTCACCCCAGCCTCACAGCAGGTTCCCCGCCCCGCTGTACAACTGCCGGAAGAGGACAAAAAGGGCACAGTACTGCAGTGAGGGCTCAACCCCGGCCTAGTGTGATGGCGCCACCCACAGGCCGAAGGGAACCTCACACCACCAAATTCCCTAACAATCAGTGCATCTGGGTTACACTACCACCCAGATGCCTCCCCTAAATTCAAACACCCGCTACAATATAAAAAAAGGTATTGCGCAAAAAAACCTCAAACACATCTATAAATAATCATGAAAAAACACATAAAAAAACAATCATGAATCATGTTTATGTGTTTTTTCATGATTATTTATTGATGTGTTTGAGTGTTTGAGTTTTTTGCGCAATCTCTTTTTTTCTATATATTACTAATAGGGATGAGCTTCGAGTTCGAGTCGAACTCATGTTCGACTCGAACATTGCCTGTTCGCCCGTTCGCCGAACAGCGAACAAATTGGGGTGTTCGCGGCAAATTCGAAAAGTCTATGGGAGAAATCTAAAGTGCTAATTATAAAGGCTAATATGCAAGTTATTGTCCTAAAAAGTGTTTGGGGACCCGGGTCCTGCCCCAGGGGACATGTATCAATGCAAAAAGAAGTTTTAAAAACGTCTGTTTTTTCGGGAGCAGTGATTTTAATAATGCTTAAAGTGAAACAATAAAAGTGAAATATTCCTTTAAATTTCGTACCTGGGGGGTGTGTATGATATGCATGTGAAGTGGCGCATGTTTCCCGTGCTTAGAACTGTCCCTGCAAAAAGTGTCATTTTTGAAAGAAAAAAATGCATTTAAAACTGACTCGCGGCTATTAATGAATTGTCGGCTCCCGGCAATACATACAAAAGTCATTGATAAAAAAAAAAAAAAAAGCGTGGGGGTTCCCCAGAATTCAATTACCAGGCCCTTCAGGTCTGGAATGGATATTAAGGGGAACCCCGCCGCAAATAAAAAAAAAATTGACGTGGGGTTCCCCCAAATATCCATTCCAGGCCCTTCAGATCTGGCATGGATTTTAAGGGGAACTCCACCCCAAATTAAAAAAAAAATGGCGTGGAGTCCCCCTAAAAATCCATACCAGACCCCTTATCCGAGCATGCAACCTGGCCGGCCGCAGGGGAAAAGGGGGGGACGAGAGAGCGGCCCCCCCTCCCTCCTGAACCGTACCAAGCCACATGCCCTCAACATGGGGAGGATGTCCCCATGTTGATGGGGACAAGGGCCTCATCCCCACAACCCTTGCCCGGTGGTTGTGGGGGTCTGCGGGCGGGGGGCTTATCGGAATCTGGAAGACCCCTTTAACAAAGAGGACCCCCAGATCCCGGCCCCCCCCATGTGAATTGGTAAGGGGTACATTGTACCCCTACCATTTCACGAAGAAAGCATAAAAAAATGTTTAAAAAAACACACAAACACCTTGAAAAAGTCCTTTATTTAAAATAAAAAAAAAAACCATTCCAGCGCTGAAATCCAGTGTCCCGCGGCGATCCCGATGTCCAGCGCTGTCCGTCATTGGTTGTGCCTGAGCGGACCTGATGGGGAACTCCCTCTCAGTATTTTAAATGTATAGACCCGCCCCTTCTAAAGTTCCCCATCAGGTCCGCTCAGCGGACCAGATGCGGAACATGAGAAGGGGCGGGTCTATACATGTATTACCAAAGTGAGAGCAGTTCCCCATCAGGTCCGCCTCCTCGGTATGTCAGACCCGCCTACGTCATTGGCTTGAGCGGGGAACTTCCTTCACTATGTAAATTTAAATTTACATAGTGAAGGAAGTTCCCCGCTCAAGCCAATGACGTAGGCGGGTCTGACATACCGAGGGGGCGGACCTGATGGGGAACTGCTCTCACTTTGGTAATACATGTATAGACCCGCCCCTTCTCATGTTCCGCATCTCGTCCGCTGAGCGGACCTGATGGGGAACTTTAGAAGGGGCGGGTCTATACATTTAAAATACTGAGAGGGAGTTCCCCATCAGGTCCGCTCAGGCACAACCAATGAAGGACAGCGCTGGACATCGGGATCGCCGCGGGACACTGGATTTCACCGCTGGAATGTTTATTTATTTATTTTTTTAAATAAAGGACTTTTTCAAGGTGTTTGTGTGTTTTTTTAAACATTTTTTTTACGCTTTCTTCGTGAAATGGTAGGGGTACAGTGTACCCCTTACCAATTCACATAGGGGGGGGCGGGATCTGGGGGTCCCCTTTGTTAAAGGGGTCTTCCAGATTCCGATAAGCCCCCCGCCCGCAGACCCCCACAACCACCGGGCAAGGGTTGTGGGGATGAGGCCCTTGTCCCCATCAACATGGGGACATCCTCCCCATGTTGAGGGCATGTGGCTTGGTACGGTTCAGGAGGGAGGGGGGGCCGCTCTCTCGTCCCCCCCTTTTCCCCTGCGGCCGGCCAGGTTGCGTGCTCGGATAAGGGGTCTAGTATGGATTTTTAGGGGGACTCCACGCCATTTTTTTTTTAAACTTGGGGTGGAGTTCCCCTTAAAATCCATGCCAGATCTGAAGGGCCTGGTAATTGAATTCTGGGGAACCCCCACGCTTTTTTTTTTTTTTTCTCAATGACTTTTGTATGTATTGCCGGGAGCCGACAATTCATTAATAGCCGCGAGTCAGTTTTAAATGCATTTTTTTTCTTTAAAAAATGACATTTTTTGCAGGGACAGTTCTAAGCACGGGAAACATGCGCCACTTCACATGCATATCATACACACCCCCCAGGTACGAAATTTAAAGGAATATTTCACTTTTATTTTTTCATTTTAAGCATTATTAAAATCACTGCTCCCGAAAAAACGGCCGTTTTTAAAACTTCTTTTTGCATTGATACATGTCCCCTGGGGCAGGACCCAGGTCCCCAAACACTTTTTAGGACAATAACTTGCATATTAGCCTTTATAATTAACACTTTAGATTTCGAACGTTCGAGTCCATTGTATTTAATAGGGTTCTAAAGTTTACACGAACATTTTGTCTGTTCGCAGGTTCTGGTGCGAACCGAACAGGGGGGTGTTCGGCTCATCCCTGATTACTAACTATTAAATTATAGGTATTGGAATTTCCTTTCAAATTTGGCTGTTAGTGAACGTAACGGATACAAATTTATCTAAAGTTACAAAGTATATGAAATAACAAATGCCGTATCTAAACAAATGGAATTTAACAAAATAATAAAAATGTATAATAATAATAAAAACGTCTTATTATTATTATTATTATTTATTATTAATTGGTTCTGTTCCATTTGTTTAGATGCGACATTCGTTATTTCGTAACTTCAGATAAATTTGTATTCTTTACGTTCACTAACAGCCAAATTTGAAAGGAAATTCCAATATCTATAAATTTAATAGTTAGTTATAATTAGTTAGTTAGTTAGTTCATTCAAATTTTTGGATTTTCTTTCTTATTTTCATATTTGCAAATTTTCAAATTTACAAATTTAATGAATTTTCGAATTTACGAACTGACGCATTATTTCATTTACAAATTTACATATTGCGATCATAACGAATGACCCAAAAAACGAAATAGAAACGAAAATGAAAACGAACACTGTTTCTCCAGCAGCCCCTGCGGGTGTAGTGCTAAACATGGATCTATGTTGAATATTTTAGAATCAGCATTGTGACGTCACAAGGAGGCGATAAACCAGTCTGGAGAAAAGTGGAAGCCAGCAGAGTAGCAACCAATTGCTAGCCCCAACCACCAAAGCAGGAGCCACAAAAGGTCCATAGCCATAGATTCAGTTAAGAATGATGGTGTATAGAAGCATTATTAGTGGTAGGGAGGTGGAGAGAAGGGATAAGGGGGGGTTGGTGCAAGTGTATTTTATATTACAGTGTATTGACAGCCAATCTAAATCGCTTAATAGGCTGCCTTTAACGTAATGCATGTCAACTCTTTAAATACCGATCATTAACATGCTTGCAGTCGTTGTGTTGCAGTCATGTAAAGCCGTACAAATTATTTTGTTCTGATGAGCTGAACGCTATTCCTTTTTTTTTTTTTCTCCATTTCATTGATGTGGGATATTCTGTTCGTTTCTACAAAGAAGCCTACTATTTTGAAGATCATTGAAGTCTTTGAATCCACTGATCATAGTGGTGCCCTTTCACTTTTTTTCTGAGAACTATTTCAAATTATTCACCATTTCAGTGATATACAGAATTTCTTATCTGATTGACATTAAAATAATACACTGCTTTTCTTATGCATGAGTTTCCCAGGCTGTGAAAAGGTCCCTTCTTTAAATCAGCTTTCAGCGACTCGGTAAAATGGAATGCTAATGTTGTTTTGTCTTTTTTTTTTTTTTAAGAAATAATATACTCTTCTTCTCATTACATCGGTGATTTTCCGTGACCCGTAGTCGCGCGCCGCCATCTGCAAGCAGCCGGGTTAATGTCCTTTCGGAATGTGATGCTTTTCAAAATATCAAGCGGTCTGTCTATGACTTGATGTGTCTTCTCACCAGCCACTTCCTTTTTTTTGGTAGCTGAAAGACCAATTTATTTTGTCTTCTGATATAAACCAATGGATGCACGGCACTGCTGGGGAATGTGATGCACATTTCCAGACAAAAAAATGTAGCACCCCTCCTGCATAGGGGTATGGGGTAGAGCAGGGGGTCTCCAAACTTTCTAAACAAAGGGTCAGTTTATTGTCCTTCAGGCATTAGTGGGGCTGGAATGTGGTCCCCTCAGGAGTAGAAAATGCCACAGTTATAAGACTTGGTGGTCAGTGGGAGTAAATAAAAAAGACATAGCACTTAGTGCCCTGTCATTGGTATTGAAGGAATAATGCTTCATCATTGGTGTCAGTGGGAAGAATAGTGCCTCATTGTTGTTGTCATTGGGAAGAATAGTGACCCATTGTTGGTGTCAGTGGGAAGAATAGTGATCTATTGTTGATGTAATTGGGAGTAAAAGTGCCGTATTGTTGATGTCATTGGGAAGAAAAGTGTTCCATTGTTGATGTCATTGGGAGTAATAGTGCCCAATCGTTGGTGTCAGTGGGAGAAGTAGTGTCCCATCATTGGTGTCATTGAGAGTAATAGTGTCCCATCGTTGGAGTCATTGTGAGGAATAGTGTCCCATTGCTGGTATCAGTGGGAGAAATGGTTCCCCCAAGGGCTGGAAAAGGGCAAGCAGAGGGCCCTTTTCGGCCCAAGGGCTGCAGTTTGGAGTCCACTGGGGTAGAGAAATGGACTCACTTCTAGTAGGGAGGAGGGGAGCATCTAGCCAGGATGAATCCATGGCTGCAGTGGAGGGTGTCATGTGACAGTTGTATTCGTCCAGCTTCACATGGAGAGGTGTTTAAGATTAAGTCTCCATTAGCAACAAGGGCTTCCAGACTCCATCAGACCAAAAGAATGCCAGGCTCCTCTAAGGGGAAGACACCAATCCCTCTTCTGCAGGACAATTTTCGGGCTCTGCCACCTTGAAAGCTGGGTCCTCCGTGACCAGACAGGGCAGCTTGAAGAATTCTGTGCTAGGCCCATATAGAACAAAGGCCTACGCAGCATGCTTGAGGTGATTGTAGCCATATTAATCCACTTGTACAAACGTGCTACATTACAAGAGTACTGTCCATGATACTTTTTTTTTAATTTGCACTAACATCCAAATTTTCAGGACAAGCTTTTGGGGGCGTACCCCCTTCTTCAAGGTCCAAGCAGTCCTCCAGACTGTACCTAGTAATTTCCTGAAGCCCTGGTGTGATTTTTCCCTGAGACCCTTCACCATTTTTGATGCTCATCCCTGGACATTTTCTATCAAGATTTTTGTGATAAGTAAGATCTTAGAGAGGCTTAGTGGTTTATACTTCTGCCTTGCTGCACTGGAGTTATTTTTTAATCCCAGCCAAGACACTATTTGCATGGAGTTTGCGTTTTGCATATCTTCTGCACTCTAAAGATATGCTGGTAAGTTAATTGGCATCTGTTCAAATCGGCCCTAGTATGTGTATGTATGCATGTGAGATAGGAACCTTATGATTGTAAGCTCCTTGAGGGCAGACATTGATGTGAATGTACAATGTGTACATTTCCTGTGCTATACAAATAACTATAAAAAAATGAATATTAATACAACTATCCCAAGGCTATGAGAAGGGCACAAAGCATATTGCGCATCACTTTATATTTTATTTTTTAGAAGGCAAGAAACCACAGCGAAGCCAGAGGAGATACCTGATTTCATGTCAAAGCCAACTTTCCTCCAAGCTAAAACATCTATAGAATACAAACCAGGCATCCCAAAAATGTGTATTATTTAAAGGAGCCCTCGGCTAAAACGTGTCTATACAGCAGTTGAGACACCAACAGAAGAGATGCAGAAAGTGTCATCCTATGCATCAGGGACAGCTAGATAGGAACAATAGAATTGTATTTCCCTGCCAAGGCATGCGTGCTGATACATTTCTTATATTCTGAGTTTCAGAAGTTCTTAGTATGAAGAATTCATGGAAAAGAGGATATTAATGTTTGAGGTCGTTTTAGAATGATTCGCTGATGAAAGATCACTCAAGGTTCCTTAAGGTGTGTTTAAATAATTCAAGTTTGAACTAAGTTTGTTAAAGTTGGAGAGAAGAGTTTCTGGAAAGAAAGGAGGGGAGAGCAAGAAAGAAAAGGAGATGCAGAAGGAATATAATGGAAAAGAAGTAAGGAAGGAAGGAAGGACGGAAGGAAGGAAGGAAGGAAGGACAATGTAAAGAAAGGAAGGGGAGAATGAAGGAAGGACAATGTAAAGAAAGGAAGAGGAGAATGAAGGAAAGACGATGTAAAGAAAGGAAGAGGAGAATGAAGGAAAGACGATGTAAAGAAAGGAAGGGGAGAATGAAGGAAGGACGATGTAAAGAAAGGAAGGGGAGAATGAAGGAAGGACGTTGTAAAGAAAGGAAGAGGAGAATGAAGGAAGGATGATTTAAAGAAAGGAAGGGGAGAATGAAGGAAAGACAATGTAAAGAAAGGAAGGGGAGAATGAAGTTAGGACGATGTAAAGAAAGGAAGGGGAGAATGAAGGAAGGACGATGTAAAGAAAGGAAGGGGAGAATAAAGGAAGGACGATGTAAAGAAAGGAAGGGGAGAATGAAGGAAGGATGATGTAAAGAAAGGAAGAGGAGAATGAAGGAAGAGAGAGAGAGAGGAGCAGGAAGGAATCAAGGAAAGAAGGAAAGGGAAGTTTAAGGGAAAGAACAGGAAAGAGAAGGAAGGAGGGAAAAAAGAAATTTAGGTAAAAAAACAAGGAGGGAAGGAAGGAAAGAAAAAGAAAGGAAAGGAAGGAAGGAAGCAAGCGAGGAAGGAAAAAAACAAGAAGAAAGGAACAAGTTTAAATAAAGAAAGGGAAAGGAGAGAGGGAGGGGAGAAGGAAAGAAACACGGAAGGAAGGGAAAAATGGAAGGAAAACGTTAAAGAAAATACCGGGTGAAGGAAGGAAGGAAGGAAGGAAGGAAGGAGAAATTTAAAGAAAAAGAAGGGATGAAGAGAGGAAAATAAATTTTAAAGGGAAGAACAAGAAAAAGAAGGAAGGAGGGAAAAAAGAAACAAAGTGGAAGATGGGAGGAGAGAATAAGCTGGGAACCATGAAAGTAAAAAAGGAAGGAAGGAGTGAAGGGGGAAGATAAAGAGTGTACCAGGCTGGAGGCTGAGGTGATGAGAGGGCTCCACTTGCGGCTAGACATGTGCACACTGAAATATTTTGTTTCGGAATTTCGTTTTGGTCCGAAAAATAAATTTATTTAGTTACTCCCGAAATTCATTTTTATTTATTTTGTTTTTCGTTAGAAATTGCATTCGTCCAAAAATCCGAATTAATTAAGGTCGAATCTGTCATTGAAGGCTTATGGTGTCTGTCGAATGTTCAAAGAAGATTCGACGGAGCAGCAAAACTGTACGACGCTGCAATCGTACATTTCTGGTCGAATGTTCCGCCTACAAGCTAGCTATTGTAGAATTCTAATGTTGTATGACTAGTAATAATTATATTTATTATTATTACTAGTCAACCAACATTAGAATTTTTCTATAGCCTATTGGCGGATGCATTTGACCGGAAATGTACGATTGCGGCGTCGTACAGTATAGCTGTCTAAGAATCTTCTTAGAACTTTCGACAGACACCATAAGCCTTCAATGACAGATTCAACGTTTGTATGTTTTTCGATGCTTTGTCGAATCTTCGTCGTTCATGTTGAATTGTCAAGTTAGTTCTAGCTATTTTACTGCTCCTCCTCTTTGGTTACAATCAGCCAATAACATTCATCATCATCATTATTTTTATTTTACTTCCCCCACCCAATTCCAGCAGTGATCTTTTCTCTCTATAATGTCGAATCTTTTCTCTCCTATGTAGAATAATCTTGGACTAATAAAGTTAAGGTTAGGCAAATTCGACCACAGGTTCGATAGACACAGATTGTTATTGTCACCGTCATGTCGAATCTCCTATCTATATCGAACTGTTGTCGCAACGAAAACTAAAATAAAGCATTTGTTTATGTCGGATCTTTCGGTTTTCGGATTCTGTGCTTTCGTTTTCGTTTGTAAAAACGATAACGAAAATACCTGAAATTTGGACGAAAATGCATTCGTACGAAAACGAATGCACATGTCTACTTGCGGCTGAGAGCAGAGTACCTCTGGGGTTGGAGACAGAGGGTGCTCTGCCCAGAGATGCATGGGTTGCCTGCCGATGAAGCTGTCTAATGGTTCCAGAAGTGGACACCCCGGAGCAGAGAAGGCAGTCGGGGACAATGGTTCCCTGGAGGTGCTGGCGGGGCTCAGCAGGTGGAAAAGCAGAGACGTTGTCAAAAGCCAAGCCGTGGGTCAAACACAGGAAGACAGTCAGAAGGTGTGGTTGTGATCAAGCCGGGGTCAAACACAGGAAGTCAGTAAGAAGGTGTGGTTGTGATCAAGCCGGGGTCAAACACAGGAAGGCAGTCAGAAGGTGTGGTTGTGATCAAGCCGGGATCAAACACAGGAAGTCAATCTGGAACAGGCAAGGAGCAGGTCCGTGAAACAAGCTGGGTTCAGAGACAGGAGAGAAGCCAGAGCAGGTCAGGGTAAGCCAGGTCGGTAAGAGGTAATTTAACAGGAGCAAGGAACACAAGAACACAGGATACAGAGCTGACAATAATCCAGCAATTTATAAAAGCAGTTGGAGTCCTTATATAGGCCAGCAAAACACTGCTAATTAGCAAGTTTGCGTAAGAACGTTAGTCGCTGCTAACGTGCGTTCGCCGTTACGCGCCGATTGCTAATGCGCGGATTAGCGTGGCCATAACGGATATGGGCATATCTGCCAGTTCTTCTCTGGTTTCTTCCCTGACAAAGAGAGAGGGTAGGAGGAGAGGTTATGGAGAGAAGAAAAGCAGATTGGAGAATGAAGGGGAGGAAAGGGAGGGATTAACAAGATGGAGAGAAGAGAGAGAAAAGAGGGGAAGGGGTGGATAAAAAAAAAAGAATAGGGAGTGGAGGGGAGTGTAAAGATGAGAGGACAGAAGAGAAAAGGAGGATGGGATATCAAGAGGATAAAGTATGTACAGCGGAAATGATGTAAACATAGGGGAGAAGAAAAGAGGGGAAGAAAGGGAAAAAAAGGAGGGAAAAATAGCAGAGGGGAAGGGTGAGGGAGAGGGGAGGAGAGGGGAGGGGTGGGGAGGAGAGGGTATAGAAAAGGCAAGGGAGAGACGGAAAGGAGAAGACAAAAGAGGAAAAGGAGGGGGGAGGAGAGGAGAGGAGTGATGATATGTGAGGGGAGGGTATAGAAGAGGCAAGAAAGAGGGTGAGAGAGAGGGAAACAAGAGCAGAAGACAGTAGAAGAAAAGGATAAAAAGGTGAAATGAGCAGAGAAGGCAGGGTAGAGGGAGAGATGAGAGAAGAGAAATGGGGAAGGAAAGGGAAGAGGGGCAAGTTCAGGGAAAAGGAGGGGAACTAAGACCCCTTTCACACTGAGAAGTTTTTCAGGTGTTTTAGCGTAAGAAATAGCGCCTGAAAACTGCCTCCCATTCATTTCAGTGTGACTTTTCACACGGGGGCGGTGCACTTGGAGGATGTTAGGAAAAGTCCTGCAAGCTGCATCTTTGGGGCAGTTTGGGAGCGGTGTATACACCGCTCCCAAAACGCCCTGCCCATTGAAATGAATGGCCAGCGCTACCAAATCGCCTGAAAAGCGATTTGGAAGCGCCGCAACACAGGCGCTCTTAACCCCTTCTTCGGCCGCTAGCAGGGGTTAAAAGCAACTCGCTAGCGGCCTAAAAGTGCTGCTTAAACAGCGGTAAAGTGCCGCTAAAACTAGTGCCGCTTTACCCCCTAACGCACGGCGGCCCCAGTCAAAGGGGTCTAAGAGGGAGTGGAAATAGGGGAAAGGAGAGGACAGGAAAAAGATAAAGAAGAGGGAAAGGAGAGGAGAGGAAAAGAAAGAAGGAGAGGGAATGGAGAGGAGAGGAAAAGGAAGAAGGAGAGGGAAAGGAAAGGAGAGCAAAAGGAAGAAGGAGAGGGAAAAGAGAGGAGAGGGAAAGGACAGGAGAGGAAAAGGAAGAAGGAGAGGGAAAAGAGAGGAGAGGAAAAGGAAGAAGGAGAGGGAAAGGAAGAAGGAGAGGGAAAAGAGAGGAGAGGAAAAGGAAGAAGGAGAGGGAAAAGAGAGGAGAGGGAAAGGACAGGAGAGGAAAAGGACGAAGGAGAGGGAAAAGAGAGGAGAGGGAAAAGAGAGGAGAGGAAAAGGAAGAAGGAGAGGGAAAAGAGAGGAGAGGAAAAGGAAGAAGGAGAGGGAAAGGAAAGGAGAGGAAAGGGAAGAAGGAGAGGGAAAAGAGAGGAGAGGGAAAGGACAGGAGAGGAAAAGGAAGAAGGAGAGGGAAAAGAGAGGAGAGGAAAAGGAAGAAGGAGAGGAAAAGGACAGGAGAGGAAAAGGAAGAAGGAAAGGGAAAGAAGCAGAGATATAGAGAGGAAAGAGGAGGAGATGGGAGGAGATGAGGGATAAATAAAGGAGAGGAGAAAAGGGTGTAAGAAGAGAAAAGGGTAGAAGAAGAGAAAAGAGGGGAGGAAGAGAGTAGGAGAGGGGAGGGATAGAGAGAGAGGGGGAGAGGTCAATAGAGATGAAGAGAGGAGAGGGGAAAGAAATTTGGAAGAGAGGAGGCAAGAAGGGAGGAGGGAATATTGCGAGGATGGAGTATGGAGAGTGGAGAAAAGGTAAAAGCAGAAGAGGAAAAAAGAGGGTAGGAAAGGAAAAAGGAGGAAAGGATAGAGGAAGAGAGAAGAGTGAGGGGAAGAAGGGGGAAACAGAGGGGAAGAAAAGAGGAGGAAAGGGTAAAAGAAGAGAAAATAAAGGAGAAGAGAGGAGGATAGAGGAGAAGAGCGAAGGAGATAGAGAGAGGTTTAGGGGTGAAGAGAGAAGAAGAGAATAGAGGGCAGGAGATGAGAGCAGAGGTGAGGGGATAGGGAGGAGATGTGAAGGAGGAAGAAAGGCTTCATGCACACTGGAGCTTTTATAAACTCTTGAGAAAAGCAGCTTCAAAAAAGTGCCTAATGCCGCGTACACACGATCATTATTCACGGCGGTTAAAAAACCGCCGTGAATAATGACAGGAAAAACGAGGGAACCGCTTGGTTCCCTACACACGGTCGTTTTTCCCGTCATTTTTTCTCTTGACGAGAAAAACGACCGTCTGTGGGCTCTGCGGCAGTGTCTCCCTATGGGAAAACTGCCGCGGAAAAAAATGCTGGAAAAAACGATGAGAAAATTTAAAACATGTTCTAATTTTTCTCGTCGTTTTTTATGCCGTTTTTCTCAACGAGAAAAACGACATAAAGCCCACAGACGATCGTTTTTCTCGGCGAAAAAAAAAATGACGTTTTTCTCGTCGAGAAAAGCGGTCGTGTGTACGCGGCATAAGTCGCAAACACTTTTAGGCACCTCAAGCGCTTGGGCATTTACTTATTTAATTGGCTGGAATGTGAATTTATTCTGGCCATTAAACTGAAATAAAAAAAAGTGCCTAGAGCTTAGGTGCGTTTAGACATCTTTACCCTCGTTTAGGTGTGTCAGGCTTTTTTTTTTCAGGCTTTTTTATGCTCAAAAGCTCTTCTCCTAAATGCAGCTTTGGTTGGTTCGTCTTCTGCCTCTAAAGTCTGTAAACGCATATAGTGTGCATGGACACATAGACTAACATAGAGGGGCGTTTAGACATTTAGAGGCAGAAGAAGAAAAGCTTAGTCACCAGAGTTTTTGAGCTCAATTGTGCATAAGGCCAAAAGAGGAGAGGAGAGGGAAGGGAAAGAAAGTGGAAAGGAACAAATCCAATAATAGTGAGAGAGAAGAAAAAGATATATATCTTAGAACATTGCGAGAAAAGGTAGAAAGAAAGATAAAATGGGAGAAGACTATCACGGCACTTACATCGGAAAGTCCCCACATAATTAAATTTCCAAGTGAAACATGCGAATAACTTTGCATAATCTTCAGCCTTTCAATGCCTCCTCTGGTCGCTCTTTCATCCCAGATGCAGCATGAGAATTACCCTTTCCTTTCCCTTATTTAATAAAGGAATTGGGCATTCTGATATTCATATTCATGGAGCGGCCTGTTAATAATTCATGTAATGGCCTTGGGCCGGGTGACGTAGAATGGAACTCTATACAGAGACATGCGGAATGCAGGGAAATGAATTGTTAGGGGTAGAGAGTGTTCAGAAAGTAATATAGCCGGCCAGAGATGAGACAATTTCCATTCTTAAAGTGGACCTGTCTGAAAATCCAGTTTTAATTCATTAATATGACAAAAGCTTTATTTCCAAAACCACAATATCATTGCAAAGTGCAACTTCCCTTGCAAAGTGAATGGCCTATTTGCCTTTAGTAAATCAACCCCATGTGATATGGGATGCCCTAGGCCAGTGATGGCGAACCTTGGCACCCCAGATGTTTTGGAACTACATTTCCCATGATGCTCACCTGCATGAGCATCATGAGCATCATGGGAAATGTAGTTCCAAAACATCTGGGGTGCCAAGGTTCGCCATCACTGCCCTAGGCCAGTGTTTCTCAACCCTGTCCTCAAGTACCCCCAACAGGCCATGTTTGCAGGTTCTCCTTTGTCTTGCACAGGTGCTTCAAATCACACTCAATGGCTTGGTATTTTGGACAGCTATTTTTTATAAGAGAAATTCCCAAAACATGGCCTGTTGGGGTTACTTGAGGACAGGGTTGAGAAACACTGCCCTAGGGCAGTGATGGCGAACCTTGGCACCCCAGATGTTTTGGAACTACATTTCCCATGATGCTCACGCACTCTATAAATAAAAAAGCCTGTTTGCCTTTAGTAAATCTACCCCATAGCCTCTAGCTACCTCATTATAGACTACACAGTTTTTAACCACTTCCCGCCCGCCATATAACAGAATGACGTGCGCAAAGTGGTTAATTTATCCTGACTGGGCGTCATATGACGTCCAGCAGGATAAGCCGCAAACGCGCGCCCGTGAACGCGCGCAGGGCGGCGATCGGTGGTGTGGTGTGTCACTCTGACACACCGCAACTCTGATTGTGGTAAAGAGCCTCTGACATAGGCTCTTTACCTTGTGATCAGCTGTGACCAATCACAGCTGATCACAGCGTGTAACCAGATAGTGCCGGTAAACGGCTTTCCTCGGTTCACGCTGATAGAGAACCAATCGGCGGCTCTCCTGTCAGAGGGGGGGTCTGCGCTGATAATTAGCACATTGATTATCAGCTCAGCCCTCATCAGAGGTGCCCACCACATCTGCCAATCACTGTCCATCAGCTGCCAGTCAGTGCCCACCAAAGTGCCAGTCAGTGCCCATCGAAGTGCCAATCAGTGCCCATCAGTAACGCCTGTCAGTGCCCTTCACAGATGCCAATCAGTGCCCATCAGTAATGACTGTCAGTACCTCATCAGCAGTGCTGCCAAACAGTGCCATCTATTAGTGCCCATTAGTGCCACCTTTCAGTGCCCATCAGTGCCTCCTATTAGTGCCCATCAGTGCTGCCTATCAGTGCCCATCAGTGCCACCTATCAGTGCCGGGTATCAGTGCCCATCAGTGCTGCATATCAGTGCCTCCTCATCAATGCCCATCAGTGCCAACTTATTAGTGCCAACTCATCAGTGCCCGTCAGTGAAGGAGAAAACTAAATTTTATTAAAAAAATGTCAGACTTTTTTAGTTTGTTTAGCAAAAAATAAAAACCCCAGAGGTGATCAAATACCACCAAAAGAAAGCTCTATTTGGGAGAAGAAAATGATAACAATTTAGCTTGGGTACAGTGTTGCATGACCGTGCAATTGTCATTCAAAGTGTGACGGTGCTGAAAGCTGAAAATTGTCCCGGGCAGGAAGGGGGTAAAAGTGCCTGGTATTGAAGTAGTTAAGCAGACATACTTTGTACTGTAGACTCACATTATAATAAGAGGGCCCACAAGGTGCAACGATTGTGCAGCATTAATAAACAGGATACAAAGGAAAGGGACCTCATTTACGGTGAGTGATAGATAGAAGACCTTAAACCTTTAAAAATGTAATTCTTATCTCGGGAAGCTTCAATATGGGATTTGATACATTTATCGTCCAGATAGATCACCCGTTCAATTCTAAGTATTCTAAATCGAGATCCTAATGAAGGTTCAGCTCATTTCCTTTACACATTGTTTTCACTGAGTCATTATTTTACTTACTATAAAAAGGTGACACCGGCTTCTCACCTACCAATTAAATCAAAGTTGAAAGTGTGAATTGGTGTCTTCTGCATTTTCCCGGCCCGTTAGCAAGTTTGGCGAAATGAGAGGAGCAGAAAAATCCTGATCATTATTTCCCCGTTAATCACCGGCGGTTCATTCCCACTGACGTGTGATTTATTTTTGTTAGCAGTCATTCTACACTGCAGAGTGTCGGACGGCTGGCAGGCCTTCCTAGTGAAATGTATCATTCCTGCAGTGTCAGTGCATCTGTTAGATGTGGAGGAAAAGGGGTACGACATGGGAGCTCAAATAAAAACAATGTATCCAAATACACCTGTCAGAGATATGTGGGGACCACCGCTGCTCCAGTTTTTCTGAGGATTCTGGTTTTCTGGCTTTCCCTGTGTAGCCGTACCCCCCCCAAAAGGGCCGCTGGCTGATGATGGTCAAAAGCACTGTCAATGTACAGCCGTGGCCAAAGGTTTTGAGAATGACACAAATATTAAAAGAGAAGTATGGGTTTCCTTTTTTTTTTGTTTACATCTATTCTATATGAGCTGCTGATATCTATAAACCCTCCCAGTCCTCTCAGAAGTGCCCCCATTCTGTTAAAATCTGGATAAATACCTGTGGGAGGTTCTACAGTCTTTCATACAGCATCATCCAGACAATGGTGTAAATATAGAGTCTGGATCCACCCCCTTTCCTGTCATTTTGCTTGATTGATGTCGGCTCTCCTCCCTCTGCTTGTTTCTGAGACTTCACAGAGCGTAGCTGCTCCCCCTCCCTTCTAACTCCTCCCTCCTCCCTCCTCCCCCTCCCTATCTATCAGCACAGACACGTCTCTTAGGGGAGGGGGGACAGAGGCAGGGGGTGTGCTGGTGTGTTGGTGAAGATGTTCACACCCCCTGAGAACTTTTCAAACTGAAAGTGGACAGTTTTTGCCAGCAGAAGAAAAGTTCATGTGCACATGCTGTAAAAACTAAAAGAGGTAGGAAAAAAAGATTAGCTGATATGTGACTAATGTGATATGTACTAGTTATTTAACCCATCCCATACTTATCCTTTAATTTTCACAAAGTCATCTGCTTCAGTTTTTATGATGACAATTTGCATATACAGTACTCCAGAATGTTATGAGGAGTGATCAGATGAACTGCAATTAATTGCAAAGTCCCTTTTTGCCATGAAAATGAACTTAATCCCATAGAATATAAAAAAAAAAAAAAATTCTACTGCATTTGTGAAGAAGGCTACAGGGCGCCAAAGAAAGTCCAGCAAGCGCCAGGACCATCTCCTACAGTTGATTCAGCTGCAAGATCGGGGCATCACCCATGCAAAGCTTGCCCAGGAATGGCAGCAGGCAGGTGTGAGTCCATCTGTGCGCACAGTGAGGTGAAGACTTTTGGAGGATGATCTGGTGTCAAGAAGGGCAGCAAAGAAGCTACTTCTCTCCAGAAAAAACATCAGAGACAGACATATATTCTGAAAAAGGTACAGAGATTGGACTGCTGAGGACTGGGGTAAAATTATTTTCTCTGATGAATCCTTGAAAAAACCTTGTCCAGAGAAGAAAAGGTGAGTGCTACCACCAGTCCTTTGTCATGCCAACAGTAAAGCATCCTCAGACCATTCATGTGTGGGGTTGCTTATCAGCCAAGGGAGTGGGCTCACTCACAATTTTGTCTAAGAACATAGCCATGAATAAAGAATAGAACATAAACATCCTTCAAGAGCATCTTCTCCAAACCATCCAAGAACAGTTTGGTGAGGAACAATGCCTTTTCCAGCATGATGGAGCACCTTGCCATAAGGCAAAAGTGATAACTAAGTGGCTTGGAACAAAACATGGAAAGTTTGGGTCCATGGCCAAGAAACTTCCCAGACCTTAATCCCATTGAGAACTTGTGGTTAATCCTAAAGAGGCGGGTGAACAAAAGTAACCCCATAAATCAGCCCTAAAAAATTCCACTCGCCTGTTTGCATTTTGCAAATGGATTTTGAGGGCTGGCGAGTACCGCCGGCAGTCTGGGTTGTATGGGAACAATCGTAGGGGAAGAGAGAGGAGAGGAGAGCAGCCGATGCCGCTGCCTGGTGGATCAGAGCAGGGGAACATAACAGCTTTCATTTCAATAGCTGTGTGTTCCCCGCCCCGCGCCGTCATATACAGCCCCTCCCCCTTGTCCGGGCACTTTGATAGACAGATCACCCGTCCCAGGATTGGACGGGTGATCTGTCTATCAAAGTGCCCGGACAAAGGGGAGGGGCTGTATATGACGGCGCACAGCGGGGAACGCACAGCTATTGAAATTAAAGCTGTTATATTCCCCCCGCTCTGATCAACCAGGCGGCAGCGGTGGCGGCTCTCCTCTCTCTTCCCCTACACAGGTAGGCTGCATTGGGGACACATAGCTGCATGCATTGGGGACACATGGCTGCATTGGGGACACAGGCTGCATTGGGGACACAGGCTGCATTGGGGACACATGGCTGCATCGGGGACACATAGCTGCATTGGGGACACAGGCTGCATTGGCGGACACAGGCTTCATTGGTGGACACAGGCTGCATTGGTGACACAGGCTGCACTGGCGGGCATAGGCTGCATTGGTGACACAGGTTGCATTTGGGACACAGGCTGCATTGGTGGACACAGGCAGGCTGCATTGGTGGACACAGGCAGGCTGCATTGGTGGACATGGGCAGGCTGCATTGGTGGACACGGGCAGGCTTCATTTTTGGGAACGGATAAAGTTGTTGTTAATATTTATTTTTATAACTTCTGCATAAAACATTTAAGTGTCATTTCATGAGATAATTTATGAGGGCTTGTTTATGGGGTGGGATTAGGGGCGAGGCATGGTAGGTGTTGGGCGGGGCAACTGGTGGCGAGCAACCCTTGAGGCCTGACTAGTAGCAAAGGACTTGAAATTTTGGGCCCTGCCATAAATTCTGACAAACTCCATGCATTGATTATTCAGAATAATTGATTATTGAAGAATGGGCTGCCATCAGTCAGGATGTGGCTCAGAAGTTGATTGACAGCATGCCAGGGCAGATTGCAGAGGTCTTGAAAAAGTAGGATCAGCACTGCAAATATTGACTCTTTGCATAAACTTAATGTACTTGTCAATAAAAGCCTTTGACACATATGGAATGCTTGTAATTATACTTTAGTGATACCATAGTAATATCTGACAAAAAGATCTAAAAACACTGAAGCAGCAGATGTGAAAATTAATATTTGTGTCATTCTCACGGCTGTAAACTTCTGATGATGACCAGGGTTCACCCTCCCTTATGCAGAGGCTGCCAGGGCACACAGAGCACAGTCCAGGCACACTGACACAAGGAGCAATCTAGAACAGAAGACCCCAAGACTGGTTCTAGCCCGTGGCCTGTTAGGGGGGGGGGGGTGTTCAGTGGGAGAGCGAGCCAGCACAACTTGCACTACCTTTCTCCAACCAGAGGGCGCCCGGTCTCCTTTTCCCGACACCTTATCTCAGGGGAGGGAGAAGAGCCAGGCCAGGGACAGGATCATCATAGAGCACTGGTGAGGCCGTGAGCTAACTTCAGGTACCAACCCCTACGAAGTGACAGTGACAGGCCACTTTAATTAGAGACTTAAGTTTCACTTTAAATGCCTGAGAGGTGATTCACAGTTGACTTTCCAGGTAATCCCGCAGGCAATTAATAGCTCAGGGCTCTGTGCAGGCTCATCAAACCATGTCTTTATGGATGATGTTCAGTAGGGTTGAGGTCAGGGCTCTGTGCAGGACACTCTAGTTCCTCCACATCAAGCAAGTCAAACAATGCCTTTATCTATGGTGTTCAGTAGGGTAGAGGTAATGGCTCTGTGCAGGATAATCAGGTTCCTTCACATCAAACTCATCAAATCATGTCTTTATGGATGGTGTTCAGTGAGTGGAGGTAATGGCTCTGTGCAGGATACTCAAGTTCCTCCACATTAAACAGGTCAAACCATGTCTTTGTGGATGGTGTTCAGTAGGGTGAAGGTCATGGCTCTGTGCAGGATACTCGAGTTCCTCCACGCCAAACTCATCAAACCATGTCTTTATGGGATCAGTAGGGAGGAGGTCAGGGCTCTGTGCAGGACATTCGAGTTCCTCCACATCAAAAGGTCAAACCATGTTCTTATGGATGGTATTCAGTAGGGTGGAGGTCAGAGTTCTGTGCTGAATAATTGTGTTTCTCCACACCAAACTCATTAAAGCAGAGGTCCACCCTAAAAATAAACTTATAATAGCTTCCAAGTAATCTAAAATAAATAATTTTCTATATAAAAAAAAATATATATATATATTCTTGCCTGCAAATTGCGGTTACTAGGCAGATTTGCTAAACAAACCTTTTTCTCGCCTGGCTCACTTCCGTGCTATGTGCCCGTAGCCTCCCGTTTGAAGAGGTTAAGCGGTGTTCATAAATTTTGGGTCTTTCAGTGAGTTACCCTTTCCACTGGTTCTCTCCCCCAGAGTATGGGGTCAAGTCTCTGTTTCTTCCCCCAAAGAAAACAATGTCCAGAAGTACTTTAACTCCAGCAGAGAGTTTATTTTCTATTTGCTGCGTAATAGATAGAGACAGGTGGGTGAAAGAAGAAATAGTGTGGAGAATAGGTCCAGGGACAACCAGCAATCTCGTCGCCACTCGATCCCGAGTGGGTTTAGCTCACCCGTATAGTCCTCTCTCACAGTCCTAGCAGCCGGTGTGGAGCTCGAACATTTCCGCCACCCTATCCCCTTCAGGGACAGGTGTTAGAAATCCTCTAACCTCTGTAGACTTTAAGAACAGGATGATGCCAATGGGCACTCTACAGGTTAGTTTCCCCAAGTAACAAATCCTTCCCTCTGACAGGTCACCAGGCCTCTCCCGAGACAGCAATCTTCCATTACTCATCTCCTCAATGGGACCGATCCTCCCCTGGCTTCCTCTTGGTCAGAGCGGGTACCCTTCCCCAGGTATCCTGGGATACTTCTCTCAGGGATAGGCCCTAGCTAAAGGTGCTAGGCCCAGTTGCAAAGTTGCAGGCCCCAGGCTAAAGGTGCCTGGGCCCAATCACATCCACACGTACCCCTGGCCATGAGGGCCACCGGAGGTGGGGTATGTGTCTACTCCTGCTCTTCCGACCCTGGCTGGGGACCACGGGAACCGACCACCCACTATGGCGTCTGCCCCTTAAGTACCCTCTCTCAACATGCACAGCAGGTTGACCACGCCCACTGCACTGCCGCCGAGAGAGGACACACCCCAAGGCGTAGCAATGCTACCCCTGGCTCAACCCTGACCCAATGTGACAGCGCCACCTACAGGCCGCAGGGAACCATACACCAGGCAGCATCACATAGGCAGAAGAAATACCTAGCAATGAGAATGGTCTGAGCCCGGCTAATAGCTCAGACCAGCCCCTAAATTTAGGCACATAACACCCCTAAAAAGTAAAAGGGCGCAACAATTATAACGCACAAACAGATCCAACTACTTTTAGCTGATCTCCTTGCAGGCTAATTCCCAGTGCAGCTCCCAACCACTGGAAAAATGGATATCAGGATACAAAAAACACAAAAAACACACAAAGGCAGCGCTCGATGGGAATAGCATTAAAACTTTTATAGTCTTCAAGTAGGTAACAAAATAAATATTGCACTGGAGATAAAATCGATGTAGCTACATAAACTGTAAAAATGGTGCGAGTAATACCAAACGGTAGCAAAAACAGTCATAAAAACCTGTAGCTAAGTATGATACTGGTATAAAAATGTGTACAACGATACCACTGCTGAATCCAGATGAGGAGGGGTTAACATCAGTCCGTCGGCATGTAGATGTCCCGTGAAGGGAACTATCACAACTCCCAGTGGATGGCTGTAGAATCCCAGGTTGATAGACGGAAGTGATAGAGGAAAGTGTAACAGCCCTTGCGTGTGGCAGATAGTAAGGTCCTACCGGCATGCAGATATGAAGGCACAGCAAAGGAGCAGATGGACACGGCAAGCCCCACCGGTGTCCGTGATGTCCCCGGATCTCCGACAGAACTCCCTCAAGACCCGGAAGCCGGGGGAGAGGTGAGTACCAATCAAAAGAATTTTGATCGATCAAAAAAATTAATCGATTAATCAAGGAATTAATAGTTAATTTCCACAGCCCTAGAAAACTGTATATAAAAAAAAAAAACGCCATCATAAAAATAAGGCAGGACCATACAAATGAGGACGTCACACAAAAAAAATACTTTATGGCACATCTTATGCCCTGTACACACGATCGGAATTTCCGATGGGATAAAATCGGAATTCCGTTGAAGCTGTCTTCCATCAATCTTGCATACACACTGTCAGACAAAATTCCGACCGTCCAAAACGCGGTGAAGTACAACACTACGACGAGCCAAGAAAAATGAAGTTCAATGCTTCCGAGCATGCGTCGACTTGATTCTGAGCATGCGTGTTTTTCTCTCCGTCGGAGTTCCACACAATCCGATAGGATTTTTTTCCATCGGAAAAAAATAAAACATGTTCTATTTCTAAACTCCGACGGGAAAAAGTCAGATGGGGCCCACACACGGTCGGAATATCCGATGTAAAAATTCCGTCAGACTTTTTTCATCGGAAATTCCGATCGTGCGTACAAGGCATAAGAGGAATAGCTCTCAGTCTTCACTTATACACTGCCCTGTAATGTTCACCAATTTGGGTGCATTGTTTGAAAATCGTGAGGGCCAACAAGGAGACAAAACAAAATTCTGCCTCTTCCATCAGCCTTAGCGTCTTTTAGCTCCGAGCTGCCAATCTGCCGCGTCTTGCAGACGAAAGGCACTGGAAGAAAAAAAAAAAAGAAAAAGGAAAACAAACTGCAAATGAAAGCATAATTGTTATAAATTGAGACTGCTTGTTGTTAATTTGATACATTTATTAGGACACATTCATTACCTCCGAAACAACAAGCACCCTGAAGTTATCATCTAATTATACAGAAGAGAGCGGGATCCTCCAATTCCACCGCAGCGATGTTTGTCAATTATTCATCTCACATCTGTTTTTCGGCAGCCAGTCCCAGCAGTCTGATTGGCTGCCGCCTGCAGGAATGCCATTCGCTTAACAGAAGGACAGAATCTTTTTTTTTTTTTTCATGCATGCATACCTTGCCAACGCACCTATGGATACGTTTTACTGGAAGTCTAATAATGAGGGAGTATGGAAAAAGTAAGAAGTTCTGCTGTGCAGAAGTATGATATTTGTGCTGTAGTGCTATACACAGAACAAGCACAGGGGTCCATTGGACCTTTTTTTTTTGTTTACTTAGGAAGTGCTTCCTTATAGGTACTATTAAAAGAGAAGTATGTATTTTTTTTTTCAGAAACATACTTACCTCGGTCCGATGCTGCATCTGTCCCCCGCCGGCTCTAAGACTGCGAACTGAGCGATCTAACACTGCTGATCACTCAGATCTCAGAGCTCTGTGAGCAGAGAGCTGGTGACTGTCAGTCACCGCTGTCTGCTCTGCCCCTCCTCCTCGCTCACTGGAGTGTTGTGCTGTGGAGGGGGCGGGAGAGGCCGGCTTAGGTTGAACTAGGTGCCAGTCCAGGCATGTGGGCGGATCCCGACTTCATTGTTACGATCTTGTCCCAGCCTGGAACAGCTCTGTGACATCAGCCGACAGTGGGCTTCAGCCCGCAGTCTGCTGAACATGGGTCACAGAAGTGCAGAACGAACTGCACTCCTGTGATCCACAGGAGAAGTACAGCCAAACAAACGTTGGCTGTACTTCTCCTTTAAATTACAGGGAGAGGTGAATAATCCCATTATATCTAGGGTGACCACATTTCCAAACTATCATTCAGGGACATCCTCCCTTCCCAAAAATCAGCTTGTGCTGTAACGAATCACAGCACAGTGATTGGACACAAGAGGCGGGATTTATGATTTCTCCAATCATAAGCAGGGGGCGGGGATTGTGCTCCTCCAGGCTTTCCCGGCCAGGACCAGTGTCATCTTAAGAGCATTATAGGCCCCCGGGCAATACATTGCACTGGGGCCCTGTCTACACAATCACACACGAGAATTTTTTACTGACAAAAATCATGACATTTACTGGCAGAACCACATTTTTTACTGCCACTGCAAAAAGGTACCTAAAATTACCGTTTTCAGTGCCAAACAGTGCAAATGTCAGTATTTAAACTATAAACATATAGATCGTGCTATTAGCAATGTGTTTAAGTTAAACAAAAGTAAAAAACGCTGATGTAAGGGGGGCTCTGGTGACCAGAGACCACCTTATATCAGAGTCCACTGCTTTCTCTTTACATCAGAGTTCCCACTTACATCAGAGCAACAGACCACCCCCCGATCTCTTTGTTCAAGCTGCACAGTCAGCCAGACAGCCACTCACTGTACGACACCGACCAGGGCACTCCGTGTCTGTACTGGCTGGTGGCTGGGCAGGTTACAGGCTCACGAAAACCGGCACTGCCGACAGGGGTCCGACTCCGCCACACTCTGCTTCAAGCCTGCTGTGCTGTCTGCTCTGACAACTCTACTCTGTCCATTCACCCTCAGTTCCTCCTGCTTTTTTTTTTTAAGTCTGGTGGGTGTGGCTAACGTCATCATCGGCGGACAGACAGAGGCAGCACTCGTGGAGGATCGGAACTTCTCTGCGATTTCCGCAAACTGCGCATGCACAATTCTGACCTGCCACTTTCCACCATTTTTTACTGGGGTCGCTGGGCAGCCGGTGGGGCCCCCCAGGCAAGTGTGGCCCCCGGGCAACTGCCCAGCGTGCCCAATGGAAAAGATGGCCCTGGCCAGGACAAGTACTGTCAGTGAGTAAAGCGGTGATGTGGCGGCCTTTTTTGGGGGCATCAGATTGGCCCGGGGGGTGGCTGTGTCAGTTTCATTCAGGGACACTGTATTGTCCTGGAATGAATGTGCCCGGGAAAGACCTCCAAAATGCGGGACTGTCCCGGGCAATCCGGCACACGTGGTCACCCTAATTATATCACATGTGAATAAAAGCAAAATCAACATGGGATACCATGCACACTGCTAACTGCAGGAGCAGGGAGCCTTTGTTCCTTGCACGTGGTGACTTTACAGCCTTTCACAACTTTTTCAACACACAGGAACCCTTGAAATAACTTTCCCGTCTCAGGGAACACCTGCTAAAAATGACTATATCTACATGATACATTAGTGTGATGGTCAGTGGGAAGAATGTTCCTTACACTTGTGGTCATTTGGAAGAATTACCCCCTTACAGATAGATAAAATGACCAATGGTGTCAGTGAGAACTTATCTGAGAGGCAGAAATTACTCGTTGCTAAATGAACATGTTGCACTACCCCCGTAGGAGCTGCTGGTTAGTTTTGGTCTGCCGTTACCCCACTGTTCTCCATGTTGGCTCAAAGTCTAGGGTTAAAGTTGCATAAAACACGGTCGCCAGTCACTGAGTCTTTTACAATGCTTTTTATTTACCACAACGTTGGCAGAAAGAGGGATGGAGGGTTAGGAGAAGTTCAGGTACCTAGTGCAGATCACTGAGGCACTTACGATCCTGGAGACAGGCACACTTGTCGCCACTGGATCTTGCTCACCCGGATAGGTCCCTCTCACCGGCCTAGCAGCCGGAATGATGCACGGACAAAAATGAAAAGTCTCTGCCACAGACTTGGTAATCAGAATTTCAAAGTTCAAGCACAACTGCACAGTATGAGAATGTTCTTTAAGCCGACCCGGTGATACTGTGAGGCAGATTGGTTTGGATGCATCCTCCGATTGAGGTCCCAGGCTCCTCTCGAGATACCAGCCTTCCGCTGCGTATTCTCCAAGACGAGTCCTCCCCTGGTTCCTTCAACTGCTCGGCTTCTTCCCGCAGGACAGACAGCACATGATCCACATCGAAACAAGTAGGCCCCAGATAACTTCTGGACCTACCTCCAGTAACGAAACCTCGGGCCAGCAGGCCCCGAGGCAGAAGAGGAGTTGCCACATACCTCCGGCCAGGGGG
This sequence comes from Rana muscosa, assembly GCA_029206835.1. Lineage (NCBI taxonomy): Eukaryota > Metazoa > Chordata > Amphibia > Anura > Ranidae > Rana > Rana muscosa. The sequence goes on along the minus strand of CM055117.1, from coordinate 32,026,757 downwards.
GCCATGAGGTGAGAGCTACCCCAGAAATGGCGTCCGCCCCTTAAGTTCCCTCTCCCAGCATGCCCAGCGGTATCAACCTCCCGCTAGGTTGCCTCTGGGAAAAATCACCCAATACGCCTCAACTTGTTGTACCTTCCAACACGAACCAGAGGTGGCAGCGGGAAATACACCCAACTCAGCCAAGGCTGGAACATAGGCCAATTTAGCCAAAACATAGAATCTGAACCAACTACAGTTCAGACATCCCACTAAATTTAGATAATAGCGCCTGGTCAACAGGAGCAGGGCGGTACAAACACCTAGCAACCTCTGGGGAACCCTGGTTGCGAAACCCTGCTTTAAATTAACTGTTAAGCCCTGTACGCACGATCGGTTTGACTGATGAAAACCGTCCGATGGATGGTTTTCATCAGACCAACCGATCGTGTATGGTACCCATCGGTCTTTTTTCCATCGGTTGTAAAAAATAGAACTTGTTTTAAAATTTTCCGATGGATAAAAAACCGATGGGAATTTCCGATCGTCTATGGGCAAGTCCATCGGTTAAAAAACCCACGCATGCTTAGAATCAAGTCGACGCATGCTCAGAAACATTAAACTTCATTTTTCTCGGCTCATCTGAGTGTTTTACGTCACCGCGTTTGGAACGGTCGGTTTTTTGACTGATGGTGTGTGGCCAAGACTGATGAAAAACAGTTTCATCGGATTTCCGATGGACAAATCCATCGGACGAAAATCCATAGGTTATCCGATCGTGTGTACGGGGCTTAAGAGGTCTGAATGAACCATTATAGCGTCACCTGGTGTTGGATAGATAATCACCCTGTAAGAGGGAGAAATATAATTTCTATACTTTCATTTCCATTTCCTTCCTTTGAAAACCAGTAACAAAATAAAATAAAAAAATGCAGCCCAAAGGTTTGGAGACACCTGACTGTCACACCAAAGTGGGGTGGTTGGACAACACGTTCCAAAACCAAGATCATCAATATGGAGTTGTCCCTATTCTTTTTGGATATCTATCTATCTAATTTAAAAGAAAGAAGCAGAGACAAATTGCTAACATTATGCAAAAATTAAACCAGAAGGTATAACAATCTATCTATCTCTATCTAATGAGATTGTGGGACATCCTATTTCAAAACCATGGCCAACTATCAATATGAAGTTGACCCCCCTCTCCCATTGTGGCTGTAACTGCTTCCACTTCTCTAGGAACAAAGTGGGACAACATATTCCAAAACCATGGTCATCAATATGGAGTTGTCCCTCCTCTATTTGGATATCTATCTATCTATCTATCTATCTATCTATCTATCTATCTATCTATCTATCTATCTATCTATCTATCTATCTATCTATCTATCTATCTATCTATCTATCTATCTATCTATCTATCTATCTACTGTATCTATCTATCTATCTATCTATCTATCTATCTATCTATCTATCTATCTATCTATCTATCTATCTATCTATCTATCTATCTACTCTATCTATCTATCTATCTATCTATCTATCTATCTATCTATCTATCTATCTATCTATCTATCTAATGAGCTTGTGGGACATCCTATTTCAAAACTGTGACCGTAAATATGAAGTTGACCCCCCTTCCCGTTGTGGCTGTAACTGTCCACATTCCTCTAGGAAGGGTCTTAAAACGTTTTCAAGTGTGTCTGTGGGAATTTCTGCCTGTTCAGCCAAAAAGAACATTTGTGAGGTTAGGTTCTGATGTTGGATGAGAAGATCTGGCTTCAAATCAACATTCCAATTCATCCCAAAGGTATTCAGTAGGGTTGAGGTCAGGGCCCTCTGAAGGCCACATGACTGCCTCTACACCAAACTCAACAAACCATGTCTTTAGGGAGCTTTATGCACAGGGGAACATCATGCTGAAACAGAAAAGGGCCCCCCCACAAATTGCTGCCACAAGGTTGGATGCCCACTATTGTCAAAAATGTCATTGTATTGTAGTTATAATAGAGTCATTCATTAAAAACACCAAAACATAATCATTTAGATCAGGGATATGCAATTAGCGGACCTCCAGCTGTTGCCAAACTACAAGTCCCATCATGCCTCTGCCTCTGGGTGTCATGCTTAATGCTGTCAGAGTCTTGCTATGCCTCATGGGACTTGTAGTTTGGCAACAGCTGGAGGTCCGCTAATTGCATATCCCTGATTTAGATGGTGAGCCACATATTTTGGGATCTAGAGTGTATCAATGAACTTTGAATATGTGTAGATTCATAGTCTGATGTTCCAGTATTTTAATCTTGGGAAACCCAATATATTCAAATACATGGCTTTTATAGGTGGGTTGTCTTTCAGAGAAACATAACAAACAACTTCAAAATAAAAAAAATTCTTCCAATAGAATTTTTAAAACACATAGGGGATGTTCCACCCTCTTTACTTAAAAACAGGATACATATTAGAACATAGTTCTATACAGAATATCAACCTCCTCAATATATGATAATATTTGAAACACATCTACTAATTTCCAACACTAGGAACATGGCACCAAATCTATGATTGAATGAATGAATGAATGAGTGACTTGTATAGCGCTACACGTGCGAACTGAATCGCCTCTAGGCGCTTTTTGCAGCCAGTGTCTGCTTGGATGGTGCGGTCATTTTACCCTGTAGGATCTCGACACGCTTGGGACACACAGTCGTACACACATATGTATACATATATACTGGGCCAATTTGGACAAGATCCAATTAACCTACCAGCATGTCTTTGGAGTGTGGGAGGAAACTGGAGTACCCGGAGGAAACCCACGCAGATACAGGGAGAACATGCAAACTCCAGGCAGATGGTGTCGTGGTCGGGATTCGAACCAGCGACCCTTTTGCTGCTAGGTTAAAGTGCTAACTTGGTCCATAAAGTGTTGATGGAAAAATTACATCAAATGATTTCCAACGTGTTTCACCCAGAAAGGGCGTCTTCATAAGAATAAGGGGTTTCTTTTAACCTGTCCAATCCTCAAACATTAAAATTGCTCTTATCCATATGTAAGTTATATCAAATGTGGTAAGATAACCAGACCAAGAGTAAGCTAATAAAGTGCAGCACAGCCACATTAAATTGTGTGGCAAAAAAACAATGGTGGTGTGGACGGGTGTAATTTTAACCTTTGAGGATAGGACAGAACAAAATAATAATGAATGTGGTGGGCTATCCTGGTTCTTTCCCATAAACTGTATAATAGTCTAATATTACCACTAGATTTTGTTTGGTGGGTTTGAGACAAGATGGACTCCACAAGCCATTAATTGAAGAAACACTTGGTGAACAACTTCTTTCTTTAATAGCTTTGGGCGCCTTTGGTGAATATAGCCTATGTTGCTTGGTATATTTTCCAAGTTGCTTCTGGATCCAGTAATGAGTCGTAAAGTCCTTCTTGGGTAGTGATATTCACAAACTTGATTTCCTTAATTTTTATTCTGATACAGTAAAATGTTTCCATAAAGCAACCCAAGCTGTGGGAGTAGATGCGTCTCACTATGCATACTCAGAGGCAGAGATGGAACATTGAGTTTGTTGTATAACAGAAAGTGTCTGGCGAAGGTTTTTTTTTTTTCTTTGGTATCGTTTTTCTTTTATGACACTCATTCCATTTTGTTATGTAAAGATTAACCTGGAACATTCCACCAGATAAAGCTGAGCACAATGTACTGTATTCTTTTTTTAAAAGGATGCTCTGCTTTACTAAGGCTGCGGCGTCCTCTCGAAATGAATTCCCAGACAAAGGAGAAGTGTGCATTCCACCGCTTGGCTTCTCTGTTCGTGAATAGGCAGCTTTTACATCTCCCCAAACAATTAGCTTTTGTTAAAGTATCTTCTTGCATGTATCAATGTTGGGTTTCAATAGCAGACCTTTCCCTGCATTGTGTGCTCTCCAATGCCGGATTTGGAGCATTGTAAACATGGCACTCATGGGCCGCTTCAATAATACTTTGAGGAGCCAATTGGGGATGTGCCAGCGTAATTAGTATCCCAAAAAATCCTAAGCTGTCTAAAGATGTTCTATGGTTATCGCATTGTTAAAGTCAACCGATCACACACCTGGGCAATTAAAATGGTGTTGGTAAAAGAAAAACATAAGCGGTTACCGTCAGCTAAAACCATATTTGTAGATTCAGACATGGAGGCTTCTGAAGTTTTACCATAAGTCCACCTCTTAGGAAACTTGGCCACCCATAACATTAAATGAAAAATACGGAGGGGTGGAGACCAGATCTGGGAGTGCAGTAAAAAAAAAAAGACAGGGGGTATAATGTCAGCACTGTGTGTGAGTCACTGACAGTCTGTCACACAGTGTCACACCCTGGGAACGCTAGTTTGAGAAGGCTGTCATTCGATTAGGGTGATTAAACAGAACCTATATGTCCCTATCATGAGTATTTATCAAAGTCCCCCTTTACGTCAGTGTCCCATTAGAGTGCCCCCTTACATCAGGGTCCCCATCAGAGTGCCCCCTTACATCAGGGTCCCCATCAGAGTTCCCCCTCACATCAGGTTTCCCCATAAGAGTGACCCCTTACATTAGTTATCCCCAACAGAGCACCTCCTTATATCAGTGTCCCCATCAGAGTGCCCTCTTACTTCAGATTTCCCCATCAGGGCACCACTTACATCAGTGTCCCCATCAGAGTCCCCCTTATATGATCAGTTATACCCATCAAAGTGCCCCTTTGCAACAGGTGTCCCCATCAGAGTGCCCCCTTACTTCAGATTTCCCCATCAGAGTGCCCTCTTATATCAGGTGTCCCAATCAGAGTGCCCCTTTACATCAGATGTCCTCATCAGAGTGCCCCCTCACATTGGGTGTCCGCATCAGAGCACCCCATACATCAGTGTTCCCATCAGAGTCACAATCATATGATCAATTATCCTCATCACAGCCCCTTTACATCAGGTGTTCCCATCAGAGTGCCCCCTTACAACAGGTGCCCCAACAGAGTGCCCCCTTACAACAGGTGTCCCTGTCAGAGATTGTTAATAGACCAGACTGTGTGACTGCATAAAAGGAAACCAAACCAGTGTAGGTGAAAATATACAATTTATTATGGTGAGTGACCAACAAACAACCACCTCAAACAGAACACGGTGCAATGAATAAATCAACAGTGACTATAAACAATATATACAAATAAGGGAGATACCGGAATCGTAGTAAAAGCCAGGCCGAGGTCATACACAAGGGAATCAAGCAGATGGGTATGGATGGAACGAGAACAGGAACAGGGAGGGGAAAGATGGATAGGCTGCAGAGCAAGGATCCAGGTAACAGAAGGGACAGCTGCAGGATGGGCACAAAGTAAGGATCAGGTTAAACAGGGTGCGGGTTCAAGGTAGGGATCGGGTCGGATCAGATCAGGCAGGGTGCAGGTTAGGATCAGATACAGGCTAAAGTCCGGGTCACAGGTCCAGGGGGTCAGGAAGAGAGATACCAGGGCAAGGAGTGTTTGCACTTGCCGGGTATATAAGGAAGTCCAGTGATTAAGCTTCAGGTCACAGCTGACCACAGGAAGTGCTGCCTGTCCCATACTGCCAGAATACACCCGCTGGTGGATGCCGGTACTGCAGTCCATGTATCATGTGTTACCACCAGCAGGTGAGATCCTCCAACAGAGATATTGGCTGCAGGAGGACACCTGCTGGTGGACACTAGCACTGCAGTCCAAAGGACCAACAGCACCACCAGCGGGTGAAGCCTTTCCTGACAGTCCCCATCAGAGTGCCCCCTTACATCAGAGCCCCCCTCATATGCTAAGTTATCCCCATTAGAATGACACTTTACATCAGTGTCCCCATCAGAGTGCCTCCTTACAACAGGTGTCTCCATCAGAGTACTCTCTTACATGGATTTTCCTCATCAGTGTGCCCCTTTACATCAACTGTCTGCATCACACTGGATCATGGATTACTGGATTCACTCTCAGAGACCTGGAAGGGCACAACTAAAATCTGGGGGGCACAGCCCTCCCCTGGCACCCCCCTAGATCCGGCCCTGGTGGAGACTTGAAATCAATCTTTTTTTCAACCTGTAATCCTGCCTTTCTCAACCTTTTCAACACAAAGTCACCCTTGAAATAACTTTCCGGTCTCAGGGAACCCCTGCTAAAAATTACTACATATACACCTCATAATACATTAGTCTGATGGTCAGTGGGAAGAATGCTCTTTACACTTGTGGTCGTTGGGAAGAATTACCCTCTTAGAGATAGCTAAAACGACCAAAGGTGTCAGTGGGAACTTATCAGAGAGATAGAAATTGCTCATTGCTCAAGGAACCCCTAGCAACCTCTGGAGGAACCCTAGGGTTCCATAGAACCCTGGTTGAGAAACCCTGCTGTGGACAATCTACCCGATGTGTTATTTCGACCCACCATGGTGGATAACCCTTTTTTTATGTCAGTTGGTCCTGATGCTCATTTGCACCTTCACCTTTCCAAGCTCAGGGAGCTCCTGCTAAAAATTACCATATCTACATTTCATGATTAATTATTGTGATGGTCAGTGGGAAGAATGCTCCTTAAACTTGTGGTCATTGGGAAGAATTCCCCCTTTACAGGTAGCTAAAAAGATCAATGGTGTCAGTGGAAACTTATCTGGGAGGTAGAAATTGTTCATTGCTCAAGGAACTCTTAGCAATCTCTGAAGGAACCCTAGGGTCTATCTACTGGATGTGTTATTTGGACCCATCATGGTGGATAACCCTTTTTTATGTTGGTTGGTCCTGATGCTCATTTGCACCTTCACCCTTCCAAGCTCAGGGAGCCCCTGCTAAAAATTGGTCATTGCTCAAGGAACCCCTAGCAATTTCTTGAGGAACCTTGGTTGAGAAACCCTGCTGTAACCCAGACTTTGCCCATTGATGAGCAGGACGCACAAGATGTCAACCAGTCATTTTGCCCACCTGAGGCATGCACTAGCTTAACCCCCCTGGCGGTATTCCCGAGTCTGGCTCAAGGTTAAATTTCAGCACCAAAAGTGGTAACCCCGAGCCAGACTCGGGATTGCATTGCAGTAATCCAGGCAGAGTTACTTACATTGTCCCCTGGATCCTGCGATGCCTCGCCGCTGTGTAATCGAGCTGTCTCCTCGCTCGATTCACACAGTGCCCGAGTGCCGCCGAGCTCCGTTCCCTGCAACATTACGACGCACAGGGACAGAGTTCGGCGCCAAATTCAAAAAAGTTAAAACACAGTACACATACAGTATACTGTAATCTTACAGATTACAGTACTGTATGAAAAAATTACACACCCCCTTTGTCCCTAGTGGTCTGCCCAGTGTCCTGCATGCACTTTTATATAATAAAAACTGTTCTTTCTGCCTGGAAACTGGAGATTGTCCATAGCAACCAAAAAGTGTCCCTTTATGTCAAAAGTGGTTTTAGAAAAAAACAGAGATAATAAATTAGAATCACTCGCAGAATTGAGCGATAGCGATTTGTGGGGAAATTCGTCATCAAACACTGAAAAACACTTTTATTATTATTACTGTATATTATTATTTGTTATAATTATTTTATAGTTATTTATTATATTATAATTTATGATTTTTTTTATTTAACTTTATCATACCCGGGATGTCTACTAGACTCTGGTTTGGACAGATTTAAGTGAGATATTCCTAAGAATTACAGGCCTACAATATAAAACGCCAAATTTCCATGCAGAATAATGGTACCGCTTTCAGCACCTAAATTCTGACAGAATCATAACGCCAGGGAGGTTGAAAAATGGGTGGGAGTTAAAAGGTATGTACCCAATACATGAGCTTTTCAACCACAAATTTCAGTGGAAATGGATGTTGTCTGCCTTCACCTAGTTGTTTATGAATATAAAAACAAAAAAAAAAGATGATTTTTTTCTGGCCTGTCATTCATATCCGATACAGACCACAAGCTGAGAGAGATATTTTGACAGTCGGCAGTAGCCCTGGGAACTGGCGGCATTTGGAGCAATGTGGGGTAGGGAGATGCAGAAATTGATTGACAGGAGGCCAAATGCTCGGGCTTGCATGGCGTCCCTTAGTTGTGCTCATCCTGTAATGTGATGTTGAGGTAACACAGGAAAGGTTCCGGGGGCACAGACAAGACATCAGGACAGCAAGACAACAAGGCCATTAGATATTCTGTATGAGATTGTTGGGGCATGGGGCGAGGAGAAGACAAGAGGGAGGAAATGAAAAATAGCTGTACACTTTACATGGAATGTCAGGATCACACACTCTCCTGTCTGTCTGCTGCCAAGATTTAGGAAATCTGGAGATATGTTTTACATTGCAAGGGCTTCTGGACTCCATAGAATAATATAATGGATATAAAAATGTGTGGATAGATAGATAGATAGATAGACAGACAGATAGATAGATAGATAGATAGATAGACAGATAGATAGATAGATAGATAGATAGATAGATAGATAGATAGATAGATAGATAGATAGATAGATAGATAGATAGATAGATAGATAGATAGATAGAAATGATAGAATAGGATTGATAAAATTAGATAGATAGATAGATAGATAGATAGATAGATAGATAGATAGATAGATAGATAGATAGATAGATAAATAGGAATGATAGAATAGGATTGATAAAATTAGATAGATAGATAGATAGATAGATAGATAGATAGATAGATAGATAGATAGATAGATAGATAGATAGATAGATAGATAGATAGATAGATAGGAATGATAGAATAGGATTGATAAAATTAGATAGATAGATAGATAGATAGATAGATAGATAGATAGATAGATAGATAGATAGATAGATAGATAGATAGATAGATAGATAAACAGATAGATAGATAAACAGATAGATAGATAGATAGATATATAGATAGATAGATAGATAGATAGATAGATAGATAGATAGATAGATAGATAGATAGATAGATAGAAATGATAGAATAGGATTGATAAAATTAGATAGATAGATAGATAGATAGATAGATAGATAGATAGATAGATAGATAGATAGATAGATAGATAGATAGATAGATAGATAGAAAGATAGATAGAGAGAGAGATAGATAGAATAGAATATAGGCTGACAAAGTGGAGCTCCAGTCCCCATAACTTTTAAATGCTCCCCCCCCCCCCGTGATTGTTATACCTTCCAGTTTAATTTTTGCATAATATTAGCAATTTGTTTCTGCTTCTTTCTTTTAAATCAGTAAAATCTTTATACCTGATCTCGGAAGCAGGCAGGGGCCATCATGGTTGTGGGTGTCTGAAGCCCCGCTTGTTTTTATTTCCAGGATTAGGTGCTGTTGGCTACCCAGCATGCACCTCTCGATCTTGCACCTGCGCAGTAATGACACTGTGCGGCGCAGTTTCTTCATGACAGGTTGCCATAGCAATAGCGAGGACGGCAGAAATTCCCACCCCATTGTTATGGCAACTTGTCAATCAACACAACCCTAGAAGAAAGGCAAATGCCGCTCGTCATCGTGTCCTTTCCGGTTTTGAAATAACGCAATGCCAAAAGTGGAGGATGGCCGTTGACTCCTGGGATTGATGACACTGATATCCCGAGAGCCAAAGGGGGAGCGGAAATTATGTCGGTCGCCGTGGTGAGGTGGGTCGGATTTTTGAACAAAAAAGGTATTTAAGCCCTTGACGCTGGCCACACGGAAATATGCTGTTTCTCAGGCACCTGGTCCTTGGCGGGGAGAGGCTGCATATTTGCGTGAATACCTGCCAATACAGCCGTGCCAAGAGCTGCGCTTCCTGCTCACGCCACAGTTACAGGCACCTAATCAAAAGGGATTTTTGGATCACAAGATCGATGTGACAGCCAATCACAGCGTTCATGTGAATGTAAGTCCCGCCCCGCCTCGCCTCCTGACATCCTAAATCTTCTAAAAGGGACGGGAGGATGCCGCCGTGAAGAGGTTAAACAAATTAAAAAATAATTAAATAAATATCGAAAGATTAATGGCACAGGGATCAGCTACCAGTGGGCTTGTGGTTGCCAAATAGTGTGGAACTCCACTTTAAATATTGATAATTTTTAGCCTTCATTATATAGTCCATCCATATACAGTATCGTCCATGGAAGGAAGAAAAGAGGAAGGAAGAAAGGAAAAGGAAAAAGGAAGGAAGGAAAGAGAAAAGGAAATAGGAAGGAAGGAAAAGGAAGGAAAAGAAAGGAAAATGAAAGGAAGAGAAAGGAAAGGGGAAAGAAAAGTAAAGTAAGTAAGAATGAAAAGGAAGGAGGGAATGAAAGGGAAAAGAAAGGAAGAAGAGGAAATAAATGAAGGAGAGGAAAGGAAAGGAAGGAAAGGAAAGAAAAGAAGAAGAGGAAAGGAAAAAGAGGAGAGGAAAGGAAAGTAAAATGGAAAGAGGAAAGAAAAGGAAATAGTTACATAGTTACATAGTTACATAGTTACATAGTTAGTCAGGTTGAAAAAAGACAAAGTCCATCCAGTTCAACCATAAAAAAATAACTAAAATAAAATAAAAAAATATCGTACAATCCCATATACCCAATTCTATACCCATAGTTGATCCAGAGGAAGGCAAAAAACCCCAGCAGAGCATGATCCAATTTGCTACAGCAGGGGAAAAAATTCCTTCCTGATCCCCCGAGAGGCAATCAGATATTCCTCGGATCAACTTTACCTAGAACTGTTAGTACTCAGTTATATTATGTACATTTAGGAAAGTATCCAGGCCTTTCTTAAAGCAATCTACTGAGCTGGCCAGAACCACCTCTGCAGGGAGTCTGTTCCACATTTTCACAGCTCTTACTGTGAAAATACAGAGAAAGAAAGGAAAGAGAGGAAAGGAAAGAAAGGAAGGAAAGAGAGGAAAGGAAAAGAAATAAAGGAAGGAGAGGAAAGAAAAGAAGAAGTAGGAAAGGAAGGAGAGGAAAAAAAGGGGGAAGAGGGAAGGAAAGAGAGAGAAAGAAAGGAAGGATTGGAAAGAAAGGAAAGAAAGGAAGGAAGGAGAGGAAAGAAAGAGAAAAAAAGGAAGGAGAGGAAAGAAAGAGAAAGAAAAAAAGGAGAGGAAAGAAAGGAAGGAGAGAAAAGAAAGGAACAAGAGGAAAGAAAGGAACGGGGAAAGAGAAAATAAAATGGAAGGGAAGGCAAAGGAAAATAAAGGAAAGGAAAGGAACTCTTTTAACCTCTATTATATAATGTACAGTGCCTTGCAAAAGTATTCACCCCCTTGGAATTTTTCGTGTTTTGTTGCCTCACAACCTTGAATTAACATAGATTATTTGAGGATTTGCATAATTTAATTTACAGAACATGCCCACAACTTTGAAGATTTTTTTTTTCTTTTATTGTGAAGCAAACAACAAATTGGACAAAATAACAGAACAAGTCAATGTGCATAACTATTCACCCCCCTAAAGTCAATACTTTGTAGAGCCACCTTTTGCGGCTATCACAGCTCCAAGTCACTTTGGATAAGTCTCTATGAGCTTGCCACATCTTACCACTGGCATTTTTGCCCATTCCTCCGTGCAAAAATGCTCCAGTTCCTTCAAGTTGGATGGTTTGCGCTTGTGAACAGCAATCTTTAAGTCTGACTACAGATTTTCTATTGGATTGAGGTCTGGGCTTTGACTAGGCCATTCCAACACATTTACACTTTTACCCTTAAACCACTCAAGTGTTGCTTTAGCAGTGTGTTTGGGGTCATTGTCCTGCTGGAAGGTGAACCTCCGTCCTAGCCTCAAATCACACACAGAGGGGTACAGGTTTTGCTCAAGAATATCCCTGTATTTAGCACCATCCATCTTTCCCTCAACTCTGACCAGTTTTCCAGTCCCGACTGCTGAAAAACATCCCCACAGCATGATGCTGCCACCACCATGTTTCACGGTGGGGATGGTGTTCTTTGGGTGATGTGATGTGTTGGGTTTGCGCCAGACATAGCGTTTTCTTTGATGGCCAAAAAGTAAAATGTTAGTCTCATCAGACCAGAGCACCTTCCTCCATACATTTTGGGAGTCTCCCACATGCCTTTTTGCAAATTCAAAACGTGTCATTTTTGTTTTTTGCTGAAAGTAATGGCTTTCTTCTGGCCACTCTGCCATAAAGCCCAACTCTATGGAGCGTACGGCTTATTGTCGTCCTATGTACAGATACTCCAGTCTCTGCTGTGGAACTCTGCAGATCCTCCAGGGTTCCCTTAGGTCTCTGTGCTGCCTCTCTGATTAATGCCCTGCTTGCCCGGTCCGTGAGTTTTGGTGTGCGGCCGCCTCTTGGCAGGTTTGCTGTTGTGCCATGTTCTTTCCATTTGGTTATGATATATTTGATGGTGCTCCTAGGGATCATCAAAGATTTGTTTTTTTTTTTTATAACCTAACCCTGACTTGTACTTCTCAACAACATTGTCCCTTACTTGTTTGGAGAGTTCCTTGGTCTTCATGGCAGTGTTTGGTTAGTGGTGCCTCTTGCTTAGGTGTTGCAGCCTCTGGGGCCTTTCAAAAAGGTGTGTGTATGTGATGACAGATCATGTGACACTTATATTGCACACAGGTGGACATCATTTCACAAATTATGTGACGTCAGAAGGTAATTGGCTGCACCAGAGCTTTTTATGGGCTTCATAACAAAGGGGGTGAATACATACGCACATGCCAATTATAACTTTTTTTATTTCTGAAAAATAGTTTTGTGTATATATTTTTCTAATTTTACTTCACCAACTTAGACTATTGTGTTCTGATCCATCAACTTTAATTCAGATTAAAAAAACATTGAACTAAAGGCTGTAATGTAACAAAATAGGTAAAAAGCCAAGGGGGTGAATACTTTTGCAAGGCACTGTATATATATATATATATATATATTCTAACATGAAATTACAGATATATCCAATTATTTTACAGCTGATATCACGGAGTATCTCGGTTATGTATTCAATAAATCATTATCTGTCTATCTTCACACCTTCAGTGCGAGGTATAACACAACTGGCGGTAACACCGAATTCTCGGTACGGTTTGTGTAGCAGAGCCATTCATGAATGTCACCCCAATGCTCTCGGTAAACGTACATTAATGCCCAGATGGGAACGATCGTCTTCTTCATTAATTCCCTGCCTGCCCCCTAGGATCACTCTTGGAGGCATATATATATATATATGTATATTATTTCCTCGGAAGGTATACATTTCCACCAGGCGGGGAATTCATTAAAAAAGAAAACAATTAGACTGATGAATATTTTGATATATTCATATCGAATTTCATATTAAGAAAGTGGACCTGGCAGATATATTTTTCATGTTAGGAACTGTGTAAAGGGTTAATTTATAAAAAACAATCGCTGTGTGAATGTCTCACACCGAGAGCCATGAGAAATAACCAGCGTATTGTGTCTAATATGCTTATTTGTTTACTGTTTAGTCCTAGCTAGACCCTTCCAATTTCTTCCATGTTCCCTCAGTCAGTGTTAGAGGCAGCCGCAGTTTTGCCAACCTACCAGATGGAAATTTACTGACACAACACCCACAATTTACTGGCACAGCCAAGTTTGTACCGGCATTTCCAAAAGTTACAAAATTACAGTTTTAAAGTGTTACTAAAACCACAACAGTAGAATCAGTCTGCATATGCAGTAAAGCCTGCTCGTTATACTCACTGAGGAACCTAAGGGGTTAATCCTGCACATTGTGTAAAGAGGCTGTTTGATCCTGTCTTCTCTGATCCTCCCCTTATTCCGCTGTCCCCAATCCATCTCCTAATAAGACAGAGCCCTAGGAGGCACTTTGCACATGCTCAGTTTGGTGTGTATTGCTAGAGAGTTTTTTTTTCTGGGAGAGTGCATGTGATCAGTATAGGGCCAATCAGCAATGTCCAGACAGAGGGTCAGGGGTCCTGCAACCTCATAGGACAGTCAGAGGAGAATGGAAACTCTTCCTACAATCTTTAACCAGTGCTTAGCCCAGGGGGTGCCCAACCGCTGGCCCGCGCCCTCTGATGTGGCCCGCCACGTTTTGCTCTAAATGGCGGGTCAGCAAGCCCAGATCGCGGGTTCCCAACCCGCCATCTCCGAGCATCAGAACGGAGCCGCTGCTAGAGGAAGCAGAGCCGATGCTTCCTGTATAGCGCCGGCTCCTTCACAGGCAGAGTGATACCAAATGTACTCCGCCTGTGACAGGAATCTCTGCTCTCTACTGCAGCGCATGCTTCTGTCACACTGATGCACGGGAACCTGCGATCTGGGACAGGAGCCAGCAGTGCCAGTACTAGTGCCAGTACCAGTCCCCAGTACCAGTCCCCAGTACCAACCATCAGTACCAGCCATCAGTACCAGTCCCCAGTACCAGTCATCAGTACCAGTACCCACCAGCATTACCAGTGATCAGTACCAGTACCCGCCAGCAGTACCAGTCATCAGTACCAGTACCCGCCAGCAGTACCAGTACCCGCCAGCAGTACCAGTCATCAGTACCAGTACCCGCCAAAAATACCAGTACCAGCCAGCAGTACCCGCCAGCAGTACCAGTACCCGCCAGCAGTACCAGTACCCACCAGCAGTACCAGTGCCAGCCAGTAGTACCAGTACCAGCCAGCAGTACCAGTACCAGTACCCACCAGCAGTACCAGTACCCGCCAGCAGTTTCAGTACCCACCAGCAGTACCAGTATCAGCCATCAGTACCAGTACCCACCAGCAGTAACCACCAGCAGTACCAGCCAGCAGTACCCGCCAGCAGTACCAGTACCCACCAGCAGTACCAGTACCAGCCAGCAGTAACCGCCAGCAGTATCAGTACCCACCAGCAGTACCAGCCAGCAGTACCAGGACCAGCCAGAAGTACCAGCACCCGCCAGCAGTACCAACCAGCAGTACCAGCCAGTGGTACCTGCCAGCAGGCAGTACCCAACAGCAGTACCAGCCCTGGAGGACAGCCAGCAGCAGCCACCAGCCATAACCACCTGGGGGACAGCAGCAACCAGCTGCAGGAATCCTGAGGAAGAAGTGAAGATCGAGGTCAGTTGAGATGCAGGTAAACCGCTGTGCATCAGTGTGAAAACAGCCTTAGGCCCCTTTCACACGATCGGTCCGATCGGGTCTGCCTGTCTGTTTTTCAGGCGGACCCAATCAGACCCTCCATTGACCTCTATAGAACGGCAGGTCTATTTACACCCGCCTATCTGCAATCTGATCTGCTTCTGTCTGGGCGGATCGGAGGGCCCTTAGGGTAGAGCGGGCTGCATCTGTGTCTGCTCTACATATGCAGAGTGGACACAGACCTGCCATCCGCCCGCTCTGCTCATTGTGGCCCGCGACCGGTTACCAAGGTTATGAGGGGCTCCCACCATCCCTGTGCTGTGCTCATTATGAGGGGCTCCCACCATCCCTGTGCTGTGCTCATTATGAGGGGCACTGACCATCCCTGTGCTGTGCTGACTTCCATAAAGAATGTTAGTAATTGTTATGAAAAGTTAACGAACCTTACGAACATTCTTATTTTGTCCGATTCTGAATCTCCCACGAAATTCGTAAACAAAATTTTGTATTTTGTATAAAATTCGGAAGCATAGCAATTCGTATTTTGGAAGCTCCCGAATGTACGAATCGCACATGTCTAGTTTCTTTCTCTGTCCTCCCCTGCCTCTGTAATGCTAGTTTGTTTTTCTCCTAGGTAGACCTTTCCAATTTATTCTATGTTCCCTCAGTCAGTGTAAGTTATTCACATCATTGAGGTTGATTTACTAAAAAGGGCAAAATCTGGTGCAGCTGTGCATGGTAGCCAATCAGCTTCTAACTTTCGCTTGTTCAATTAAACTTGGTTGATGGCTGATTGGTTTTAGTACAGTACAGTTTTAGTAAATCAACCCCTTTGTCTCTTTTTTTGTAAGTGCATGGTATCAGTGGTGGCTGGTGGCTTTTTCTTGGGGGGGGGGAGGGAGTGGCAAAAAAAACACCCCCCACCCCGAGGCACCTCAAACCCCCCCACCCCCCCCTGTCTGCCGGTCAGTCCACTGGCACTTACCTTATCTAGGTAGTGGGCATCAGCGGGAATGGGGCATCGGCGGGCATCCAAGGAGCCGCGGGGATCGGGCATCGTAGAAGTGGCGGGGATCTTCTCCTCCTCGCTTCCGCTATGCGTCTTCTTCCCTCCTCCTAGGCCTCCAATAGGAGCGCCTGTCCTTTCAGCCAATCGGGTGATGGGTATCAAACCTGCTTCCCGATTGGCCAGGATTAGGATCAGTGTTGCAACAGCGAATATTCATTCGCTGTTGCAACACACCTTGGTGGGCTCCGGACGCAATGCTGTACGCCCCGAGCCCATCCTATTTTAAAACCTATTAGAGCCTCTGCATGGTAGTACGTATATCTTTTGGCAAGGTGTTGGGGGGATTGTTCTGCCCCGCTTTGATATCTTGTATTGAACTGCATGAGGTTATCATTTTTTAGTCATATGTTGCCATCCAGTGGTGGTTTAAGGCCATTGCAATTTGCTTACTACTGAGATTTGGTATCATCTTCCGTCCTCCCCTCCTGTTTAGTGGTGTTAGTTTAGTCCTAGCTTTTCTAGGTTCCCTTAGTCCAGTGGCGGCTGGTGAAGTTTTAAGGTGGGGGGGGCAGACCCCTCCCTTACTTTTTGACCCCTCCCACTTATCGTAAGCCCCACCCCTTATAGAATCCACCCACTCTGTCCCCTGTATTCCACTTGCTTCCAACCCATAGTGTCAGGAGTATACAGCTCAGCATCACAGTACAGAGTATACATCCCCAGAATCACAGGACAGAGTATACAGCTCAGCATCACAGATATGGTATATAGCTCAGCATTACAGATAGGGTGTATAGATCGGTATCACAGAGAGTGTATATAGATTAACATTACAGATAGGGTATATAGATCAGCATCACAGATAAGATAGGGTATATAGCTCAGCATTACAGATAGGGTATATAGATCAGCATGCATTACAGATACGGTATATAGCTCAGCATTACAGATACGGTATATAGATCAGCATTACAGATATGGTATATAGCTCAGCATTACAGATACGGTATATAGATCAGCATTACAGATAGGATATATAGCTCAGCATTACAGATACGGTATATAGATCAGCATTACAGATACGGTATATAGCTCAGCATTACAGATAGGGTATATAGATCAGCATCACAGAGAGGGTATATAGCTCAGCATTACAGATACGGTATATAGATCAACATCACAGAGAGGGTATATAGATCAGCATCACAGAGAGGGTAAAGTAAGCAGGTGACCATACTGTCTGGACAGACTGGGTCAAAGGAGGAATGCCAATGCATAAACCCCTCCCTTACTTTTGACCCCTCCCACTTCTCATAAGCCCCACCCCTTATAGAATCCACCCACTCTGTCCCCTGTATTCCACTTGCTTCCAACCCATAGTGTCAGGAGTATACAGCTCAGCATCACAGTACAGAGTATACATCCCCAGAATCACAGGACAGAGTATACAGCTCAGCATCACAGATATGGTATATAGCTCAGCATTACAGATAGGGTGTATAGATCCGTATCACAGAGAGTGTATATAGATTAACATTACAGATACGGTATATAGATCAGCATCACAGATAAGATAGGGTATATAGCTCAGCATTACAGATAGGGTATATAGATCAGCATGCATTACAGATACGGTATATAGCTCAGCATTACAGATACGGTATATAGATCAGCATTACAGATATGGTATATAGCTCAGCATTACAGATAGGGTATATAGATCAGCATCACAGAGAGGGTATATAGCTCAGCATTACAGATACGGTATATAGATCAACATCACAGATAGGATATATGGATCAGCATCACAGATAGGCTATATAGAGGTCAGCATCACATAGAGGGTATATAGATCAGCATCACAGAGAGGGTAAAGTAAGCAGGTGACCATACTGTCTGGACAGACTGGGTCAAAGGAGGAATGTCAATGCATAAACCCGTCCCTTACTTTTGACCCCTCCCACTTCTAATAAGCCCCACCCCTTGTAGAATCCACCCACTCTGTCCCCTGTATTCAACTTGCTTCCAACCTATAGTGTCAGGAGTATACAGCTCATCATCAGAGCACAGAGTATACAGCCCCAAAATCACAGGACAGAGTATACAGCTCAGCATCACAGGTATAGTATATAGCTCAGCATTACAGATACGGTATATAGATCAGCATTACAGATACGGTATATAGATCAGCATCACAGAGAGGGTATATAGCTCATCATTACAGATACGGTATATAGATCAGCATCACAGATAGGGTATATAGATCAGCATCACAGATAGGGTATATGGATCAGTATCACAGATAGGGTATATAGATCAGCATCACAGAGAGGGTATATAGCTCATCATTACAGATACGGTATATAGATCAGCATCACAGATAGGGTATATAGATCAGCATCACAGATAGGGTATATGGATCAGTATCACAGATAGGGTATATAGATCAGCATCACAGAGAGGGTATATAGATCAGTATCACAGATAGGGTATATAGATCAGCATCACAGATAGGGTATATGGATCAGTATCACAGATAGGGTATATAGATCAGCATCACAGAGAGGGTATATAGATCAGTATCACAGAGAGGGTATATAGATCAGCATCACAGATAGGGTATATAGCTCATCATTACAGATACGGTATATAGATCAGCATCACAGATAGGGTATATAGATCAGCATCACAGATAGGGTATATGGATCAGTATCACAGATAGGGTATATGGATCAGTATCACAGATAGGGTATATAGATCAGCATCACAGAGAGGGTATATAGATCAGTATCACAGAGAGGGTATATAGATCAGCATCACAGAGAGGGTATATAGCTCATCATTACAGATACGGTATATAGATCAGCATCACAGATAGGGTATATAGATCAGCATCACAGATAGGGTATATGGATCAGTATCACAGATAGGGTATATAGATCAGCATCACAGATTAGGGTATATAGATCAGCATCACAGATAGGGTATATAGATCAGCATCACAGATAGGGTACATAGATCAGCATCACAGATAGGGTACATAGATCAGCATCACAGAGAGGGTATATAGATCAGCATCACAGAGAGGGTAAAGTCAGCAGGTGACCATACTGTCTGGACAGACTGGGTCAAAGGAGGAATGTCAATGCATAAAGCGGCATTTAAAACAGAACAGGGATATTAAGGCGCCGCACACCAGTAGGCAAAACGCAGCACAACAGCATGTACTCAGGATTGATAATAAAATTGCAACTTTAAAAAAAAATCCGCAGTCTATTGTGACAAGTCAGGAATGTATTTTTTCATGCAGACTTGTTACTGAAAGGTCTACTTGATAAGAAGTAGAAAGTAGCGGGTTGACGTCGGACAGATGAATGGATGTAGAATGGATGTTCGGAATTCTCAGGACTCTCTTTTTCTGCCGGTTGTGCCTAAAGCCAAAGCTGCTTATTACCTGTCTCTGCCTCTCCCTCGCTCCCCCAGTCCCCGCCAGCCTCCGAGGTAGGGCAGAGAAACCCGTTCCAGACGCCGTATGCATAATCACACATGTCTTTCCCTATTTCACTGACAGCCCGGTGTCTCCGAGGTGAACAGCTGCACAGGCTTCGCCGTAATTGCAGCCTATTAAAAAGAAAACAAAAACAGAAATGAAATAAAACTAAAGAAAATAAAGTTTTTCTTTTTTTTTTTTTTTTCTAGTTAGGAAATAACCTGAATCGGAAAAAGAATGCATCTTTCAATGGCCTCTCAAGTCCTTTTTGGACTTTTTTTTTCAAAATAGGCTTTTTGCTATCCAATATGCACTATATTACCAAAAGTATTGGGACGCTTGCCTTTACACGCACATAAACTTTAATGGCATCCCAGTCTTAGTCCGTAGGGTTCAATACTGAGTTGGCTCACCCTTTGAAGCTATAACAGCTTCAACTCTTCTGGGAAGGCTGTCCACAAGGTTTAGGAGTGTGTCTATGGGGAATGTTTGACCATTCTTCCAGAAGCGCATTTGTGAGGCCAGGCACTGATGTTGGACGAGAAGGCCTGGCTCGCAGTCTCTGCTCTAATTCATCCCAAAGGTGTTCTATTGGGTTGAGGTCAGGACTCTGTGCAGACCAGTCAAGTACCTCCACCCCAAACTCGCTCATCCACGTCTTTATGGACCTTGCTTTGTGCACTGGCCCAAATCATTTGGTGGAGGGGGGATTATGGTGTGGGGTTGTTTTTCAGGGGTTGGGCTTGGCCCCTTTGTTCCAGTAAAGGGAACGCTTAAGGCATCAGCATACCAAGACATTTTGAACAATTTTTGGGAACAGTTTGGGGATGTCCCCTTTCTGTTCCAACATGACTGCGCACCAGTGCACAAAGCAAGGTCCATAAAGACATGGATGAGCGAGTTTGGGGTGGAGGAACTTTACAGGCTTGCACAGATTCCCTACCTCAACCCAATAGAACACCTTGGGGATGTGAGCCAGGCCTTCTCATCCACATCAGTGCCTGACCTCACAAATGTGCTTCTGGAAGAATGGTCAAACATTCCCATAGACACACTCCTAAACCTTGTGGACAGCCTTCCCAGAAGAATTTAAGCTGTTATAGCTGCAAAGGGTGGCCCAACTCCATATTGAACCCTATGGACTAAGACTTGGATGCCATTAAAGTTCATGTGCGTGTAAAGGCAGGCGTCCCAATACTGTTGGTAATATAATATGTTGTTCTGAGGAATGAGGTCTACAATCAGTGCTTGTAGAATGTACAATTCACAATATAGAATTCACAATTAAAGTGGAAGTAAACCCTCCTATCATTTTCATCCAAGGAGTCTGTCTTCTTGGCCTCTGTTTAATCTTCAACTGCCATGGTGCTGCACATGTGATCAGTTATGACACCAGCCATTGGATGGTTTCAAAGTTTGGTTTAGAGCAGGGGTCTCCAAACTTTTCAAACAAAGGGGCATTTTTTTGTCTTTCAGACTTTAGGAGGGCCGGATTGTGGCCAGCAAGGGCAATAGATGTCATGGGCCCAGCATCAATGAAAATAAATATGGCCCTAGGGTTGTTGGTCAATAGGAGGAGGAGTAGTATCCCATCATTGGTAACGGTGGCAGATATAGTGCCCCATTGTTGGTATCAGGGGGAGGAATATTGCCTCATATCAGTGGGAGAAATTGTGCCTCAAGGGCCGGATAAAGGCTAGCAAAGGGCTACATCTGGCCCTCAGACCGCAGTTTGGAGACCCCTGGCTTAGAGCACAGCCAATGTGACAGTTACATTCCTGGCACATGCCGGGAATGTAACTGTTTTTTGAAACTGTTAAATCAATAGGGTTACTTCCGCTTTAAGGCGTGGATCCCGAAGAAGCAAACTCTTCATGAAACACGTTGGTCCTGTACGCCTTAATACTGCAAAACGAACTGTATAAGATGTAGTATAAAGAATTGTAAAGCATGGTGCAAAAATGCAGCACATTACTGTGCACTGAGGTAATAGTACATAAGGCAAATTGCCTTGGTTATGCATTGGGACTACGTTGCACAACGATGCCCTTTGCAGCCCAATGGGGCTGGTGTAAATGAGCCCTTTTGGTGGGATGGACTGGAAATGCAGAACGTTATCTTGTACGTCTAGCGACCTCACCCGTTTCCTCCCGTCTCTTTGGCTCACTCATGAGAGGAAAAGGCGCAAGGTGCCACCATGCCCGTACCCTCTGGTTAGCAGAGGTTAAGCACACTTGTTTCACCTACGGGTCTTGCAGCAAAGTTCCCCTTTAAAGTTGGTTTCTGTCCTCAGTGTGTTAGGACAGAGTCTCTATACCCCAAGTAACTCCAAGGTCCACACAAGTATATCACTCCAACGTAGAGCTTTATTTTCTTTGCACAAAGAGAGAAAGGTGTTAGAAGGATAGACAGCATTCAGGCACTTCTGGCTTCGTCGCCACTTGGTCCCGAGTGGGTATAGCTCACCCGGATAGCCACCAATGGTGCTAGCAGCCGGCGTGCAGCTCAAACAGTCAATCTAGATCCCTAATAGATGCGTCTAGGAGATCCTCTACCACAGGATCTATAGTGTCCCAAACCTACTGATGGTCCAGATTGTTAGGCCCCTGGGTTCCGGATGGATGATATCCCCCTGGAGAGTTACTGGGCCCCTTTCTTCACTGTGATGGCTCACCAGTCCTTCGGAACGGTCCTCCCCCAGCCTCCTCATCCAGAAACGGGTCTCCTCGCAAGGCAGCACCCTGAGATTCTTCCTTCCGAAACGGGCTCCAGCTAAAGGTGCTGGGCTCAGGGCTGAAGTTGCAGTCCCAGGACTAAAGGTGCCTGGGACTGAGGCGTACATGGCCCCATGGCCTGGAAGGCCACGCACTCGACTCCCGAACCTGCAGGTTCCCTCGGGTACAGGTCCCCGGATCACTCTTCCCAAACAATGGTGTCAGCCCCTTTTGTATCCTCTCCCAGCATGCACAGCAGGCCGACCCCGCCCACCGCACGGCTGCCGAGAGAGGACACCAAATAGCCACTCCAACACCTGTGGTTCAACCCTGAGTACAAGTAACAGCGCCACCCATACTACTTAGGGGAACTGCAAGCCAGGTGAAGCAGCAGCAAGGCAGAGTCCAGTAATTGAAAGACTTGAGCCAACTATCACTCAGGTCACCCCTAAATTTGGCATAACATAACCTCAATTTAGGGCCCCCGCTACATACAAATCCGACTCATCTCTAAATGAAAGAAAACCTTTCTGGTCATATGAGGAGCCAAGGCTGTTGGGCTTTGCAATGGTTAAGCCGGTGACGGTTAACATTTCTGCTGAAACGTACAATATTTTCCTTTTTCGTTGAGCTGTCCTTGTCCTGTTAAACCGGCAGATTAACAGTAATTGTCTCCAAACTCCTGAAACACATTCTTACCATTGTCTCATTTGCTGTTGACATGGAGAAAGCACAAAGTTCCGTCTAGACCTCGTCCTCTTTGTCTCCCATAGTTGTCCAGCTCGCTGGCTTTCATTAACACATCCTTCTAATCTGTGAGCCTTCTTGTACCGGCTACTGGGAGCTGTAATTGCTGATTTGACAGTCGGGGAAGAAAGAGGCTTATTATATCCAAGGAAAGGGCTTGAAAACTCTGGGCATGAGATGCTTTCATTATACCTATAAGCTTTTTATTTTTACTTTAATTCCAAATTTCCATGACACTGCTAGCCGGTTGTCCAAATAAAAGTTTTGGGAAGAACAAAGATTTTTTTTGGGGGTCTTTGACCCATTGGTCTAGATTGCATTGTCATCCCTGTACTCATCATCCCATCACTGAAACAGATTTTTTTTGTTAGATTTTATTTATTTTTACAGAGCAATCCAATGCATCCTTTCTCAACCCTTTTCCCTTAGAGCCCTGATGCCCAACCTGTTGCCCTGTGGTACAGTATGGGATGTGCGCCCCGTGGTCCTCAGTAGTCTGTAGTGGAAATTAGAGGCATACTAGAACCTTCAGGGCCCCAGTGCAAGAAACCATGAAGGGTCTCCCTGACTGCTGAGGCCCTTTCATTTGTTCTTTGGACCCTTTTCATCAGTCCACTTATCCTGGGGCCCTTTACTTCCATTACGGGTCCCAAAGTGACTCAAGTCACAGAGAGCCCCCTGTAGCTCATACATTGACAACCACTGTCTTAGAGGAACCATGTAAGTAATGTTCTACTGCTAAAGCCATTTCATTGGTGGCCAGTGGGAAGAATACCCCTTATATTGGTGGTCAGTGGTAAGAATGCTCCTTACATTGGTGATCAGTGGGAAGAATGCCCCTTACATTGGTGATCAGTGGGAAGAATGTTCCTTACATTGGTGATCAGTGGGAAGAATGCTCCTTACATTGGTGGCCAGTGGGAAAAATGCTCCTTACTTTGGTGGCCAGTGGGAAGAATGCTCCTTACATTTGTGATCAGTAGAAACAATGTCCCTTACATTGATGGCCATTGGAAACAATTCTCCTTACATTGCTGAACAATAGGAAAAATTTCCCTTACATTGGTGATCAGTGGGACCAATGCTCCTTATATTGGTAGTCAGTGGAAACAATGCTCCTTACATTGGTGATCAGTGGGACCAATGCTCCTTATATTGGTAGTCAGTGGAAACAATGCTCCTTACATTGGGGGTCAGTGGTCAAAAAATGCCCTTTTACATCGGTGGTCAGAATGCTACCCTTACAGATAGCTAAGGGTAGCCAAGTGGAACTATGAAGGCACCACCAAATGGAAGGTCCATTATCCACAGCTCAAGGCACCCCTAGCAACCTTTGGAGTAAGCCTAGAGTTCCACAAAACCCTGCTTTAGATTGGTTGATCTAATTCTTAAAGCTGGCCATGGGTTTTGATACTTTAGGGTATATTTATATTAAAACTTGGTGTGCAGGTGTCTTAAGAATTTGCACAGGCATAACGAATGATTGTCATATTGTTTGTTCTAATGAATGTCAGCTCTAGCTAGTGGCCATAATGTGGTATTTTCCTGAAATACTGGGGGGAAAAATGCAGCATTATGGCTACTAGATGAGGCAGACGATCATGAGAGATAATTACATTACAAACAATATAGCGATCATTCTTTGTGCCTGTGTATTTTTAGGTGCTCAACCTGTGGCCCTCCAGCTGTTGCAGAACTAAAGGTCCCATCATGCCTCTGCCTTTGGGAGTGATGCTTGTAACTGTCAGCCTTGCAATGCCTCATGGGACTTCTGCAACAGCTGGAAGGCCACAGGTAGAGCACCCATCACCACTTTTGTCGTCAAATGATAGAAAACCCCACAATATGTTTGTTATGCGTTTCCATTTACACAGCATGCTTTAATTATTTTTTATTTAATATATTTATTACCTTTTAAATGTTTTTTGAACAATGTTAGAGTGAGCCTGTCCCAAGTCTGTCCTGAATAACATACAATGCAAGAAGCCCAGCCTTTAAACCTTTTGTTAGGAAAGACAGCTTTCAAACTTCATAAGTGAGATACAAAAGAGAACTTCCTAATAATTTTTTCCTTCCTGAAGCATCCAGAATAGAGGAACTAATTCAGCTTATTTCCTCCCAAGCCACGCCTCCCTGACATGTTTCACCCTCCACCATAGTAGGGTGAAACACGTAAGCGGGGTGTAGCTTGGGAGGAGTCAGCTGAAGCTGATCATTTACACACGGCTACTGAGCTAATTGCTGGAGTGAGGATTCCTACCCTTTCTGATAGTCAGTTCCAGCAAGCTGGATGAGCTCTATTGAATGCCGGTACCCAATAGCATTGGAGTCATCAGGTTAATATATGTTAGAGCTTGGAGTGGAGCTCTTTCTCTTTCCCAGGGTTATATACAGATAACCCCATTTTCATGCATAGGGGAGTACCAGCATAGCACTATAATGATAAC
Organism: Rana muscosa; assembly: GCA_029206835.1. Classification (NCBI taxonomy): domain Eukaryota; kingdom Metazoa; phylum Chordata; class Amphibia; order Anura; family Ranidae; genus Rana; species Rana muscosa. Next base: position 32,001,329 of record CM055117.1, on the reverse strand, counting down.
ACCAGGCAACCTCAAGTTCCATAAGTGAGGATATGCTATCAATTACACCAGGCAGCCCCAGGACTCATAGGTAGGGGTGTAGTAGCATTGCATCATAGTGGTAATAACAGATAGACAGCCCCAGGACTCATAGGCAGCGGAATAGTAGCAGTGCACCATAGTGGTAATAACAGACAGGCAGCCCCAGGACTTATAGTTAGGGGTATAGTAGCATTGCACCATAGTGGTAATAACAGACAGACAGCCCCAGGCTCCATGATTAGGGGCATGCTATCATTGTACTATATCAGCCATTCCAACCAGGGTTCTGTGGAACCCTAGAATTCCTTTAGGGCAGTGGTTGTCAACTTATAAACTAAAGGGGGCCTCAAATGTGGCCCCTGACATCACCAAAGGGTCACATATAATGTTCAATATATGTGGTGTTTGAGAGGACTGTCAGAAACTGCAGACCTAATAGAGGAAATGAGGGTCAGAGAGTGTGGACATGCTACATGGCTGGGGATATGCTACAGAAGACAATATGAAACTCGGAATGTTACCCTAATTAATGTTCCCAAAACAGGCTGCTGAGTTCCAAGGGTAGCTCGTCATATACCAAAGGGCCGCATGCAGCTCTTGGGCCGCAGGTCGGGCACCAGGGTTCTAGGGGTTCCTTGACCTGAGGCCGATTAACCTTCCATTCGATGGTGGCTGCAAAGTTCCAGGACCAACACCACTTTGCAAAGTTAGCAGCCTGACACTAATTATCTTTTTAGATATGTTTAAGGGTGACATTCTGACCACCAATGTAAGGTTTTCATTCTTCCCATTGACCACCAAAGTAAGGTTTTCATTATTCCTATTGACTAGTCCCAAAGTAAGGTTTTCATTCTTCCCATTGACCACCAACGTAAAGTTTTCATTCTTCCTATTGACCATCAATGTAAGGTTTTCATTCTTCCTATTGACCACCAATGTAAGGTTTTCATTCTTCCTATTGACTACCAAAGCAAGGTTTTCATTCTTCCAATTGACCACCAACGTAAGGTTTTCATTCTTCCCATTGACTACCAATGTAAGGTTTTCATTCTTCCTATTGACCTCCAATGTGAGGTTTTTATTCTTCCTATTGACCACCAATGTGAGGTTTTCATTCCCCCTTTTTGACCACCAATGTAAGGTTTTTATTCTCCCTTTTGACCACCAATGTAAGATTTTCGTTCTTCCTATTAAACACCAATGTAAGGTTTTCATTCTTGCTATTGACCACCAATGTAAAATTTTAGTTCTTCCTATTGACCACCAATATAATGGACATTTTTGCCATTGACCACCCTTTGACTTGGTTTTATTGTCGGTTCTCTGAGACCTCAAAAGTATTTTAGGGGTTTCTCTTGGGGTAGAGCAGTTGAGAAAAGTTGTACTATAGTGATGCAAACAGACAGACAGCCCTAGGTTCCATAGGTATGGGTACTCTAGCATATCACCATAGTCATCTTAACACACAGAGAGTCTCAAGTTGCATGGATAGGGGTATGTCACTATTGCACCATAGTGATATTAACAAACAAACAGCCCCGGGCTCCATGGGTAGGGATATGCTAGCATAGCACCATAGTGATAATAACAGAAGGACAGACCCAGGCTCCATGGGTAGGGGTATGCTAGCATAGCACCATAGTGATAATAACAGAAGGACAGACCCAGGCTCCATGGGGTAGGGGTATGCTAGCATTGTACCATAGAGATGATAACAGACAGAGAGCCTCAAGCTCCATGGGTAAGGGTATACTAGCATAGCACCATAGTGATAATAACAGAAGGACAGACCCAGGCTCCATGGGTAAGGGTATACTAGCATAGCACCATAGTGATAATAACAGAAGGACAGACCCAGGCTCCATGGTTAGGGGTATACTAGCATAGCACCATAGTGATAATAACAGAAGGACAGACCCAGGCTCCATGGTTAGAGGTATACTAGCATAGCACCATAGTTATAATAACAGAAGGACAGACCCAGGCTCCATGGTTAGGGGTATACTAGCATAGCACCATAGTGATAATAACAGAAGGACAGACCCAGGCTCCATGGTTAGGGGTATACTAGCATAGCACCATAGTGATAATAACAGAAGGACAGACCCAGGCTCCATGGTTAGAGGTATACTAGCATAGCACCATAGTGATAATAACAGAAGGACAGACCCAGGCTCCATGGTTAGAGGTATACTAGCATAGCACCATAGTTATAATAACAGAAGGACAGACCCAGGCTCCATGGTTAGGGGTATACTAGCATAGCACCATAGTGATAATAACAGAAGGACAGACCCAGGCTCCATGGTTAGGGGTATACTAGCATAGCACCATAGTGATAATAACAGAAGGACAGACCCAGGCTCCATGGTTAGAGGTATACTAGCATAGCACCATAGTTATAATAACAGAAGGACAGACCCAGGCTCCATGGTTAGGGGTATACTAGCATAGCACCATAGTGATAATAACAGAAGGACAGACCCAGGCTCCATGGTTAGGGGTATACTAGCATAGCACCATAGTGATAATAACAGAAGGACAGACCCAGGCTCCATGGTTAGAGGTATACTAGCATAGCACCATAGTTATAATAACAGAAGGACAGACCCAGGCTCCATGGTTAGGGGTATACTAGCATAGCACCATAGTGATAATAACAGAAGGACAGACCCAGGCTCCATGGTTAGGGGTATACTAGCATAGCACCATAGTGATAATAACAGAAGGACAGACCCAGGCTCCATGGTTAGAGGTATACTAGCATAGCACCATAGTTATAATAACAGAAGGACAGACCCAAGCTTCATGGGTAGGGCCCGGGTATACTAGCATTGTAATATAGTGATATTAACAGACAGAGAGCCCCAAGCTCCATGGGTAAGGGTATGCTAGCATGGCACCGTAATGAAAACACCACACAAGTAGACCCAGGGGTCATGGGTAAGGGTATGCAAGTATTATACCATAGTGATAGTAATAGACAAGCAGACGTCATCTGTTAGGTGGGGAAGCCCAACCATGATTTCATGCTGGTGGCTGGGCAGGGGAGATGGAGATAGCACCAATCACTACAGAGATTTGAAATGAATCTATTTGTATGTATTTCTTGTAAAAAACAGACTAACGATCCAACATAATGAGAAAACACACTTTGTTCTTCTGCCTTCACATCTTGCTGGAAGACATTAGAGAGTCTGCAGAATAAAGCGTATGAAAAGTGAACGTGTCATAAACCTGGCCAGCTGAAACTGAGCATACGGTGAATGCAATTCAATGAAAAGAAAAATCACATTTCAAAATCTCGGCAGATAGAAACAGCTGAAGTTACTTGCAAATCTTTGCTTTTTATCTTTGCTCTGCTCTTCTACTTCTTAAGTCCCCTTTTTTGCAAAAAAGAAAAAAAGTCGCAATTAAAGGCCAATAGAAAGGCTTGGGCAGGGGAGGGAACTCAACTAAACTTTTGAAGATAGTTTTATTGAGATTTGCATTTCTTTTATACACACAGTATAAAGTTATATATATATTTACAGTATACTATATTACCAAAAGTATTGGGACACCTGCCTTTACACACACATGAACTTTAATGGCATCCCAGTCTTAGTCTGTAGGGTTCAATATTGAGTTGCCCACCCTTTTCAGCTATAACAGCTTCTGGGAAGGCTGTCCACAAGGTTTAGGAGTGTGTCTATGGGAATGTTTGATCATTCTTCCAGAAGCGTATGTGTGAGGTCAGGCACCGATGTAGACGAGAAGGCCTGGCTCGCAGTCTCCGCTCTAATTCATCCCAAAGGTGTTCTATCGGGTTGATGTCAGGACTCTGTACAGGCCAGTCAAGTACCTCCACCCCAAACTCACTCATCCATGTCTTTATGGACCTTGCATTGTGCACTGGTCCAAGTCATTTGGTGGAGGGGGGGATCATGGTGTAAGGTTGGGTTTTCAGGGGTTGGACTTGGCCCCTTAGTTCCAGTGAAGGGAACTCTTAAGGTGTCAGCATACCAAGATATTTTGGACAATTTCATGCTCCCAACTTTTTGGAAACAGTTTGGCGATGGCCCCTTCCTGTTCCAACATGACTGTGCACCAGTGCACAAAGAAAGGTCCATAAAGACATGGATGAGCGAGTTTGGGGTGGAGGAACTTGACTGGCCTGCACAGAGTCCTGACCTCAACCCGACAGAACACCTTTGGGATGAATTCGAGCGGACACTGCGAGCCAGGCCTTCTCGTCTAACATCAGTCACTGACCTCACAAACGGGCTTCTGGAAGAATGGTCAAACATTCCCACAGACACACTCCTAAACCTTGTGGACAGCCTTCCCAGAAGAGTTGAAGCTGTTATAGCTGCAAAGGGTGGGGCCAACTCAATATTGAACCCTACGGACTAAGACTGGGATGCCATTAAAGTTCATGTGCGTGTAAAGGCAGGTGTCCCAATACTTTTGGTAATATAGTTACAGTGTATATATATATACACATACGCAGGTATATACTGTAAATATATATATATATATATATATATATATATATATATATATATATATATATATGTGTACACACACACACGTATATTATGTTGTTTTTCTCTTAAATTAATAAATATATATATATATATATATATATATATATATATATATATATATATATATATATATATTATATATATACTCTATCTTTTCTGCTTTGCTGTTGCAGTAAAGTGATTGCCCTTAATGAACTGTAGAGTGATGTAAACTTTCTCTGCTCCCAATCAAGGCTCCAGTAAAAGTGCTGCATTGGCACTCTCTGCTCCGTATCATCATAGATCGAAGTGATGAAAAGAAAAAAACCTGTAAGCAGTATTTCAAAGACGGGGACATTAAGCCGCCACGGGCCAGGGGTGACATTTTTGGACAGAATGATTCGTCTTCTTTAAATCACTTCTTCATTAAGATTACTGGAGGGTGAAATCTAACATGTGGAGACAGTCAGGAAATATAGAAAGAAGTATTATTTCTTTATCTTGTAACTTCCTCGATAATAATTTCATCATTCACTCTGTTCACGTCTGACAGTCACACATTTTGTCTGCGCATAACACACTGAATCAAAAGTTGGGGGTCCATGCCAATAGCGCACTGACACAAAGGGGTTAATAACAATTGTGTACTAACACTTGGGGGTCCAGAACAATATCACACTGACACTTGGGGGTCCAGGACAATGATACACTGACACTTGGGGGTCCAGAAGAATAATACACTGACACTTGGGGGTCCAGAAGAATGATACACTGACACTTGGGGGTCCAGAACAATGAAACATTGTCACTTGGGGGTCCAGAACAATGATACACTGACACTTGGTGGTCCAGAACAATGATACACTGACACTTGGGGGTCCAGAACAATGACACACTGACGCTTGGGGGTCCAGAACAATGATACACTGACACTTGGGGGTGCAGAACAATGATACACTGATGCTTGGGGGTCCAGAACAATGATACACTGACACTTGGGGGTCCAGAACAATGACACATTGACACTTGGGGGTCCAGAACAATGACACACTGACACTTGGGGGTCCAGAACAATGACACATTGACACTTGGGGGTCCAGAACAATGATACACTGACACTTGGGGGTCCAGAACAATGATACACTGACACTTGGGGGTCCAGAACAATGACACACTGACACTTGGGAGTCCAGAACAATGACACATTGACACTTGGGGGTCCATAACAATGATACACTGATGCTTGGGGGTCCAGAACAATGAAACATTGTCACTTGGGGGTCCAGAACAATTATACACTGACACTTGGGGGTCCAGAACAATGACACATTGACACTTGGGGGTCCAGAACAATGATACACTGACGCTTGGGGGTCCAGAACAATGAAACATTGTCACTTGGGGGTCCAGAACAATGATACACTGACGCTTGGGGATCCAGAACAATGAAACATTGTCACTTGGGGGTCCAGAACAATTATACACTGACACGTGGGGGTCCAGAACAATGAAACATTGATGCTTGGGGGTCCAGAACAATGATACACTGACGCTTGGGGGTCCAGAACAATGATACACTGACGCTTGGGGGTCCAGAACAATGACACATTGACACTTGGGGGTCCAGAACAATGACACACTGACGCTTGGGGATCCAGAACAATGAAACATTGTCACTTGGGGGTCCAGAACAATTATACACTGACACGTGGGGGTCCAGAACAATGACACATTGACACTTGGGGGTCCAGAACAATGACACATTGACACTTGGGGGTCCAGAACAATGATACACTGACGCTTGGGGGTCCAGAACAATGATACCCTGACGCTTGGGGGTCCAGAACAATGACACATTGACACCTGGGGGTCCAGAACAATGATACACTGACGCTTGGGGATCCAGAACAATGAAACATTGTCACTTGGGGGTCCAGAACAATTATACACTGACACGTGGGGGTCCAGAACAATGACACATTGACACTTGGGGGTCCAGAACAATGACACATTGACACTTGGGGGTCCAGAACAATGATACACTGACGCTTGGGGGTCCAGAACAATGACACACTGACACTTGGGGGTACAGAACAATGACACATTGACACTTGGGGGTCCAGAACAATGACACATTGACACTTGGGGGTCCAGAACAATGATACACTGACGCTTGGGGGTCCAGAACAATGACACACTGACACTTGGGGGTACAGAACAATGACACACTGAAACTTGGGGTCCAGAACAATAACACATTGACACTTGGGGGTTCACACACACTATATTTAAATCACAGATTTGATTCTTTGAAGGAAAAAGTTATTTACGGTATATCCACCAGAACTAATTTTCACTTCTATCGGTCTAGTGCTTGTAGGCAGGTGGCGCTAGGCTTGGTGGCAATGCAGAAGGGGAAGTAGTGGTTAGTGTAGTCACAGGTTCCCTGTCTGACAGGGAGTGTGTTTAGAGCTAGGTAGAGGTTCTAGAGCAGGGGTAGTGAATTAAAACTCAAGGAGGTCCAGTAACAAAAAAAATGATTTGTCCGAGGTCCGAATCACAAGTCTGTGCCATGAAAGATTGTATGTGTCTACTTTCCTTTTTTTGATGCAAGCCGCGCTCTCTGGCGCTTTTCGTACTGTCCTCCACACACTCAGCTAATACTCTGTAAATGTAAATGTCCCCAATAGTGTTCCCCCTTACATCAGGCGTCCCTACCACAGTAATTCATGACATTGGGTGCCCCCATCAGACTACCCCCATAAATCAGTTGCCACTGTCAGAGTACCCTCCTTTATCAGGTGTCCCCATCAGAGTGTCTCTTTACATGAAATATTCCTGTCAGAGTGCCCTCTTACATCAGGTTTCTTCATCAGAAGGCCCCCCTTACATCTGGTGTCTCCCATGAGTGTGCCCCCTTACATTATGTGCCATCATCAGAGTGCCCCTTTACATCAAGTGTCTCCATCACATCAGGTATGCCCATCAGGGTAACTCTTTACATCAGGTGTCCCCATCAGTGTGCCTCTTTACATCAGGTGCCCCCATCAGAGTGCCCCTATACATCAGGTGTCCCCATCAGCGTCCCCCCTTAACATAATATGTGCCTATCACTGTGCCCTCACTAACATATGTGCCCATCAGCATGCCCTTTTAACATAAAATGTGCCCATCAGCATGCCCCTTATTTTATGTTAAGGGACACTCTGATGGGTACATTTACGTTAAGGGACATGCTAATAGGCACATTTTGTTGTGCCCATCAGAGGGCCCCTTAACATAAAATGTGCTCATCAGAGTGCCTTTTTAACATTAATATGCCCATCAGAGTGCCCCTTAACATAAAATGTGACCATTAGTGTGTCCCTTAACACAGTGTTTCTCAACTCCAGTCCTCAAGGCGCCCCAACAGGTCATGTTTTCAGGCTCTCCATTGTTTTGCACAGGTGATTTGATCAGTTTAACTGCTTTAGTAATTCCCACAGCTGTTTCATCTGAGGGAAATCCTGAAAACATGACCTGTTAGGGCGCCTTGAGGACTGGAGTTGAGAAACACTGCCTTAACATAACATAAGGGGCATGCCGATGGGCACATTTTATGTTAAGGGGCACTCCGATGGGCATATTTAATGTTAAGGGGCACGCGGTTGGGCACAACAAAATATGCCCATCAGTGTGCCCCTTAACATTAAATATGCCCATCAGTGTGCCCCTTAACATTAAATATGCCCATCAGTGTGCCCCTTAACAAAAAATGTGCCCATTAGTGTGCCCCTTAACATTAAATATACCCATCAGCGTCCCCTTAACATAAAATATGCCCATCAAAATGCCCCTTATTTTATGTTAAGGGGCACATTGATGGGCACCTTATGTTGTGCCCATCAGAGTGAACCCTACAATAAGTGTGCCCCTGTAAAAACCCCACATACCTTGTGGCAGCCAGGGATCAGGAGGCAACAAGCTGCAGGGGACAAGATCTGCGCCGAGAGTCTTGCTGAGGGGGCGCACATAGCACATCATACCTTGTGGCTCCCGTAACTCACTCAGTTATCACAAACAGTAGGGGGCGGTGGCGGGGGCGTGCAAGTGATGAACCAAAGTTAACAGACCCTTTGCTGTGGTTTCGTAAGTGGCCCCAGATAGCTATGCCTGCCCGCTGGGCCCGATTGTACTTTGTTGGAACTTTCTGTAATACACTTTTTTTTGCTTACCTCAGCCTCTGTGTGGTCATTGCTTGCCAACACATCATGCTATGCCCTGCTCACACGCTACTATACACACATCAGGCTCCCTGGACAGGTTAGCCAAGTGGCACTCGCAAGCAGCACATAGTGGCTGCTACCCCTTCCATCTCCCATGCAGGACTTCCAACAAAATAGTGGGCTGTGCCAAAATGACCTTGCATTGGCTTCCCCAAGATGGCCACCTTGGAAGCTATATAAGGGTACAACGTAGTCCCCAATGAGTTCCTGTGAGCCTGAAGAAGTGTCACAGCGTCACTTTGAGGTTGGTGGACACCCTTCAGCATTATCAGCATTACCACTGCCTACAAGTGCAGCTTTCAGGAATTTTTGTGGGAACCCAGAACCAGAACACATAGATAATAGAGGACCCTTCTTGGTTCAGGAAGGTCACGCATGGCAAAGTTTACTACATACACACAAAGATCCCTCAGTAAAGGTCTGTTCTGACACAAGAATCCTAAAAATGCTAAGAATCTACCGTCTGGCGAGTGCTCCCTTTGACGCTATCAAAGAGGTACGAGCCTAGGACTAGAACTGGGTCCAACCACACTATATTTTAATCACAGATTTCCTTCTTCAAAGGTAAAAGCACTTTATGGTGTATCAATCAGAGCCAATTGTCACTTCTATTGGTCCAGCTCTAGAATACACACATCAGGCTCCCGGGACACAGTAGCCAAGCGGGACTAGCTCCTAGCTACATAGTGGCTGCTTCCCCTTCCAACTCCCATTCAGGACTTCCAATAAAATGGTGAACCATGCCAAAATGGTGTCCAAATCTTGCAAGTTTTTAGGTCCAATCACAGGCACTGGCTTCCCCAAGATGGCCACCTATATGCCATATACGTGGAGAACTTAGTCCCCATTGAGTTCTTGCTAGGCTGAAGAAGCATCACAGCGCTGCTTTCAGGTTAGCGGACACACTGCAGCATTACCACTGCCTACAAGTGCAGCTTTCATCGTGCGATCGGCGCCCCCCTCCCGGGAACGGCGTCAATGTCCCGTGATAGCCACCCCCGCTCAACAACTTGTTGTCCAAGTCCCGCGGTAGTACCTCCCCCCCCCCCCGCTCAACGCTTCCACCATGCTTGGGGCCCCCAAATTCCTCTTCAAACGGCCCTGAGTGGAGGACCCTTCTTGCTTCAGGAAGGTCATGCATGGTAGAGTTTACTTCATACGGACAAAGATCCCTCAGAAAGGTCTGTTCTGACCCCAACACAATAGTCCTAACAATGTTATGCCCTTTAACCGATTGCCGACCGCGCCACGCACTTATACGTCGGCAGATTGCTACGGCTGCGCAAAGCAACGTATATATACCCCTGCCGCAAGCTCCGTGACCACGGGTCCCGCGGACTCGATGTCCACCGGTGTCCCGCAATCGTGTCACGGAGCTGCAGAACGGGGGGATGCCTGTGTAAACAAGGCGTCTCCCTGTTCTGCCTAGTGACAGGTCACTGATCGTCTGCTTGCTCCCTGTCATCGGGAGCAGCGATCAGTGTCGTGTCACAGGTAGCCCAGCCCCCACACAGTTAGAATCACTCCCTAGGACACACTTAACTCCTTCCCTGCCAGTGTAATTTAGAGAGTAACAGTGCATTTTTATAGCACTGATCGCAGTATAAATGACAATGGTCCCAAAATAGCGTCAAAAGTGTCTGATGTGTCGGCCATAATGTCGCAGTCACAATAAAAATCACTGATCGCCGCCATTACTAGTAAAAAAAAATGATAATAAAAATGCCATAAAACTACCCCCTATTTTGTAGACGCTATAACTTTTGTGCAAACCATTCAAACGCTAATTGCGATTTTTTTTAAATCAAAAATATGTAGAAGAATACGTATCGGCCTAAACTGAGGATTTTTTTATATATACAGGTCCTTCTCAAAAAATTAGCATATTGTGATAAAGTTCATTATTTTCTGTAATGTACTGATAAACATTAGACTTTCATATATTTTAGATTCATTACACACAACTGAAGTAGTTCAAGCCTTTTCTTGTTTTAATATTGATGATTTTGGCATACAGCTCATGAAAACCCAAAAATCCTATCTCAAAAAATTAGCATATCATGAAAAGGTTCTCTAAACGAGCTATTAACCTAATCATCTGAATCAACTAATTAACTCTAAACACCTGCAAAAGATTCCTGAGGCTTTTAAAAACTCCCAGCCTGGTTCATTACTCAAAACCGCAATCATGGGTAAGACTGCCAACCTGACTGCTGTCCAGAAGGCCATCATTGACACCCTCAAGCAAGAGGGTAAGACATAGAAAGAAATTTCTGAACGAATAGGCTGTTCCCAGAGTGCTGTAGCAAGGCACCTCAGTGGGAAGTCTGTGGGAAGGAAAAAGTGTGGCAGAAAACGCTGCACAACGAGAAGAGGTGACCGGACCCTGAAGAAGATTGTGGAGAAGGACCGATTCCAGACCTTGGAGGACCTGCGGAAGCAGTGGACTGAGTCTGGAGTAGAAACATCCAGAGCCACCGTGAACAGGCGTGTGCAGGAAATGGGCTACAGGTGCCGCATTCCCCAGGTCAAGCCACTTTTGAACCAGAAACAGCGGCAGAAGCGCCTGACCTGGGCTACAGAGAAGCAGCACTGGACTGTTGCTCAGTGGTCCAAAGTACATTCGGAAATCAAGGTGCCAGAGTCTGGAGGAAGACTGGGGAGAGGGAAATGCCAAAATGCCTGAAGTCCAGTGTCAAGTACCCACAGTCAGTGATGGTCTGGGGTGCCATGTCAGCTGCTGGTGTTGGTCCACTGTGTTTTATCAAGGGCAGGGTCATTGCAGCTAGCTATCAGGAGATTTTGGAGCACTTAATGCTTCCATCTGCTGAAAAGCTTTATGGAGATGAAGATTTCATTTTTCAGCACGACCTGGCACCTGCTCACAGTGCCAAAACCACTGGTAAATGGTTTACTGACCATGGTATTACTGTGCTCAATTGGCCTGCCAACTCTCCTGACCTGAACCCCATAGAGAATCTGTGGGATATTGGGAAGAGAAAGTTGAGAGACGCAAGACCCAACACTCTGGATGAGCTTAAGGCCGCTATCGAAGCATCCTGGGCCTCCATAACACCTCAGCAGTGCCACAGGCTGGTTGCCTCCATGCCACGCCGCATTGAAGCAGTCATTTCTGCAAAAGGATTCCCGACCAAGTATTGAGTGCATAACTGAACATAATTATTTGAAGGTTGACTTTTTTTGTATTAAAAACACTTTTCTTTTATTGGTCGGATGAAATATGCTAATTTTTTGAGATAGGATTTTTGGGTTTTCATGAGCTGTATGCCAAAATCATCAATATTAAAACAAGAAAAGGCTTGAACTACTTCAGTTGTGTGTAATGAGTCTAAAATATATGAAAGTCTAATGTTTATCAGTACATTACAGAAAATAATGAACTTTATCACAATATGCTAATTTTTTGAGAAGGACCTGTATATATATATATATATATATATACTTTTTGGGGATATTTATTATAGCAAAAAGTAAAAAATATTGATTTTTTTTCAAAATTGTCGCTCTATTTTTGTTTATAGCGCAAAAAAACAAAAAATGCAGAGGTGATCAAATACCACCAAAAGAAAACTCTATTTGTGGGAAGAAAAGGACGTCAATTTTGTTTGGGAGCCACGTCGCAAGACCGCGCAATTGACAGTTAAAGCGACGCAGTGCCGAACCGCAAAAAATGGCCTGGTCATTTGGTAGCCAAATCCTCCGAGGCTGAAGTGGTTAAAAAATAAAATTTAAAAATCTTCAGAGCTTATCTGCTACAGGAGGGCTGAAAAATCACATGCAAATATATGTTTTCCATAAACAAATATTAATGCGCCTCAAGGATGGGATGCGTTTGCCATGGTGTTTGGTCTTTGAGGGTGCCATCTTGGCACTGACAGATGATGCACGCTGACTTGGATTGACGAAGCTCCAGCGGCTTCTGCTTGGCAGCAAATCCTGGCACCCTCTGAACTTCTCAGTGAGAACAAACTGATAGAGATGACATCAAGACAAATGCGCTGACTTCTAATTCCATTTCCTGGGCCGAGGACGGCAGCCCGGCCAGATTTCACCACTGTTACTCTGCTGAAAATATCATTGCACATTGCATAATTAATACACTGAAGTCTGGGTGCTGTGATTTATTGTTTATGGGCTTTTTATACAAGATCAGAGGTTGCGGGTGGAGAGAATTTTGCACCTAAATGGAGGACTTACTGATTAAATAGCTAAATTAATCTTTTTTCTTAGCACGGGGATAATGTCAGGCAGTGGCAAAATCCTTTTATCTTCTCTGCGGTGAACTGGCAGGTAGAGATGTTACAGTGTATAGCGTGTCAGTGTACAAAAAAAAAAAAAAAAAAACAGTACATCTCTGCAATGCATATACATTTTCCCATGTTTCATCCTTTTAAAAACTCTGCAAGTGCAGAAATATAACTGTTGACCTTCCTGAAATGTAGTTTGCGCCTCACTTCCTGTTTGGGCTGACAACACAGTGCCTCTGCTCCACTGAAATGCCAACAAGTGTTGTCAGCCTGTAGGCAGGTGCAGTCTACTTTCTCCGCTGCAGGTGGCACTCAACTGCAGCAGCATTGCAGGGGGAGAGGAAGTCAGGAGGAAAATGGTTGACTTTGGTGGCCATCTTGGGTCAAGCAGAGTCTATATAAGACCATAGCACCAGCCTTGGCGTGCAATTTGCATTAGGGTAGTATAGGGACAGGTCAGTCATCTGTCAGGGACAGTAATTAGTGGCAGAGAGAGGTTCCAGACACTTAGGGAAAGAGAAGGGACATGCCATCTTTCATGGAAACCTCCCCGTTTGGGTATGGACCAGCCAGGCCACATTCAGCCCCACTAGACAAATGTTGTCAGTACACCCGATACCCACTGCTTTACTCTTCACTGCAACATTCTGTGAGTGCGTCTAGTTGGGCTGTCCTCCCGCCGGGTAGCTGTGCTTTGTTGAACATTAACTTCAAAACAGTCCTGTTTCTGCAAGTGTTGCTGCACCATGCTGCACCTCCACAAGCCCTGCCTGCTTATCAGATCTCATCAGCAAATCTCTCAAGCATGTGCATTAATTAACGCCAGCACAATGCATCATGGGATATATTGTCGAGTTTGGCAATGCACATGACAATGTTTATACAGGCACTGATCGAGCCTCAGACTAAACTATGGTGCTGGACTGGAGATGTGATCTTTATTGCATAGTTACATTAGTTCATTCCATACCTGAGGGACCACTGTAGAAGTGGAAAATCATTATAATAGTTTGTTCTACTACAGTGATCACCTCAAGTCGAGGGTCCTGTGCCATTCACAGAGAGCTTTGTAATTTTAAAAACATTTTTTAGTGTGTCACGGTCAGGGGTCAGGCTCGGAGACCAATAGTTATAGCAGTAAAGAGTCTTCCACCGACCTGCAGGATAGGTATACAAGCAAGTCACCCTGGCGGATGACACAGGCTCACCCAAGGTGTGGAGTCTAAGCTCTAATCAGTAATCACTAAAGCACCTGATGGTGGGTTTTGCGTGTTAGTACCAGGTCATGGTCCTCAGGATCGCCCCACCAGGAGGTGAGCAAGCCAAAGGTCCAGTAGGAGATATAGCAGGAAGGTATCAAGCAGAAGCATAGTCAGTGAACAAGCCAAAGGTCATTAACAAGTGGTCACAAGTTGGGATTAAGCAGAAGAGTAGTCAAGGAACAAGCCAAAAGTCAGCAGAGATCCTGGCGGCAGCAGGAGTGACAAAAGTGAGATATTGGTTGGAGAGAGCACATCAATCTGGCAAACAGGAAGTGCAAAGGCAAAGCTTAAATAGGAAGTTCATGGGAGGAGCAGAAACAAGGCACAAGGCAGGGTTGTCCAATGGATCAGACAGGGCATTGTAAAGCATCTCAGGTGGCTCAGCCTGAAGAGACATCGCCAGACACAGCCGAGGTCGCAGTTTCAGACCCGGGTCCTGACCCAGTGGCTACAAAGGCATTCACCTCGTTCCACCAGAGAACATCTTGGATGCTTCAACAAAATACTCTCTTTTGTGAATGGCAGCCATGCCAAGCAAGTGATTCCCTATGTTCACTATGCAGAAGGACAGACACTTGGAACAGGACCCAGAAGACTGCAGAGATCACTGTAGTAGTGCCAACTACTACAGTTATTGTCATCTTCATTAGAGGTCCCTCATGTATTGAAATTAAATACTAGGGTAGTCACAGCCCAATATGGAAGGAGTGACCACACAGACATGAAAATTTATCACTGCGCCAAGCCATTCTTCCAGATGTTCAAAGCAGAAAATGGGGCATGCACACTATACGATTTTTATGCACTGCTTGCAAACAGTTGGCACTCATCGTAGTCAAGCTGAACATGGAGAAAGTGGAAGAAAAAGGCTCACCAGGCAAAGTGATGGAAACAGTCTTTGGGGTTTCCGGGGGCTGTGCAACAGTGTGTAGAAGACTGTTGCCATCACTTTGCCCGCTGATGGAACATTCCAATCCTTCTTCTTCCACTTAATCCATTTTCAGCTTGACTACTACTGCTTGCAAAGACTAAATGAAGACCGCATAACATGCATACATCATTTTCAACGCTAAACATCTAGAAGAGTGGCTTGATGCAGTGATAATATTTAACGGTCACTCCTTCCATGTTGAACTTTTCAGACTACCCACGTATGTATACCTACATGGGTCAAAGATGACCATGTAACTATGCAATAAAATCTATACTAAAGCCCTGTACACACGATCGCTTTTACTGATGAAAACAGTCCGATGGACTTTTTTCATCGGACAAACCAATCGTGCATGGGCCCCATCGGTCTTTTTTCCATCAGTGTTAAAAAATAGAGCATGTTTTAAATTTATCCGATGGAAAAAAAAACAATAGCAAATTACTATCGTCTGTGGGGAACTCCATCGGATAAAAATCCCACGCATGCTCAGAATCAAGTCGACGCATGCTCAGAAGCATAGAACTTCATTTTTCTTGGCTCGTCGGAGTGTTTTACGTCACGGCGTTTGGGACGATCGGTTTTTTGACTGATGGTGTGTAGGCAAGACTGATGGAAGTCAGCTTCATTGGATTTCCGATGGAAAAATCCATCGGTTTAAAATCCATAGGAAATCTGATCGTGTGTACAGGGCTTTAGAGTGTTTTTATTCAAAGCAGACAGCAATATCTGATGCATAAAATAGTTTCTGAGATGCGTCATGAAAAAATACCCCATGTGATAATCATTATTTAAAAAAAGACACACTGACGCATGTTCTTTAAAGTGGTTGTAAACCCACTTTTTCAACTTGCACCTACAGGTAAGCCTAGATTAAGGCTTACCTGTAGGTGCAAGAAATATCTCCTAAACCTACACGGTTTAGGAGGTATTTACTAAAATGACAAGCGCCGCTGTCTACGGCGCATGCACGCCGTAGACAACGGCGCATTTATGGGGTTAATCCCATTCACATACTCGGCTACTTCCCAGCAATTGCTGGGCGTAGCCGAGTGGGACGCCTCCCGCGCGCATGCGCAGAGTGACGTCTCCGCCGCTCCGGCCAATCACAGCGCCGGAGCGGCACTGTGATTGGCTGGTGCGGCGATACCCGGAAGTAACATTCCGGCTATCGCCGCAATGATGTCTGCGTCTGCAGTGAGGGACGAGGACGGCTTCGGGGGCCCCGATCTAAGGTAAGTGGAACATAATGAGCTATTATGCTAGTCATAATAGCTCATTATGCCTTTCTCTTGCAGGTGGGCCAAAAAAAATAAAAAATAAAAGTGGGTTTACAACCACTTTAAGGCAAAGGTTTCATTGTAAAAAATAAAGTTAACTGGAGCAAACAGAGCATTTATTTGAAAACCTGCGGAGTCTAGTGGGGATGGCTGCACAGATTGCACATCGCTCACCTGCCAGCAGTGAAACCCCTCCGGTTGAGCGCCACAATTCGCAGCTTTGAAGAACAAAAACAGTAAACATTTGTACTAGTCGAGGGCAGCACCCCAGGCAACGCTCCGCAATCACAGCAAACAGGTAGCAAAGTGGGAGAAATTGTGTGATCAAGAGAGGCGAAATAACAACTAAATGAGCATTTTGATGTTAAAAGGAATGCATTGACTACACTATCACAATCCCAAAAAAAAGGCTTCTGAGCCAAAATGAGAATCCCCAGTTTAATAAAGTTAGCGGACTGCGCTTTTATGTTGAAAGACGTTCCCTTCAAACACACTGGGACCGTTGAGGACAGACTGAGCCTGGCTGATGTTTCATTAAAACGTTCCCTTAAGCGGCGGGAGGATGAATCTCTTGGTTGCGCAGAGAAAGCTGTAATGAGTCTCCCCCCCCCCTCTGTCTGCGATGGGAGGAGATTAACCCCTTTGTAGTGGAGAATTGCAGCTTCAACTTTCTGAAGTCCTGAGCACCCCAGATTCGAGAAACAAAGCAACGCAGTTGCGTTCCCAGTTGTAGATAAACTTGTCGCTTTTCGTTTGTCATCATAATCCATTTTGGGAGATCACCAAGCTTTAAAGTGTATATATAGCTGTGGCGCTACTCCCAGAGGAGCCACTGGATATGTTGGGTCTTCCTGCCCAGCCCCATTGATGACCCACCATGTACTTAAACCTGAATGACAATCACAAACCTGAAAATGTATAAAATGGACAACCTGAGCACAATATAGAATATCATTACAGGCTAATACAGAAAGCCGAACAATGTAAGACAGAATATGCATAAAAAGATCCTATCTAGAAATGCTAAATTCTACTTAGACCATTGGCCGAGGTAAAACTAGCTACCTACAACCTGCTGGCACCTGCTCTTGTTTATTTGCAGTGGATCACTCTCTCCTCAAATGGGAGATTCAAAGTTTGAGTAACAGTATAGTCCCCTCTTTGCAGAACTCCTTGAATGTTTCAAGGCAGCCAACAAGCCTCTCACTATATATGAAGATCTTGTAGCATCCTCTGTAATTGTAGCAACTCTTGATGAATAAGCTTGGAACTGCAGTTACACTGGAAAAGTAAGTCTCGGACTGCAGTGTCTCTTAAAGTGTATGTCTTTGACCGTAGTTACTCTGTAAGAGTGGGTCTGGAACAGCAGTGACTCTGGAAGAGTAGGACTAGAACAGTAGTGACTTTGAAAGAGTAGATCTGGAAAAGTAGGAACTCTAGAAGAGTAGGTTTGGAACTGTAGAGGCTATTGAAGAGTAGGTCTGTTACTGTAGCAACTCTGGAAGAGTAGGTTTGGAACTGTATTGACTCTAAAAGTAAAGGTCTTAAACGATAACAATTCTGGAAGTTTAGGTTTGGATCAGAAGCAATTCTTAAAGAGTAGGTCTGGAAATTTAGCAACTCTTGAAGAATCGGTCTTGAGCTGTAGCGACTTTGGAAGAGTAAGTCTGGAACTGTAGCAACTCTAGAAGAGTAGGTTTGGAACTGTATTGACTCTGAAAAAGTAGGTAGTGAACAGTAGTCACTCTGGAAGAGTAGGCTTGGAACTGTAGCGACCCTGGAAGTGTAGGCCTGGAAAAATAATAGTAACTCTGAAAGAGTAGGTCTGGAACTGTATAAAATTCTGGAGGAGGAAGTCTGGAGCTATAGCAATTCTGGAATAGTATGTCTGCAACTGTAGCAACTCTTGAAAGGTAAGTCTGGAAGTGGGAACTGTAGTGAGTAGGGATGAGCTTCGAGTTCGTGTCAAACTCATGTTTGACTCGAACATTGCCTGTTCGCCTGTTCGCCGAACAGCGAACAAATTGGGGTGTTCGCGGCAAATTCGAAAAGTCTATGGGAGAAATCCAAAGTGCTAATTATAAAGCCTAATATGCAAGTTATTGTCCTAAAAAGTGTTTGGGGACCCGGGTCCTGCCCCAGGGGACATGTATCAATGCAAAAATTTTATTTAAAAACGGACGTTTTTTCGGGAGCAGTGATTTTAATAATGCTTAAAGTGAAACAATAAAAGTGAAATATTCCTTTAAATTTCGTACCTGGGGGGTGTGTATGATATGCATGTGAAGTGGCGCATGTTTCCCGTGTTTAGAACTGTCCCTGCACAAAGTGTCATTTTTGAAGGAAAAAAAGTCAATTAAAGCTCACTCGCGGCTAATAATGAATTGCCGGCTCCCAGCAATACATACAAAAGTCATTGATTAAAAAAAAAAAAAAAAAGCGTGGGGGTTCCCCCAAATTCAATTACCAGGCCCTTCAGGTCTGGAATGGATATTAAGGGGAACCCCGCCGCAAATTTTAAAAAAATGGCGTGGGGTTCCCCCAAATATCCATACCAGGCCCTTGAGATCTGGCATGGATTTTAAGGGGAACTCCACCCCAAATAAAAAAAAATGGCGTGGAGTCCCCCCAAAAATCCATGCCAGACCCTTATCCGAGCACGTAACCTGGCCGGCCGCAGGGGAAGAGGGGGGGACGAGAGAGCGCCCCCCCTCCCTCCTGAACCGTACCAGGCCACATGCCCTCAACATGAGGAGGATGTCCCCATGTTGATGGGGACAAGGGCCTCATCCCCACAACCCTTGCCCGGTGGTTGTGGGGGTCTGCGTGCGGGGGGCTTATCGGAATCTGGAAGACCCCTTTAACAAAGGGGACCCCCAGATCCCGGCCCCCCCCTATGTGAATTGGTAAGGGGTACATTGTACCCCGACCATTTCACGAAGAAAGCGTAAAAAAATGTAAAAAAAACCACAGAAACACCTTGAAAAAGTCCTTTATTAAAAAAAACAAAAACATTCCAGCGATGAAATCCAGTGTCCCGTGGCGATCCCGATGTCCAGCGCCGTCCGTCTTTGGTTTTGCCTGAGCGGACCTGATGGGGAACTTCCTCCTCAGTGTTTTAAATGTATAGACCCGCCCCTTCTAAAGTTCCCCATCAGGTCCGCTCAGCGGACCAGATGCGGAACATGAGAAGGGGCGGGTCTATACATGTATTACCAAAGTGAGAGAAGTTCCCCATCAGGTCCGCCCCCTCGGTATGTCGGACCCGCCTACGTCATTGGCTTGAGCGGGGAACTTCCTTCACTGTGTGATTTTTTAACATTCGAAGACAACTCTCCTATCCACTCATGTCTCCATGCTTTATATTGCTGAGAAATCATTTTAAACCTCCCCCCTCCCCCAGCATTTCTGGCTGTGGCCATCTTGAGTAAGGGTAGATAATTCATGTAGCATTTACTTCCTGTAATCCATCTGCTCTTAGCTCAGGCATGCAGGCAGGAGGCTGTGCTTAGCTGAGAATCCTCCTACTCCCCTCATGAAGACTCCTGGGACATATATCATATATTGCCTATGCCTGGAAGCCAGGATGTAGGTGGTAACACTGGATGATCCCTGAACAAAAATGGCTTTGTCCTTCTGGAGGGAAAGTAGAAGAAGGCATTGTCAGGGGGGTACTATGAGCTCTATGAGTGGTAATAAATACCTGCAAGTGTTACACATTATTTAGCATGCACTTAAAGAGGAAGTAAAGTCTTCCTTTTTAATTGTACCTACAGGAAAGACTATAATAAGGCTTACCTGTAGGCAGTGGTGGCCCGTCCATTAGGGGCACCCGGGTGCCGCACCCTCTATCCACGCCACCTCCTATATGTATTATAGATAGATTCATGCGTAGCATGAATCTATCCACGGCCGCCGCCGCCACCCCCTATTCATGTGTCTGGCCCCTTTCAGGACACCAGCGCCTGATTTACAGCGGCGGGGGTGTTTTTTTTTAAGCACCTGATTAGGCTCTAATAGGCTTCAAAATAGGGTGGGCTCGGAGCACAGAGCATTGCACGATGAGCCCACCCAGGAGGTACAACAGCGAATGAACATTCGCTGTTGTAACACTGATCTTAAATCCGGCCAATCAGAAGGGAAAGGGAAAGCTGTCGCTGCCGAGCAAGGGAAGCCACTGGTGACGCACTGCATAGATGAGGTAAGTGCACCACACTGGGGGAAAATGTCAGCCGTCTCAGCGGTGTCTGGCCACCGCTGAAAGAGCTTCATTCTAAGGTAAGTATTTCATAATGAGCTAGTACAGTGCCTTGCAAAAGTATTCACTCCCCTTGGCATTTTTCGTGTTTTGTTGCCTCACAACCTGGAATTAACATGGATTGTTTGAGGATTTGCATCATTTAATTTACAGAACATGCCCACAACTTTGAAGATGTTTTTTTTTTTAATTATTGTGAAGCAAACATCAAATAAGACAAAATAACAGAAAAAGTCAATGTGCATAACTATTCACCCCCCCCCCCTAAGTCAATACTTTGTAGAGCCGCCTTTTGCGGCTATCACAGCTCCAAGTCGCTTTGGATAAGTCTCTATGAGCTTGCCACATCTTACCACTGGGATTTTTGCCCATTCCTCCTGGCAAAACTGCTCCAGCTCCTTCAAGTTGGATGGTTTGCACTTGTGAACAGCAATCTTTAAGTCTGACCACAGATTTTCTGTTGGATTAAGGTCTGGGCTTTGACTAGGCCATTCCAACATATTTACATGTTTCCCCTTAACCACTTAAGGACCGCCACACGACGATATACGTCAACAGAATGGCACGGCTAGGCACAAGGACGTACAGGTACGTCCCCTTTAATATCCCAGCCGTGGGTCGCGGGCGCACTCGTGACCCGGTCCTGAGCTCCGTGACCGCGCCTCGGGTCACAGAGCTGAAGAGCGGGGAGAGGTGAGTGTAAACAAACCTTTCCCCGTTCTTCTCCGTGGCATGTCAGTGATTGTCTGTTCCCTGTCATTGGAACAGACGATCAGTGACGTGTAACATGTAGCCACGCCCCCCTACAGTAAGAATCACTTCCTAGGGAACACTTAACCCCTACAGCGCCACTTAGAGGTTAAACCCTTCACTGCCAGTGTAATTTTCACAGTAATCAGTGCATTTTTATAGCACTGATCGCTGTAAAAATTACAATGGCCCCAAAATGGTGTCAAAAGTGTCCGATGTGTCCGCCATAATGTCACAGTCATGATAAAAATCGCTGATCGCCGCCATAACTAGTGAAAAAAAAATATTATTAAAAATGCCATAAAACAGTCCCCTATTTTGTAGAAGCTATAACTTTTGCGCAAGCCAATCAATAAACGCCTATTGCGATTTTTTTAACCAAAAATATGTAGAAGAATACGTATCGGACTAAACTGTGGAAAAAAAATTATATATTTTTGGGGGATATTTATTATAGCAAAAAGTTAAAAATATTGAATTTTTTTCAAAATTGTCGCTCTATTTTTGTTTATAGCGCAAAAAATAAAAACCGCAGAGGTGATCAAATACCACCAAAAGAAAGCTCTATTTGTGGGGAAAAAAAGGATGCCAATTTTGTTTGGGAGCCACGTCGCACGACCGCGCAATTGTCAGTTAAAGCACCGCAGTGCCGAATCGCAAAAAGTGGCCTGGCCCTTTAGCTGCATAATGGTCCGGGGCTGAAGTGGTTAAACCACTCAAGTGTTGCTTTAGCAGTGTGTTTGGGATCATTGTCCTGCTGGAAGGTGAACCTCCGTCCTAGCCTCAAATCACACACAGAGCGGTACAGATTTTGCTCAAGAATATCCCTGTATTTAGCACCATCCATCTTTCCCTCAACTCTGACCAGTTTCCCAGTCCTGACTGCTGAAAAACATCCCCACAGCATGATGCTGCCACCACCATGTTTCACTGTGGGGATGGTGTACTTTGGGTGATGTGATGTGTGGAGTTTGCGTTTTCTTTGACGGCCAAAAAGTTAAATTTTAGTCTCCTCAGACCAGAGCACCTTCCTCCATACATTTTGGGAGTCCCCCACATGCCTTTTTGAAAACTCAAAACGTGCCATTTAGATTTTTGCTGAAAGTAATGGCTTTCTTCTGGCCACTCTGCCATAAACCTCAACTCTGTGGAGCATACGGCTTATTGTCGTCCTATGTACAGATACTCCAGTCTCTTCTGTGGAACTCTGCAGCTCCTCCAGGGTTCCCTTAGGTCTCTGTGCTGCCTCTCTGATTAATGCCCTCCTTGCCCGGTCCGTGAGTTTTGGTGTGCGCCCGTCTCTTGTCAGGTTTGCTGTTGTGCCATGTTCTTTCCATTTGATTATGATAGATGTGATGGGGCTCCTAGGGATCATCAAAGATTTATATATTTTTTTTATAACCTAACCCTGACTTGTACGTCTCAACAACATTGTCCCTTACTTGTTTGGAAAGTTCCTTGGTCATCATGGCAGTGTTTGGTTAGTGGTGCCTCTTGCTTAGGTGTTGCAGCCTCTGGTGCCTTTCAGAAAGGTGTGTATAAGTGTGCAAAGTTTTTTGTCTGGGAGACCTACGGCCGGGGAGGACCAATTTTTTCAAAGCCGGGCACCCCTTCCATAGACTCCCATGTTAAACGTCAGTCTAGTCATGGGCACAGTGAGGCATGTAAAAGGAGATCACCGCTCTGAAGCCTCTGAATCCATGTGATGCTTCCGCTTCACTCTAAGCACACGCAGGTGCTGGCTCTGCACAATATAGGTGATAAAGAAAAAATTCCTGGACGGCCGCACTCTGCAAAAGGATGCTGGTTTATTTCATAAAATCCACAAATACAGCAAAAACACCAAAAAGTGAACACAGGGATAGGCTAACGCGTTTCACATCATAAGATGCTTACTCATAGCTTTAGCATCCGTTTGCAGAGTGCGGCCGTCCAGGAATTTTTTCTTTATCACAGTGAGGCATGAACACAGTGAGGCAAAGTGAGGCACAGTGAGGCATGGACACAGTGAGGCATGGACACAGTTAGGCATGGACACAGTGAGGCAAAGTGAGGCACAGTGAGGCATGGACACAGTGAGGCATGGACACAGTGAGGCATGGACACAGTGAGGCATGGACACAGTGAGGCAAAGTGAGGCACAGTGAGGCATGGACACAGTGAGGCAAAGTGAGGCACAGTGAGGCATGGACACAGTGAGGCAAAGTGAGGCACAGTGAGGCATGGACACAGTGAGGCATGGACACAGTGAGGCATGGACACAGTGAGGCAAAGTGAGGCACAGTGAGGCATGGACACAGTGAGGCATGGACACAGTGAGGCATGGACACAGTGAGGCAAAGTGAGGCACAGTGAGGCATGGACACAGTGAGGCATGGACACAGTGAGGCAAAGTGAGGCACAGTGAGGCATGGACACAGTGAGGCAAAGTGAGGCACAGTGAGGCATGGACACAGTGAGGCATGGACACAGTGAGGCAAAGTGAGGCACAGTGAGGCATGGACACAGTGAGGCATGGACACAGTGAGGCATGGACACAGTGAGGCAAAGTGAGGCACAGTGAGGCATGGACACAGTGAGGCAAAGTGAGGCACAGTGAGGCATGGACACAGTGAGGCAAAGTGAGGCACAGTGAGGCAAAGTGAGGCACAGTGAGGCATGGACACAGTGAGGCAAAGTGAGGCACAGTGAGGCATGGACACAGTGAGGCAAAGTGAGGCACAGTGAGGCATGGACACAGTGAGGCATGGACACAGTGAGGCAAAGTGAGGCACAGTGAGGCATGGACACAGTGAGGCAAAGTGAGGCACAGTGAGGCATGGACACAGTGAGGCATGGACACAGTGAGGCATGCAGATGGACACCCTAGGCTTATACTCGAGTCAATAAGTTTTCCCATTTTTTTTGTGGTAAAATTAGGTGTCGGCTTATACTCGGGTATATACGATATATATTTTTCCTATTTTACTTCACCAACTTAGACTATTGTGATATGATCCATCACATATAATTCAGATTAAAAAAAAAACATTGAACTAAAGGCTGTAATGTAACAAAATAGGTAAAAAGCCAAGGGGGTGAATACTTTTGCAAGGCACTGTATGTGCATACTAGCTCATTATGCCTTTGTCTTGCAGGTTTTTTTTTCTATAGGGTTTACAATCTCTTTAACAGCTCAACACAGTTTGACATAACTATTGTCTTGTGCTTTGAGTGGCGTCCCAATTTTAATCTTTACATGTTTTATAGTTCGGCTTGTAAAACTGTACATAGAGGGATTGGATTACAAGTAAATAACTCGATCTGCTCAATCAAATACAAATAATTCTAATAAAATAAACTGTTTGTATTAGTGTTAGGCTGTCATACGTCTACTGCTTGTGTGACATGTCTACAATATATCGTCAGCCTCCTGTGGCTCCATAAAAAATAAAGTGTTCCTATATTACTTCTATGTAGTATATTACAGAGTTCTAATGATTTGATATATTTTTTTTTTTTTACAGGAAATTTCCCTCTTTCATAATGATGTACGGGAATATTACTATTGAGAATTTTTTATTTATTTTTTCCTGATTTCATTACGTGACAGTTATTTATTAAACTCTTCTTGGAGTGTGTGCTTTTAGTGACAGTTATTTCATGGATAAACAAATCACAACAGATAAGCCTGTCCCGACTTTTATAATGTTTTATTGCCCATTTACTTTTGTCCACTGTGGCAATGCATGCTAAAAAATCACAATACAGTACATGGCAAAAGGATCTGCAGTACGCGAACGGCACCCCAATGCCTTGTCCAGTAGGGCCCAACACACCACAACGCACCATGTGTTGTGGTAGGACGTGTTTTTTTTTTTTTTTTTAACCACTTAAGCCCCGGACCATTTTGTAGCTAAAGGACCGGGCCCCTTTTTTGCGATTTGGCACTGCGTCGCTTTAACTGACAATTGCGCGGCCGTGCGACGTGGCTCCCAAACAAAATTGACGTCCTTTTTTTCCCACAAATAGAGCTTTCTTTTGGTGGTATTTGATCACCTCTGCAGTTTTTATTTTTTGCGCTATAAACAAAAATAGAGCAACAATTTAGAAAAAAAAAACAATATTTTTTACTTTTTGCTATAATAAATATCCCCCCAAAAATATATAAAAAAACATTTTTTTTTTCTCAGTTTAGGCCGATATGTATTCTTCTACATATTTTTGGTAAAAAAAATCGCAATAAGCATTTACTGATCAGTTTGCGCAAAAGTTATAGCGTCTACAAAAAAGGGGGTAGTTTTATGGCATTTTTATAAAAAAAAAAAATTACTAGTAATGGCGGATTATGGCGGACACATCGGACACTTTTGAAACCATTTTGGG
Organism: Rana muscosa; assembly: GCA_029206835.1. Lineage (NCBI taxonomy): Eukaryota > Metazoa > Chordata > Amphibia > Anura > Ranidae > Rana > Rana muscosa. The sequence continues at coordinate 31,975,421 of CM055117.1, read as the reverse complement.
ACCATTGTCATTTTTACAGCGATCAGTGCTATAAAAATGCACTGATTACGGTGAAAATGACACTTGCAGTGAACGGTTTAACCTCTAGGTGGCGCTGTAGGGGTTAAGTGTGACCTAATGAGTGATTCTAACTGAAGGGGGGCGTGGCTTGGCGTGTGACGTCACTGATCGTCGTTCCCTATGACAGGGAACAGACGATCAGTGACACTGCCACTAGGAAGAACGGGTTTAACCTCTAGGTGGCGCTGTATGGGTTAAGTGTTCCCTAGGAAGTGATTCTTACTGTCGGGGGGCGTGGCTACATGTTACACGTCACTGATCGTCTGTTCCGATGACAGGGAACAGACGATCACTGACATGCCACGGAGAAGAACGGGGAAATGTTTGTTTACACTCACCTCTCCCCGTTCTTCAGCTCTGTGACCCGATCGCGGGACACCGGCGGTGATCGGGTCCGCGGGCGCGGTCACGGAGCTTCTGACCAGGTCGTGAGAGCGTGCGCGGACAGGTTCTTAAAGGCAGGGCCGTTTGAAGGAATTTGGGGGCCCCAAGCAAAATGGACATGGAAGCCCCCCCCCCCCCCTGCACTCACGCAAAGCCTACAGGAACCACAGCATAGCGATACAGTTTATCCTGGCAGGAGAGGACACACAAACACATCCTAGCAGGGCAGGGAGGGTTCATGCTGGGACTTGAAATCATGTGACCCCCCCCCCAAAAAGTGAAGAACTACAGGTCCCAGCATGAACCCCTCAGGACACACAAACACATCCTAGCAGAGCAGGGAGGGTTCATTGTGGGACTTGAAATCATGTGAGCCCCCCAAAAGTGAAGAACTACAGGTCCCAGCATGAACCCCTCAGGACACACAAACACATCCTAGCAGGGCAGGGAGGGTTCATGCTGGGACTTGAAATCATGTGACCCCCCCCCCAAAAGTGAAGAACTACAGGTCCCAGCATGAACCCCTCAGAGCTGACTCCTGCTCCAGTCCTGCCCAGTGCAGGGTGGTCACTGGGCAGGACTGGAGCAGGAGTCAGCTCTGAGGGGTTCATGCTGGGACCTGTAGTTCTTCACTTTTGGGAGGGCCCGGGGGGGGGGGTCACATGATTTTAAGTCCCAGCATGAACCCTCCCTGCCCTGCTAGGATGTGTTTGTGTGTCCTGAGGGGTTCATGCTGGGACCTGTAGTTCTTCACTTTTGGGGGGCTCACATGATTTCAAGTCCCACAATGAACCCTCCCTGCTCTGCTAGGATGTGTTTGTGTGTCCTGAGGGGTTCATGCTGGGACCTGTAGTTCTTCACTTTTGGGGGGCTCACATGATTTCAAGTCCCACAATGAACCCTCCCTGCCCTGCTAGGATGTGTTTGTGTGTCCTGTCCTGGCAGGGCAGGGAGGGTTCATGCTGGGACTGGAAATCATGTGACCCCCCCCAAAAGTGAAGAACTACAGGTCCCAGCATGAACCCCTCAGAGCTGACTACTGCTCCAGTCCTGCCCAGTGCAGTGCCCACCCTTATGATGTGTTGGTCAGTGCTGTGCTGACAATGGTGAGTGAGCAATGCTTACTTGCCTGCTTTCTACAGCTGGCTGAAATCTGTCTCATTCTGTCACGTCTTTCTGTGTTCTTCAGACTTCAGCACAGCAGCATGCCGCTGCCTGAGTGCCTGGACAGTGTGCCTCGAGGACAGAGCGGGAGGAGGAGGAGGAGGAGGGTGGACTCGGAGGCGGAGCTAGCTACAAGATCTTTCCTCCGCTGCCTGTGATAGGCACAACTCTGCCTCTCTCCTGCTCTGCTAGTGACGTCACTGGTTGCTACACGCCAAGCGGGCATCACGTAGCAACCAGCAGAGACAGTGCCAGCTAGCTAGGCTAGGGGGGTCCACATCCCTTTATGACTACAGTGTCCCCATCGTCTGATGGCTCCTTCCAGCAGGATAATGTCACCATGTCACAAAGCTCCAATCATCTCACCACTGGACAATGAGTTCACTGTACTCCAATGGCCTCCACACTCACCAGAACACCTTTGGGATGTGGTGGAACAGGAGATTGGCATCATAGATGTGCAGCCGACAAATATGCGGCAACTGAGTGATGCTATCCTGTCACTATGGAGCAAAATCTCTGAGGAACGTTCCCAACACCTTGTTTAATCTATTCCACCAAGAATAAAGGCAGTTCTGAAGGCAAAAGGGGGTCCAACGTGGTACTAACAAGGTGTACCTAATAAAGTGGCAAGTGAGTGTATATCCCCCAAGTATTGGATTACCAATGTTAGATGAGTGAATTAATCCTTTACTATGCATACACTGTTCAATAAACAAATCTATGAATGTATAACTTTAGAGAATAACTGATATACCTGTATGTAAACTTTATGGCCAAAAGTATGTGGACACCTCTCCAAATATTAGGCTTAGGAGCACAAATCCGAGTTTGGTGAGGAGGAACTCAAGTGGCCTTCACCTCAACCCCATCGAACATCTATTGGGACAAATTGGAATCCCAATTGTGAGTTACGTTCCCTTGTTCAATATCAGTACCTGACTTTACAAATGTTCTCTTGGCTAAATAGGAACAGATTCCAATGGTAGACATGTCCGGTTCGTTATGATTTATTTTTGGGATGAAAATTTCATTTTCGGAGATTCAAATGTATCCGAATTTCCAAATGGACATTTTTAAAATGTTGGCGTGGGGTTCCCCTCAAAATTCATACCAGACACAGAGGGCATCACATTTTAGACACGTGCAATTCGTTTTGTTCCGAATTAGTTTTTTAACAAATTTAGACAAATTTGTTCATTCGGAAATATTCTAATTCCAGAATTTTATAAATTTCCGAATTTTTCAGAATATCCAGAAATTTGAAAATGCGAAAATTCAGAAATTTGAAAATTCAGAAATTCGAAAATTCAGAAATTTGGAAATTCTGAAATTCAAAAATTCAAAAATGTTCAAAATCAAAATTCAAAAATTTGGAAATTCGATAATCCAAAAATAAGAATGAAAATCCGAAAATTAAAAAAAAAATACGAAAATCCGAAAAATAAGAATGAAAATCCAAAAGTTCAAAATCCCAAAAATTCTAAAATCTGAAATAATAACTAACTAATAATAACTTAACTATTATTAACTATTAAATTATAGGCATTGGAATTTCCTTTCAAATTTGGCTGTTAGCGAACGTAACGAATACGAAGTCACAAATGATCTGTGATAACGAATGCCGTATCTAAACGAATGGAACGTAATGAATTAATAATAATAAATAATAATAATAATAAAAATGTATTATTATTATTATTATTATTTATTATTCTTTATGTCAGATAAATTTGTATTCATTACGTTCACTAACAGCCAAGTTTGAAAGGAAATTCCAATACCTATAATTTAATAGTAAGTTATTATTAGTTAGTTAGTTATTCTTTCAAATTTTATTTAGAATTTTTTTGATTTTTTTTTAGAATTTTTAGATTTTCAAATTTTCGTTTTATCGAATTTTCGTTTTTTTCATTTCTTCGGACTTTAGAATTTTAGAATTTCCAAACTTTCAAATTTTCAAATTCTGAATTTTCGAAATTACGAATTCAGAATTTTAGAATTTACAAATTTTAGAATTTACGAAAAAGAACAAAAAACGAAAACGAAAATGAACAAACTTTTGGCAGTGCACATGTCTAGTTATTTTTCTTTATTTTTTAATGCTGACACTTTTTTGTTTACATTCTGCTGTCAGCGGGTAAACCCGCTGACAGCAGAGGGCTTAAGGGCCCAGTGGTCGCCCCTTCCTTAACAACCAGCTATTCTGAATGAAACAAAACAAATGCCAAAGATACAAAACAAATTTCGTAAACAAATCAGTTCTATTAACGAATGCATCCGAAACAAATCTCTCCAATTAACTAGACATGTGCACTGCCGAAAAATTTTTTGATTTAATTTCATTTGTTTTTTGTTTGTTTTTTCGGGTCATTCGTTATGATAGCAATTTGTAAATTCGTAAGTTTGAAAATTAATTGAAAATCGTAAATTCGAAAATTCATAAATTAGAAAATTCTTATCTGAAAAAATCAGAAATCCGAAAATAAGAAAGAAAATCAGAAAATTTGAAAGAATGAAATCTGAAAATCCTAAATAATAACTAACTATTAAATTATAGGTATTGAATTTCCTTTCCTTTGGCTGTTAGTGAACATAACAAATACAAATTTATCCAAAGTTACGATATATCCGAAATAACACATGCCGCATCTAAACAAATGGAACGGAATGAATTAATAATAAATAATAATAATACAAAGTTTTTATTATTATTGTAATTTATTATAATTAATGCGTTACGTTTGTCATGGATATGCATTAATGTCTGTCTGCCATCTTACCTTCCTCCTCATGTGTTCATCTAGAGACCAGACCTCCTTCACCTGGCTTCCTTTATAATCTCCTCCCAGCCTGACTCCACCCCAGGCCCTATCACTGAACACTATATTAACCTGTGCACTGCAAGCCTGCTTTGCTGATCAACGTGTTTGTTAGGCATTGTGTGTTTGGGTTCCTGCCTGCCGTGTGCTACGTCTGTCTCTCTGTTACGTTATTGGCTTGTCCCCGACCATCCCTGTCTGCTCGTGACCCTTGACCTTCGGCTCGTTCTTCGTTATCCTTGTCTGCTTGTGGCCCCTGACCTTCGGCTTGTTATTCGGTTCTCTCTATCGTGTGCTGCTGCTTCCCCTTATCCTACGGGGCGTGAGCTAGGAAACTCCAGGGGCCGCGACCTGGTCCCAGCCTGCAGCGTAACATCCTCACCACTAGAGGCCCTGGAGAAGACCAGCTGGGTCTTAGACTCCGCGCCCTGGGGAATCTTGGCTCTCGCTTCCGTTGGGATCCCGGTTGTGCTCCTCTGGTCCCGCTTTCCACAACCACCCAGTTTCCTATCCACAGAAGCCAGCCATAGGGTTCACTACCTCGCGGTGCACTCCTGTCCCCCTACGGTGTGCATCTGTCACCTGGCCACAGGTGACCCTGACAGTTTGATCAGCCATGAACCCGGCTGACACCCCGCTTCCCGCGGATGATCCATTGCAGGGCATAGTTCGCAGACTTGAGACCCAGGAATCAAATCAGACCCAGGTGATGCGATTCCTCCAGGATCTGGCTTCTCGATTCGAGCAGCTTCAGGTCTCCTTGGGAACCCCGAATCCGCAACCCCAAGTACAACCAGCGGCTGTACCTATCGCACCAGTCGCAGCCTCACACTCACTAAGATTGCCAGCTCCGTTCCGTTTCTCTGGGGACTCCAAGGCCTGCAGGGGGTTTCTCAGCCAATGCACTATTCATTTTGAGCTTCAGCCTCAAAGCTTCCTATCTGACCGGGCTAAGGTAGCCTATATCATTTCCCTCCTCTCCGGTGAAGCTTTGGCCTGGGCTGCCCCCCTGTGGGAGAGGAACGATCCGGTGGTTTCCAGTCTGTCCGAATTCTTGAAGCTCTTTCGTAATATCTTCGAAGAGCCGGCTCGGGCTTCTTCAGCGGCTAGTGCTGTCTTACGTCTTCGCCAAGAATCTAGTTCAGTGGGGCAATATGCTCTTCAGTTCCGTATCCACACAGCTGAATTGAGCTGGAATAATGAGGCCCTGGTCGCTACCTTTTTACATGGCCTCTCTGACCGAGTGAAAGACGAATTAGCGGGAAGAGCCATTCCCGTCGGTCTGGACGATGTAATTTCATTATGCAACCAGATCGACATTCGTTTTCAAGAGAGGTCCTTAGAAAAAAGACGCCAGCACTCTCTGGGTCCTAGCCAGTCTGAGCTCCCCTCCCTTCATTCCGTGGAGCATCCTCTACCTGCTGAAGAACCTATGCAGCTGGGCCGGACCAGACTAACCCCCGAAGAACGTGCTAGGCGCAGAACTCTGGGCTTGTGCCTCTATTGTGGGGGCAAGGGTCATTTTCGTGACTCCTGCTCGCTTCGTCCGGGAAACGCTCGGGTCTAATACATTTGGAAGGTGGAGTATTGGACCCAGAAACATCACCTTCTCGCCTGCTCTTGCCGGTGTCCCTTCATGTAGGCACTTCTCCTCAGTCAACCCTTGCATACCTGGATTCCGGGGCTGCCGGCAATTTCATGGATTGGAGAACTGCTTCTTCTATGAAGCTTACCCTTTCACCTCTCACTACCCCATTGGTAGTCTCGGCAATTGATGGCACTGTTCTCCCAGGGGGCCCTATTCGCTTCCAGACGCTACCCATTAGGATGTCGGTAGGGATTCTCCACCAGGAGTGGATATCCTTTCTTATTCTACCCAAGGCCTCTACCCCAGTTGTATTGGGCCTCCCTTGGCTACAGCTCCACTCTCCACATGTGGACTGGGTCTCTGGGCAGATCCTGGCCTGGGGTTCCTCATGTTTCTCGTCGTGTCTTCTCAAGGTGACCCCCAAGGAGAGTCTTCCGGTTGCTGCCACTTCTGTTTCTTCTGATCTTCCCGCCGCATACAGCGATTACCGGGATGTGTTCTGTAAAAAATCAGCTGAGGTGCTTCCTCCCCACAGGTCTTTTGACTGTGCTATTGATCTTGTCCCCGGAGCAACTCTACCCAGGGGTCGTACCTACCCTCTGTCCATCCCAGAGACCCAGGCCATGTCGGAGTATGTAGCAGAGAATCTGGAGAGAGGGTTCATCCGGAAATCCTCATCGCCTGCAGGGGCAGGGTTCTTTTTTGTTGCCAAAAAGGATGGTACCTTAAGACCCTGCATCGATTATCGGGGTTTAAATGCGGTTACTATTAAAAATCGATACCCCTTACCCTTAATATCTGAGCTATTCGATAGGTTGAAGGGTGCCTCCATTTTCACCAAGTTGGATCTCAGAGGCGCGTACAATCTCATTCGAATACGGGAGGGTGACGAATGGAAGACTGCATTTAACACTAGAGACGGGCATTACGAATATCTGGTGATGCCTTTTGGTCTGTGTAATGCTCCAGCCGTGTTTCAAAACTTTGTCAATGAAATCTTCAGAGATCTGCTGTACCAGTTTGTTGTCATCTATCTGGATGACATTCTGATCTTTTCTGAAAATCTGCTCGTCCACAGAAACCATGTCCGCACTGTACTTCAACGTCTTAGAGAGAACAATCTCTATGCCAAGCTGGAGAAATGTTCCTTTGAATGTTCTGAGGTCCTGTTTTTGGGGTGCTTTGTCTCATGTTCGGGGCTTCGTATGGACCCTGGGAAGGTCTTGGCTATCACCAACTGGCCTCTTCCTGCTAGCCTCAAGGCCACACAGCGCTTTCTTGGCTTCACTAATTATTATAGGCAGTTCATAAGGAATTACTCTTCCATTGCCGCGCCTATTATCGCTTTGACCAAGAAGGGTGTGAATGCCAGAGACTGGCCTCCCGAAGCTGTCTCTGCATTTCACAACCTGAAACAGGCCTTTGTTTATGGCCCCCTCTTGAGGAGACCAAATCCTGGGAATGCATTTTTTATTGAAGTGGACGCTTCCTCAATGGGGGTGGGAGCTGTGCTTCTTCAAATCTTTGAGAAGAGACGCCAACCATGTGCGTTCTTCTCCAAAAAATTTTCTCAGGCAGAGAGGAATTATGCCATCGGTGATCGGGAACTTCTCGCAATTAAATTGGCGTTAGAGGAGTGGCGTCATCTCTTGGAGGGTTCCCCTCACTCCATAACGATCTTTACCGATCACAAGAATTTACAGTATCTACAGAATGCTAAACGTCTGAATCCTAGACAGGCCAGGTGGAGTCTCTTCTTTGCCCGTTTTAATTTCACGATTACCTACAAACCTGGTTCCTGCAACGGTCGGGCTGATGCGCTCTCTAGGTCATTTGACACTTTGGACGAGGAGTCCGCCCCTGAACCTGAGCCGATCATTCCCACCTCATGCATTGTTGCCCACTCTACCACCCTGAAGTCTAAAATTCCGCCTGGTAAGACCTTTGTCCCCACTGAGCTAAGAGCTAAGATCCTTAGTTGGGGACATGATTCCAAGGTGGCAGGGCATTCTGAATTCCTCCGATCCTTCCTACTCATCAGTCGTCACTACTGGTGGCCTAATCTCCGCTCAGACGTCAAAGACTACGTTAAAGCTTGTCATGTCTGTGCTCAGTCCAAATCCTCCACACAAGCTCCTGCTGGTCTCCTCATGCCCTTGCCTATTCCTAAGGAACCCTGGGCCCATATTGCCATGGATTTTATCACCGATCTCCCACTGTCTGAGAATAATACAGTCATTTGGGTGGTAATCGATCGATTCTCCAAGATGGCTCATTTTGTTCCTCTTCCTGGTCTTCCTTCTGCCCCTGCCTTGGTTCCCATTTTCATTCGAGAAATTCTCCGCCTACATGGGGTCCCTTCTCATATTGTTTCCGACAGGGGAGTCCAATTCACGTCTCGTTTTTGGAGAGCCTTTTGCAAATCCCTCAATATTGTCTTGGATTTTTCTTCTTCTTACCATCCCCAATCCAATGGACAGACTGAGAGGGTTAATCAGGAGTTAGAGGTCTTTCTTCGCACCTTTGTGTCTTCTCACCATGACGATTGGTCCTCTCTACTCCCGTGGGCAGAATTCTCCCATAACAATCATGTGAATACCAGTTCGCAGAAGACACCCTTTTTCACAGTTTATGGAAAACACCCTCAACTTCCTCTTCCTATGATCTGTTCTCCAGACATTCCAGCTTTGGCTTCGGTTCAGGAGTCTCTCAATTCCGTTTGGGGTCACGTTCATGATTCCCTCCGGGCAGCTGCTGAAAAATTCAAAGGCTTTGCCGACCGCCGCAGGCGTAAACCGCCTTCTCTTCAGCCAGGGGACAAAGTCTGGCTCTCTACCAGGAACATCAAGCTCCGAGTTCCTTCTCTGAAGTTTGCTCCACGATTCATCGGTCCATACACGGTAACTGCTAAACTGAATCCGGTTTGTTTCAAACTCCAGATTCCTAAGAGCCTTAAAATCACTAACTCCTTTCATGTTGCTCTTCTAAAGCCTTTAGTCCTCAATAAATTCTCTCGTCCTCTTCCTACCGTGGCGCCTGTCTCTGAGGATAATCAGGAGTACGAGATCAGTCAAATTCTGGACTCCCGACTCTGTAAAGGCGTTCTTCAGTACCTCGTTCATTGGAAAGGGTTTGGTCCTGAGGAGAGGTCTTGGATCACTGCATCTGAGGTCTTTGCACCTCGTCTGTTAAAGGAGTTTCATCTGAAGTTTCCCTCTAAACCTGGGCCCAGGCGGGGAAGGGGGAGGCCTCGTAAGAGGGAGGGTACTGTCATGGATATGCATTAATGTCTGTCTGCCATCTTACCTTCCTCCTCATGTGTTCATCTAGAGACCAGACCTCCTTCACCTGGCTTCCTTTATAATCTCCTCCCAGCCTGACTCCACCCCAGGCCCTATCACTGAACACTATATTAACCTGTGCACTGCAAGCCTGCTTTGCTGATCAACGTGTTTGTTAGGCATTGTGTGTTTGGGTTCCTGCCTGCCGTGTGCTACGTCTGTCTCTCTGTTACGTTATTGGCTTGTCCCCGACCATCCCTGTCTGCTCGTGACCCTTGACCTTCGGCTCGTTCTTCGTTATCCTTGTCTGCTTGTGGCCCCTGACCTTCGGCTTGTTATTCGGTTCTCTCTATCGTGTGCTGCTGCTTCCCCTTATCCTACGGGGCGTGAGCTAGGAAACTCCAGGGGCCGCGACCTGGTCCCAGCCTGCAGCGTAACATCCTCACCACTAGAGGCCCTGGAGAAGACCAGCTGGGTCTTAGACTCCGCGCCCTGGGGAATCTTGGCTCTCGCTTCCGTTGGGATCCCGGTTGTGCTCCTCTGGTCCCGCTTTCCACAACCACCCAGTTTCCTATCCACAGAAGCCAGCCATAGGGTTCACTACCTCGCGGTGCACTCCTGTCCCCCTACGGTGTGCATCTGTCACCTGGCCACAGGTGACCCTGACAACGTTCCATTCGTTTAGATGCGGCATTCGATATTTCGGATAATTTCCAACTACGGATAAATTCGTATTCGTTACATTCACTAACAGCCAAATTTGAAGGGAAATTCCAATACCTATAATTTAATAGTTAGTTATTACTAGTTAGTTATCATTTCGAATATTCAAATTTAATTCTTTCAAATTTTCGTATTTTCTTTCTTATTTTCAGATTTTCTAATTTTCAGATTTTCGAATTTATAAATTTTCGAATTTCCGAAATTACAAAATTACGAATTTTGGAATATATGAATTTTCGGGTTTTCGGATTTCGGAATTTTCAAATTTACAAGATTGACAAGATTAAAATGTGCCACGTGCACATGTCTATTCCATAGACACACTCCGAAGTGGAGCCTATCATGGCCACAAAGAGGGGTCAGCTCCATAATAATGTCTTGGTTTTCGAATGTTTAAGAAGATCATAGAGGTGTGGTGGTCAGGGTCAGGTGTCCATAAACCCTTGGCCGTATAGTGTTTGGTAGATATCATACCAGTAAAATAAACTAATTATTTTTTTTCTCTTGTGTGTTTTAGGTAAGTGTGATGTTTCTTCCATACAAGTCTCTTGTATTATGAACCAGATGAAGTGTAAGAACTGGCCATATTGTTGCATAAGAATAGAAGAAATGGTGAGACGTCCGTGAGTTTGTTGGAAATTGATATTGATTCAGTGTCGTTCTCTGGTTACAATATAAAGAATTATAAAGAGAATGGTGAGCCATACAGGCTGGGGATCTGTCCCGTCTTTCCACGCTGATTTATGGCTGATAATGAGCAAGTATCTGTTTGCTGGTATTTTCCAAACAAATAATCCTCAGATTTCTTGGGAGGGCTTTGATGATTCCTAGTTTGGGCTTGAATTCCTCTAAGGTTCTTGTCCCATAAGAAGCATCCATTGTAGACAATCCTACTAGATGTATTGGAATTCATTTACTTTACAAAAGGACTCCATTCAACTAAACAGGAATTGCAACATGGAAGTGGTAGGCACTAAAAAAGCTGGACTTTCCTGATTTTTTCCTGAAGCTTCTCAAAACATCATCTCGGCATAAACAAGCCCCACTGAAACCAAATTAGTTTGTTATATAAAAAGTGATTTTGCGCAAAAATTTAAAAGTGTTCCAAAAACAGTAATAAAAGGGCCCAAAACTCAGTAAACGTGCTAAAACCACAATATGTGAATAATATACACAAAGTGATCTATAATAGTATACAATAAGATAACATTTGCATAAAGTGTTCAGTGAAGCATACTCATAAAATAAAAATATTCAAATAATAAAAATATTTAAGAGAATGTGTAATAGAAAGCTATAAAACTCGTCAGATATACTTTAGCTTTAAAATAGTGTGAAAAAAAGTGGTAAAAAAGTGTCTATAATCAGTAGTATGACTGTAAATAAACGTTCTCTTGAAGTAATGATGTTAAGATAGAAATAGAAAGGAATATGCTTCACTGAACACTTTATGCAAATTTTATCGTATTGTATACTATTATAGATCACTTTGTGTATATTATTCACATATTGTGGTTTTAGCACGTTTACTGAGATTTGGGCATTTTTTTTACTGTTTTTGGAACACTTTTTGATTATTGCGCAAAATCACATTTTATATACCGTATATACTCGAGTATAAGCCGACCCGAATATAAGCCGAGGCACCTAATTTTACCACAAAAAACTGGGAAAACTTATTGACTCAAGTATAAGCCTAGGGTGTCCATCTGCATGCCTCACTGTGCCTCACTTTGCCTCACTCTGTCCATGTGCATGAGTCACTGTGCCTCGCTGTGCCCATGCCTCACTGTGCCCATGCCTCACTGTGCCCATGCCTCACTGTCACTGTGCCCATGCCTTACTGTGCCCAATCTCCCTACCTGATCTCCAGCGCTGTGTGACTAGACTGAGGTTTAACATGTGCCAAGTTTGGGGTCCAGGGGACCTAGGGCCGGCCAGTAGCGGGTCCCCAAAATCACTGGAGAAATGACCATTTAACATGGGAGTCTATGGAAGGGGTGCCCGGGTTCGAAAAATCGGTGCTCCCCCGCCGTAGGTCCCCCGGACAACAAACTTTGCACACTTGTAGAGGAAGAGTGTGTGCCAAGTTTGGTGTCCAGGGGACCTACGGCTGGCTGGGATCAGGTGCACAAAGTTGAAGATGGACACAGACTCGAGTATAAGCCGAGGGGGGCATTTTCAGCACAAAAAATTGTGCTGAAAAACTCGGCTTATACTCGAGTATATACGGTATGTTTTATTTGTGTATTGTAAACACTACTAGGTTTTGCTGCACATTTTTAATTTAAGTCGAATATTCTGATATTTATTGATATTTAACACTCACAGTAGCGCGAAGGCCACTTTACACATCTTTCAATTTAGTTTGTTGTGTTCGTGCATTTTGTATGGCACAAGAAAATGCATGTCTATTGTGAATAAGCTTTAAAGTGTAAGTCAACCCCCCTATCGTTTTCAGCCAAGGAAGCTGCCATCTTTGCCTCTGTTTAATCTACAACTGCCATGATGCTGCACATGTGATCAGTTATGACACCAGCCATTGGATGGTTTGACAGCTTGGTTGAGAGCACAACCAATGAGAGTGTTACATTTCCGGCATGTTCCGGAAATTAAACTGTTTTATGGATGGGTTTACTTCCACTTTAAGCCATATTTGAAGGTATTGACGCCTGCACCATGTGGCCAACAGTTTTTTTTTTAATACTGACCATCACACCTATTTGAGCTTTCTGGACATCCGCAAAAAATTTCAAACCATGGACATTATTATATTTTCCCCTCCTCTTTTCAGCTATGACAGCTTCTATTATTCTGTGAAGGTTTTCCACAAGGTTTGGAAGTGTGTCTGTGGGACATTTGCATCCATTCAGTCAAAAAAGCATTTTGAAAGGTCAGGTACTCATGTTGGATGAGAAGACCCGCCTCACCATCAGCATTCTATCCCAAATACACTATATTGTCAAAAGTATTGGGACACCTGCCTTTACACGCACATTAACTTTAATGGCATCCCAGTCTTAGTCCGTAGGGTTCAATATTGAGTTGGCCCACCCTTTGCAGCTATAACAGCTTCAACTCTTCTGGGAAGGCTGTCCACAAGGTTTAGGGGTGTGTCTATGGGAATGTTTGACCATTCTTCCAGAAGCGCATTTGTGAGGTCAGGCACTGATGTTGGACGAGAAGGCCTGGCTCGTAGTTTCTGCTCTAATTCATCCCAAATGTGTCCTATCGGGTTGAGGTCAGGACTTTGTGCAGGCTAGTCAAGTTCCTCCACCCCAAACTCTCTCATTCTCTCACAGTCATGTTGGAACAGAAAGGGGCCATCCCCAAACTGTTCCCAAAAAGTTGGGAGCATGAAATTGTCCAAAATGTCTTAGTATGCTGACGCCGTAAGAGTTCCCTTCACTGGAACTAAGGGGCCAGGCCTAGCCCCTGAAAAGCAGCCCCACACCACAATCCCTCTTCCATCAAATGATTTGGACCAGTGCACAAAGCAAGGTCAATAAAGACTGGGATGCCATTAAAGTTCATGTAAAGGCAGGTGTCCCAATACTTTTGACAATATAGTGTATGTTCAGTAGGTTTGATTTCAGAGCTTTCTGCAGGCCAGTCAAATTTCTCCACACCCAACTAGTCATACAGTATCCTTGTAGAGCTGGCTTTGTGCACAGGTCCACAGTCATGCCGGAACAGGCAAGGGTCATCCCGAAACTGTTATCACAAGGTTGGAAGTGCACAATTGTTTAAAATATCTTTGTGTGCTAGTTTTTTTCAGTGGAGTTTATATGTCTATGTGCTTGAATGCGTGCACATGGTTTTGAAAGTTGATGTCCAATAAGCTCTAGGTGAGATGGTCGTTTTATATACAAACCATATAGTTTCGTTTTGAGAGTGCAACAAAAAGGGAAACAAGAGGAGGACGTCACAGGAGGAACTTCCCTTTGGTTTTCCAGTCTTTTTTTATAGGAAGTCTGTGCTTGGAGAAACATATTTTCCCATCATGTGGGCAAAAATGTTTCAATACTTTTGCAATCATTCACTCAAAAAAAGCACGTGGATAAGGTGTTTTAATTTGGCTTTTACTTCACTCGAGAAGTGCAGTCAATAAACAAGCCAAAAGTCCGTAACAGTAAGTGGTTGCCGGTTGGGATCAAGTGGAAGCGTAGTCGAGGAACAAGCCAAGGTTGGTAACAAGTGGTCGCAAGTTGGGATTAGACATGTGCCATTTGTTTCGCTCCGAATTCGTTTTTTAATGAATTGCGACAAATTCGTAAATTCGGAAATATCCGAATTAACGAATACCTGTTTAAGGAATTTTTTTGAATATTCGTAAATTCGAATATTCGAAAATGTGTAAATTCGTAAAATCGAAAGTTCATAAATTTGAAAATTCGTAAATTCATAAATGAGTAAATTTGAAAATTCGTAAATTTGTAATTTGAAAGTCCAAAAACCCGAAAATTTAGAAGATCTGAAATAATAGCTAACTAATAATAACTTAACTATTACTAACTATTAAATTATAGGTATTGGAATTTCCTTTCAAATTTAGCTGTTAGTGAACGTAACGAATACTAATTTATCCAAAGTTACAAATTATCTGAAATAACGAATGCCGTATCTAAACGAATAGAAGGTAACAAATTAATAATAATAAATAAGAATAATAATAAAAACTTTTTTATTATTATGAGTATTTATTATTAATTCATTACGTTCCATTTGTTTAGATGCGGCATTCGTTATTTCTGATAATTCTTAACTTTGGATAAATTTGTATTTGTTGCGTTCACTAACAGCCAAATTTGAAAGGAAATTCCAATACCTATAATTTAATAGTTAGTTAATGTTAGTTAGTTAGTTATTCTTTCAAATTTTCGGATTTTCTTTCTTATTTTCGGATTTTCAAATTTTCAAATTTATGATTTTATGAATTTTTGAATTTCAAAATTTACAAATTTACGAATTTAAGAATTTAAGAATTTATGAATTTTCAGTTTCACGAATTTAAGAAATGACGAATGACCCGAAAAAGGAGAAAAAAACAACAAAAACGAATGAAACGAAAATGAATTTTTTTTCGGCAGTGCACATGTCTAGTTGGGATCAAGCGGAAGCGTAGTCAGTAAGCAAGCCAAAGGTTGGCAACAAATGGTTGCAAGTTACGATCAAGCAGAAGCGTAGTCAGTAAGCAAGCCAAAGGTTGGAAACAAATAGTTGAAAGTTGGGATCAAGCAGAAGCGTAGTCAGTAAGCAAGCCAAAGTTTGGCAACAAAAAATGTTTGCAAGTTTGGATCAAGCAGAAGCGTAGTCAGTAAGCAAGCCAAAGGTTGGCAACAAATGGTTGCAAGTTGGGATCAAGTAGAAGCGTAGTCAGTAAGCAAGCCAAAGTTTGGCAACAAAAAATGTTTGCAAGTTTGGATCAAGCAGAAGCGTAGTCAGTAAGCAAGCCAAAGGTTGGCAACAAATGGTTGCAAGTTGGGATCAAGTGGAAGCGTAGTCGAGGAACAAGCCAAAGGTTGAGTGGTAGCGAAGATACAGACGACAGCAGGAGTGACAAGAGCAAGATATTGGCCGGAGAGAACACCATAATCTAGAAAACAGGAAGTGCAAAGGCATGGCGTAAATCAGAAAGCTCATGGGAGGAGCTAAGGGTTCAAAGTTTAAGAGAAACAAGGTTTAGGTGGCTCAGCAAGAAGAGACATTGCCAGACACAGCAGAGGTTGCTGGTTCAGGCCCGGGTCCTGACACTAGCAAACATTACCCTTTCTTGTCTTTTTATTTATTTTTGGCTCCGTTGACAATTTATTTTAGGTGGTTGAGGACTATCTGGTCCTCCTTTTTTTTCAAACTTAATGACTTCTTTGGTACTTCATTGTATGCCTACAAAGGAATTTGGTCTGTTTATGTTTTTACCGTATTTTCCGGCGTATAAGACGACTTTTTAACCCATGAAAATCTTCTCAAAAGTCGGGGGTCGTCTTATACGCCGGTACCTGACATGCAGAATCTCAGTCAGACCGCGGCCGTCCATTTTTCAAAAGCCGCGCCTCCTCCTCGTGCTGTTCCGTGATAGACGGAACACTCATTTTCCCAGCAGAGCCACTGTTCGGTGTTCCGCCTATCGCGGATGCCCTCTCGTCCTCGGTCTCGGTCTCGGGCATCTGTGATAGGCGGAACACTGAACACAGTGTCTGCTGAGAAGCTGAGTGTTCCGCCTATCACGGAACAGCACGAGGAGGAGGCGTGGCTTCTGAAAAATGGACGGCGCGGTCTGACTGAGATTCTGCATGTCAGGGATAAGGTATGGGATCGTTGAGGCATGCAATGGCACAGTGAGGTATGCAATGGCACAGTGAGGTATGCAATGGCACAGTGAGGCATGCAATGGCACAGTGAGGTATGCAATGGCACAGTGAGGTATTCAATGGCACAGTGAGGTATGCAATGGCACAGTGAGGCATGCAATGGCACAGTGAGGTATGAAATGGCACAGTGAGGCATGTAATGGCACAGTGAGGTGAGGTGAGGCATGACTAGTCGGAAGGGGCTCGTCTTCTACGGCGAGTATATCCCAAAACCAACATTTTAGCTGGAAAATTAGGGGGTCGTCTTATATGCCCAGTCACCTTATACGCCGGCAAATATGGTAAATGCATCTTTCGGTGCTTGGTATTCATTTGCACTTTTTGAAAGAGAAACAAAAATAGCAATGCCCCGAGCCCCTTACCAGCTGGGTGTCTGTTTAACACTGCACCATAGAGAATTAAATATGAACATCAAATTAGATCAAATGGTTGCCAACATCCCTGGGATCAAGTCAAAGAGGAGAACCCCCCAGAAAATGGGACTTTAAGGGCAACACTATAAGTAATGAGTAAAACGTTTAGGAGAAAAATTACGAAAGAAAGCTTTTCCTTGACATTTCTTGACGTTCTTTAAGAAGCACTTTAAGTGAGAGTGGGAGTAAAAGAAAATGGATGAGAATCTTTATTATATGTGATTTTTTTTATTTTCAAACAAGAAGAAAACAAACTGCAAGGAACAAACTTTATATTATTCGATTTTAGGGTGAGACCTTGATATATGTCTTTGTACTGAGCGCCTTTAAATGATGTATTAAATCAATGTTATGCTTTAATCTAAGAATGTTTATACACGGGTCTTTTTTTTTTTTTCATCATTTTGTGTGGTCTCCGGCGCACATTTGGTATCCATGCGGGTGCTGGGGGGCAAAGCTGAAATCAATCGCATGGTATTTGCAATTACAAGGAGCTTGATGCTTTTCAGTACATGTTGGGACACAACGGCCTGCAGTTGGTTAATAGAGATTTGTTAGTTAGATTTTATTTATTTTTTTATGATAATGAAGAACAGGAAATCTCATTATTCATTAATATGCATCAGAAATCTTATTTACTGTTTATTTTTTTATGATTTTTTTTTTGATTTCTGCCTTTTTATTTTAATTTAAAGAGAATGTACAGCAGTTTGGTATAAAGTTTCTGTATTTTTTATAGTATAAAAAAAAACACATTTAAAATACTGTTTTGATTTTTTTGTTTTTAAGTGAGTATTTTTTCATTATTCTATAATCAGCAAGAACAGATATATATACTATATTACCAAAAGTATTGGGATTGGGAAGAAATAACCTGAATCGGAAAAAGAATGCATCTTTAAATGGCCTCTTCCTTTTTGGATTTTTTTTTTTTACAAAAATAGGCTTTTTGCTATCCAATATACACTATATTATCAAAAGTATTGGGACACCTGCCTTTACACGCACATGAACTTTAATGGCACCCCAGTCTTCATCCGTAGGGTTCAATATTGAGTTGGCCCACCCTTTGCAGCTACAACAGTTTCAACTTTTCTGGGAAGGCTGTCCACAAGGTTTAGGAGTGTGTCTATGGGAATATTTGACCATAGACATGGATGAGTGAGTTTGGGGTGGAGAAACTTGACTGGCCTGCACAGATTCCTGACCTCAACCCGATAGAACACCTTTGGGATGAATTAGAGCGGAGACTGCGAGCCAGGCCTTCTCGTCCAACATCAGTATCTGACCTCACAAATGCGCTTCTTGAAGAATGGTCAAACATTCCCATAGACACCCTCCTAAACCTTGTGGACAGCCTTCCCAGAAGAGTTGAAGCTCTTATAGCTACAAAGGGTGGGCCAACTCAATATTGAACCCTACGGACTAAGACTGGGATGCCATTAAAGTTCATGTGTGTGTAAAGGCAGGTGTCCTAATACTTTTGCTAATATAGTATACTTTAGACGCGCGTATATACTGAAATATGGGCTCTGTTGACCATTAGGAGAATTACAATACAATTTGGCAGGATGGGAATTATCTTTTATAAAATAACAATCCATGCTCAGATGGAATAATAATATTAAAAAGTGGTCAAAATTCAGCAGTCAGCAAAAAAGTGTTTGATACAAAAACTGATGCAAAATGTAAGTCCAAAGAGTGCAGCACTATATGACTTTATACATATAAATATCAGCAGTGTATTCAAAAGTTTGAGAAAATTATACCTGTGTTTCTCATATAGATGATACCCCACAAAGACACAAAAAAGTGAGGGGTTTTCCCCTAATTCATACCAGACCTATACGATCTTTAAGAGGCACATACAAGAAAAAAAAAAAACGGTTTACGGTCTCCTTCAAATACTCTACCAGACTCAAAGGACTTTAAGTGGGAATGCTATGCAAAAATCAAGAAAAAAAGTGTTAACCCCCCCCCCCCAAAAAAAAAATACATACTACACCCTTATCTGAGCATGCACCCTGGACAGCTAGGAAAGTGGGCTTGTGCCACCCCTTCCTCCTAAACTATACTAAGCAACATGTTCCTGACATGGGGGGTACCATGTTGATATGGGCAAGGGCCTCTTCCCCACAACCTTGGGCCGGGGTATCTATAGGTAGGGGTCTTATCGAAATCTGGAAGCCCCTTATAACAAGGGGGTACCACATTGATGTGAACAAGGGCCTCTTCCCCACAATCTTGGGCCTGTGGTTGGGGGGGATCTATAGGTGGGGATCTTATTGAAATTTGAAAGCCCGCTAAGGACCAGCCACTGTATATATACGTCGGCAGAATGGCTCGTACAGGCACAATCACGTCCCCTTTAACTGCCCGACGTCGGGGTCGCGCGCGCGATGCCGGCTGTGCACTTGCGACCCCCCTGCCTTCCCCGTGAGTCGGACCGCGGGTCCCACGGACTCGATCGCCACGGGGATCTCCGTGATCGTCTCACGGAGGCATGGAGTGGGGAGATGTTAGTGTAAACACAACATCTCCCCGCTCCCCTACGGACAATGTCACGATCACCGCTCTGTGTAATCAGAGCGGAGATCGGTGAAGTGTCACTCGTAGCCATGCCCCCACACAGTAGTAATCACTCCCCTAGGCACACTTAACCCCTTCAGCGCCACTAGTGGTTAACCCCTTCACTGCCAATGTAATTTTCACAGTAATCAGTGCATTTTTAGTCCCCAAAAATGTGTCAAAAGTGTCTGATGTGTCTGCCATAATGTCGCAGTCACAAAAAAAAATCGCCGATCGCCGCCATTACTAGTAAAAAATAAATAATTAATAAAAATGCCATAAAACTACCCCCTATTTTGTAAACTCTATAACTTTTGCGCAAACCAATCAATAAATGTTGATTGCGATTTTTTTTTACCAAAAATATGTAGAAGAATACGCATCGGCCTAAAGTGAGGAAAACAAATGTTTTTTTATATATTTTTTGGGGATATTTATTATAGCAAAAAGTAAAAAATATAGAATTTTTTTCAAAATTGTCGCTCTATTTTTGTTTATAGCGCAAAAAAATAAAATCTGCAGAGGTGATCAAATACCACCAAAAGAAAGCTCTATTTGTGGGAAAAAAAGGACGTCAATTTTGTTTGGGAGCCGCATCACACGACCGCGCAATTGTCAGTTAAAGCGACACAGTGCCGATTCACAAAAAGGGGCCTGGTCTTTATTCTGCGTATTGGTCCGGGGCTTAAGTGGTTAAATTTAGGGTCTCCATGCCGATGAGGATAAAGGCCTTTTTTCAATAACCCTGGACCGGTGGTTGTGGAGTTGTGTGGGCAGGGGGGTTATCTGAATCTGGAAGCCCCCTTTAAGAATAAGGGGGCCCCCAAATACCGCCCCTCAATCTATGTGAATGAGTAAGGGGTACATAGTACCCCTGCTGCCCTACATGATCATATTTGGCCAATGATGTCATGGGATCCCATGACAATATTGACCATATATGGTAATGTCTACATATAGTCAATGACGTCATCCAGGAGGGGATCCGACTTAGCCTCTCCCTAGGCACTTTGGCAGTGATGGAAAACCTTGGCACCCCAGATGTTTTGGAACTACATTTCCCATGATGCTCAACCAGTGGCGGCTGGTGCTCAAAATTTTTGAGGGGGCACAAACAAACTGAAAAATTCTGGAAAAAAAACCCATCATTTTCAGCCACTGTACCAAACGCAGCCACTGTGCCCATCAAACGCATCCACTGTGCCTATCAAACTAAGCCACTGTGCCCATCAAAAGCAGTTACTTTGCCCATCAAACGCAGCCACTGTGCCCACCAAACGCAGCCACTTTGTCCATCAAACGCAGCCACTGTGCCCATCAAACGCAGCCACTGTGCCCATCAAACACAGCCACTTTGCCCATCAAACGCAGCCACTGTGCCCATCAAACGCAGCCTTTTTTCCTATTAAACGCAGCCACTGTGCCCATCAAACGCTCCCACCGTGCCCCAAGTGCTTCCACTGTGCCCCAAGTGCTACCACTGTGCCCCAAGTGCTGCCACTGTGCCCCAAATGTTGCCACTGTGCCCCAAATGTTGCCACGGTGCCCCAAGTGCTGCCATTATGCCCCAAATGCTGCCACTGTGCCCCAAATGTTGCCACTGTGCCCCATGTGCTGCCACTGTGCCCCAAATGTTGCCACTGTGCCCCCGTCATCTGCCCGGAACTTACCTTGTCTCGCGTGGGCAGGCGGCGAGCGGTGTCTGGTGTCCTCCATCTTTCCCGACCAAATGTCTTCTCCCGCCGGCTCCTCCTCTCGTCCTGTGCTGTGATTGGACGCCTGATAGGCATCCAATCACAGCGCCTGTTGCTTCAGCCAATCAGGTGACAGGTAACACAGACCCGGTGCACCTGATTGGCTGAGAGGCGGTTCAATGTTAGGAAAGCAAATTCCTTTGCTTTCCTAACATACAGCTGAGTGAAAAGCGAATGCACAGCGTTGCGCCCGCTTCTCACATTTTTGGGCGCCTATTAGAGCTTATGGCTCTAATCAGGTGCATCCAAAAAACACCCCCACCGCTGTAATTCAGGTGCCCGAAAAGGGGCCAGACACCTGAATAGGGGGTGTCAGCAGTGACCATAGATAGATTCATGCAATGCATGAATCTTTCTATGGTGATTAGAGCGGTGACAGGAGAGGGGGGCGGCGCTCCTGCACCCTTTATAGACGCACCGCCGCTGTGCTCAACTACACTGCAGAGTGAATAAGCATCATGGAAAATGTAGTTCCAAAACATCTGGGGTGCCAAGGTTCGCCATCACTGCACTATGACAATATTAAAATGCTGCAGAATTACCAGTACATTTCCCTGGAATCACCTGAACGTAATCCTTTGGAGGAATGTCCACATGCGTTTGGCCATATAGTGTATTGTTGTTGTCTGCAGCCCTGACACATGACTTGGTTAGCTCTGCCTTATCTGAATTTAGCCCCGAAGCTGTAGCAGTCACTTCAGCCAGTAGAAATAAGTCTAATTTGTTAAAAAGTGATCAATATACGAAAAAGTAATAAAGATTAAAAAAAAAAAAAAAGGTCAATCCCACGTTAGAGAACACACAAGAGCCGTAAAAAAGTTAAAGAAAGTAGAATCTAATTAAAGTTTAACATCAAGCAGAGAGCTATGGAGATTAGGTCAGTCTAATTTTCCTTATTTACCATCAATTGCCTTGTGTTTAACACTCCAGTATTGACACATCGCACAGGCCGGGCACTGCAGCGCAGACAGGCTGCATATCAGATTAGTGTTAAATGGCTGTAACCGGCGTGGTGCCAGCACTGAAAGGCAACGCAATGCAGTTTCAGTTCATATATTTGAAAGATTGTCTGGTTAGCCAAATTTCTCCTGTGAGCAATAAAGGTATTGATTGTTTTTAGTAAGGCGCGTGCCAACACTCATCCGAATCGTAGCGAAGGAGACTTCTCGAACAGCGACTGCAGGGATAAATCTGGGCTTCCTGCTAAAAATAAATAAAGAAAATCAAGAAGTTCTGTAATTTACCTTAAATAGCTGCATTGCTTTTTCTCATTATAATTTCAGAAAAGCAGCAGGTCAGCAATTATTTTTGTAAAAATAATAATTATAAATAGATCAATAAAATAAGTTAATGTTTTTATGTTGTCAACTGCTTAGTACTAAACCAACATTCCATGGCAGCATTTTCAGCTATGGTATTGTATAGAGTAGACCATGCCAAGTTCCTTTATTTCCTTCTGTATTTTTCCCTCCCTGCCTCCCATCCTTATTTCCTCCTTTCATATTCTTTCTTTTTTCTTTCTTTCCACCCTCTCTTCTCTCCCTACCTTCCTTCCTCCCGCATTTCCTTCCTTCCCCTTCTTCCTTTCTTCTTTCTGTCCTCCATTAATTCTTCCTTTCTTTTCCTTTCTCCCTTCCATGCTTCCACCCTCCATTCCTTTCTTTCTTCTTCCCTTTTTCCCTTCCTTCTTCCTATTCTTTTTCCTTCCTTCCTTCCTTCTTTCCTTCCTTCCTTCTTTCTTTCCTCCCTTCCTTCCTCCTGTCTTTTTTCTTATTTCCTCACTTCTCCTTTTCTTTCCCCCTCCCTTCCTTCTTTTCTCCCACCCTTCCTTAATTTCTCCATCTCTTCCTTCCTTCCTTCTTCTTTCTTCCCTTTCTCCCTTCCTTGCTTCCATCATCCTTTTCTTTCTTTCTTTCTTCTTCCCTTTCTCCCTTCCTTCCTTATTTTCTTCCTTCCTTATACCTTTTCTTCTTACCTCCCTTCTTTTTTTCCTTCCTTCCTCCTGTCTTTTCTTATTTCGACACTTCCTCCTTTCCTTCCCCCTCCCTTCATATTTTCTTCCCTTCCTTCCTTCTCTCCTTGCTTCCTCCCTCTCTTCCTTCCTTCCTTCCTCTCTTCCTTTCTTCCACCCTCCATTCCTTTCTTTCTTCTTCCCTTTCTCCGTTCCTTCCTTATTTTCTTCCTTCCTTCTATCCTTTCTTCTTTCCTACCTACATTCCCTCCCTTCTTTTCTTGTTCCCACCCTTGCTTATTTCCTCCCCTCCTTCCTTCCTTCCTTCCTTCCTTCCTTTCTTCCTTCCTTCCTTCCTCCCTTCCTCCCTTATTTTCTTCTTCCCTCCCTTCCTTCCTTGCTATTCTTTCTTTCCACCTTCTATCCCTCTTCCTTTCTTCTTTTTTTCCTTTCCTTAACCTTTCCTTTCTTTTTTTCTTTCGCCTTTCCTTTCCTTTCCTTACCTCCTTCTATGCCTCTTTTTTTTTCCTTTTTTTTCTTCCTTCCTTCCTATGCTTTCTTACCTCCTTTTCTGCCTCTTGCCTTCTTCTATCCTCCCATCCTTCCTTCCTCCCTCCTTAACTTCATTTCCACCCTTCTTTCTTCATCTCTTATTTAATCCATCCCTCCTTTTTTTTCCATCCTCCTTTTTTTCCCCACTTTCCTTATTTAAAGCTGGAACAAACTGCATAGCATTTATTAAAACAAAACCTTTGAAAACAAAAGAAAAGGCCTAATCCTGATGCGATAGGCACTTGCCAAAGAAAATCTTGACCGTGTCTCTGGGGACGGTGAGTCGGATTTATTGGGGTGGAAGATATAAACTGGAGATCTTCGGAGCACGTTCTGAGAGTCGAGTCACCATCTGGTCAGTGGAGATGAGGGTGACCGAGGATAGGAAACAGATTGGAAACTTTGTACGTAACATTCCACATTGTCATATGAGAAGTCAATACACAGATTGTCCTCGGAAAAGGGAAGAATATTTTATCTTTTATCTCCTCAAAATGTTTCTCCTGCTAAATATATCAATCTCTTGTGTCCATAATACTGTATATCCTGTATGATTCATGTCATGCACTGAACAAACGTATAGATAAATCACAAATGTATATTTCTAAAAAACAACAGTTCCTCTTTTTGCTAAGTATTCTAGAAGAAATACATCATACTATATCATTGTGTATCATAGCTTGTGCTATTACCGTTATTATAGATGTTAGATTCACCTTGTGGTCCAAATAGTTTGATCATTATTCCTCCTTCTGTTGAAGCTAAACTCCAGGCAGATGTAAAATCCACAAATCAATGCAGCTCTGCATACAGTGGGGGAAATAATGATTTGATCCCCTGCAGATTTTGTAAGTTTGCACACTTACAAAGAAATGAAGGGTCTATTTTTTTATCATAGATGTATTTTAAATGATAGAGACAGAATATCAAACAAAAATCCAGAAAAAAACACATGATACAAATGTTATAAATTGAGTTGCAGTTCAGTGAATAAAATAAGTATTTGATCCCCAAGCAAATCCTGACTTAGTACTTGGTGGAGAAACCCTTGTTGGCAAGCACAGAGGTCAGACGTTTCTTATAGGTTTCCACACATCTCAGGAGGGATATTGGTCCACTCTTCTTTACAGATCTTCTTTAACCACTTAAGCCCCGGACCATTTCGGGCCATTAGGACCAAGCCTGTTTTTGGGATTCGGCACTGCGCTGCTTTAACTGTAAATTGTGCGGACATGCAATGTTGTACCCAAATGAAATTTGCGTCCTTTTCTTCCCACAAATAGAGCTTTCTTTTAATGGTATTTGATTGCCTCTGCGATTTTTATTTTTTGCGATATAAACAGAAAAAGACCGAAAATTTTGAAAAAAAATGATATTTTCTACTTTTTGTTATAAGAAAAATCGAATAAACTCAATTTTAGTCATACATTTAGGCCAAAATGTATTCAGCCACATGTCTTTAGTAAAAAAAATGTCAATAAGCGTATATTTATTGGTTTGCGCAAAAGTTATAGCGTTTACAAACTAGGGTACATTTTCTGAAATTTACACAGCTTTAAATTTATGACTGCCTATCTCATTTCTTGAGGTGCTAAAATGGCAGGGCAGTACAAAACCCCCCCAAATGACCCCATTTTGGAAAGTAGACACCCCAAGGAAATTGCTGAGAGGCATGTTGAGCCCATTGAATATTTATTTTTTTCGTCCCAAGTGATTGAATAATGACAAAAAAAAAAATAAAAAAAAAAAATTACAAGAAGTTGTCACTAAATGATATATTGCTCACACATGCCATGGTTATATGTGGAATTGCACCCCAAAATACATTCTGCTGCTTCTCCTGAGTACGGGGATACCACATGTGTGGGACTTTTTAGGAGCCTAGCCACGTACGGGACCCCGGAAACCAAGCACCGCCTTCAGGATTTCTAAGGGCGCAAATTTTTGATTTCACTCCTCACTACCTATCACAGTTTCGAAGGCCATAAAATGCCAAAATAGCACAAAACCCCCCCAAATGACCCCATTTTGGAAAGTAGACACCCCAAGCTATTTACTGAGAGGCATGTTCAGTCCATGGAATATTTTATATTTTGCCACAAGTTGCGGGAATATGACAAACTTTTTTTTTTTTGCACAAAGTTGTCACTAAATGATATATTGCTCACACATGCCATGGGCATATGTGAAATTACACCCCAAAATACATTCTGCTGCTTCTCCTGAGTACGGGGATACCACATGTGTGGGACTTTTTGGGAGCCTAGCCGCGTACGGGACCCCAAAAACCAAGCACCGCCTTCAAGGTTTCTAAGGGCATAAATTTTTGATTTCACTCCTCACTACCTATCACAGTTTTGAAGGCCATAAAATGCCAAGATGGCACAAAACCCCCCCAAATGACCCCATTTTGGAAAGTAGACACCCCAAGCTATTTGCTGAGAGGCATGTTGACCCCATTGAATATTTTTTTTTTTTGTCCCAAATGATTGAATAATGACAAAAAGAAAAAAAAAAATGTACAAAAAGTTGTCACTAAATGATATATTGCTCACACATGCCATGGTTATATGTGGAATTGCACCCCAAAATACATTCTGCTGCTTTTCCTGAGTACGGGGATACCACATGTGTGGGACTTTTTGGGAGCCTAGCCGCGCACAGGGCCCCAAAAACCAAGCACCGCCTTCAGGATTTCTAAGGGCGTAAATTTTTGATTTCACTCCTCACTACCTATCACAGTTTTGAAGGCCATAAAATGCCAAAATAGCACAAAACCCCCCCAAATTACCCCATTTTGGAAAGTAGACACCCCAAGCTATTTGCTGAGAGGCATGTTGAGTCCATGGAATATTTTATATTTTGCCACAGGTTGCGGGAATATGACAAACTGTTTTTTTTTTGCACAAAGTTGTCACTAAATGATATATTGCTCACACATGCCATGGGCATATGTGAAATTACACCCCAAAATACATTCTGCTGCTTCTCCTGAGTACGGGGATACCACATGTGTGGGACTTTTTGGGAGCCTAGCTGCGTACGGGACCCCAAAAACCAAGCACCGCCTTCAAGGTTTCTAAGGGCATAAATTTTTGATTTCGCTCCTCACTACCTATCACAGTTTTGAAGGCCATAAAATGCCAAGATGGCACAAAACCCCCCCAAATGACCCCATTTTGGAAAGTAGACACCCCAAGCTATTTGCTGAGAGGCATGTTGAGCCCATTGAATATTTTTTTTTTTTGTCCCAAATGATTGAATAATGACAAAAAGAAAAAAAAAAAATGTACAAAAAGTTGTCACTAAATGATATATTGCTCACACATGCCATGGTTATATGTGAAATTACACCCCAAAATACATTCTGCTGCTTCTCCTGAGTACGGGGATACCACATGTGTGGGACTTTTTGGGAGCCTAGCCGCGTACGGGACCCCAAAAACCAAGCACCGCCTTCAAGGTTTCTAAGGGCATAAATTTTTGATTTCACTCCTCACTACCTATCACAGTTTTGAAGGCCATAAAATGTCAAAATAGCCCAAAACCCCCACAAATGACCCCATTTTGGAAAGTAGACACCCCAAGCTATTTGCTGAGAGGCATGGTGAGTATTTTACAGCTCTCATTTGTTTTTGAAAATTAAGAAAGACATTTTTTTTTCTTTTTTTTTTTCTTTTTTTACATTTTCAAAACTTTGTGACAAAAAGCGAGATCTGCAAAATACTCAACATACCTCTCAGCAAATAGCTTGGGGTGTCTACTTTCCAAAATGGGGTCATTTGGGGGGGTTTTGTGCCATCTGGGCATTCCATGGCCTCCGAAACTGTGATAGGCAGTGAGGAGTGAAATCAAAAATTTACACCCATAGAAATCCTGAAGGCGGTGCTTGGTTTTTGGGGTCCCGTACGCGACTAGGCTCCCAAAAAGTCCCACACATGTGGTATCCCCGTACTCAGGAGAAGCAACAGAATGTATTTTGGGGTGTAATTCCACATATGCCCATGGCATGTTTGAGCAATATATAATTTAGTGACAACTTTTTGTACATTTTTTTTTGGTCATTATTCAATCACTTGGGACAAAAAAAAAAAAATATTCAATGGGCTCAACATGCCTCTCAGCAAATAGCTTGAGGTGTCTACTTTACAAAATGGGGTCATTTGGGGGGGTTTTGAACTGTCCTGGCATTTTATGCACAACATTAGGAAGCTTATGTCACACATCATCCACTCTTCTAACCACTTGAAGACAAAGCCCTTTCTGACACTTTTTGTTTACATGAAAGAAAATTTTTTTTTGCAAGAAAATTATGTTGAACCCCCAAACATTATATATTTTTTTAAAGCAAAGGCCCTACAGATTAAAATAGTGGGTGTTGCATTTTTTTTTTCCACACAGTATTTGCGCAGCGATTTTTCAAACGCATTTTGTGGGGGAAAAACACACTTTTTTTTATTTTTAATGCACTAAAAAACACTATATTGCCCAAATGTTTGATGAAATAAAAAAGATGATCATAGGCCGAGTACATGGATACCAAACACGACATGCTTTAAAATTGCGCACAAACGCGCAGCGGCGACAAAACTACATTCATTTTTAAAAGCATTTAAAAGCCTTTACAGGTTACCACGTTAGATTTACAGAGGAGGTCTACTGCTAAAATGACTGCCCTCGATCTGACCTTCGCGGTGATACCTCACATACATGATGCAATTGCTGTTTACATATGACGCTAGACCGACGCTTGCGTTCGCCTTTGCGCAATAGCAGGGGGGGACAGCGGTGCTTTTTTTTTTATTTTTTTATTATTTATTTGGCTTTTTTATTTTATTTTTAAACTGTGCCTTCCATATTTTATTTTTTTACCATTTTTATCGTTATCTCAGGGAATGTAAATATCCCCTATGATAGCAATAGGTAGTGACAGGTACTCTTTTTTTGAAAAAAATTGGGGGGTTAGACCCTAGATCTTTCCTCTGCCCTCAAAGCATCTGACCACACCAAGATCGGTGTGATAAAATGCTTTCCCAATTTCCCAATGGCGCTTTTTATATCCGGGGGGGGGGGGGACATTCCCTCCCACTGCTTGTAAAAGCAGTCTAGAGGCTAATTATCTGCTAGAATTGCTTTTACATGAAAGCCGGCTGCTGGCTGAAAAGAATGATACCAAGATGATACCTAAACCCGCAGGCATCATTCTGGTATAAACATTCAAAGTCCAGCAACATACCAGTACGTTGCTGGTCCTTGTTGGACATGTATTGTAATCTTTTTTTTCATACAGCCTATTGGCTGAACGAAAAAAAGAGATTGATTGGTGGGTATGCCCACCATTAGAATACCTCCCTTCATCCACCCACTTCTAATGATGGGCATATATGCCGAAGCATGGGGGCATCCTCCCGCAAAAAAGTTATGCCGCGTACACACGGTCAAGCCTTCGTCGGAATTTCGACCGTATGTACGCGGCATAAAAGGTTATGCCGCGTACACACGGTCGGACTTTTCCACGGATAAGCCTCCGTTGGAATTTCGACCGTATATACGCGGCATTAGGAGCAAAATCGCTCCTCCGCCCCTGCTGCCCCCATGCTTCGGCATATATGCTCTTTTTTTTAACTGTGGTGGTGAAATCACCTCCTACAGCGTTGGAGTCACGGCTTTATGTATCGTGGGAGCAAACGCTGTTGCTGTCAAGATAAATAGATCCGTGCTGCAACTGAATGGCGTACCTGCTAAGCAAATGGTGGTTAACATTAAAACAAAGTAACATTACAGTACAACAGTAAGACCTTACCATGCCATACCTGCAAAGCAAATACCAAAACAAAACCTAGTAAAAAATAAAAAAATGTTTTAACGCAACCTGTGCCTAAAATATATATATGCCGAAGCATGGGGGCATCCTCCCGCAAAAAAGTTATGCCGCGTACACACGGTCGGAATTTCGACCGTATGTACGCGGCATTAGGAGCAAAATCGCTCCTCCGCCCCTGCTGCCCCCATGCTTCGGCATATATGCTCTTTTTTTTAACTGTGGTGGTGAAATCACCTCCTACAGCGTTGGAGTCACGGCTTTATGTATCGTGGGAGCAAACGCTGTTGCTGTCAAGATAAATAGATCCGCGCTGCAACTGAATGGCGTACCTGCTAAGCAAATGGTGGTTAACATTAAAACAAAGTAACATTACAGTACAACAGTAAGACCTTACCATGCCATACCTGCAAAGCAAATACCAAAACAAAACCTAGTAAAAAATAAAAAAATGTTTTAACGCAACCTGTGCCTAAAATATATATATGCCGAAGCATGGGGGCATCCTCCCGCAAAAAAGTTATGCCGCGTACACACGGTCGGAATTTCGACCGTATGTACACGGCATTAGGAGCAAAATCGCTCCTCCGCCCCTGCTGCCCCCATGCTTCGGCATATATGCTCTTTTTTTTAACTGTGGTGGTGAAATCACCTCCTACAGCACTGGAGTCACGGCTTTATGTATCGTGGGAGCAAACGCTGTTGCTGTCAAGATAAATAATTCCGCGCTGCAGTTGAATGGCGCACCTGAAAACAAAAAATTACATACCTGAAAAGCAAGCATGATAAAACATTGCAGAATAGAATACAGTAAAAAAGAGCAGAACAATAGAGAGAAAATAGAGAGAGAGAGAACAATAAAACGACAACTATTTTTGGTTTTTTTATTTTATATTTTTTTTGTGTTTTGTTTTTTACGTTTTTTTTTTCTTTTTTACACTTTTTTTTGTAACTTTACAACTGTAATGGTTCGGGTCTCTCAAAATGTAATGGCATCTTGGGAGACCCTGTGTAAGTGTGTCCTAGTCTGTGAAATGCTGTACCCTACGCTAAAACTTCACTTTTGAGTGGTAGCGTTCAAAACATTCACCTTGGCAAAGACCAGGCTTGTCAGGACAGCGTGGACAAAAACTACGGGTGTCACGCCTAAATCCGCGCTTGCTACAGACACGACATCTTTTTTGGGGGTGGCTTTGGGTAGGGGTACTCGGGAGGACATACGAATAATGCCTCTCATGCAGCCGGCTTACTGCATTTGGTTGGGGATGGTGAGGTGCAGAACCGCCTGGATACAGGAGTTCTGTGACTATCTCATTCTGGAATTTTAGAAGAGATAACGTCCCGCCTGAAGCTCTGTATAGCACATGAGCGTTCAGCAAAGCCAATTGGAATAATGATAGAGACACTTTTTTGTACCAGCGTCTCGCCTTACGGTCAATTAGATACGGCGCCATCAACTGGTCGTTGAGGTCCACCCCTCCCATATTTTGGTTATATTCGTGGACACAGAGGGGTTTCTCCACAACACCAGTCGCCGTAGGAATTTGGACTGTCGTGTCTGCATGAAGGGAGGTAAGAAGGAAAACATTCTTATTGTCCCTCCACTTCATAGCGAGCAAGTTATTACACTTCAAGCAGGCTCTCTCCCCCAGCCTAAGACGGGCATCTACAAGCCGCTGGGGAAAGCCCCGGCAATTAGGTCGCACGGTGCCACATGCTCCA
Organism: Rana muscosa; assembly: GCA_029206835.1. NCBI lineage: Eukaryota > Metazoa > Chordata > Amphibia > Anura > Ranidae > Rana > Rana muscosa. The sequence continues at coordinate 31,944,247 of CM055117.1, read as the reverse complement.
ATCTTATGATCAAACAAGTGACTAAACAGTGGCACGCTCGTGTAATAATTGTCCACATACAAGTGGTACCCCTTTCCGAATAAGGGTGACACCAAGTTCCACACTATCTTGCCAGCGCTCCCTATGTAATCCGGGCAGTTGACCGACTCAATCTGACTGTCTTTTCCCTCATAAACCGTAAAGTTCACTACATAGCCTGTTGCCCTGTCACAGAACTTGTAGAGCTTGACCCCGTATCTGGCACGCTTGCTGGGAAGGTACTGCTTGAAAGACAAGCGGCCAGAAAATTTAATCAGGGACTCATCAACGCAGACAACTTGATCGGGAGTAAACAAGGCTGCAAAACGTTCGTTGAAGTGGTTTATGAGGGGCCGAATTTTATAGAGCCGGTCGTATTCAGGGTCCCCACGTGGACGACAAAGTTCATTGTCGTTGAAGTGCATGAACCGCAAAATCTGCTCGTATCGTGCCCTGGACATGGAGGCAGAGAACACGGGCATGTGGTCAATTGGGTGCGTGGACCAATAAGCACGCAATGACGGAAATTTATGTGTGCCCATGTTGAGGGAAAGGCCCAGAAAGGTCTTAAATTCGGAAACCGTAATTGGTTTCCAATTTCTGGCAATTTTAGGCAACTGGGGGTTAGCGGCGATAAATTGACCAGCATATAAATTACTCTGGTCCACAATAGATCTATAGAGATCTTCCGTGAAAAACAGCGAATAAAAATCGATTGGCATAAAATCAGCTGTTTCCACCTGAATACCGGGTTGGGCAGTGAATGGGGGAAGTACGGGTTCTGCAGAAGTGGTGGGGACCCAATCAGGATAGGCGAATTCTGCAGGAAGGGCAGTATGGGCACGACGGGCCTGCCTTTGTCTTCTTGGTGGCAGCGGGACACTACTTGTGCTTGCCACCTCGCCAGCTTGAACTGCACTTATGGGACTCGCCACGTCACCACGTGATACTGCAGTGCTGGATGTACGTCCAGGCTGTACTAGGCCGCTGGTGCTTGCCAGTTCACCAGAAGGAATAGCGGCGCTAGTACTACTCTGCTCCATGATACGAGAGACCTGCGGTTCTTGCTCCTCAACAACCTCAGAAGATCGGGATCGGGTACGCCTGACCTTAGCAGGGACCTCAACTTCGTCGTCAGAGCTATCTGACGTGGGGCCGCTGACGTCACTGTCTTCTACGGGAAGATATTCTGAGCCTGAATCTGACAGATATGTGACCTCCTCTTCACTATCTGTCATGCTCAGAATCTCGTAGGCCTCTTTACTAGTGTACCTTCGACTTGCCATTTTGGGCTCTAAATTTAGGGGTACACTAGTAAGATTCACAGGAAAAAAAGCACCTGACTGTCGTCAGCAAATATATCAAACGCTACAAAAAAACTGTTAGCGATCGCAGGGATCAGGCCTGTCTCTGCGAACGCTGCAGTTATGTGTGTTGTGTTTGGTAAGTGACAGTGATCGATCGATACTGCACTTGGGTGGGCTGGGCTGGGCTGGGCGGAGGGGCTAAACGCAGGTACTAGCAGGTATCTGGGCTGATCCCGCTAACACTGCGTTTTTGGGAACCCTAAACCGCTGGGGATGCTAGTATAGATCTGATCAGATACTATACCACTAAGGGGGGTGTATGCTTTGCGCGTGGGTGTTAGCGTTACTGGCACTAACCTAACACTGCCTGGGGCAACGCAGACCCTCTCTGGCGCTAAAACCTAATTGATCTCACCCGCCGGGCGATCAGGGGGGTTAAACCTTTATTGGGTTATATACGGCGGGTGCCCTGATGCTATAAAAAGCAAACTAATCAACCAGCGTCACCCGTAACCTTTATATGGTGATCACTGGTGAAAGGGTTAACTAGGGGCAATCAGGGGGTTAAAACCTTTATTAGGTTAAATATGGGGGTACCTGACACCAATAAAAACCTGCGGCGAACCTAAAAAAAAAATAACTGCCTATCTAAAACACCAGCGACACGAATACAGCGATCGGAAAAACAATCGCTTAGTGACGCTGAAGTTAGGGGGTGAAAGGGTTACCTGGGGGGTGATCAAGGGGTTAAACCTTTATTAGGGGGGGTTAGGGGGCTACCCTGGACCTAAAGGGGCCTAATCCTAACTGCCTTGCAACTTTTTACAATCACAGATGACACTAAATGCAGTGATCAGTAAAATAAATGATCACTGCAATCAGTGACACTGTGATTGGGGGCTTTGGGGTGACCTGGGGGGTGATCTGGGGGTGACTGGGGGGTGATTTGTGTGCCTATGTGTACCTACGTGTCAGTGGACTGTTGGAGCACTAACCTCTGTCTTCACTCCTCGGCGCCGGGAACGAAAAGACCGCGGCGAGGGAGATGACATCACTTCCTCCAGCCTGTGTTTACATCACATGGCGGAGGAAGCAATTTCATTGGCCGGGAGCGATCGCGAGGGGGGGGGCGGAATCGAGCGGCCGCCCCCTCATGCCTGATCGCTCCCGAACACTTAACGGCCGCTCACTGCAGTGAAGGGGGGTCCGGATGGACCCCCCAACTGCACAAAGGCGATCACGTAGATCTACGTGATTCTGCCTGTCCGTGCCATTCTGCCGACGTAAATCGGCGGTGGGCGGTCGTTAAGTGGTTAAAGCCTAAGGCCGCGTACACACGGCCAAGATTCTCGTAAGGAAAAAAACTTTGTTTTTCCTGACGAGAATCTTGACAAGAAACTTGTCCCGGCTGAGTGTACACACGTACGATTCAAAAGAACCGCCGAACGCACGAACGCGGTGACGTCATCGACTACGACGAGCATGCGCTTGTCACATTCAATGCCGTCGCCACCATCTTGCTACACCCTATGCCTATGCCTAGGAAGCTACCGCGCATGCGTCAAAGTCATTTTGAGCATGCGCGGGTTTCCACGGCGACAGGTAAGTGTACACACGCTCGGTTTCTCGTAGAGAAACAGGCCGACGAGATTCTCGATGAGAAAAAAGACCGCAGGTCGTCTTTTTTTCTCGTCTGGGAATCTGGGCAGTTTTCTTGAAACCCGCGTACACACAGCCGGTTTTCTCGGCAAGAAAGCTCTCCCGGCAGTTTTCTTGTCGTTTTTTGCCGAGAAAACCAGTCGTGTGTACGCGGCCTTAAGGTTTCTCTGCTGTCGCTTGGAAACTCAAAGTTTCAGCTCCCTCCATACATTTCCTATAGGATTAAGGTCTGGACACTGGCTAGGCCACTCTATGACCTTAATGTGCTTCTTCTTGACCCACTCCTTTGTTGCCTTGGTTTTGGGTCATTGTCATGCTGGAAGACCCATCTACGCCCCTCAATGCGGCAAAGTCAGCATGTACCTTTAGCAGAGAAACAGCCCCAAAGCATCATGTTTCCACCTCCGTGCTCTGACTGTAGGGATGGTGTTCTTAAGGTCATAGTCAGCATTTGTCTTCCTCCAAACACAGCAAGTTGAGTTAATGCCAAAAAGCTTAATTTTGGTCTCATCTGACCACAGCACCTTCTCCCAATCCTTCTCCGAATCATTTAGATGGGCCCGTACATGTGCCTTCTTGAGGAGGGGGAATAAGTGGGCGCTGCAGGATTTCAATCCATGGCGGCGTATTGTGTTACCATTGTTTTGTTTGGTGACTGTCGTCCCAACTGTCTTGAGATCATTCACAAGCTCCAGCCATGTAGTTATGGGCTGATCCCTCACTTTTCTCAAGATCATCCTCACCCCATGAGGCAAAATCTTGCATGGAGCTCCAGACCGAAGGAGATTAATGAATATTTTGTATTTCTTCCATTTGCGAATAATTGCTCCAACAGTTGTCTCCTTCTCACCAAGCTTCTTGAAACCTTAAAGGGCCCCCCTGACCACCAGGAAGGTATTGTTGACTTTACATCTTATTGGAGGAAAAAATAAATCCTAAAGTAGTGGATTCTATCTTTTTTTTACAATTACAGACCCCCAATGTATTGCCCTTTATGCCCCCTTTACTAAACGATCTGAATCATCACCAACCAATCAGCATCATTATCATTAGGTACCAGTGTGTCTTCATGAGATGTTGTTTTTGTTCTGTAATGTTAAAAAGGTTTTGAAGCTTCTCCAAACTACTTCTTCAGCTGTAAAGGTCCTCATTTATGTGAAGGTCCTCATGTATCCAGGTCATGGTATATCTTGTAGTAGTTAGGATAGGTGTGGAAAGCCTATTCCATTAGGGTGTGCACCCCAAAGCTCAAACACACATGCCTTTCTCTGCAGTCTTAGCTGCACTGGACAGTGTATGAATGGGAAGTGCTCTGTGCTGAGCGGCTTCCTATTCATTCACAAATTGAAGCAAAGTGAAAACAGTTTACTATGCTTCAGTTATGAATGAACACAGTGAGTGAGTGTGTTCACTTAGAAAAGGAAGGGGTCGGTAAATGACATTTTGATTTGCCCCTTCCCCTGCTCTCCATCTTGCCCCGCAGCAGCTGAGGGGAGAGGAGAGTAGGGAAGCCAGCAGCATTGTGGTAGGTAGGGGTGCAACACGGAAGGGAAGCCATGTGAAGGTTTTCATTTATCCAGGTCATATTATAGCTAATTGTAGTCACATTCAACCAAACTTGTTCTGTAATTTTAAAGATGTCTTGAAGCTTCTCCTATCTAATTCTTCAGCTTCGAAGGTCCTCATTTATACGGGTTCTGGTATATCTAGTAGTAGTTATTCACATTCAACCAAACTTGTTCTGTAATGTTGAAGATGTTTCAAAGGTTCTCCAAACCACTTCTTCCGCTGTGAAGGTTTTGATTTATGCAGGTCATGGGGCAACTAGTAGTAGTTGGTCATATTCAACCAAGCTTTCTGTGTAATCTTGAAGATGCCTCATAACTTCTCCAAACTACTTCTTCAGCTGTGAAGGTTCTCATTCATCCAGATCATGGTATATCTAGTAGTTCCTCGCCTATTTGGATTCTCCGATATTCGGATATTTATATATCAGATCCTGTCCATCGCAAGATAGTGAGACATGTTCTCAGTTCTTGCTATCTTTTGTTCGTCCTGAAGAAGCCTTGCGGTGAAACGTGTAGATGCACAAGGGACTGAATCTATACGTTGCAATATCCTGCATGGTTTTAATTCTTGAACACTGTGTTAATTATTCAGTATTTTTTGTAATAAATATATATTTTTTGCTATTTCTATTGTTTCCTTGCCTTTAAAGTCTGACCATTGGTTACCCTTTCTGAGTAATCGCCCATGTTTTCCCCTATATCTAGTAGTAGTTAGACACATTCAACCAAACTTGTTCTGTAATCTTTAAGATGTCTTGAAATGTCTCCAAATTACTTCTTCAGCTGTGAAGGTCCTCATTTATCCTGGTCATGGTATATCTAGTTGTAGTTACATTCAACCAAACTTGTTCTGTAATGTTAAAGATGTCTCGAAGCTTCTCCAATCTACTTCTTCAGCTTCGAAGGTCCTCATTTATCCGGGTTCTGGTATATCTAGTAGTAGTTATTCACATTCAACCAAACTTGTTCTGTAATGTTGTAGATGTTTCAAAGGTTCTCCAAACCACTTCTTCCGCTGTGAAGGTTTCGATTTATGCAGGTCATGGGGCAACTAGTAGTAGTTGGTCATATTCAACCAAGCTTTCTGTGTAATCTTGAAGATGCCTCATAACTTCTCCAAACTACTTCTTCAGCTGTGAAGGTTCTCATTCATCCAGATTATGATATATCTAGTAGTTCCTCGCCTATATAGATTCTCCGATATTCGAATATTTATATATCAGATCCTGTCCATCGCAAGATAGTGAGACGTGTTCTCAGTTCTTGCTATCTTTTGTTCATCCTGAAGAAGCCTCACGGTGAAACGTGTGGACGCACAAGGGACCGAATCTATACGTTGCACTATCCTGTATGGTTTTAATTCTTGAATACTGTGCTAATTAATCTGTATTTTTTGTAATAAATATATATGTTTTGCTATTTCTATTGTTTCCTTGCCTTTAAAGTCTGACCATTGGTTACCCTTTCTGAGTAATCGCACATGTTTTCCCCTATATCTAGTATTAGTTAGACACATTCAACCAAACTTGTTCTGTAATCTTGAAGATGTCTCGAAACGTCTCCAAATTACTTCTTCAGCTGTGAAGGTCCTCATTTATCCAGGTCATGGTATATCTAGTAGCAGTTAGTCACATTCATCTGGACTTGTTTTCTAACATTGAAGACATTTCGTAGCACATATATGCCAGGAGCTTGGGAAACACTCTCTATGAACAAACTACTTATTTCCACCTTAGTCGAAATGTGACCAGATGAGCAGAGAAATTGCTTAGTACAACTTTCCAAAAAAAGGCGAAACTGTCGGAAATGATATTACCCAGCCATAAGAAATATTGATTCTGACTTTCCTATATATAGGCTCCTCACATGTAAAATAACACCTAGCTCACAGTTGTGTCTGATTGAGGATGGCCTTGAGAGATAGACTTTGTCAGCCTCCCACCGTCTGAGTAGTGTAGGTGGCTCATCCGGTTTTATTTAGACCTATTAGATCACTTTAAATCTGACCACCCACGTCGGCAAGAGTTTAGACCAGGCTGTGCATTCATCTCCTCTGTAGCTTGTTCACCGAGTCTGGCAGCCGGGTGTCAATTAGTGTCAGCCGTCATTAGATGGGGACCCAGCAGGAGCTATCACCGAAAAGGAGAGAGCAGCGGGGGGCTGATTGTTATCCCTCTGCGCTGGAGAAATATGTATTTTCCTGGGTTTTTAACAAAAACGAAGGGACATAAAAAGATGGTTTAAAGGCAACCGGTCAGGGAAGAACAGACGCTGCCATTGCCCCAGGGCTGTCTTTATCATCTTTATTGTGTACTTTCTAAGGAAAAGAAATAGCAAAAAATATATATACATATTGTAATTACTGGTAAATGGTATTATTTATTTTTTTATGATATTAAAAATGACTTTTTACTTTTTAAATTTGCCGAATTTTAATTTTCTGTAAAATGCAATATGGCAACCTTGGAGGCGTTCTGTACAAAGATGGTATACAGAACGCCCCCCAGATATGTCATTGCCTGCTTGTGTGATTGGTTCACTGATTTTCCCAGAAGTCTGCACTGAGATAAAAGTCAGATTTTGGGCATCTCCTGCAACACATACAGTGGGGAGAACAAGTATTTGATACACTGCTGATTTTGCAGGTTTTCCTACATACAAAGCACGTAGAGGTCTGTAATTTTTATCATAGGTACTCTTCAACTGCGAGAGACGAAATCTAAAACAAAAATCCAGAAAATCACAATGTATGATTTTTAAGTAATTAATTTGCATTTTATTGCATGACATAAGTATTTGATACATCAGAAAAGCAGAACTTAATGCTTGATACAGAAACCTTTGTTTGCAATTACAGAGATCATACGTTTCCTGTAGTTCCTGACCAGGTTTGCACACACTGCAGCAGGGATTTTGGCCCACTCCTCCATACAGAGCTTCTCCATATCCTTCAGGTTTCGGGGCTGTCGCTGGGAAATACGGACTTTCCGCTCTCTCCAAAGATTTCCTATTGGGTTCAGGTCTGGAGACTGGCTAGGCCACTTCAGGACCTTAAGATGCTTCTTACGGAGCCACTCCTTAGTTGCCCTGGCTGTGTGTTTCGGGTCGTTGTCATGCTGGGAGACCCAGCCACGACCCATCTTCAACTCTCTTACTTATTGGCCAAGATCTTGCGATACATGGCCCCATCCATCCTCCCCTCAATACGGTGCAGTCGTCCTGTCCCCTTTGCAGAAAAGCATCCCCAAAGAATTATGTTTCCACCTCCATGCTTCACGGTTGGGATGGTGTTCCTGGGGTTGTACTCATCCTTCTTCTTCCTCCAAACACAGCGAGTGGAGTTTAGACCAAAAAGCTCTATTTTTGTCTCATCAGACCACGTGATCTTCTCCCATTCCTCCTCTGGATCATCCAGATGGTCATTGGCAAACTTCAGACGGGCCTGGACATGCGCTGGCTTGAGCAGGGGGACCTTGCGTGCGCTGTAGGATTTTAATCCATGGCGGCGTAGTGTGTTACCAATGGTTTTCTTTGAGACTGTGGTCCCAGCTCTCTTCAGGCCATTGACCAGGTCCTGCCGTGTAGTTCTGGGCTGATCCCTCACCTTCCTTGTGATCATTGATGCCCCACAAGGTGAGATCTTGCATGGAGCCCCAGACCGAGTGAGATTGACTGTCATCTTGAACTTCTTCCATTTTCTAATAATTGCGCTAACAGTTGTTGCCTCCTCACCAAGCTGCTTATCTATTGTCCTGTAGCCCATCCCAGGTTTGTGCAGGTCTACAATTTTATACCTGATGTCCTTACACAGCTCTCTGGTCTTGGCCATTGTGGAGAGGTTGGAGTCTGTTTGATTGAGTGTGTGGTAGAGCTGCACGATTAATCGTATATTAATGGCGATCTCCAGCCAGGATTATCACGATTTTTTGGGTCTAGCGGGATGTAGCCTGGTATGGAGGAGAAGTAGTCGGAACCAGCGTGGATACTGCTCACAGCGTAGATACATGGCGCCGATACTGCTTGTCAGCGGTGCAGGGATAGTTAAACACACTGTTGATTGGTCAGCTACCTCTGCTTTTCTCAGAATCTGCGATTGGCAGAGACGCAAGACACGGTCCTCTTTGGATAACGCAATTGGCCAGGGGAAGGAACATTGGTATAGCCACACCCCCTGGCTGTGTTCCTGTGATTGGATAGCGCGGGAGCGAAGTGTGTGAGTGGAGAAGCTGCATCCTTGAAACGGAGGGAGCCCGGGACGTGCGGCCTATGGTAGGGAGGCGGTGTGTGCCTATGTGGTAGCTGGAGAGGAGAAGAGCCCCATCCGCTCACACAATGAGGCTGCTCAGGGCTCTCATGAGAAATGCCTCCCTCACCAGCAGCAGCACCCAGGGACTGGTGGACTACTGCTCCAAGTTCTCCCCCTCACACCTCTCTATGAAGCAGTTCCTGGACTTCGGGGAGTCACACAGGGCCCCATTCATTGATAGCCTCTCTGGACTCCTCCAGACTCCACACATGAGGAGGAATCCCACCTTCCTCCTCATGCATGGAGAAGATCCCACCTTTCTCCTCATACATGAACACCTCCACCTTCCTCCTCATACATGAACACCTCCACCCTCCTCCTCATACATGAACACCCCCACCTTCCTCCTCATGCATGAACACCCCCACCTTCCTCCTCATACATGAACATTATGCCACACTGTATTTGCGCAGCGGTCTTTCAAATGCAATTTTTGGGGAAAAATTACTTTAACCACTTCCCTACCGCCCATAGTCATATGACGTCCAGAGATGGGATCTCCCATCCTGGGTGGACGTCATATGACGTCCTCTGTTTGTGGGGGGATATCTGAATGATGCCTGCAGCTGCAGGCATCATTCAGATATCCTTTTCTTGTGCGATTCTGCGCACCATAAGAACGATCATAGCGGCGTTTCCGCCGCTTGATCGTTCTTATAGGCGGCGGGAGGGGACATCCCCCCCTCCCGCCGCCATCCTGTGCTTCTCCGGGCTCTCCCGTGCCATGGGGACCCGGAGAGAATTGTCCGGCGCCGGTGGTGGGTCACGTGATGAGCATAGAGATGACTGGTGACCAGATGGTCACCAGTCATCTCTATGATCGTCGGAGGCCCGGGCGCGATGTGATGACGTCACGCCCGGGTCCTCAGATGTAAACAAAGCCGCCATTGCGGCTTGTAAGTATGAGATCAGTGAAAAAAAAATCACTGATCTCATGCTTTCCAGCCTGGAGGAGAGATGTGGGGTCTTATTGACCCGGCATCTCTCCATAAAGAGGACCTGTCACACACATTCCTATTACAAGGGATGTTTACATTCCTTGTAATAGGAATAAAAGTGATCAAAAAAAAAAAAAAAAAAGTAAAATAAGTGTTAAAAATAAATAAAAATAAGTAAAATGAAAAAAAAAATAATAAAAAAAAAAATTAAACGCCCCTGTCCCCGGTAGCTCGCGATCAGAAGCGAACGCACACGTAAGTATCACCCACATATGTAAACGCCGTTCAAACCACATATGTGAGGTATCGCCGCATGCGTTAAAGCGCGTGCAACAATTCTAGCCCTAGACCTCCTCTGTAACTCTAACCTGGTAACCTGTAAAAAAAATGAAAGCGTCGCCTATGGAGATTTTTAAGTACCGAAGTTTGGCGCCATTCCATGAGTCTGCGCAATATTAAAGCGTGACATGTTAGGTATCTATTTACTCGGCGTAACATCATCTTTCATATTTTCCCCAAAAAATTGGGCTAACTTTACTGTTTTGTTATTTTTTAATTCATGAAACCATTTTTTTTCCCAAAAAAAAGGTGTTTGAAAAATTATTGTGCAAATACCGTGCAAGAAAAAAAGTTGCAATGACCGTCATTTTATTCCCTAGGGTGTCTGCTAAAAAAACATATATAATGTTTGGGGGTTCTGAGAGTAATTTTCTAGCAAAAGAATGATGATTTGTACATGTAGGAGAGAAGTGCCAGAATAGGCCCGGTATTCATGTGGTAAAAAAAAGCCCGGGGTTGAAGTGGTTAATGAATAAAAAAAAAAAACTAACCAGTAAAGTTAGCCCAAATTTTTTGGTATAATGTGAAAAATTTTACGCCGCGAGAATCGTAAGAGAATCGCGAGAGAATCGTGATCTTAATTCCAAGCGAAAAAATTGTGATTCTCATTTTGGCCAGAATCGTGCAGCTCTAGTGTGTGGGCAGGTGTCTTTTATACAGGTAACGAGTTCTAACAGGTGCAGTTAATACAGGTAATGAGTGGAGAACAGGAGGGCTTCATAACCACTTGTCCCCCGCCCACTGTCAATTGACGGCGGGCGGAGGATACTCTCGTTCTGGGAGGACGTCATATGACGTCCTCCCTTTAAAACGAGCTAGGAGGCGCGCGCGCCCGCCGCGTTCACAAGGCCCGGGTGCGCGTGCCCGGCGGCCGCGATTGCCGCCGGGCACTCGCGATTGCCCGGGAAACGAGCAGGAAAGTGGATCTCTGTGTGTAAACACAGAGATCCACGTCCTGTGAGGGAGAGGGGACCGATGGTGTGTCCCTTGTACATAGGGACAACCATCGGTCACCTCCCCCAGTCAGTCCCCTCCCCCCACAGTAAGAACACTTTGAGGGAACATATTTAACCCCTTCCCGCCCACTAGTGGTTAACCCCTTCCCTGCCAATCACATTTATACAGTAATCAATGCATTTTTATAGCAGGGATCGCTGTATAAATGTGAATGGTCCCAAAAATGTGTCAAAAGTGTCCGATGTGTCCGCCGCAATATCGCAGTCACAATAAAAAATCGCAGATCGCCGCCATTACTAATAAAAAAATAAAAAAATAAAAATGCTATAAATCTATCCCCTATTTTGTAGACGCTATAACTTTTGCGCAAACCAATCAATACGCGCTTATTGCGATTTTTTTTTTTTTTACCAAAAATATGTAGAACAATACGTATCGGCCTAAACTGAGGAAAATTTTATTTAAAAAAAAAAAATGGGTATTTATTATAGCAAAAAGTAAAAAATAGTGTTTTTTTTCCAAACTGGACGCTCTTCTTTTGTTTATAGCGCAAAAAATAAAAAGCGCAGAGGTGATCAAATACCACCAAAAGAAAGCTCTATTTGTGGGAAAAAAAGGACGCAAATTTCGTTTGGGAGCCACGTCGCACGACTGCGCAATTGTCATTCAAAGTGTGACAGCGCTGAAAGCTGAAAATGGCTTGGGCAGGAAGGGGGTTTTCGTGCCCGGTAGGGAGGTGGTTAAAGAAAAAATAACAGGTCTGTGAGAGCCGGAATTCTTGCTGGTTGGTAGGTGATCAAATACTTCTGTCATGCAATAAAATACAAATAAATTATTTAAAAATCATACGATGTGATTTTCTGGATTTTTGCTTGTAAGTAAGAAAACCTGCAAAATCGGCAGTGTATCAATATAGGGCTGTGGAAATTAACTATTAATTCCTCGATCAATCGATTATTTTTTTTGATCGATCAAAATTCTTTTGATCGATACTCACCTCTCCGCCGGCTTCCGGGTCTTCAGGGAGTTCCGTCGGAGATCCGGTGACGTCACGGACACCGGCGGGGCTTGCCGTGTCCATCTGAAGGGCTCCTTTGCTGTGCCTTCATATCTGCATGCCGGCGGGACCTTACTATCTGCCACACGCAAGGGCTGTTACACTTCCCTCTATCACTTCCCTCTATCAACCTGGGATTCTACAGCCATCCACTGGGAGTTGTGATAGTTCCCTTCACGGGACATCTACATGCCGACAGACTGATGTTAGCCCCTCCTCATCTGGATTCAGCAGTGGTATCGTTGCACACATTTTTATACCAGTATCATACTTAGCTTCAGGTTTTTATGACTGTTTTTGCCACCGTTTGGTATTGCTCCCATCATTTTTACAGTTTATGTAGCTACATCGATTTTATCTCCAGTGCAATATTTATTTTGTTACCTACTTGAAGACTATAAAAGTTTTAATGCTATTCCCATCGAGCGCTGCCTTTGTGTGTTTTTTGTATCCTGCTATCCATTTTTCCAGTGGTTGGTAGCTGCACTGGGAATCGGCCTGCAAGGAGATCAGCTAAAAGTAGTTGGATCTGTATGTGCGTTATAATTAATCGAAATAAGTCGATTAATCGATTAAAAAAAAAAACGATTAATCGAAAACGAAAATTTCAATCAGTAACAGCCCTAGTATCAAATACTTGTTCTCCCCACTGTATGTCATTTTCTGGTGGGATATTCCCAATAAGAGACATGACATCTAAAGGGCCGACACTTTCCTCATTAGAGCTCTGCAGGTGCAGCAGCTGATTGATAATTGTAAAGTCACTCACATTGAGTTCACACCAGGGTTGCCAACCACCAGTAAAATTTACTGACAGTTTGTAAAAATCAATGTTTTTTTTTACAACTGCCAGTAAATATCAGGGGCTGATAATTTCATGCTGTGTTGACTTTTTACATGTAAATCAAGCAAATTACTTTGTTATAGGGATTGTCAGTGTTTCCATATCATGTTTATCATGTTCAAATATTCACTGTGTTAGTTTTGTAACTTGTCAGGTTGCCAGTAAAACAAGTGCCAGTAAAATTTCCGTATCGCAAAAAATGGCCTGGTCATTGAGCAGACAATTCTTCCGGGTCTGAAATGGTTAAATATTGATTGTCTTCGTCTTTATTAGTTCTGTCATTTTTCAGATTGTCATTAAAAAAATGTTCTCCCTCGGTGAATGTTTCCATGTTTTGTCAGTAAAAAATGCTGCAGGAGGTTGGCAACACTGTTCTCTCTTACCTTGTGTCTTGCTACAATGTTACAATGTTGCAGTCTGACCAGTGATGGAGGGGAAACCGAGGAAATTTCCTCCTGCCTGCAGTAGACCGATGACATAATTTCAGCCTAGGCAAAGTCACTAGACTGTAGTGGTGCAACGGATCGTCACCGATCTGTGATCCAAACAGGTCACCCTGTTGGGATCGGCACACCACGTGATCCGCAGCCTCGGCCATAGGAAAGGCCGCGGCTTCGGCCTAGCTCCGGAGCGGCGGCCATTTTGATACACCCGGCGGCCGCCGCTGTAGTGACGTTTCGTCGCCGCCATCTTGCTCCACCCCACACTCCTGCACTGTAATGATAGTGAAAAGGGGGCAAGCGGACATCTTGTTACACCCAACAGAGTTTTAGATTTTACAGTTATTTTCAACACAAAACGTAGCTTATATGCTTAACCACTTCAGATCCAAGGTACGTCCCTGGACGTCCTTGACTTTGAGCCGGGATATCTGAATGATGGGTGCAGCTACAGGCATCATTCAGATATCATTTTTTAGAGCCGGCGATTCTGTGCACCGTAAGAATGATCACAGCGGCTGTTCCACCGCTTGATCGTTCTTACAGGCGGCAAGAGGGGACGCCCCCCTTTCCCGCCGCCCTCCGGTGCTTCTACCGGCTCACCTGTGCGGACGGTGTGTCGGTGACAGGATATGCCGGCTCCAGCTTCTTACCATAGAGATTTCCGGTGGACCAGATAGTCGCCGGAGTCTCTATGATCGTTCGGAGGCCGGGCGCGATGTTATGCAGGGGAGGGCTGGGCCAGGGGGCAGGGTGGCAATTGCCTCCCAGGCTGCCCAAACTTATGTTCAAAATGGCCGGCAGCCGCTGCCTGCTACCATTTTCTTTTTTATTCTGGTCTAGGAAGTGGGGCCGGGGGGCACGGCCATGGCAGCCGACCACTAGCTGTTGCATTCCGGGAGTTGTAGTCCGCACTCAAGCTTCCGGTGGGTGGAAAACACAGCAGCGCAGAGGAAACTACAACTCCCTGGGACCGGATTCTTGGAAGCAGAAAGAGGCAGGGCGTGCCAGGGAGTCGGGATGCAGGGCTGCAGGGCTGGGCTCTGGCTGCAACTTGACCCCAGGATCAAGAGCTTTACCCCCCCCCCCCAGGAGACCGTGGCATGCAAGGACCTGCTGAGCTGAGATCACTGAGGTGAGAAACCCTGACACCCCTAGCTGACCGCCCATCTCCCCCACCATACACCCCATGTAACCTGTCCCAGTGATCAGGCTGCATTGATGGGCACTGGAGTTGGCTGCACTGATAAGCACTGGTGAGGCTGCATTGAAAAAACAGGTGGGCCATGGATGGTAAACTGATTCAGCGGTTCAGTGGGCCACTTGACTGGACTTGCCTACCAGGCCTTAGGCTACCAGCCCTCCCCTGATGTTATGACATCACGCCCGACCTCTGCATTCAAAAAACCGGCGCCGCCTCGGCAAGGAAGCAGTGATCGTTTTTATTTTTATTTTATTTCAGGCTTCCCAGCCTAGAGGTGAGATGTGGGGTCTTATTGACCCCCATATTTCACTGTAAAGAGAACCTGTCATGCTTATTCCTATTACAAGGGATAAAAGTGATCAAATTATTATTATTTTTTTTTAAAGTGTCAAAGTAAAAAGTTTAAAGTAAAATTAACAATAATTTTTTTATAAAAAAAAAAAAAATGCCCCTGTCCCCGGTAGCTCGTGCGCAGAAGCGAACCCATACGTAAGTCCTGCCCACATATGAAAACAGTGTTCAGAACACACATGTGAGGTATCGCAGCGAACATTAGAGCGAGAGCAATAATTCTAGCCCTAGACCTCCTCTGTAACTCAAAACATGTAACCAGTAAAAAAAAATTAAAGCGTCGCCCATGAGGATTTTTAAGTACTGAAGTTTGGCGCCATTCCACGAGCGTGTGCAATTTTGAAGGGTGACATGTTAGGTATCTTTCACATTATGCAAAAAAAATTGGGCTAATTTTAATGTTTTAATATTTTTTAATTCATTAAACCGTTTTTTTTTCCCAAAAAAATGCATTTGAAAAATTATTGCGCAAATACCGTGCAAGAAAAAGTTGCAATGACCGCCATTTTATTCTCTAGGGTCTTTGCTAAAAAAAACATTATAGTGTTTTGGGGTTCTATGTAATTTTCTAGCAAAAAAATGAGTATTTTTACATTTAGGAGTGACGTGTCAGAATTGGCCCGGATGCGAAGTGGTTAAATATGCTTAAACTCACGGATCGGATCGTTCCTTGGATCAGAGTCACGGATCAGATCATTTTTCGGATCAGCAAAAAAAAAAAAAAAAAAAGTTTTAGATTTCACAGTTATTTTCAACACAAAACGGAGCTTATATGCTTAAGGCCCATTCACACAGGGGCGGCACGACGTCGCACGATTTCTGGGGGCGACCTCGGCGGCACGATGTCAAGACGACTTGAGACGCCCGCCGAGGCGATTTGCATAAAGACTTCTGTATAGAAGTCAATGCAGGTCGCCTTGGGTCACCCGCAAAAGTAGTACAGGAACCTTTTTCTAAGTCGGAGCGACCTGAGTCGCTCCTATTAGAACGGTTCCATTGAACAGCGTGGGACGCGACTCGTCAGGCGACCGAGTCGCCTGACGAGTCGCCCCTGTGTGAACCGGGCCTCAATACAGTATTTGTAAATCTGACGGACTGACGGACTGTTTACATGTTAAATTTTAAAAGCAGCAGCAAACCTGCTGACCTTACATGCTTGCTAATGTGACAGAACACCTCTGATTTTCACATTTAACATTTAGTTAAAGTGGTTGTAAACCCTTTTCTCGTTTTTTTTTTTTCTAACCTGCAAGACAAAGCTATAATGAGCTAGTATGACTAGCATACTAGCTCATTATGTACCACTTACCTTCGATCGGGGCCCCCGAAGTCGTCCGTGTCCCTCCTCTAGCCGCATCCATCGCTGCGGCGATAGCCGGAATGTTACTTCCGGGTATCGCCGCTGCAGCCAATCACAGCGCCGCTCCGGCGCTGTGATTGGCCGGAGCGGCGAAGACGTGACTCCGCGCATGCGCGCGTGAGCTGTCAAATTCGGCTACGTCGTCGAATGTTGCGACCTAGCCGAATTTGTGAATGGGGTGGCGTCAGCGGCGCCGCATTTACATACAAATATCTCCTTAACCGTGTAGGTTAAGGAGATATTTCATGCACCTACAGGTAAGCCTTAATCTAGGCTTACCTGTAGGTCTTTGTTTAAAAAGTGGGTTTACAACCACTTTAAATGTGAAAATCAGAGGTGTTCTGTCACATTAGCAACCATGTAAGGTCAGCAGGTTTGCTGCTGCTTTTAAAATTTAACATGTAAACAGTCCGTCAGATTTACAAATACTGTATTTAGGCCCGGTTCTCACAGGGACGGCACGACTTCGGGGGCGACTCGGCGGCGCGATCTCAAGACGACTTGAGGCGCCCGCCTGAGGCGATTTGCATAATGACTTCTGTATAGAAGTCAATGCAAGTCGCCCCCAAAAGAAGTACAGGAACCTTTTTCTAAGTTGGAGCGACCCGAGTCGCTCCTATTAGAACGGTTCCATAGTACAGAGCGGGACGCGACCAAGTCGCCTGAGGAGTCGCCCCTATGTGAACTGGGCCTTAAGCAAAAAAGCTCAGTTTTGTGTTGAAAATAACTGTGAAATCTAATCTTTTTTTTTTTTTGCTGATCCGAAAAATTATCCGATCCGTGACTCTGATCCGAGGAACGATCCGATCCGTGAGTTTTTTGATCCGTTGTGCCCCTACTAGACTGTAGATCGGTGTTGACTTTTTTATTGATAATATTGATCGAATATATTGATAATAATAAAAGGAAGATTTTGCAGAAAAATGATTCTGTGACAGATCCCGGAATGTACTCGCGCAGTAAAATTAACAAGAAGTGGGCTTTAAATATTTTCTGCTGGCAGGGTGGTTGCCGGTGATTTTGACTGGTCACCCTGCTAAACTCCAATACCTAGCGCTATCTCTGCCTGCCAACAGCTGCTGGTAACATATGGCGTCGGGGTGGCAGGTGGAAGATATGCTGAAGGAATGGAAACGGAGAGAAATATTATGCAATAAGCACAGTGACAGAAGGGGTGAGGACACACACGGGGTATTGATAGAGATATATACGTCTCTGGATCTTGCTGATGGCTTCAGCTTCTGATGCAGGCATTTATTAATAAAAACGGCAGGTCATGCAAAACTGTTTTGTAAGGAAACAGCAATTAGAGCCGCCTGGAATGTTACCTGTGCGTAAGAAGGGATTTATGAAAACTGCAATGGTTGCTTAACACAATAAAAATAAAATCGGACTTCTTCATTGGAGTTTGGCGCTATGGTTCAGTGTTCAGGTTATGGGCGCGGTGCTATGGTTCAGGGATAAGGCATTGAGCGGGGGTCATGTCTTTACCTGGGAACGGTGACGCTATAACCCAGAGTCACTGATTGTATAAATCATTGGATTGAATCATTTAAAAAAGCAACACCTTGTTTATTTTTATTAAATAACCATATTTCTTCTGTGCAGTGACAGGACAAGATCACCCAGTGCCCAGGGCAAAGATGCCAAATTGTGCCCTACCCTTTTATTATGTGTGAGCCCACGAGGAGGAGGGAGAGAGAAAGCACAGCCTGCACCTCCTCCCGACTCTCTCCTCCTCTCCTTGCCGCTTCCAGCACTGAGCTGACAGAAGTAGTGATGCTGCTGTCACTACTCCTGTCAGCCCAGTGCTGGAAGCGGCAAGGAGAGGAGGAGAGAGCCGAGAGGAGGTTCAGGCTGTTCTCTCTCTCTCTCCCTCTCTCCTCCTTAGGCTCACACATAATCAAGGGGTAGGGCACAATTTGGCATTTATTCCGTGGGCACTGGATGATCTTTTCCCAGCACTGCATGGAAGAAATCTTGTTAGTAGAATGATTTTGCAGCGCCCCATCCCTACAATACACACTGTGCCCAAGGCAGCTGACCCTTCTGCCCACCCCTTGTCCCAGCCCTGCTTCCATGGATTAGGGCTGTCATGGTTACTTCTGTCTCTTTACGTAATCTAAAACAGTCTCAATGTGAAATGAGGGCTCTTTGAGTGAGATACCATCTCTTTCAGGGGTCCATGTTCTTCTTTTTACTGAAGACAGTTCATTATGACTTGTGTTGCACGCCCCCAAAGGGACTGCTGATGAACTGGATCCCCTACTCCGGCACACCGAATTTTCACAAGCACTCCAGAGTCAGAGAGCAGTCCGTGACTTTGATTTTGTTATTTATTGAGGGTCAATAACTTGGAAAGGAATGGGAGGTTATAGGATGCCCACTTGACTTCCGCAAAACTTTGGCAACAACTTCAGGGACATCTTCCTATGTACAGATTATATACACTTCTACTTTCCTCCTGCACACACTTGTTTGCTCCAGCTGAATCACTATTAGTTGATCTGACAGGCTCTCAGTCAGATTTAGCAATAGCCCTTTACAGGCAGGAACTCATAGCCCCTTGTGGTGTATCAAAAATACAATACAACAGTTTGTACTCCTCTTTTGTGGCTACTGATCCCAGCACCACCTTTTCAGGCACTGCTAGGGTTGCCACCTGTCTGGGATTCACCCGGACAGTTCGGGTTTTGAATCATGTGTCCGGGTTTCAGTCCGCCTGGAACCCGGACAAAATATTCAGACAGGAATGTGGCTCAGAACAGGGCCTGATAGGAGGGTGAGGGAGCACTATGCACACTACATTACTATTCTCTTTGGAGCGCCCAAAGGTGTCCCAGGTCTGTTACAATCCTATAGAGTTTGCAAAAAAATAAAAAATTGTGCTGTGCGCCGCTAAAGTTTTCGGGTTTGGCTTGAGGAAAAAGTGGAAACCCTACTACCAACCTACCTGGATGCAGCTGCCTCTTTCACTAGCCTTCCAAGCTAACTCTCCACAACAGTCCCCCAGACTGACTCTTCACCAGCCCACCCGGCTGACTCTTCGCCAGCCCACCCGGCTGACTCTTCGCCAGCCCACCCGGCTGACTCTCCAGGAGATCTTCTGGGGAAGGATGAAGACTGGCTATGTGTGGCAGTCTCCCCCCTTGTTAGGCCCCAGCAGTGCTGATCTACTTACTCTGTCATCTCTTGCTCTCCTGCCTCCAGGAAGGGCTTCCTCCAGTGTGTAAAAGGGCTTCCTCCAGGAAGGGCTTCCTCCAGGCTAACTTTCCACAACAGTCCCCCAGACTAACTCTTCACCAGCCCACCCGGCTGACTCTTCGCCAGCCCACCCGGCTGACTCTTCGCCAGCCCACCCGGCTGACTCTTCGCCAGCCCACCCGGTTGACTCTTCGCCAGTCCACCCGGCTGACTCTTCGCTAGCCCACATGGCTGACTCTCCAGGAGATCTTCTGGGGAAGGATGAAGACTGGCTACATGTGGCAGTCTCCCCCCTTGTTAGGCCCCAGCAGTGCTAATCTACTTACTCTGTCCTCTCTTGCTCTCCTGCCTCCAGGAAGGGCTTCCTCCAGTGTGTAATAATAGGATTACAGTATGTATTTAATTTTACAATGAGCTGTTATAGCCACAAGGGGGATGGGGAGGGGGGCAACTCTATATTACTGCCCATGGTTTTGGAATGGGTTGCTCAATGAGCTCATATTGGTGTGATGGCCAGGTGTCCACAAACAATTGGTCAAGCCAGAAACAGACACTGGGACCGTTTGCAGGTAGGTAGCAGCCAATGAATATTTTTGGATACTGGAAGAAAACATTGATAGCCAGGAGAAAACCCATAGAAACAAGAAAAACATCAAAATACGAAGAAAAAAAAAAACTACCATTCTTGATAAATACCAAACCCAGAGCTTCATGGGTGCAAAAAAAAAAAAAAAACTTAGTCAATCACCCCCTTACTGCTGGCTTTGCACAATCTAATTCCCAAAGTGGAAACTGTTTTTTTTTAGTATGTAGAATAATTAATTAGCGCTTCCTAGTCTTCTGTGGTTAGTTAGAATATACAAAATACATACTGCAAGATTTGGCATTAATTCAAAAACTAATTATCTCTAATATTTCCAGCTTTTCAGGCTTATGAAAGTACATCAGACAGGAAATGTCCAAACATTTTTTATTTTATTTTTTCAAATCCAGGGCACATTGTCACGTAGAAAAAAATGACAAAATCTTCACACGCTGTCCCTCAGATGTCTTGGCTTGTTCCAGGATCTTGCATCTTCCGTCATAGTGAACTTAAAAAAAAAAAAAATGCTAAAACTTTCATTACTTCCAGTCCTACGGAGCTTTCTGCAAAAATAATTAATAATTATCGTCCGTAATGGTGTTTTGCCTGTCTTGGGTATAGAATTTACCCCAGTCAATTAGAGAGTACACATTTTACCATCCGGTTCAATTAGACCTCTGTTATATTTCAAACGGTGAACACCGGAGCCTTGCAAAGTGCAGGGGAACATGCTTTATGGAAAATGATAATTACGTTTTTCGTAGCGCTAATAAGGAGGAACGATGGAGCCTGGGAGCTAGAGGCGCACGCAGTTCAAAAGCGCAAGATGGTAAAAAAAATTATATATAAATAACTGGCCGAACCATGGAGGTCGTTGGGGTTGAAATGTCTCAGCTCTGCGCTGAGTGGCTGTCGGACCGGTCTGAAGCTCCAGACCGGATGTCTGCTTTGCTTATAAACATTCAAATTCACCCATTTTATCAATTTGCCTTAATTGAGATGCTGAGGCTGATGACGAGATGGTGGAATCCAAGCAGCATCTTACTAATGAGTGCCGAATAAATCATCTTTTTTTTTTTTTTCTTTTAGACTACCGTGAACATGACCTTATAAGAAATATATTCTGGAAAAGTTTTGGATTCTTGACCAGTTTCCCTATGCCACGTACACACGACCGTTTTTCATGACGAGAAAAATGCCATTTTTAAAAATGGTCATGAAATACGGTCGTGTGTAGGCTCCATAGCAGTTTTCTCTATGAGAAAAATGGGCGAAAAAAAATTAGAACCTGCTCTAATTTTTCTCGTCGTTTTTCACGTCGTTCTTTTTAACGTCGTAAAAACGGTTGTGTGTATGCTTTTACGAGGGGGGGAAAAAAACGCGCATGCTCAGAATCAAGTATGAGACGGGAGCTCTCGTTCTGGTAAAACTAGCGTTCGTAATGGAGATAGCACATTCATCACGCTGTAACGGACTGAAAAGCACGAGGCTGAAAAGGCGAATCGTCTCTCACCAAACTTTACTAACACGAGGATCAGCAAAAGAGTCCCAAAGGGTGGCGCCATTCAAATAGAACTTCCCCTTCGTCGTACGTTTTGTACGTCACCGCGCTTTGCTCGAGCGTTTCATGAACGTGTGTAGGCAAGGCAGGCTTGAGAGGAAACACGAAAAATCACATTGAGAAAAACATTATTTTTTTCCATGACATGAATAACGGTCGTGTGTACGCGGCATTAGAAGTCTCTCTGTATGAATTGTGATGCCGCGTACACACGACCGTTTTTAATGTCATGGAAAAAAACGATGTTTTTCTCGACGTGATTCTTCTCAAGCCAGCCTTGCCTACACACTATTAAAAAAATGCTCAAACAAAGGCGGTGACATACAACACGTACGACGGCACTATAAAGGGGAAGTTCCTTTCAGATGGCGCCACCCTTTTGGCTGCTTTTGCTGATTTCGTCTTACCGCGTGTTAGTAAAAGTTTGGTGAGAGACAATTTGCGCTTTTCAGTCTCCGTGCTTTTCAGTCCGTTACAGCGTGAGGAATGTGCTATCTCCATTACGAACGCTAGTTTTACCAGAACGAGCGCTCCCGTTTTATAACTTGCTTCTGAGCATGCACGTTTTTTCCCCGTCATTAAAGCCTACACACGGCCGTTTTTCACAACGAGAAAAAATAGAGCATGTTCTAAATTTTTAATGGCCATTTTTCTCGTCAAGAAAAATGCTCGCCCACACACAATCGTTTTTAATGACCAATTTAAAAAATGAAATTTTTCTCGTCATGAAAAACGGTCGTGCGTACGCGGCATTATTGTTAAATCTGAACATCGGCCTTCCCTTCAGTCTTGCACAGTTCCTCTACAGCTCCTCTCCTGTACTGAAATTTAGACATGTGCACACTGAAATATTTCGTTTCGGAATTTCGTTTTCGTCCGAAAAATAAATGTATTTAGTTACTCCCGAAATTCGCTTTTATTTATTTAGTTTCGTTAAAAAACACATTCGTCCAAAAATCTGAATGAATTAAGGTCGAATCTGTCAATTGAAGGCTCATGGTGTCTGTCGAAGGTTCTAAGAAGATTTGACGGAGCAGCTAAACTGTACGATGCCGCAATCGTACATTTCCGGTCGAATGTTCCGCCCACAAGCTATAGAAGTATTCTAATGTTGTATGACACTAGTAATAATTATATTTATTAATTATTATTACTAGTCAACCAACATTAGAATTCTTCTATAGCCTATGGGCCGAGCATTTGACCATAAATGTCCGCTCGCGGCGACTGGTTCGTCAAATCTTCATGTCGAATCTTTTCTCACTATGTCGAATAATCTCGGACTAATAGAGTTAAGGTTAGGCACATTCAACCGCAGATTTGATAGACACAGATCGCTATTGTCACCGTCATGTCGAATCTTCTATCTGTATCGAACTGTTGTCGCAACGAAACTAAAATAAAGCATTTTTTATGTCGGATCTTTCGGATTTCGGATTCTGCGCTTTCGTTATCATTTGTTAAAACAAACGCGAAAATCCCAGAAATTGGGATAAAAACGAATGCACGTGTCTACTGAAAATTCTTACTCTGATTTTACTGCACTTTTGGGTTATGCTGAGGCTGGTGATGAGATGGTGGAATCCAAGCAGCGTCTTACTAATGAGTGCCAAATAAGTCATCTTTTATTTTTTTAGACTACCGTGAACATGACCTTATAAGAAATATCTTCTGGAAAAGTTTTGAATTATTGACCAGTTTCCTTAGAAGTCTCTCTGTATGAATTATTGCTAAATCTGAACTTCGGCCTTCCCTTGGGTCTTGTACAGTTCCTCTACAGCTCCTCTCCCATACTGAAATTCCTTACTCTGATTTTACTGCACTTTGGGGTTGATTTACTAAAACTGGAGAGTGCAAAATATGGTGCAGCTCTGCATGGTAGCCAATCACTTTCTAACTTCAGCTTGTTCAAGTAAGCTTTGACAAAAAAAAACAAAAAAACAACTGGAAGCTGATTCGTTTCTATGCAGAGCTGCACCAGATTTTGCACTCTCCAGTTTTAGTAAATCAACCCCACTATGAGCTCCCAGGCTGGTCTTCTATTATTTTTGAGAAAATATTGGTGCAGCAAATGCCTGGGTAAAGAGGATGGTAGTTGGCTTTGTGAGGTAAGTAGTAGTTGGTCTGCACAAGGAGGACATTGTGGTGGAGCTAAACACTTGGACCTCCATTAGCTACAGCAGGCATCTTTCCACTGGCCTAGGTGTAGCATTACTCCCTTGTGTCTGGAGCTACTGGGAATGCAAGACAAGGTGTGTTCCCCTGATAGAATTGAGCTGTGGGGTAGTTGTGAGGTATGGCCTAGCTTACCACCTGTCTTTTTTCTGACGTATGTTCAATTTGCCTTTGCAGAATTCTGAGACTGCTGAAAGGGGCATACCAGGCTGATCTTGTCCATCTATTCATTGGTATGTTTAGACATCCTATAGATAGAGAATCAACAGTAAAAGCGGAACTAAACCCGTCGAGTTAACAGTTTCAAAAAACAGTTACATTCCCGGCATGTCGGCAATGCTAATTGTCTCATTTGCTTGTGCTCTCAACCAAACTGTCAAACCATCCAATAGCTGGTGTCCTAACTGATCACATGTGCAGCATCGTGGCAGTTACAGATCAAACAGAGGCTAAGATGTCAGCTTCCTTGGCTGAAAAGAAAAGAAGGGTTTTGTTTCACATTAAACTTAAAGTGGAATTAAACCCATCGATTTAACAGTTTAAAAAAACAGTTAAATTCCCGGCATGCCGGAAATGCGAACTGCCACATTGGTTGTGCTCTCAACCAAACTGTCAAACCATCCAATGGCTGGTGTCATAACTGGTCACATGCGCAGCATCATGGCACTTGAAGATTAAACAAAGGTCAAGATGGCAGCTTCCTTGGCTGAAAACGATAGGAGGGTTTACTTCCACTTTAAAGTGGAAGTAAACCCTCCTTTAATTTTCAGCCAAGGAAGCTGCCATCTTGGCTTCTGTTTACTATTTAACTACCATGATGCTGCACATGTGGTCAGTTATGTCACCAGCCAATGAATGTTTGGTTGAGAGCACATTGTGACCACTACTGTAAGGGAGTATTCTTCTCACCAATCACCACTGGAAGGGGCATTTTTCACATTGACCCTCATTGAATTGATTTTAGGAGGGTCTCTCTGAGACCTAAAAATTATTTGGGGTAAAAAAGTTGACACAGGCTGATTTAAAGTGACAGAAAACCTGGGCTCAGGCTTTAAAACGTTAGTAAAGTCTGCTTTGTGATTTCTACCTACAGGTAAGCCTACAATTAAGCTTACCTGTAGGTAAAATTAATATCTCCTAAACGTGGACCATTTAGGATATATTCACTCTGGATGCAGCGGGTAACATCACGACACATGCGCTCTGAAGGTCGGACCTTCAGAGCACCGTGCCATAACTAAGTGACATCATTGCGGCTCCAGCCACTCACACAGCCGGACTCTGCAAACCCAGAATTAAGACCTGGAGGGCTTCCTTTTAAGGTAAGTACCGTATATACTCGAGTATATAGGACAAAGACCTTTTTTCAATAACCCTGGCCCGGTGGTGGTGGAGGTGTGTGGGCAGGGGGGTTATCTTAATCTGGAAGCTCCTTTAATAATAAGGAGGCCCCCAAATACCGCCTCTCACTCTATGTGAATGAGTAAGGGGTACATAGTACCCCTGCTGCCCTACATGACCAAATTTGGCCAATGATGTCACTAGGATCCCATGACAATATTGACCATATATGGTAATGTCTACATATGGTCAATGATGTCACCCAAGATGGGATCGGACTTAGCCTCTCCCTAGGCACTATGGCAGTGATGGAAAACTTATTGACTTGAGTATAAGCCTAGGGTGGGAAATGCAGCAGCTACTGTAAGTGGAAAAGAGGGTCAACAATGCCCATCTGCAGCCTCACTGTACCCATCTGCATGCCTCACTGTGCCCATCTGCATGCCTCACTGTGCCCATTTGCAGCCTCACTGGGCCCATCTGCAGCCTCGCTGTGCCCATCTGCTGCCTCGCTGTGCCCATCTGCAGCCTCGCTGTGCCCATTTGCAGCCTAACTGTGCCCATTTATAGCCTCATGTACCTTTGATCTCCTGCTGTGTCAGGCAACTGCAGTCGGCGGCCGTCCAGTGTAACAAAGCCCTGCCTCCTCCTCGTCCATGATAGACGGAACACTGATTCAGTTTCCCAGCATTGTTATCAGTGTTCAGCGTTCCATCTATCACGGAAGATTAGGAGGCGGGGCTTTGTTACAGTGAACGGCCGCCGAACAGTTAAGACTGACACAGCGGGAGACCCTCACTCGAGTATAAGCCGAGGGGGGCTTTTTCAGCATAAAAAATGTGCTGAAAAATCGGCTTATACTCGAGTATATACAGTATTTCATAAAGTGCTAGTTTATGGTGCATACTATAACATTTTAGTATTATTTTGCAGGGTAACGTTTTTTTTTTTATTATTGCAGCGGGTTTACTGCCGCTTTAAGGCTACCAAAATGCCACTGCGCACCTAACGTCACAGTGCAATGTGCCATTGTAATGTCATTGCGTGCCATGCAGCGGACGTCATCACACAGATCACGTACCGTGTTTAAGGAACGTTGCAGCGTATACAATATTGCACAATCCCCTCTACAAAGAAACTATCTTAGCTCAAATTGAATACAAAATGTAACATCAAAAACTAACATCAACAAAAAGTTTTTTTTTTACTGAGTTTTATTGGCAGCCTCTGGGTTGACATTGATATGTTTTTTTATTTTCTTGGTTTTCGGTATTAATTGTGTAAGGGCAATACCCTGAGCTTTTCTCTCTTGGTTATTCTCTTAGCATAAAACTGAAAACCTCCTCCGCAGGAATCGAGTGGAGACGCGCCACGTTAATTGTAGGGTCCAGGAAGCTGACAAACAATTGACCCTACACTAAACCATATCTCACAAAAGCTCTGCGTTACAATAACAGTCCCTATAAGCCCCGTGTGCCCGCTTCTACAGCCTGCAATTAATTCAGCTCTCTCCAATTTCCTTATTACCATTTTCATCATCGCGCCAGTTAACAGGTTATCTGGTGTCATCGCTCGGGTAAATGACGATGTGTCTAACCAACAGAGACAAGGTGACCCGCTCTGCAGACTGAAGGGCTGCCTGTTTGGCGGTGTCATTAAACGGGGACGACGCGGTGCCCTTGCTTTGCATCTCAAGCCTGCAAGGTCTGACCAGCTGAGCGCGATAATTTTGAATATATTTAGAAAGTTTTACTTTGCGGGGCTTCTCGACCTTTTACCGAACAACACGCAAGTTCTAAACCGTCGCTTCTACATTTTCTGCAATATCAATACCGTATCATTAAATTGTTCTGGCTTGCCTTTAATCACCTGTGTGGGTGTTGATTTTTTTTTTTTGGGCAACATTTTTTTTTATAGCTGTTTTGTCCTCTAAATTTGTACATTTTGTCTGCAGGGAAGAATTTTTAAAACCCACTGATGCCAATACCATGTGGTAACACAGAGGTGTACAAAGTGAAAACGATGTGCGTTACAGATGACATTCATTTAGAAAACCCAATGCACTTATAACCAAATTTTGAAGTGTGTGTGTGGGGAAGGTTATTACTGAATATACAGTATCTCACAAAAGTTAGTACACCCCTCACATTTTTTGTAAATATTTTATTATATCTTTTCATATGACAACACTGAAGAAATTACACTTTGCTACAATGTAAAGTAGTGAGTGTACAGCTGGTATAACAGTGTAAATTTGCTGTCCCCTCAAAATAACTCAACACACAGCCATTAATGTCTAAACCGCTGGCAACAAAAGTAAAAATTTCCAAATTGGGTCCAATTAGCCATTTTCCCTCCCCGGTGTCATGTGACTCATTAGTGTTACAAGGTCTCAGGTGTGAATGGGGAGCAACAAAGATAAACTAGAAAGAATGGACTTTTGGCGGCACATGGATAAATGTTTGTAAAAAAATAGGGGTATTTATTTTTAAACAGAGTAATGCCTTAGAGAGGAGTCTACACCAGTACGGATCAGTCCCAGCAGTCAGTTGACTGCTGGGACTGCTCCGTACTGGTGTAGACTCCTCTCTAAGGCACAGGTTTACAGCCTGGCCATCGTATTCAAGGCCCTGTGGAGTGAGATATTCTCTACTCACACACACACCAGGACCCATACTGGTGTATGTTAAGCCTTTCCTCCTCACCGTGATAGTTCCAACCCTAAAAGTACCGGAGGACATTACCTGTCGCTGCACACAATCAGCCTTCGCCCAGCAGTATACCCAGCTGTTGTTCATTGTGATTTTTATTATGGCTGGCTGTTTGTTACCGACAAATAGCCAATCAAACCTTACATAGGTGTGTGTCGCCATCGGCAGTACATTATCTGGCCTATTACTGTGCTCCTGAAGAAGCAGTAACCCGCAAAACTAGTAGAGCAAGTCAAGACCACACATGATACACTGGACCTATGGCTCTCGTTAACTTGCTTCACACAATTATTGTTTCTATAGCCTCTGGTTTGCTGGAATTGCATTCCAACCAAGGTGGAATTCTTACATGTTACATACTGTGAAGTATTGTTAAAGCGTGAACCCAAGCTCTGTATCTAAGTATAAACAAATTGGTATTGTTCAAATGTTTATATGTATTTTTTCATTACTCTGTTTAAAAATAAATACCCCTAGTTTTTTACAAACATTTATCCATGTGCCGCCAAAATACCATTCTTTCTAGTTTATCTTTGTTTCTCCTATGATATTGGGACGTTGGCACATTTGTATATGTGCATCCACAGTGTCACCCTGCGAGGATGCACGTTTAAGCAATTGTTTCGAAAGTGAATGGGGAGCAGGTGTGTAAAATTTTGTGTTATCGCTCTCACTCTCTCATACTGGTCACTGGAAGTTCAACATGGCACCTCATGGCAAAGAACTCGCTGAGGATCTGAAAAAAATTATTATTGCTCTATATAAAGATGGCCTAGGCTATAAGAAGATTGCCAAGACCCTGAAACTGAGCTCGCAGCATGGTGGCCAAGACCATACATCGGTTTAACAGGACAGGTTCCACTCAGAACAGGCCTGTCTTTGGGAAATAGACGTATGAGTGCTGCCAGCATTGCTGCAGAGGTTGAAGGGGTCAGCCTGTCAGTGCTCAGACCATACGCCGCACACTGCATCAAATTGCTCTGCATGGCTGTCATCCAGAAGGAAGCCTCTTCTAAAGATGATGCACAAGAAAGCCCGCAAACAGTTTGCTGAAGACAAGCAGACTAAGGACATGGATTACTGGAACCATGTCCTGTGGTCTGATGAGACCAAGATGAACTTATTTGGTTCAGATGGTGTCAATCGTGTGTGGCGGCAACCAGGTGAGGAGTACAAAGACAAGTGTGTCTTGCCTACAGTCAAGCATGGTGGTGGGAGTGTCATGGTCTGGGACTGCATGAGTGCTGCCGGCACTGGGGAGCTACAGATCATTGAGGGAACCATGAATGCCAACATGTACTGTGACATACTGAAGCAGAGCACGATCCCTTCTCTTTGGAGACTGGGCCGCAGGGCAGTATTCCAACATAACGACCCCAAACACACCTCCAAGATGACCACTGCCTTGCTAAAGTAGCTGAGGGTAAAGGTGATGGACTGGCCAAGCATGTCTCCAGACCTAAACCCTATTGATCATCTGTGGGGCATCTTCAAACGGAAGGTGGAGGAGCGCAAGGTCTCTAACATCCACCAGCTCCGTGATGTCGTCATGGAGGAGGGGAAGAGGACGCTAGTGACAACTTGTGAAGCTCCGATGAACTCCATGCTCAAGAGGGTTAAGGTAGTGCTGGAAAATAATGGTGGCCACACAAAATATTGACACTTTGGGCCCAATTTGGACATTTTCACTTAGGGGTGTACTCAATTTTGTTGCTAGCGGTTTAGACATTAATGGCTGTGTGTTGAGTTATTTTGAGGGAATTTACACCGTTATACAAGCTGTACACTCACTACTTTACATTGTAGCAAAGTGTCATTTCTTCAGTGTTGTCACATGAAAAGATAGAATAAAATATTTACAAAAATGTGAGGGGTGTACTAACTTTTGTGAGATATTGTACGTGATAATGGAGGGTCTGATCCTTCAAATAAATAAGTAGTACAACTGTGTATAATAGGATTTTTAAATACCCCTCCAATAAGCCCAGCCTACATCGATTATATAAAAAAATGTACAACTCTTTATTTTATCCAATAAAACATTTTGATAAAAAAAAAC
The DNA here is from genome assembly GCA_029206835.1 of Rana muscosa. Taxonomy (NCBI): domain Eukaryota; kingdom Metazoa; phylum Chordata; class Amphibia; order Anura; family Ranidae; genus Rana; species Rana muscosa. The sequence goes on along the minus strand of CM055117.1, from coordinate 31,914,265 downwards.
ATATATATTTCTTGTATGCGTTTATACATTGATACCTTCAATTATTCTCTACCAAATGGATAAGACCTATGGTGGCTTAGAGTTGAGACAGGAGAGATGAGGTTGGGGGGTCACCACTTCTTCAGGACCGCCTGTCTCTTACATAGATGCAAAAAGCGTAAAGTATATTCTGAAAGCAAAAATACATACCGTATATACTCGAGGATAAGCCGAGTTTTTCAGCAAATTTTTTTTTGTGCTGAAAATGCTGAAAAAGTGTTTTGTTTTGTTTCGATTTATTATTTACATAAATTAGCTTAGTTAAATTTGTTTAATCTGCTTAATTTGCTTTCAGAATTAGTTTATTTGTATTCGAATCGATTGGACTTTTCGAATTCGGATCGATTTGAAACGTTTTCGAATCAATTTCGAATAGTTTTTGAATGCGAAACGTTTTCGAATTTACAAAGAGAATAAAATAGAATAGAAAAGAAAGAAATAGAATAGAAAAAAAATGAATAGAATAGAAAATAATATAACAGAAAATAAAAGAATAGAATATAATAGAATAAAACAGAACAAAATAGGATATAAAATAATAGAACAGAATAGAACGGAATAGAATAGGAAGGAATAGCACAGAATAAAAAAAAAGAGAATAGGATTAAATAGAAGGATTATAACCATCTTCTGAAATGAGATACATCAGAATTTCCAAAAAAACAGAAGTTGTCCGAATTTCAATTCGTAACGAATGAACCGCACATGTCTACTTATAGTGAGACTGCGACATTGCAGTGGATATATCGGACACTAACTGACACTTTTGATACTTTTTTTGGGACCAGTGACACCAATACAGTGGTCAGTGTTAAAAAATATGCACTGTCACTGTACTAATGACACTGGTTGGAAAGGGGTTAACATCAGGGACGATCAAAGGGTTAAACGTGTTACCTGGGAGTGATTTCTAACTATGTGTGTGTGTGGGGGGGTGCATTTACTGTGGGAAGACAGAGATCTGTGTTCCTGCTTAGCAGAAACACAAGATCTCTGTCTTCCCTACTAACAGAATGGTGATCTGTCTTGTTTACATGGGTAGACCTCCGTTCTGCCTATCGGGCACAATCGGCGGGTCCCCAGCAGGCATCGGGTCCGTCGAGCCTGCTGATTGGCTCCCGCTATTTCCAATAAGTGGGAGCGGGTCGCCGGTGGTGCGCATGTATGCGCCGCAGACCCGGAAGGGCAGAATCACGAACCTGTACGTGATTCTGCCCGGAGGGGCTGCCGCCCCATAAATGTAAATTACGTGGGGGCGATCGGCAAGCAGTTAAGCTTTGAAAAATAAAATCTTGAAGCTGATTGCAGAGCTGCACCAGATTTTTTGCACTCTCCAGTTTTAGTAAATCTCCCCCATACTGTACACCAGTGCCTCTGGAGCTCTTCAAAGGAGAAAAGTTTTTAGTGATTGGATACTTTCAATTATAATGTACAGTCTCCAGGATTGGTGGTACCCCCAGAAACGGTCTATTTCCCGCATCCTCTATAGAAAGATAATTTTAGTATGCGGAATTGATGGTGTGTTAGAGTACAAGCCATAATTTGTGAACGCCTGAGCCTAAATTTCCCGCGCCTTGCACCTGTGAATATGTAGAAAGACACATCTGTTCACAATAACATTTTCTTCCGTTTGCATCGTTGGATTGTATACTGTACATTTAATTGTTTGCATACTTGCAGTAAAAGGCTCCCTCGTGTGGCTAATACTCTACATCCAATAAATGTGTTTTTTCTATTTTTTTTTATTCATGAAGATGTAGAGTTGTATTTGCCGGTTATTATAACACTTTCCTATTGCCTAACCACCTAAATACGGGCATATTACACCCCCTTCATTATCAGGCCATTTTTCATATTTCAATGCTGTGGTACTTTGACTGACAGCTACTCCGTCATGCAACACTGTGTCCAAATTAACTTTATATGATTTGTGAGACAGACCTTTCTTTTGGCAGTATTTATAAACCACAGTTTACTATATATATATAAAAAAAAAAAAAAAAAACTGTTTCCCCTATTTTCTGTCATAGAAAATATCCAATAAAATGCCAGGATATCACGAACACCCCCAGAATGGCCCCTTTTTGTAAAGTAGACCAAGATCATTTTATTTTTTGCTACATTTTTATTTTATTTTAAAAGATAAAACATATTGCAGTGGTTAAGGTGTGCTTAGCAGTGGCAGCCTGTCCATAAGGGGCGCACAGCCCCCCCCCCCGTCTCTGCGTCCAGCCCTCTAATCTACATGCAGGGCGCCGGGTGCATGAATTCCAATGGGAGGGGTGTTTTCTTTTGAATCACGTGATTAGAGCCAGAGGCTCTAATAGGCCTCAAAAAAGGGTGGGCTTGGGGCGCAGAGCACTGCGCCCGAGCCCACCCAGTTGTGTGACAATAGTGAATGAATAATCGCTATTGTAACACTGATTTTGCCTCCCAGCCAATCAGGAAGCAGGTCATGAGACCCGTTTCCTAATTGGTGGAAAGGAGAGAAGTGCTGGAGGGAAGTGGAGGGAAGTGCTGCCCGGGGTAAGTGTTGTGGATGACCGACCCCCCCCCCCCCAAGAATATACAGTATGTCACAAAAGTGAGTACACTCCTCAAATATTTACCTCTATCTTTTCATGTGACAACACTGAAGAAATTACACTTTGCTACAATGTAAAGTAGTGAGTGTACAGCTTGTCTAACAGTGTAAATTTGCTGTCCCCTCAAAATAACTCAACACACAGCCAGTAAAGAGGAAGTAAACCCAAGTTTAAAAAAAAAAACCCTGCAAAAGAAAGTCATAATGAGCTAGTATGCATACCATATTAGCTCATTATGAATGACTTACCTGAGATCGAAGCCCCTGAACTGCTCGTCGTTCCCCTCCGCTGCCACCGCCATCTTGCCTCGATGTCCGTCACTGCCATCAGTGTATCGCCGCTCTGGCGCTGTGATTGGCCGGAGCGGCGATGACGTCACGTGCATGCGCGCTCGGGCCGGCAAGATCCCATTCAGAAAACCGGCAAAGATGCCGGCCCGCTAGTGCGCATGCGTGTGACATCGGCGCTGTGTTTATAGTAAATATCTCCTTAAACGTGTAGTTTAAGGAGATATTTCTTGCATCTACAGGTAAGCCTTAATCTAGGCTTACCTGTACGTGCAAGCAGGGCTGTTTGAAGGAATTCAGGGGCAAGCAAGTTGTTTAGCGGGAGGGGGGGGGCGCCGATCGCGGGAGGGGGGGGGGGGATCGCGGCAGGGGGGCGCCGATCGCGGGAGGGGGTGCCGATCGTCCGACATTAGCGTGGATAAGCGAGTGGTCGGGGATTTTGTCTTACCTCCTGCTCCCGTGCTGCCTCCTCTTGCTCCTCTTCATGCTGTGCGGGAAAATTCCTTCCTGCTGTGTGGGACTGCTGGGGCCCCAGGCCAGCTCGGGGCCCCAAGCAGTTGCTTGGTTTGCCTCTCCTGTTCCGACGGCCCTGCGTGCAAGTTGTCTAAGTGGGTTTACAACCAATTTAATGTCTAAACGTCTGGCAACAAAAGTGAGTGCACCCCTGAGTGAAGATGTCCAAATTAAGTCCAATTAGCCATTTTTCCTCCCCGGTGTCATGTGACTCGTTAGTGTTAGAAGGTCTCAGGTGTGAATAGGGAGCAGGTGTGTTAAACAGGAAGGTCGAAAAAAGCCTTGTGAGATGAGCCGGGACCATATACCATCTAGTGAGGACCTTAATACTCGCTTTCACCAGAGAGACATTTAATATGCCCTTATAGGCAGAGTGGAAGAAGGCATACCATTAATGGGTCCCGGTCATTCTCCGAAGCCAGATCCAAGTCCCACGCCCACATATAAGGTAATTTGACAGGGGAATCAAGCAAGAGCCGGTTGATAATAGAAATCCCTCCCCTCTGTCCATCTTCCTGTGCATATCAACTCTCATAAGGGGTCACTCTAGGGTCCTTCGGCACCTCTGGGCCTAATGACTGTAGGAAATGGGAAATTTGAAAAAAATCTGAAGGTTTCAGACGTCGGCATCTTCAATCGTAACTTACAAAGTGCTAACGTGAAAGGGCATCTAGGAGTAAGAAAAGGACCTATGCAATATAAACCTTTGTTGAGCCACCAGCGAAAAGCTTCTGGGTCCAGACCCAGTGGGAATGCTGGATTATTAAACAGGTGGGCCAGTGGAGAAAAAGATGAAACCAATGTTAGTAATGTTTTAAACCCAATTATACAGAAGCCAGTAGGGGATGGGAAGGGGAGTTAAACTGTAATGGCTGTAATTTTGAGAAAGCCCAAGGTTAAAGACCTTCCAGCTCATAAAGGGAGCTAGTCAACACACATCACAGCTGTTTCAAATTTAAAAAGTAAAAAAAAAATTGTAAATAAGAACTGCCAGACTTATCCACCTTACCAAGCGCTCAGTGTCTGCCAACCCTCTCCTCCAATCCCTACAATGACGTAGATCGCCCAGCAAATTAAATTCAAAATACTAGCCACAACATACAAAGCCATCCACAACTCTGCCCCGAGCTACATCACCAATCTTTTTTCCAAACATCACCCAAACCGTCCTCCCCACTCCTCCCAAGACCTCCTACTCTCAAGCTCTCTCGTCTCCTCCTCCCATGCTCATCTCCAGGATTTCTCCAGAGCCTCTCCCATCCTCTGGAACTCGCTACCGCAAACTGTCTGGCTATCCCCTACTCTTGCTACCTTCAGGCAATCCCTGAAAACTCATCTCTTCAGGAAAGCCTATCACGTCTCCAACTAATCTTTTACCACTTTCATCAGCTCATTCCCCACAGTTACAACCTTTTGTACCACCTGCCCCACCCTATTAGATTGTAAGCTCTTCTGAACAGAGCCCTCTTAATCCTCTTGTATTTTATTGTATTATAACTGTATTGTCTCCCTTTTATATTGTAAAGCTTTGCGTAAACTGTTGGCACTATATAAATCCTGTATAATAATAATAATAATATAATAAATGCATTGACAATGTGACCCCCTGCATCAGTATACTGAAATTTGAAAGAGAGAAATGCTGATTTGTTGTGGGTTACTTCATTTTCAACCACGGGGGTTGAGGAGCTGATTGGTAGCTGACCAGAGGTATCACCGCCCTATCGGTGATACCGCTGGTCACACCAGGTCCTGGATAATAGCCGCTACTCCTATGTATTCCATAGTGTAACAAAACACAAAATTACACAAAGCACTGGAAGAAAAGGTCACCTGACCTCACATATATTACTTCTGTTAGCTTAAACCTGGAGGATTGCGTTAAAATTGATGCCTGTACAGCCATGTACATAACTAGGGGCTAGTGACTTCTTTAAGCAAACATAAATAAATTAGTAAGCAGTGCTGCGGAGCGACGGCCTGACATGTCAGGGAAAAAAAAACGTTCCCTCCATTAAGGGTTGCGCCGTGTGAACCGCAGCCCTCGGGCGGGCGCGGGAAGCCGGCTGTGAAATAGGCAAGTGTTTCTGAAGGAAAGTGATTACATTGTATATGGCTTGCAAAGGTAAACATGGCAGGAGGCTGCAGACTGGTGGGACCGGCGATCCCAGCTGTAATAATGGGATTGCGGACACTGTCACTCCGTAGACTTATGAAATTAATCACCGTCATCGGCAAACAGGAAGGATAAAGATGTGTGAAAAATATTAATGAATTAGATTACCAAATGTTTATGTGATAACATCGTACAGATACAGAAGGATGAGGAGATCGGCACTGAGGTCCTCAGAGGACCATAACTGTAATAACAAATACTTTCCTTCCCTTCACTACTTCCCTTTAAGTGGGGTACACTCTATAAGAAAATCGGACAAATGTTTGTCCAATTTTTCTCAATGTTTCACAGCAAGTCAGAACCGATGAACGAAAATTCTCGTACGACAAAAGCTTTTTTGTTGTTTATTGTTTCTGATCGGTCTTTCTTTTCAGATTTTTCTTGTATGAAAATTTGTTCGTTCTGTTCCCGTGAGTTTGTCCCGGAAATTCTTTGGATGAAAAATGTTTGCCCGATTTTCATAGTGTGTACGAGCTTTTAGTTTTACTAAACTGTTCTAGACATGTGCAATTCGTTTCGTCCCAAATTTGTTTTTTTTAACGAATTTAGACAAATTTGTTAATTCATAAATATTCACATTAACGAAACCCCATTTAACTAATTTTTCAGAATATTCGTAAATTCGAAAATTCGTGAATTCGTAAATTTGAAAATTTGGAAATTGGAAAATACGAAAACCCGAAAATTGGAAAATCTGAAAAAATAACTAACTAATAATAACTTAACTATTACTAACTATTAAATTATAGGTATTTTCTTTCAAATTCGTCTGCTAGTGAACGTAATGAATACGAATGTATCCAAAGTTACAATTTTTTTTTATAATTAGGTTTTATAAAAAAATATAAATATTTACAAATATCACAACAACCCATGCAAAAAAATAAGTAAATAAATAACCCATTATATTTATACTTCCATTCTTAATCCTATACATTGTAGCTAAACTCTTATATTCTTATGTATTACTCAATAAATTTGATTCTATACAATATATAAAACCAGCCAAACCACACTCACAAAAAAAAAGTGGAGGAGGGAATGGACAAATCCACAACTAGAGAGGAATAGGGAAAGGGAGGGGAGACAGAGGAGGTAAAAAAAAAAAAAAAAAAGGTTACAAATTATTCGAAATAATAATTGCCATATCTAAACGAATAAAACGTAACTTATTAATAATAATAAATATCAACAATAATAATAAAACCTTTTTATTATTATTAATGTTGTTATTATTATTTATTATTAATTAATTCTGTTCCATTCATTTAGATGCGGCATTCATTATTGCGGATAATTCGTAACATAAATTCGAATTTTGTAAATTCATAATTAGAAAGGAAATTCCAAAATAAAATTTAATAGTTACCGTATATATTCGAGTATAAGCCGACTCGAGTATAAGCCGAGGTACCTAATGTTGCCACAAAAAACTGGGAAAACTTACTGACTCGAGTATAAGCCGAGGGTCAACAATGCCTCACTGTTCCCATCCTTACTGTTCCCATCCTTACTGTTCCTATCCTCACTGTTCCCATCCTCACTGTTCCCTATCCTCACTGTTCCCATCCTTACTGTTCTCCTATCCTCACTGTTTCCTATAATTTTTACATTGTAAATAGTACCTGTAAAGAAGTTGCGCCTGCGGTGTCCATCGTTCAAATTCCGCGGTCTCTTCCTGTTCCTTCCGTGATAGGCGATTCTCATCAGACACTCTCCGCCTATCACGAACATTCTCTCATCCTCAGTTTCCCAGCAGACACTGTGTTGGGTGTTCCGCCAATCACAGACGTCTGCTGGGAAACTGAGGATGAGAGACCGTTCGTGATAGGCGGAGAGTGTCTGATGAGAATCGCCTATCACGGAAGGAACAGGAAGAGACTGCGGAATTTGAACGATGGACGCCGCAGCCGCAACTTCTTTACAGGTACTTTTTCCAATGTAAAAATTTCGCTGACTCGAGTATAAGCCGAGGGGGGGGGGACTTTCAGCCCCAAAAAAAGGGCTGAAAATCTCGGCTTATACTCGAGTATATACGGTAGTTATTATTAGTTAGTTAGCTATTCTTTCAAATTTGGGGATTTTCTTTGTTATTTTCAGATTTACGATTTTTCAAATTATGAATTTAAGAAAATGCGAATTAACGAATTGCGATCATATCGAATGACCCGAAAAAAAAAAGAAATAAAACGAAAATGAACACATTTTTCGGCAGTGCACATGTCTAAACTGTTCCTTCCTTGTCTAATCTCTTCTTTCTTTCTTTGTACTCTTTTCCTGTGCCCTTCCTCTCCTTAACTGATCACATGTGCAGCATCATGGCAGTTGAAGATCAAACAGATGCCAAGATGGTAGCTTCCTTGCCTGAAAATGATAGGAGGGTTTACTTCCACTTTAGCAGTCAAGGAAGCCATGATGGTCTCTGCCAACTTGAAACTCAGTAAGCAGATGTATGTAAAAAAAAAAGCTGGTTAATGAGATTTGGACAGCCCTGGGTCTTCTTGAATACTGGTGCCGAACTGTTTGAGATTCCGGATTAATCAAAGCATTGTCTAGGTGTGAATTCCCATTCACCAATTGTTTCTGTCTGTTGGCTAATTTGACATATGCCTCGTACACACGAACATTTTTTCCGACGGGAAAACTGCTATGAGAGCTTTTGGTCGGGAATCCCGGCCGTGTGTATGCTCCATCGCAGTTTTTCCGATGGGAAAACTGCCGGACAATAAAAGAGAGCAGGATCTTTTTTTTCCCATCAGGAAAAAATCCTGGCGGGAAAACCGTTCGTCTGTATGCTTTTCCGAAGGGAAAAAAACACGCATGCTCGGAAACAATTCAACGCATGCTCGGAAGCATAGAACTTAATTTTGACGGCTCGTCGTAGTCTTTTACGTCACCGCGTTCTTGGCAGTAAAAAGTTCACCAGACTTTTGTCTGAGCGTGTGTATTCAAGGCAGGCTTGAGAGGAATTCTGTCGAGAAAACCGTCGGGTTTTTATCCGACGGAAAAACCGGCCGTGTGTACTAGGCATAACTCTTGGAGGTATCTATGATGGGATTAGCCTTGTGTCTGCTCTACCTCATTATCTAAACCATTGTGTGACGTTTTTGGGTAAATATTTGGTTTTATTGTTAATGTGGTGACTGACCCACTTTTCAAGTGTATAAAAAGCCTGTATTGCTGTTCAATACACAGTTATTCCTTTGTTTCTTATCCCAACATCTTGTCTGTTTATGGTGCTTGAGGTGACAGGGCTGGTATTAGCTCTCGGTCTGCTGGAACAGTTAGGAGGGCAGGAGGAAGCACCTAATCGAGGTGCCAAGCGGTTCCGTCACACTCTCCCATACTCTCCTGTTCTTCTTTAATCTTCCTCTCCTGCACCATCTCCTTCTCTCCCCTTGTTTCCATTCCATATTTTGTTCTTATACTTTGCCTGCTCTCCCTTAGTGTTATAATAATAAAGCGGCCAGGGCTTTTTTTTTTAGCTGGAACTTGGTGGAACTATGTTCCACCACCTCTGGCTCAGGCCCTATGCTCCCTGCTCCCCTAAACACAAAAGTGATAACTTGTCTCTCAACGGCTCCCACAGATCTGATCTCTTGAGCGGCTCCCACTTAGTGCAGGATGGGGACAAGGCAGGTGCAGGTGCCCAGTGTGGATGCAGACTACCCCATTGGATGATCTCCCCGCAAGTGAATGAGACTGATCCACCTACAGCGTGTGGGGAGATACTAAAAAACCAGATGGTTGCTTCAGCTTAATACAGAAACAAAAGTAAGACATGTGCAAGATGGTGGAGCTTTAAAGGGAGGGCTAGGGGCAAAAAGGGGGTGGCATGCAGAGGTCAGAGCTGAAGAGGGGTGAAAGGGAGATGTGGATGGGGGATGCAAAGATAGGCAGCTGTGGAAGAGAAGAGAAGGCTGAACTCTGCATTTTTGTATAGCGCACCCCTGAACTCTGCATTCCGTATGCAGCACACCCCTAAACTCTGCACTCTGTGTGTAACACACACCAACCCCCCTGCATTCTGCACTCTGTAAGTAATGCACTTTAGTATTTAATGCCCCTGTAAGTCCCCCTCACTGTTAGGGACATTTGACCACACCCACTATTTGATGCAGTCTGGAAGGTGTGTGTGTATGGGGAGTTAGGGGTTTGTGGTTGAGTACAGGCAGTCCCCGAGTTACGAACGGCCTAGAGACTGTAGGTTTGTTCTTAAGTCGAATTTGTTCGTAAGTCGGAACAGTACCTTTTTTGATGTTCTGTCGGAATGTGCCCGCCGTCGAAAAGTGGCCGCGCATGCGCAGAACGTCAGAGACGTCACGCCGCCTCCCATTCGTAAGTAGGAGTCGTTTTCCTATGTTCTATTGAAATGTGCCCGCCGTCGAAAAGTGGCCACGCATGCGCAGGACGGCAGAGATGTCACGCTGCCCCCCGTTCATAAGTAGGAGTCGTTCGCAAGTCGGATGTTCGTAACTCGGGGACTGCATGTACCTGCACCTATTTTCTGCGAAAAATCTCCTTGAATAAGCCAATGTAGGCCTCAATGTTTTGCCTGCTGTCAAACACTCATTTTACAGGCATTTTATTTTTTTATTTTTCTGCCCCTAAACGCCCCTCTATGTTAGCCAATGGGTCCATACACACAAAGGTTTTTAGAGGAGTTTAGGGGCAGAAATTTGAACGCACCAAAAGTGCATTCAGAAGAGGAATATTTGGGAAGAAAAAAAACACCTGAAGTGCCTAAATCCGTGTAGATGGGCCTTAATTCTAGGCGCGTTGAGCACAAAGACCAGTAAATTACTATTATATTAATGCCCAAAAGCTTGACATGCCTGGACGCATCTAAACGCGCCCAAACCCATTGAGAAAAGTGTTAAGGAGATCCAGCAGGTGAGGAGTGTGACTCGAGAACTCCAGAGTTTCGGGTAGCTGACTTATCATAGTCCTGGATCTTAAATTGCACACAAAGATGAGTCTGACCTGCTCACCTCTACAATGTTCTTTAGATCTTTCCTCTACAGGAGCAGTTGGCCGTCTTGGGTACCTACATAGACCTTTCATATCTGTAATGTGGGCTCAATCAGCGCCTGTATTCATTTGGTGATTTTAGATGCGAGAAGGAAGCCCCTGACAATGGAAGGGTTACAGAAGAAGGGAGTTTGTTGATTTTACCCAACGTAGATTAATTATTTATTCACATGTCTTCTATTTCTGAGCTTCTGCGAAACATTCCCAGTCTTCAAGGATTAATAAACAAGTCTCGTTTATTAAGTGATAGAAATTTTGAAAAACTTATGCCGCGTACACACGACCGTTTTTGATGTCATTGAAAAAAACGACGTTTTTCTCGATGTGATTCTTCTCAAGCCTGCCTTGCCTACACACTATCGTGAAAAAAACGTTCGAGCAAAGCGCGGTGACGTACGAAATGTATGACGGCACTATAAAGGGGAAGTTCCATTCGGATGGGGCCACCCTTTGGGCTGCTTTTGCTGATCCTCGTGTTAGTAAAGTTTGGTGAGAGACGATTCGCGCTTTTCAGCCTCGTGCTCTTCAGTCTGTTACAGCGTGATGAATGTGCTATCTCCATTACGAACGCTAGTTTTACCAGAACAAGCGCACCCGTCTCATCACTTGCTTCTGAGCATGCAAGGTTTTTTTCATGTCGTCAAAGCCTACACACGGCCGTTTTTCATGACGAGAAAAACGACGACGTGAAAAACAAAGAGAAAAAATAGAGCCTGTTCCAAATTTTTTATGGTCATTTTTCACGTCGTGAAAAATGCTCTGGAGCCCACACACGATCGTTTTTAATGACGAAATAAAAAAATGGCATTTTTCTCGTCATGAAGAACGGTTGTGTGTACGCGGCATTAGTCTTCCTGGAAAAAAATCTGCTTTGGGTTCCCTCCAGTACTGCTGACGTAACCCCATACCTTGACATTTGGATATGGGATCTCCACTGAAAGTCGTAATCACAGTCCTGGCTGAATAATCCACATTTTTGGCAGTGATCATGTGACCCAACGCCTAGGACTTTTAGGTAATTGAGTAGTACTGGAAGGAGCATGGGGGCAGCATTTTCTCCAGGAAAGGTAAATACACTGTACTTACCTGATGTTACTGTTGCCAATAGCAGAAAAATGTTAAACATAACTGTATTAGCATTCTAAAATAGGCCTGCTTTAAAGTGGAGTTCCACCCAAAAATGGAACTTCCACTTTTTGGAATCCCCCCCCCCCTCCGGTGTCACGTTTGCCACCTTTCAGGGGGGAGGAGGGAGCAGATATCTGTCTAATACAGGTATTTGCTCCCACTTCCTGGCATAGATCACCTCAGTGATCTACGCCACTTCCGGCGCCTACTCTGCCCCCCCCCCCCCCCCCCCACGCTGTCTCCTGGGAAACACACAGCTCCCAGAACACAGCGGGGACCGGTGAAGACTCGCAGCGTGACTCGCGCATGCGTAGTAGGGAACCGGGAAGTGAAGCCGCAATGCTTCAATTCCTGATTCCCTTACCGAGGATGGCGGCGGCAGCCAACGATCCTCGAGCGTCAGATCGGCTTCGGCTGCCGACATCGTGGGTGCCCTGGACAGGTAAGTGTCCATTTATTAAAAGCTGTATTTGTAGCTGCTGGCTTTTAATTAAAAAAAAAATAGTGGGACCTCCGCTTTAAAGTGGAAGTAAACCCTCCTATCATTTTCAGGCAAGGAAGCTGCCATCTTGGCCTCTGTTTAAACTTCAACTGCCATGATGTTGCACATGTGACCAGTTATGACACCAGCCATTGGATGGTTTGACAGTTTGGTTGAGAGCACAACCGATGTGACAGTTGGCATTCCCGGAATGCCGGGAATGTAACTGCTTTTTGAAACTGTTAAATCGATGGGTTTACTTCCACTTTAAGTCATTGACTGCCAAGGATGTATACTATATGATATGGCAATCAGGCCTGCTGTAGGTCAACGACTGTCTAAGATCAGGCCTGCTTTAAGTCATTGGGTGGAGCTAGGGTCGTGTGACGTAGGACGTAGGCGGTGATGTGGCGGCCATCCTGTTGGTTTGAAACGCTGGACGTTTCTACACGCATATTTTTTATCAAATAAAAGTGCTTTTGTTTAGATCTCTGCACAATGAGCGTTCCTTCTCTTTACATTTATGTGGATACGGGAGCATACTCGCCATTGGCCTTTTAAGAGTGGACGTGATCTCTGTATATGTACTGGTCTAATGGGAGGAGGATCTGTGTAACCCCCGTGTGGAGCGGATCGGCTTGTGCAGGAAGGATTGGTGGTGCCACTATCTAGTTCATTTTAAGCATATACCCTTTACACTGATGGTAAGAGTCAGTACTATTGGGTGATGGTGATGGTCATTCTTTCCTTTCTCATATGAAGACACCCTATATGTGGACTTTGATTTGATTGATCCAGCAGTGTATCATTGATGAACTTTCACTTTTTATTCATTTATATATTTATTTTTTTAAGCGCTACACCTTCATTTTTATTTATCTGGATTTTACCCAGCAATATAGTGTCAGCAGCTTTCTTTTTATTTATTTTTTGTGTGTATATCTAGCGCAACCAATTTGTTTATTTTTAAAGTCATTGACTGTAGGGATAATTAATGCCCCATTGTTGTTGTCAGTGGGAGGAATAGTGCCCCATCGTTGATGTCAGTGGGATGAATAGTGCCCCATCGTTGGTATGAGTGGGAGGAATAGTGCCCCATTGTTGGTGTCATAGGAGGAATAGTGCCCCATCATTGGTGTAAGTGGGAAGTATAGTTGTCCATTGTTGGTGTCAGTCGGAGGAATAATGTCCCATCATTGGTGTCAGATAGTGCCTCAGCATTGGTGTCAATGGCATGAATAGTGCCCCATCGTTGGTATCAGTGGGAGGAATAGTGTCCCATCGTTGGTATCAGTGGGAGGAATAGTGCCCCATCATTGGTATCAGTGGGATCAATAGTGCCCCATCGTTGGTATCAGTGGGAGGGATAGTGCCTCATTGTTGGTGTCATAGGAGGAATAGTGCCCCATCATTGGTGTAAGTGGGAAGTATAGTGGTCCATTGTTGGTGTCAGTGGGATGAATAGTGCCCCATCGTTATTATCAGTGGGAGGAATAGTGCTCCATTGTAGGTGTCAGTGGGAGGAATAGTATCCCATTGTTGGCATTATAAGAGGAATAGTGCCCCATCATTGGTGTCAATGGAAGGAATAGTGCCCTATCGTTGGTTTCAGTGGAAGGAATAGTGCCCCATCGTTGGTTTCAGTGGGAGGCATATTGCCCCATCATTGGTGTCAGTGGGAAGTATAGTGGTCCACTGTTGGTGTCAGTGGGAGGAATAGTGCCCCATTGTTGGTTTCAGTGGGAGGCACAGTGCCCCATCGTTGGTGTCAGTGGGATGAATAGTGGCCCATTATTGGTGTCAGTGGGAGGAATAATGCTCCATCATTGGTGTAAGATAGTGCCTCAGCATTGGTGTGAATGGGATGAATAGTGCCCCATCATTGGTATCAGTGAGAGGAATAGTGCCCCATCGTTGGTTTTCAGTCAGAGGAATAGTGCCCCATCGTTGGTATCAGTGGGAGGTATAGAACCCCATTGTTGGTGTCATAGGAGGAATAGTGCCCCATCATTGGTGTAAGTGGGAAGGATAGTGGTCCATTGTTGGTGTCAGTGGGATGAATAGTGCCCCATCGTTATTATCAGTGGGAGGAATAGTGCTCCATTGTAGGTGTCAGTGGGAGGAATAGTATCCCATTGTTGGCATTATAAGAGGAATAGTGCTGCATCATTGGTGTCAATGGAAGGAATAGTGCCCCATCGTTGGTTTCAGTGGGAGGCATACTGCCCCATCATTGGTGTCAGTGGGAAGTATAGTGGTCCATTGTTGGTATCACTGGGAGGAATAGTGCCCCATTGTTGGTTTCAGTGGGAGGCACAGTGCCCCATCGTTGATGTCAGTGGGATGAATAGTGGCCCATTATTGCTGTCAGTGGGAGGATTAATGCTCCATCATTGGTGTCAGATAGTGCCTCAGCATTGGTGTCAATGGGATAAATAGTGCCCCATCATTGGTGTCAATGGGATGAATAGTGACCCATCGTTGGTTTTCAGTCAGAGGAATAGTGCCCCATCGTTGGTATAAGTGGGAGGTATAGTGCCCCATTGTTGGTGTCATAGGAGGAATAGTGCCCCATCATTGGTGTAAGTGGGAAGTATAGTGGTCCATTGTTGGTGTCAGTGGGAGGAATAGTGTCCCATTGTTGGCATTATAGGAGGAATAGTGCCCCGTCGTTGGTGTCAGTGGGAGGTATAGTGCCCAATCGTTTAGATCAGTGGGAGAAATTATGCCCCATCATTGGTATCAGTGGGAGGAATAGTGCCCCAAGGACCAGATAAAGGCAAGCAAAGGGCCACATTTGGCCCACAGGCTGCAGTTTGGAGGCCACTGCAAGTCAACGCAGCTCCATTGCACACGCATTGCAGTGTACAAAAAGCAGAGGAATGCACTACCCTGCATTGTGGTGCACCGCTTTGTCACAATAATGAATGTCTACTTTTTGTTGGCCATTATGGTGCATTGTCAGCCCATTCATTTGAAGGGGCTGCCTTAATGCACAAAAGAAGTCCTTAGCGTACGTGTGCTGACGCAACGCATTGCACCAGAAAAGTGTGAACCCAGCCTTAATATACAGATTGCAGACTATCGAAAAAGTTACCAGTTAAATAATCTGCAGACCTTTCCTCCTCCATACATGTTCAATACATGTTCATTATGGGGGCTTCCTCTTCCATTATCCATGTATATCTCCATATATATATATATATATATATATATATATATATATATTTTTTTTTTATGCCAGCAATGTATAATTTATATCCACTCAACATAATTTGATCTGTAATTATGCTTTTAGCACATTTCCACCTGCACTGAGTCTTGTAACACTTTCCTAGACCGTGACGTTCCCCGTGCGCGGGAGGGGAGGGCAGTCTGGCCGCAGTAAGGAGAGAAGGAGAGCGAGCGTATTCCGAAGGGTAGGGGAGCGATTCCATACTTAATGGAATTTTAGATGAGCAATAA
Organism: Rana muscosa; assembly: GCA_029206835.1. Taxonomy (NCBI): domain Eukaryota; kingdom Metazoa; phylum Chordata; class Amphibia; order Anura; family Ranidae; genus Rana; species Rana muscosa. The sequence goes on along the minus strand of CM055117.1, from coordinate 31,898,560 downwards.
TAAGCCAGGAGCTCTGCCTGGCAGCCAAAATATGTATTTTTCACTGTTTCATTCCCTTTATTTATTCATTCCTTTTTGTAATAAGGCCCTTTCTTCGCCACATTAAAAGTAATCACTCAAAAGGAAGGTACAAAAATGGCCGCTCACTTTCTTTGCCAATGTAATTATCTGTACTTATGCGTTTCAACATCTATCACCGGCAGATTGTACTGCCTTCCCTTTTTTTTTTTTTATATTCCTTCTCCCGTTTCGGGAGTGTTAGAGAAGTCTTAAAGAGAATTACTACAAAGGTGCCTTTTCTTTGCCGGTAAGATTGGGAAAACGGCCTTGTGATTATTGCCGGCAAAATCTTTGTTTTTTGTAATGGCGGTTTATCTTACGAAGAGATGAGAAATACGAGATTACCATACAGAGCGCACCTTGTAATTTTTGACTACTGATACAGATTGTCTTCAAGTTTGGGAACTTATAAGATGAAAAAGAGAAGTCTTCGTGAAAAGGGGAAAAAGGTTAAAGCTGAACTCTGGGCAGATATAAAAGATACAAATTAATGCAGTTCTGTATTATTACATCACTAGTTATTATTACTACTACTACTAATAACAATAATAATAATAATAACATTAATAATAATAATAATAATAATAATAATAATAGTAATTGTTAGTAGTAGTAGTAGTAGTAGTAGTAGTAGTAGTAGTAGTAATATTCTTACTAAAAACAATAATGATAATAATACTCCACTTTACATGTATAAACAAAAGAAAACTGCGCTATGATTTTCTAAATAAACCTAAACAAAGGCAGCAATAATGGTGGCATAAACACAAACAGAATAGAACATAAAAAATTGTGCCAATATTAAACCACTAAAAAATGTCCAGAGGCTGATCTGTGTAAAGCACCGCACGATACACCAATCACAGCTTCTGGAAACAAATGATAAATATAAGTCCAAAGATTGATTATTGATTAAATCAAATCCAGATCAAACTTCAAAGCAGTCCTATAATAGACTAAAGGACATCCATTAGAGGGATTTAGGCACACCGATGGTAATGACTTCAATACCCGGTGATCTTATTGAACAGACAGTGCCCTCCACCACATAGATTGGCAGCTTACCGAAGGTAAGCCCACGATAAGCAGTCGACTGTACCCAGCCCAGCCGCGGCCTTGATGGATGGACCCACAGAATCTGTAGACAGCACACAGTACCGCAAATCACTTCCCCCGATCCTCCCAATCACGGGTAATTCGAGAACACTGTAGCTCTGGGCCTGGGAACCTCAGACAACTGCTGTCTAGGAGAGCTAAAGTGTTCTCGAATTACCCGTGATTGGGAGGATCGGGGGAAGTGATTTGCGGTACTGTGTGGTGGAGGGCACTGTCTGTTCAATAAGATCACCGGGTGTTGAAGTCATTACCATCTGTGTGCCTAAATCCCTCTAATGGATGTCCTTTAGTCTATTATAGGACTGCTTTGAAGTTTGATCTGGATTTGATTTAATCAATAATCAATCTTTGGACTTATATTTATCATTTGTTTCCAGAAGCTGTGATTGGTGTATCGCGCTGTACTTTACATGTATGCTTAGTGTACCGTAAATAAAATATAATATTTTTTTTTTTTTTTACTATATAAATAAATATAATATCATTCACTTTACATTGTATGACTTCTGTAAATAAAATATACTATTATTATTATTATTATTATTATTATTAATCTTCTTACTAATAATAATAGCAAGAGAAGTCTTTGTAAAAGGGAAAAATGTCAGAGGTCCGCCTTTACATTCAGAAGTCCCTCTATCACATCAGAGATCCCCCCTTTATGTCAGAGGTCCCCCTTTACATCAGAGTTCCACCCATCACATCAGAGCCCCCCCCCTTTATTACATTAGGGGCCTGAATAACATCAGAGCCCACCCTTCATGTCAGAGGTCCCTCTTTACATCAGAAGTTTCTCTATCATATCAGAGATCCTCCCATCTTATCAGAGGTCCCCCTATCACATAAGAGGTCCCCATCACTTCAGAGAGACTCCTATTACATCAGAGATCCCCCTATCACATCAGAGGTCCCCCTATCACAACAGAGATTCCCCTATTACATCAGAGATCCTCCCATCACATGAGAGACCCCCCCCCATCACATCCGAGGTCCCCCTATCACTTTTGAGCTCCCCCATCACATTAGAGGTCCTCCCTTCACAACAGAGATCCTCCAATCCCATCAGAGATCCCCCATCACATCAGAGGTCCCCCCATCACATCAGAGGTCCTCCCATCACATCAGATGTCCCCCATCACATCAGAGTTCCCCCCTTCACATCAGAAGTCCCCATCACATTAGAGGCCTCCATCGCATCACAATCCACCCTTCATGTCAGAGGTCCACTTTTACATCTGAAGTCCCTCTATCACATCAGAGATTCTCCCATCACATCAAAGATCCCCCATCACATAAGAGTTCCCCCATCACATCAGAAGTCCCTCTGTCACATCACAGAACCTCCCATCACATCAGAAGTCCCCCCCAATCACATCAGAGATCCTCCCATCACATCGGAGATCCTCCCATCACATTAGAGATCCTCCCATCACATTAGAGATCCTCCCATCACATCTGAGACCCTCCCATCACTCCTGAGGTCCTCCCATCACATTAGAGGTCCCCCTATCACATCAGAGATCCTCCCATCACATTAGAGGTCCCCCTATCACATCAGAGATCCTCCCATCACATCAGAGATTCTCCCATCACATCAGAGATCCCCCTATCACATCAGAGATCCTCCCATCACATCAGAGGTCCCCCATCACATCAGAGATCCTCACATCACATTAGAGATCCTCCCATCACATCAGAGATCCTCCCATCACATCAGAGATCCTCCCATCACATCAGAGATCCTCACATCACATTAGAGATCCTCCCATCACATTAGAGGTCCCCCCATCACATCAGAGATCCTCCCATCACATAAGAGTTCCCCCATCACATCAGAAGTCCCTCTGTCACATCACAGAACCTCCCATCACATCAGAAGTCCCCCCAATCACATCAGAGATCCTCCCATCACATCGGAGATCCTCCCATCACATCAGAGATCCTCCCATCACATCAGAGATCCTCCCATCACATCTGAGACCCTCCCATCACATCTGAGATCCTCCCATCACATTAGAGGTCCCCCTATCACATCAGAGATCCTCCCATCACATTAGAGGTCCCCCCATCACATCAGAGATCCTCCCATCACATCAGAGATCCTCCCATCACATCAGAGATCCCCCTATCACATCAGAGATCCTCCTATCACATCAGAGGTCCCCCATCACATCAGAGATCCTCCCATCACATTAGAGATCCTCCCATCACATCAGAGATCCTCCCATCACATCAGAGATCCTCCCATTACATCAGAGGTCCCCCTATCACATCAGAGATCCTCCCATCACATCAGAGGTCCCCCTATCACATCAGAGATCCTTCCATCACATCAGAGATCCCCCTATCACATCAGAGATCCTCCCATTACATCAGAGATCCTCCCATCACATCAGAGATCCTCCCATCACATCAGAGGTCCCCCTATCACATCAGAGATCCTCCCATCACATCAGAGGTCCCCCTATCACATCAGAGATCCTCCCATCACATCAGAGGTCCCCCTATCACATCAGAGGTCCCCCTATCACATCAGAGATCCTCCCATCACATCAGAGATCCTCCCATCACATCAGAGGTCCCCCTATCACATCAGAGATCCTCCCATCACATTAGAGGTCCCCCTATCACATCAGAGGTCCCCCTATCACATCAGAGGTCCCCCTATCACATCAGTGATCCTCCCATTACATTAGAGGCCCCCCTATCACATCAGAGATCCTCCCATCACATCAGAGATCCTCCCATCACATCAGAGATCCCCCTGTCACATCAGAGTTCCCCCAATCACATCAGAGCTCCCCCATCACATCAGAGAACCTCTGATCACATCAGAAGTCCCCCCATCACATAAGAGGTCCCATATCACATCAGAGACCCCCATCACATCAGAGATCACCCATCACATCAGAGTCCCCCCTTCACATAAGAAGTCCACCCCTTATTTTAGAGGTTCAGCTTTAAATAAGATGCCACCCCATCACAGCCAAGATCCCTCCATCTCATCAGAAGTCTCTCTTTACATCAGGGTCCCTACATCACATTAGAGGTCCCCCCATTACATCAGAGGCCTCCCCATCACATGCAAGGTCCCTCCATTACATCAGAGGCCTCCCCATCACATGCAAGGTCCCTCCATTACATCAGAGGTCCCTCTTTACATCAGAGTCCCCAATTACATCAGAATGCCCCTTCTAATTAGTGGTCCCCTTTTAAAGCAGTGGTCCCCCATCACGTCTTTGATGGCTACATCCCGCATCATCTAGCCCTGACTGTCCCTGGCCCACCCCTTTCATTTATTGGATTTCAGTTCTGTCAATCACGGAGGCTCAACATCACATGTGGGTGTTATCTAGGCGTTATCTAGGCCCCTCCCCCAGATTGACATCTACTCATTAACCTTCCTGGCGGTATTCCGGAGTCTGTCTTGGGGTAAGATTTCAGTACCATTAGCGGTAACCCCGAGCCAGACTCGGGCTGCATTGCAGGATACAGGGAGAGTTAATTACCTTGTCCCCTGGATCCTGCGATGTCTCCCCGCAGTGTGTGCGAGCCGTCTCCTCGCTCGATTCACACAGTGCCCGAGTGCCGCCGAGCTCCGTTCCCTGCGACGTTGCGGTGCACGGGGGTGGAGATCGGAGTCAAATTCAAAAAGGTAAAAACATAATACACATACAGTATACTGTAATCTTACTGATTACAGTACTGTATAAAAAAAAATTACACATCCCCTTTGTCCCTAGTGGTCTGTCCAGTGTCCTGCATGCAGTTTTATATAATAAAAACTGTTTTTTTTTCTGCCTGGAAACTGGAGATTGTCCATAGCAACCAAAAAATGTCCCTTTATGTCAAAAGTGGTTTTAGACCAGCTAGAAAACAGCGATAATAAATTAGAATCACTCGCAGAATTGAGCGATAGCGATTTGTGGGGAAATTCATCATCAAACACTAAATCTAATGACAGCGACAATTCTGCAACTGAGCAAATTTCAGTGTTTTTGATTTGATTACATTATTGAATAATTTTTATTATTATTATATTATTATTTGTTATAATTATTTATAGTTATTTATTATATTAGAATTTATGATTTTGTGTTTCAAACTTTATCATACCCGGGATGTCTACTAGACTCCGGTTTGGACAGATTTAAGTGAGTTATTCCTAAGAATTACAGGCCTACAATATAAAACGCCAAATTTCCATGCAAAATAATTGTACCGCTTTCAACACCTAAAATCTGACAGAATCATACCGCCAGGGAGGTTAAGGCATTTTGGATATTCACAAAGCTTCTCCCAGGAGCCAGCCCACTGCTTGCATCAGGACTGAGGGCTCTTAAGAAGAGTGCTTGAGCAAAGAAATGTTTTCAGGAAACTACGTACCACATACCCTGCCAGCCCTTCCCACCATCTATGATCTGCCTGCTAGACATGTGCAATTTGTTTAGTTTCAAATTCGTTTTTTAACGAATTTTGAGAAATTCGTTAATTCCGAAATTTCTAATTTCCAAATTTTTCAATTTCCGAATTTTCGGATTTCCAAAATTTCGAATCTCCGAATTTCCGAATTTCCAAAATTTCGAAAATCCGGAAATTCGGATTTCCGGAAATTCGGATTTTCGAAAATTCTGATTATCGAATTTCCGAAATTTCCGAATTTCCGAAATTTCGAATTTCCGAATTTTCGAATTTCCGAAATTCGGAAATTCGGCAATTCGGAATTTCTAAAATTCTAAAATTCTAAATTTGGAAATTTTGAAAATTTGAGATTCGAAAGTTTGAAATTGCAAAATTCGAAAATCTAAAATTCGAAAATCAAAAATTGGAAATTGGGAAATTTGGAAAGTTGAATTTCCGAATTTTTAGAATTTCTGAATTTCCGAAATTCGTAAATTCAAAAATTAGTTATTTTCGTTTTTGTTTCATTCGTTTTTTTTTGCTTTTTTTCGGCAAATTCGAAAAAAAATTTTTTTCGTTTTATTCGTTTCTTTGCTTTTTTCGGAAATTCGGAATTCGGAATTTCCGAATTTTCGAATTTCCGAATTTTCGAATTTCCCGAATAAAGCAAAAAAACGAATAAAACGAAACCGAAACGTTTTATTTTTTCGAATTTCCCGAATTTCCGAAAAAAGAAAAAAAAACGAATAAAACGAAAACGAAGACAACAAATTTTTCGAATTTCCCGAATTTCCGAAAAAAGCAAAAAAACGAATAAAACGAAAACGGAAAAAACTAATTTTTCGAATTTCCCGAATTTCCGAAAAAAGCAAAAAAACGAATGAAACGAAAACAATTTTTTTTTTCGGCAGTGCACATGGGATCTGCCTACATTGCATAAGGAAGCACAGAAACCCAATGATCACATGATTGGGTCTAATATAAAGTATGTACGGAAAACATAAAGAATTATGTTATTATGCCATTAGCATGTTGTTGATTAAACTTCAGCTTTAAACTAACGTAGGCTACAGAAACTCAAGGAGTCTCTTAAAAGCAAATAAATGAACCGCAGACGTCCGGTAACCTGAAAAAAATGTATTGCTTATTGTCATTGCTTCTTATTATTTCCTTGTGATTAGCGGGAGCTCACCCACCATTATCGATCGGCTTTCTGGAAGAATAAAATACATTTTGCAACAAACTTTCATCTGTTAATTATCGTCCCCCTGCTTTATCCCTGGCAAGTAATTCCGTCATTAGCCAAACACAATAACAGAACGCCAACCGCCACGATCAATAATTATGTTTTTTTTTTGCGTATCACAGCGTAGATGTAACTTCAACAATAGCCTGAAATCCCGACAGCGCTCCCGAGCATTCGGTCGCCATGGCGACGGCGAAAGTTTAACGCGTGACTTAAAAAAGGGAGGAAATTAACTTGTCTTTTTTTTTTTTTTTTTTAACTTGTCATTCTTTTAAGTGACATATATAATATAGCATTTCACAGATAGGGATTTGGCTTCGTCGTCTTCACCGCGCATTGTTCCTCTAGTTGTTGCCGCGTTATAAAAGAAAAAAAAAAAGAGAAAAAGGAGATTCTGAGATTTCTGCCTGTTCCAATAAAAGAGTCTTTTGTGCCGCGGCGTCAATCTCTTAAGTGAATTTTTGACACGGCTGTAACAATGAGAGAAACAAAGCCCTGTTTATTTAGACAAAGAGCGCTTTGATGGGTGATGGAAGGGATAATTGGGAAGTAGGCAGGAGGATAAGTGTGCCCGGGAATATTTATTTGTTAAACTTTTTACTGAACGTCGTGGATGCTTTCATTTCCGCTAGGCTCGGCAAGCCAAAAAAAGCAGTTAAAGTAGAACTAAAGGCAATTTTTTTTTACATTTTGGCCAGGTACAAGTTTACAAGTTTGTCTTTTTGTTACATGTTTGTCTGAGTATGTCCTGTCAGTAATTTATGTGAACGGTACCAAGTGGTACCTTTTTTATCCTTTGATAGCACTCTGGTACAGTATATAATCCATTCAATTTTGTTACTTAATAAATATTAGCCAATCAACTCAACTTATTTGGCTTATGGTCTAATTATTTGTTGCTCCAAGTAACCCTTGAGCCTGACCTTAACCAGGCAAACCCCCCCCCCCCCCCTCTTTGTACAAGTTTTCAGCGGCACAGGCTGTCCGCTGAGCAAGCAAACTCCACTCACCAGCCAGAAAAAGGAAGAGCTGGTGTGGGATGGGTAGAGGTAGTGTCTAAGTCCCAATTAGTATGCAGACCGGACACTTTATTAGGTACACCTTGCTATTACCGGGTGAACCCCTTTTTGCCTTCAGAACGGCCTTCATTCTTGGTGGCATAGATTTAAAGTGGTTGTAAACTAATGCCTTGTTTCCACTGAACGGAACGGTTTGGGTCGGTACAGAATGGAACGGTTAGAATGGTCCGGTCTATTCTGGTGAGTGTTTCCACTGCAAGTCGGACCGTCAGGGACCATTCAGGGTTTAGAAAAAATGCCTTGCGTGTCCTCCAATCAGTGGAATGTATTGTAGCTCCGCCCTAACCGAACCGTTCCATTTTCTATGGCCCCACATCTGAAGCAGGACCCAGAATGGTGCGGTACGGTTCGGTTTTATGGCACGCTTTTATAATGGAAACACCCAAAATAGCGTACCGTACCGAACCGTACCGAACCGATCCGCTCAGTGGAAACGAGGCATAAGGTGACCAGATTTTTAAAAAGAAATCCGGGGACATGTTTATTTTTTTTACTAGTAATGGTGGCAATCAGTGACTCTCTGGCCGTCGCCGCCACCGCCCGCCTCACAGCCTGTCAAGTCTTACTCTCTGGGCCCCCGACTACTACTGGGTGGGGAGCGGAGGAAGATCACTCCGCCAGGGAAGGCAAGGAGATAGGCAGGCAGCTGACCGGGACTTGAGCCAAGGCAGAAGAACATGTGAGCGGAGCTGAATGGGCAGCACCCGAAACTGAAGAAATATTCCCTCCGATCCGACCAGCACATGATCATCAGAAAGGGGCCCAGATAATGGAAAAAATACACCCCCCGCCCCCCAAGCTACTAGGAGCGGCGGAGCGGGGGTGTGTAATTCAGATTTTATTTTTTTATTCTGCACTGACTGCCTTTGTAATTGCCCCAGCCCCTGTTCAAATCCAATCCGGGGACAAAACCGGGGACAGACATGGTCAGGGAACTGTGACATCAATCCGGGAACTGTCCCCGGAAACCGGGGATGTCTGGTCACCCTTTTGTAAACCCACTCTGACAACTTGCACCTACAGGTAAGTCTAGATTAAGGCTTACCTGTAGGTGCAAGAAATATCTCCTTAACCTACACGGTTAAGGAGATATTTGCAGAAAAGCCTGCACCGATGTCTACGGCGCATGCGCGCCGTAGACAATGGCACAGGCGCACTGAGCCTGCCGGTTTTCGAATTGGAAATGCCGGGAACATGCAGGTCCCGCGCTCATGCGCGGGAGTGACGTCATTGCCGCTCCGGCCAGTCACAGCGCCGGAGTGGCAAAACCCAGAAGGCGCTCAGAGGGGACATGGCGGCGGCGGGGAACGAGGAGCGCTTCGGGGGCTTCGATCTCAGGTAAGTGCCACATAATGAGCTAGTATGCATAGCATACTAGCTCATTATGCCTTTCTCTTTCAGGGTTTTTTTTTTGAAGAAAAAAAAAAAGAGGGTTTACTTCCTCTTTAACAAGGTGTTGGAAACTTTCCTCCCAGATTTTGCTCCATAGTGACATGATAGCATCTCACAGTTGCGGCAGATTTGTCGGCTGCACATCCATGATGCCAATCTCCCGTTCCATTACATCCCAAAGGTGCTCTATTGGATGAGATGTGGTGAGTGTGGAGGCCATTGGAGTGCAGTGACCTCATTGTCCAGTGGTGAGATGATTGGAGCTTTGTGACATGGTGACATTATCCTGCTGGAAGGAGCCATCAGAAGATGGGGACACTGTAGTCATAAAGGGATGGAGATGGTCAGCAACAATACTCAGGTAGGCCGTGGCGTTTAACCACTTCAATACCAGGCATTTTCACCCCCTTCCTGCCCAGGCCAATTTTCAGTTTTCATCGCTGTCACACTTGCGCGGTCATGCAACGCTGTACCCAAATGAAATTTTTATAATTTTTTCCCCCACAAATAGAGCTTTCTTTTGGTGGTATTTGATCACCTCTGCGGTTTTTATTTCTTGCGCTATAAACAAAAGAATAGTGGCAAGTTTGAAAAAAACACAATATTTTTTACTTTTTGCTATAATAAATATCCCATTTTTTTTTTTTAAACAATTTTTTTTCTCAGTTTAGACCGATACATATTCTTCTACATATTTTTGGTAAAAAAAAATTATCGCAATAAGCGTATATTTATTGATTGGTTTTCGCAAAAGTTATAGCGTCTACAAAATAGGGGATATATTTATGGCATTTTTATTATTTTTTTATTTTTACTAGTAATGGCGGTGATATGCGATTTTTATCATGACTGCGATATTCCGGCGGACATATCGGACACTTTTGACACTATTTTGGGACCATTTACATTTATACAGCGATCAGTGCTATAAAAATGCACTGATTACTGTATAAATGACACTGGCAGGGAAGGGGTTAACACTAGGGGGCGATCAAGGGGTTAAATGTGTTACCTAGGGAGTGATTCTAACTGAAGGGGGAGGGGACTCACAAGGGGAGGAGACCGATCAGTGTTCCTCTGTACTGGGAACACACCATCGGTCTCCTCTCACCTGACAGGACGTGGACACAGATCCACGGTCCTGCTCTGTTATCGGGCAATCGCCGGTGCCCGGCGGACATAGCGGCCGCCGGGCACGCGCATCGGCTTCCGAGTGATGTGGCGCGCGCGCTGCCGGCGGCACGCCCCCTAGAGGTCCGGAAGGCCGAGGACGTCATATGACAGCCACCCGGAGGGACAAAGGGTTCCTGCGGCCGTCATATTACAATGGCCTGGTAGGGAAGTGGTTAAACGATGCTCATTTGGTAATAAGGGGCTCAAAGTGTGCCAAGAAAATATCCCTCACACCATTATTACACCACCACCACCAACCTGAACCATTGATACAAGGCAAGATGGATCCATGCCTTCATGTTGTTTACGCCAAATTCTGATCCCACTATCTGAATATCGCAGCTCAAATCGAGACTCATCAGACCAGGCAATGTTTTTCCAATCTTCTATTGTCCAATTTTGGTGATCTGTGCGAATTGTAGCCTCGGTTTCCTGTTCTTAGCTGACAGGAGTGGCACCCGCTGTGGTCTTCTGCTGCTGTAGCCCATCTGCTTCAATTTCCGATGTGTTGTGCTTTCAGAGATGGTATTCTGCATACCTTGGTTGTAACGAGTGGTTATTTGACTTACTGTTACCTTTCTATCACCTGGAACCAGTCTGCCCATTCTCCTCTGACCTCTGACATCAACAAGGCATTTTCCTCCACACAACTGCCACTCACTGGATATTTTCTTCTTTTTTTTTGGACCATCCTCTGTAAACCCGAGAGATTGGTTGTGTGTAAAAATCCCAGTAGATCGTCAGTTTTTGAAGATTTCAGACCAACCCGTCAACCATGCCATGTTCAAAGTCACTTAAATCCTCTTTCTTCCCCATTCTGATCCTCGGTTTGAACTTCAAAAAGTGGTCTTCAGCACGTCTAGATGCCTAATGGCATTAAGTTGCTGTCATGTGATTGGCTGATTAGCAATTTGTGTTACCAAGCAATTGAACAGGTGTACTTAATTAAGTGGTCGGAGAGTGTGAAACAAGCTCCTGTGTCAATGGAAGTGAAAAAAAAAAATTCTTCTGGTGTCAGAAGACATCGGAGGGGAAAAAATGCCACCGATGTCCAAAAAATGAGAATGACCCAAACCAGCTCCTGACAGTTCAGCAAAGACTTCCTTGTAGTTCCAGCTCTGTTTAGTAATGCCGCGTTCACACGATAGGAATTTCCGATGAAAAAAGTCAGACAGAGTCCGTCTGAGTTTTTTCATCGGAAATTCCGACCGTGTGTGGGCCCCATCGGAGAAATTACGATGCACTCCATCGGAATTTTCAAATGGAACACGTTTATTTTTTTCCGATGAAATTCCGTCGGAATTCCGATGGAAATTTGATCGGAAAAAGGTCCGATCGTGTGTACGGGGCATTAAAGTCCATTTTTGTACTCCTTCCCTCCCTGTTCCCGTTGAATGAATACAATTACCAGGCTAGCCTTCATTCATACGCAATTAATTGCCCGTCACACGCGGCTCCTGAGTAGGCTACTTTAAGCGACGCTTTTCATCAGCGGACGCCATCCAAAAGATCGAAATGCTAGCGACTGATAGGAAATTATATATTTTTTTGCGAATGCAGTTTTAGAGGATTTGCTAGGATTTATTTTTTTCCTATTGAACTGTAAGTGTTGTACTTCTAAGTGTTGCACTTGTCGCTCACAGTGTGCCTCCGCTCGGCGGGAGTTCGTCGCCGGCATGCCGCAAGGTGGTAGAGGGCACCGGCAATGCTAAGCCAAATTGCAGCTTTTTACAAAATATTTATAAAATAAAACGCTCTTATTTTTTCGAAGTGTTACAGAACTCCATAATACCGCTAAAAGCAATAATAAGCTTTCCGAGGACAAGTTTCTAAGCGGAGCTAAAAAAAGAGTGGAGGAGAATTCCGTATATTTCACATATCCCTCTATATTTGTGGATGATTGGATCTATTAGACGATTTATAGAGAGGAAAAAATATGTGTAATGTAGATAGAAGGTGAGGGTTGTCCTGTCGGGGCATTCAGGGTGTTCAGCCTTCTAAATGTCAGTGTGCAAAGAAAGAAAACCAAATCATCAACCAATCATCAACAGCAGAGAACCGGGGGGGGGGGGGGGGTGCTGCCGCCCGCTGCATATTGAGAACCGGGAGGGAGCTGCCACGGCTTGAGAGGCGGGGGAGTGCCGCCGTGAATTGAAAACCGGGTGGGGGGTGCCGCAAGTTGAGAAGCGGGGGGGGGGGGTGCAGCGGATTGAGTAGCGGGGGGTGCTGCCGTATGTTCCCCCCGAGAGTTAAGGTCAGGCAGGCTTTGGGTGCTGACGAACAAAAAAAAAAGGGAGAATTTTTTTTAAAAAAAAGGGGGGGGGGGATCCCCTTACAAGAAAAAAGGAAAAAAAGGGGGGGTTGCCATCCGGGCCCCTAGGGACCTCCGGACCCCTTACAAGAAAAAAAAAAGGGGGGTTGCCATCCAGGCCCCTAGGGACCTCCGGACCCCTTACAAGAAAAAAAAATCAAAAAAAAAGGGGGTTGCCATCCGGGCCCCTTAGGCCCTTTTCACACGGGACGGATCCGTGAGGACCCAGGTATGCTGGTTGGCTAATTGGCTCCTGTCTAAATTGGCCTTAGTAAGTGTGTGTATGTATTAGGGCTGCACGATTCTGGCTAAAATGAGAATCACTATTTTTTGGCTAAAATGAGAATCACTATTTTTTTGGCTAAAATGAGAATCACAATTTTTTTGCTTAGAATAAAGATCACGATTCTCGCGGTGTAACATCAACTTTCACATTATACAAAAAAATTGGGCTAACATTTACTGTGTATTTTTTCCAAAAATATTGCATTTGAAAGACCTCTGCGCAAATACAGTGCGACATAAAATATTGCAACAACCGCACTTTTATTCTCTAGGGTCTCTGCTAAAAATATATATAATGTTTGTGGGTTCTAAGTAAATTTTATGGCAGAAAATACTGATTTTAACTTGTAAGCAGTCAGAAAAAGGTTTAGTCTTTAAGTGATTAAACTGCCCTCATCTACAGACAGAAGTTCATCCCCTTTATCTGAAAGTAAGAAATGTTACAATGTTTCACTTTATCTCCGCCTAAGCGATGTTGTGATAAACTTTCTTCTTTTTTTTTTTTTTTACAGCTTTTGTCAGCTTCAACTCTTCTGGGAAGGCTGTCCACAAGGTTTAGGAGTCTTTCTATCAGTGGCGGCTGGTGGTATTTTTTTTTTGGGGGGGCTGGCAAACAGTACCACCTCCCTCCGTCAGTCGGTCATTAGGCGAGCGGGTCTGGTGCACTTACCCCATCTATGCAGCGCTTCACCATTGGCTTCCCTTGCTCGGTGGCGGCGACAGCTTTCCCTTTCTTTGCTCTTCACGAGCATAGGCAGCTTTCGTTTCCTCCCTCCTCCTCGCTGGCCAATCAGCAGTCTTCTCTTTTCGGCCAATCGGAAAACAGGTCATAGACCTGCTTCTGATTGGCCGGATTGAGGTTTAGTGTTACAACAGCGAATATTCAATCGCTGTTGTATACCTGGGTGGGCTAATGGGACAATGCTCTGTGCTCCGAGCCCACCCTATTTTGAAGCCTATTAGAGCCTCTGGAGAGCCGTGGATAGATTCATGCTATGGATGAATCAATCCATTATTTATATAGTAGGTGGCGTGGATAGAGGAGGCGGCAGCCCGGGCGCCCCTAATGGATGGGCCGCCACTGGTGTCTATGGGAATGTTTGACCATTCTTCCAATGGAGCATTTGTGAGGTCAGGCACTGATGTTGGACAAGAAGACCTGGCTCGCAGTCTCCACTCTAATTCATCCCAAAGGGGTTCCATCGGGTTGAGGTCAGGACTCTGTGCAGACCAGTCAAGTTCCTCCACCCCAAACTCACTCATTCATGTTTTTATGGACCTTGCTTTGTGCACTAGTTCAAATCATTTGGTGGAGGGGGGATTATGGTGTGGGGTTGTTTTTCAGGGGTTGGGCTTGGCCCCTTAGTTTCAGTGAAGGAAACTCTTACGGCGTCAGCATACCAAGACATTTTGTAGAATTTCACACTCCCAACTTTGTGGGAAAAGTTTGGGGATGGCCCCTTCCTGTTCCAACATGACTGCGCACCAGTTAACAAAGCAAGGTCTATAAAGGAGGAACTTGACTGACCTCAACCTGACAGAACACCTTTGGGATGAATTAAAGTGGAGACTGCGAGCCAGGCCTTCTCATCCAACATCAGTGCCTGACCTCACAAATGCGTTTCTGAAAGAATGGTCAAACGTCCCCATAGACACGCTCCTAAACCTTGTGGACATCCTTCCCAGAAGAGTTGAAGCTGTTATAGCTGCAAAGGGTGGGCCAACTCAATAGTGAACCCTACAGACTAAGACTGGGATGCCATTAAAGTTCATGTGTGTGTGTAAAGGCAGGTGTCCCAATACTTTTGGTAACATAGTGTATGTGGAATAAGGAGCTTAAATTGTAAACTTCTTGAAGGCAGGGACTAATGTGAGTGTTCAATGTATGTAAAGAGCTGCGTAAATTTCTGGTGCTATATAAATACCTGTAATAAAAAAAAAAATAATACTTTGATATTTTGTATCCTTTTATTCCTGTGAAGGGGCAACAATGCTGCTGAATCAGCAGCAGTGTTGTGGGCCATTTGTTTTGCATCTTATAATTCCATATTGCAGTGACGTCATCACACCAACATCCATAACGCTCTAAACAGAATCAGAAAACTTTATTGATCCCAAAGGGAAAGCATTGTTGGCAAGGAGATAGACCACGCTGGTCAGTCCAGAGGAAGGGGACTGAGCAGGAGGTTTGCGGTCACGGGGCCCTATAGAAAAATGTTAAAAGCATTTCGATGATGAATAAATGAATAATTGGGAACATCAGAGCTAAGGGGATTGGGGGATTTAACAGGTGGGGAGGAGTTTACCTGTAAGCTTAGGATTTCTATCTACCACAGAGGGTTCTCTGTGGGCAGGTTGGCATGAGAGTGCTGCCAGTGTGAATGCAGACCAGCATGGAAGTGGGGGAGGAACATGGTTCAGTTTAGTTGGTCCCAATGTCAATGCACCTTAACAAACTTCCTGACCTAGAATGACAACATTCACTCCCTATACTGTATCTTCGAGGCTTCGTTTCTACCTGAGCATAGCGGGAACTAACCATTCCCGATTGCATTTTTTTGGGTGATTTTTCACAAGATAAAGCCCATCGCACCTAGGGCTGCCCATTGTGCGACAAATGCCCTAATCTTTTTGGTCGTGGCGCATCAAGTTTGCAAGTGGTCGATTGTAAGGCCCCATTTACACCTTTGTATCGCAAGATAGAAGATTTTTTCCATATATTCGAATGGGCTGCTCTTTGAGCAGCAAACGTGCCAAAGAAACTTGTTCAGTTTTTTGGGTGCAGAGCTTCACACTTTTTTTTACTCTGCATTTCAGTGTGTTTGTCAAGCGTTTTGCCAGGTGGGAAAAGGCCCATTTTGCTGGCTGCGGTTGGGGTGCATTTTGCACCTAATGGCACCACAAGCACGACTCGTGTTTTTTGTGCATTCCACGGACAAGCGCGACAATGCACACTTTCACAAAAAGCACAGATGTGTATGGAGCCTTGGGGTACAGTAAGAACATGAGACGTTACTTTCTTTATTATATAATGAGCATACAGTCCTTTCCTCCCTCCCTCCCTTCATTTCTTTTTCCTCCTTCCTTCTTTTCTTATTTCATTCCTTTTTCTCCCTTCCTTCATTCTCCTCCTTCATTCCTTCCTTTCTCATTTCTTATTTATTTTATTTTTCTTCCTTCTTTTCTTTCCTTTCTTCCTTTTTTCCCTTTTCCTTCTTTCCTTCCTTCCTTCCTTCCTTATTTTGTTTTTTACTTCCTTTTCTTCTTTCCTTCTCTTCCTACTTTCCCTCTCCTTTCTTCTTTATTTCTTTTCCTTCTCTTCCTTCCTTCTTCATTCGCTTCCTTAATTACTTATATATTTTCCTTTTCTTCATTCTTTCCTTCTCTTCCCTTTTTTTTCCTTCCTTCCTTATTTTTTTCTTTACCTTCCTTCCTTCCTTCCTTCATTCCTTCCTTCCTTCCTTCTCCTTCCTTCATTCCTTACATTCTTCCTTCCTTCTCTTTCCTTCCCTCTCTCCTTTCCTTCTCTTCCTTTTTTCCTCTCCTTTCTTCCTTCTTTCTTCCCTTCCCTTCTTTTCTTTAATTCTTTCCTTTTTTTCTTTACCTTCCTTTTACTTCCTTCCTTCCTTCATTCCATATTTTCTTCCTTCTTTTCGTTCTTTATTTCTTTCTTCCTTTCTTCTATTTCTTTACCTTCCTTCCTTCCTTCTTTCTTTCCCTTCCTTTTTTTTTCTTTCATTCTTTCCTTTTTTCCCTTTACCTTCCTTTTCCTTCCTTCTTTCTTTTCTTACTTCCTTTTTTTCTTTACCTCCCTGCCTTTCTTACATTCTTTCTTCCTTCTCTTTCCTTCCTTATTTTGTTATTTTCTTCCTTCTCTCATTTCCTTATCTTCCTTCTTTCCCTCTCCTCTCTTCCTTCTCGTCCCTTCTTTTCTTTAATTCTTTCCTTTTTTCCTTTATCTTCATTTTACTTCCTTCCTTCCTTCCTTCCGTCATTCCGTATTTTCTTCCTTCTTTTCGTTCTTCCTCTTTTTCTTCCTTTCTTCTATTTCTTTACCTTCCTTCCTTCTCCTCCCTTCCTTCCTTCCTTCCTCCCTTCCTTCCTTCCTTCTCTTTGTTTCCTTTTTTTTCTTTCTTCTATCCTTTCCTTCTCTTCCTTCTTTCCCTCTCTTTTCTTCCTTCTTTCTTTCCCTTCCCTTTTTTTCCATTCTTTCTTTTTTTCCCTTTTCCTTCCTTTTCCTTCCTTCCTTCTTTCTTTTCTTACTTCCTTCTTTTCTTCCTTCCTTATTTTTTTCTTTACCTCCCTTCCTTCCTTCCTTCTCCTTCCTTCCTTGCTTCCTTCCTTACATTCTTCCTTCCTTCCTTCTCTTTCTTTCCTTCCTTATTTTTTTATATTCTTCCTTCTCTTTTTCCCTTCTATCCCTCTCCTTTCTTCCTTCTTTCTTTCCCTTCCCTTTCCCTTATTTTCTTTCATTCTTTCCTTTTTTCCTTTACCTTCCTTTTTCTTCCTTCCTTCTTTTCTTCCTTCTTACATTCCTTCTCTTTCTTTCCTTCCTTTCTTATTTTTTTTTTGTTCCTTTTCTTATTTCCATCTCTTCCTTCTTTTCCTCCCCTTTTCTTTTCTTCCCTTCTCCTTCCTTCTTATTCCTTCCTTATTTTTTTTTTCCTTTACCTTCCTTCCCTCCTTCCCTTTATTTCCTTCATTCCTTATTTTTTTCTTTTCTCTCTTTCCTTCTCTTCCTTCTTTCCCTCTCTTTTTTTCTTTTCCTTCTTTTCCTTCTCTTCCTTTCTTCTCTTTCTCCCTCTCTTCCCCCCTCTATCCTCTATTTTTTTATTTTCTTCCTTCTCTCTTTTCCTTCTATCCCTCTCCTTTCTTCCTACTTTCTTTCCCTTCCCTTCTTTTCTTTCATTATTTCCTTTTTTCCTTCCCTTTCCTTCCTTCTTTTCTTCTTTATTTAATTTCTTCTCTTTCTTTCCTTCCTTTCTTATTTTTTGTTCCTTTTCTTATTTCCATCTCTTCCTTCTTTTGCTCCCCTTTTCTTTTCTTCCCTTCTCCTTCCTTCTTATTCCTTCCTTATTTTTTTCCTTTACCTTCCTTCCTTCCCTTTATTTCCTTCATTCCTTATTTTTTTTCTCTTTCCATCTCTTTCTTCTTTACCTCTCCTTTTTTTCTTTTCCTTCTCTTCCTTTCTTCTCTTTCTCCCTCTCTCCCTATCTTCTCTCCCCCCGCTATCCTCTCTCCTCTGGTATTTGTGGTCCCCCAAGTCCCAGGTCTCAGGCACAATAGCTTGTAGAGCCCCCCCCCATCCTTTCTCCTCTTTCTCCTCTGGTATTTGTGGTCCCCCAAGTCCCAGGTCTCCTTTATCTGTATGTAGTTCAGTTCTACAGCCTGTAGAAGAAATCTCATGTTAAATTCTGTAATTATGACGCCGCCGCTCTCCTTACAAACCTGAAGATTACAGCTGTGACGGCTTTTAAGCTGCGTCCCTGCTAACAATTAGAAGGGGAATCGCAGTTGCGATCTGCTGACTTCCAGGACGGAGGAGATTAAATATCACTACTTTAAATTGGCAGCCTAACCCCCAAGACCCTTAAATGGAGCAGTCAGCGATGGCGAACCATTGATCATGAATTCTGATCACTACTGGTGGCAAATGGAGTGTGTAATCTGAGAATATTACACTTTAATAACCCTCATTAACAGCACGGTGAATTTAGCATGCCACATTAGGTGAAACTGGGCATAAAAGCGCCCAAAGTGCGTTCTTTCCGCTCGCTAACAAGCAGTTAACAGGTCAGTTAAAAGGTCCAGTAATTGAAAAGGTCCTTAAGAGCGCATTAAGTAGTGAGCGGCTGTAGTACGTCTTGGAGGGGAACCGCACTTGACACAAACACTTGTGCCGCTCCCCGTAACGCCATATGCTCGAGGGGGGGGGGGCGCTTATTCGGCCATAGTCTAATAACCACATCTTCAAATTAATTTACTGTGAAATAACAACAATAAAAGTATTCTTTATAGACCAATAAAGTAGATCTAACAGATTATTTCGCTCTGGTTTCTGGCTGTTTTAATCATTTTTACATTTTTCAGAGCATTTCATGTGTACAGCATGTTGGCCTATGGCAACTCGGACCTATGCCAGAAACTGATTAGATAGATACAGTATATCACAAAAGTAAGTACACCCCTCACATTTTTGTAAATATTTAATTCTATCTTTTCATGTAAAAACACTGAAGAAATGACACTTTGCTACAATGTAAAGTAGTGAGTGTACAGCTTGTATAACACACACAGCTATTAAAGCGGAGGTCCCACTAGCTGCTGACTTTTAATATATGGACACTTACCTGTCCAGGGTGCCCGCGATGTCGGCAGCCAAAGCCGATATGTCGCTCGAGGATCGGCGGCAGCCGCCGCCATTCTCGGTAAGGGAATCAGGAAGTAAAGCCTTGCGGCTTCAGGTCCCGGTTCCCTAATGCGCATGCGCGAGTCGCGCGGCACGTCCTCACTGGTCCCTGCCGTCTCCTGGGACCTGTGTGTCTCCCAGAAGACAGCGGGGGAGGACAGAATAGGCGCCGGAAGAGGCGTGGATCACTGAGGTGATTTGGAGCAAATACCTGTATTAGACAGGTATCTGCTCCCTCCTCCCTCCTGAAAGGTGCCAAATGTGACACCGGAGGGGGGTAGGATTCCAAAAAGTGGAAGTTCCATTTTTGGGTGGAACTCCACTTTAATATCTAAACCACTTTACACCCCTAAGTGAAAATGTCCAAATTGGGCCCAAAGTATCAATATTTTGAGTGGCCACCATTATTTTCCAGCACTGCCTTAACCCTCTTGGGCATGGAGTTCACCGGAGCTTCACAGGTTGCCACTGGAGTCCTCTTCCCCTCCTCCATGACGACATCACGGAGCTGGTGGATGTTAGAGACCTTGCGCTCCTCCACCTTCCATTTGAGGATGCCTCACAGATGCTCAATAGGGTTTAGATCTGGAGTCATGCTTGGCCAGTCCTACACCTTTACCCTCAGCTTCTTTAGCAAGGCAGTGGTCGTCTTGGAGGCGTGTTTGGGGTCGTTATTATGTTGGAATACTGCCCTGCGGTCCAGTCTCTGAAGGGAGGGGATCATGCTCTGCTTCAGTATGTCACAGTACATGTTGGCATTCATGGTTCCCTCAATGAACTGTAGCTCCCCAGTGCCGGCAGCACTCATGCAGCCCTAGACATTAATGGCTGTGTGTTGGGTTATTTTGAGGGGACACCAAATTTACACTGTTATACAAGCTGTACACTCACTACTTTACATTGTAGCAAAGTGTCATTTCTTCAGTGTTGTCACATGAAAAGATAGAATCAAATATTTACAGAAATGTTAGGGGTGTACTCATTTTTGTCAAATACTGTACATAAAAAAAAAAAAAAAATACACACATTTTAAGTACGCATTTCTAAATTTAAGAACAAGAATGTGATATTTCATAGTTTACCAGTCCTTGGATGTTGGTAACTGCATTCGTTTTCTTTTTTTAAAGCTTTTTTCATTTTTTTTTTCAACTGTAATCATGCCAGTAACACACTTCCGGTCCAAGGGTGGCAACACTTACAATACTGCATCTATAGAGGAGCAGAATTGTAACTGATAAGAATGCAGCATAGTAAGTCACTATCTAAATAACTTTGAATTTGCTAATGAAACCCTGGATATCGGTCCTTGAAAGGGGGTTGCCACATGGGCTCTTTGCAGCTTTCCACTGCAGTTCCCTTGTCTCTCACCATGGGATTAGATAGAGAAATCAGAAACAGAAAGCAGGACTTAGAAAATGACCATATTAGTCAGCAGTGAGCCTGTGCTGGGAACCTGCATGGTGGAATCTGGAGAGATCCTGCGGCTGTGATCGGGGAACAGGATCCAGTGAGACACCGTGGCAATTTCGGAACCTTGAGAGGAGAACTGCCTGGAGTTTCTGTGGGATGCCGGCTTGAGAACTTTTGCTGGCCTTCATGGGACTGCCAGAGACCCAGAAATTAACTACAGTGATGAGAGGCTTCTTAGCTACTGACCTTTTTCTGGATTTACCTTGACCCTTTCCTTAAGGAGTACCCCTCCCCTATTTGGGATTACAAGAATACTCCACCGAACAATTATGGTCCCCAAAATCGTCCTGATTGGATTGTGTTCTACTGGCCGGTAGGGTAGTAATGGATTTTGTTCACCTTAGTTAGGTCATATGGTTAATCGCCTGTTATAAAGCGCTCTACCCAAAAACTATGGGCCCCAACGCCGGCCTGATTGGGTTTGTTCTACTGGCCAGTAAGGTAGTTTTAGATTTTGTTCATTACTTAGTTCATTTGGTAAATCACTTGTTATTGAGTGCTTCATCTAAAGAATATATGCCCCAATGCCAGCCCTTTTGGGTTTGTTCTACTGGCCAGTAGGGTAGTAATGGATTTTGTTCACTTTAGTTAGGTCATTTGGTTAATTGCCTATTATACAGTGCTCTACCTAAAGACTATAGTCCCCAATGACGGCCTAATTGCATTTTGCTCGACTGGCCAGTAGGGTATTTAAAGATTTTGTCCATTAGGCTTGGTCTTGCCTGTTAAATTTTCTTGTACAATTTTCCCTTAGATTTACCTTAAACTATGTAGTTCCAGGACCTGCCTAATTGGATACAATTGAAAGTTGTTTAGTTTTGACCTCATATTATATGGTTTTTTTTGGTAAATCTAAAGGAAAACTGTACAAGTTAATCGAAAATGAATGACCAGCCTTAGTTAGATCATTTGGTCAATCACATGTTATTGAGTGCTCCACCCAAAGACTATAGGCCCCCAATGCCGGCCTGATTGGGTTTGTTCTACTGGCCAGTAGGGTAGTAATGGATTTTGTTCACTTTAGTTGGGCCATTTAGTTAATCGCCTTCTATAGAGCACGCTACCCAAAGACTATGGACCCAAACGCTTGTTCTAGAAGTCTGATTGGGTTTTGTTTATACTGTATTGTCTGTTGTGGTATTATACTGCTGTTGCTGCTGTAAACCAATTTCATCCTCCAGCTTTACGTTTTAATAAAGCCCACAAGGTCTGTTGGTGGGTCTTAGGTCAGTTGTGGGTGGGTCATTTCTGGAGCCTGAACAACTCTGTGGGAACGCTACATTAAAACAATGTGTATCATTAACAAATCTTCTATTTTTAATATTGTTTTGGACATGCTGTATTGGAACAATCATTAATGAGCAGCGATGGATGCCACTCTACCTGGCAAATGCACAAAAGCAGACTGCATATGCATTTAAATACAGCAAACCCTGCAGTGGATGTTCCATTAGGAATTGATCATTTGCACCTTTATAAATATGACCCAACGTCTTGTCTTGATTGTCTGTTTCTGAATATTCAGATTAATTGTCTTCCAGTGCTTGCAGAATCAAGAACAAATAAATAAAAGACCCCTATCCCCCTCCCTCCTCTCACCTCCTTGATATTGTAGAACAAGGGTGCATGTAGATAGGAAGCAAATTGCTCACAATGAAGTCTGCCTTTCATGTTCTGCTTTGTTAGAGCTGCAAATATTCCATTAGCTCAGAACAAATGACTTTCCAAACAGCAAACAAAACAGAAACAGCTAATAATACTACCTCGCCTAATAAATTACTGTTAATAAGCATTAGAAAATAAGATTGAAAATGGAAATTTACTCATGTAATAAGGCTATTGTCATGGCGACTGTCTGCAAAAAAAACAAAAAAAACAATTCACACCTGGATAAAGGGACTTCACTAATAATGGCTAAAATTGGTTGTTGTAACCATCTAAGGTAATTTATTTTCCATGTATCAAAAAAAAAAAAAATGTCGCTGATGACTTTTAATATTTAAAACAACGTACTCTTGATTTTACTTATTGAGAACTACTGGCAAACAAAAAATAAGCAAACTATGGGCAGCAAACGCATTACCGCTTGCGTTACCCCAATCGCCAATCAGAATTACCAGCATTATTTCTAGCTGAAACCTAATCCAGGGCAATTTACAGAGAAAAAAAAGATAATTTGCATAACCCTCGGTCCCAGAGGAGCATGCAACGTATATTCTACTACCCCCAAAAAGTCATAAAGGCAAGCAAAAGCTACTGTAAGACGAACTCAGTGGTCTCCAAACTGGAGACTGGATGTGGCCCTCTGCCTGCCTTTCTCTGTCCCTTGGGGCACCATTCCTCCAAATGACACCAACTATTGGGCATTGTTTACTCCCACTGACGTTGGGGCATTTTCTAATTCCACTGGACATAGTCTGCCCCCCCCCCCCTAAAGCTGAAGGACAGCAAAGTTTTCCTTTCTTGGAGACTGCCTGACTAGCTAGCTGGACTCATGACAAAACTAAGCTGTGAGTCCCTTCTCTAAAAAGTAAAGTGTGAACTGATTTATTCAGTTAGGCAGGCTTTTCACATGGCTTCTTGGTGTTGTGCAACCTCGCACTCAAGCTTTGAGTCAATTTGCTAAAGAGAAGAGGGTGAGCTGACATGAAGATTCCCTTGAACCTAACATGCTAGACTTCAAAACCCCAATGGAACATGTAGCGGCACTCCAGGCTCCACTGATTCAGTCACCCAGTGATTCAACCCTTGTTGGAGGCGACTCCCACAGGGCTCGTCTTGCCTAATTGTCAGCAACTTACAAAGGAGAGATGAAAGTGCACACTGAAAAACGCTCAAATTCATATATGGCAAGAAGGCCTTAGTTCAACCTTCTCCCGAACCATACCCTCTAACACGTTTCACCCATCATGGGCTTCTTCTTTCAAGGTTGCATCCATCATCCTCCTCAGCCTTGATTGCCTACCTCAAGAGGACCAGAACAACTAGGTAATTAGGGTGTTTCAGTGACAGGTCCCTTTAGTGCGTTCTGTCTTCAGAAAGTTACATGGACCAGGATTAGCATTGATTGGCCATACATAACTTTGGTTGGTTACATGGCACCGCAGTATACCCCAGGCCTCTCCAACCAGGGAAATATATTGTTAGGATATATCAACACTTCTCCAAGCTAGCATTTAACACCCCCACACACACACACACACTCCATGTCCCTCAATGTGAATACCTTTGTGACGTATTACGTTGTATCCACATTCCATTTGGGGATATGAGAGAGCTTGGATTAAAGGGTAATTCTACTTTTTGCAAAAAAATTATAAATACACCCACGCGGATTTAATAAAAGTGTGCATTTAATATATTTTTTTGCATTTGAGCCTGCATAGAGGTTGCAATGCATAGGCTCCTGTAGACTATTCCTTCAGCAGCAGGCCTGTATCTTCAGTTGCACGGCTGGATAAGCATCAAGGTATTAAAAGTTGCATTAGGAGCTATGGGATTGATTTACTAAAGGCAAATAGACTGTGCACTTTGCAAAGTGCAGTTGCACTCTGTAAGAGCAGGTGCTCCAGAGCTCGGTATATGAGCGGAAGCTCAGCTGGTTTCCATCATCCAATCATGTGCAAGCAAAAAAATGTTCATTTTCCTTGCACGTGATTGAGTATTCTTTGCAAAGTAAAGTTTTACCTCATTTACTAAGCTCTGGAGAAACTGCCCTTGCAGAGAGCAACTGCACTTTGCAAAGTGCATAGTCTATTTGCCTTTAGTAAATCAACCCCAATGAGTCCTTCTGCCACTGTGGAAGATGGGAGGTGCAGTCTCCCCATTCACAGGTCTTATGAATTGATGATGCAGCTGTTCATGGTGAATGGATGACAGCCATGGCAAATTTATAAAAAACAAATAAATAAAGGAACCTAAATGTTGGCATAAGATGAAACATGGTCAGTAAGGCGGACTTCGTTTTTAAGGAAAACCATATGTTGGGAAAAAATTAAAGTGGCATCAGGTAGACTATTGGCCAGAAAAAAACACACAAAAAAAAGAAGTTCTTTGTGTTTCAAGTCATTCCTGAGCCAGGTAGACAGAATCGGCTACAAGCAGTGCTGTACAACATCCACATACTGACTCCGCAGGGGCTGGCTTAAGGGAGTGAATGGTCAGCTTAAGCCAGCCCACGTGGGGTTGACACTATACAGCTCTGGTTAAAGCATCAGTGGCACCATTGGTTTTAAATACAGCAGATCCAGGGGCAAGCCACACAGTGAAAATTAGGGCACAAGTACCTCTATTGTGTGTGTGTGTGTTGAATCCCGCGTTTGGTCCCATCCTACCTTTCCTCTTGTTATGGTTATCCTTAAAACACCTCTTAAAGTAAATGGAAAAGCAAATTCAATAAAATCTGTGGATCTAATATGAATCCACTGTAAACTGTTTCTTATATGACCTCTGGGTGCTGTGCAACCTCCCTCTTAGTCTTCAGTATGTGGACATGGATGAGTCTGCTAAGGATTTAGAGACAAGGTGGACATCAGAATCAATATATATATATATATATATATATATATATATATATTGGTTGATTCTCCTGTCTGGAGACAGCTACGGGGATTTAGCTAGCTGAGCAACCAGGTATGCAAAGATGAATGCAATCCTAGAGCCACATATCTATCAGTTTAAATACAACGTTAGCATGTAAGAATGGAGTGGACCTTTAAGAAGAAAATCATTTCTAGTCCCTAATAGGATCCACATCCTGGAAACAAGTACACTGAATCTCCACAGCCCGTTGAACAGAGGCCAAAGCTGCACACTTAAAATTCATTAACTCTCTTCCAGTAACTCACTTAAATTGCCTGTTTTAGAGTTTAATTCATAGTCTATACATGATATAAAAATACAGAAATCTCAGTTTAGACAACTCATTTTCAGAAGCCAATTAACCAGATATTCATAATCTTGACATCAGATTTTCCTTGGAGGCTGAAAGAGAAGAGACTAATATGAATTCCGAACGGCGGACTTTACACCTGCTGACTATTAGATTATCTTGATAAGCTGTTAGGTTGCAAGTTTAAATATATATATTCATAATATATATATATATATATATATATATATATATATATATATATATATATATATATACACAGGGCTCACAATTTCAAGTCCTGAGCCTACTAGTCAGGCCTCAAGGGTTACTCGCCACCAGTTGCCCCACCCAGCCCGCCCCGCCCTGCCCCTAATTCCGCCCCTAAACACGCCCTCATAAATTATCTCATGAAATGACACTTAAATGTTTTATGCAGAATTAAGTTATAAAAATAAATATTAACAACAACTGTATCCGTGCCCACCAATGCAGGCTACCTATGCCCACCAATACAGCCTTGTGTCCACCAATGCAGCCTTGTGCCCACTAGACATGGGAGCCGTCAAAAAATTTGTTTTGTTTCGTTCCGTTCTGTTTCGTATTAAAAAAAAAAATCGTAATTCTCAATTCGTGTACAGAATTTAATTCGGATTCGTACGAAATACGAATTTCATACGAATCATTAATATTGAACTCTACGGACTCATGCCGCGTACAGACGATCGTAAATTCCGACAACAAAACCGTGTATTTTTTTTCCGAAGGATGTTGGCTCAAACTTGTCTTGCATACACACGATCGCACAAATGTTGTCGGAAATTCCGAACGCCAAGAACACGGTGACGTATAAGACGTACAACGGCACTATTAAAGGGAAGCTCAATACCATAATTCGTACTTTCGGACGGGGTAGAGTACATTGTTTTCGTTGATTCTGGACACAACTTCTACTTTCGTAACTTTTTTTTTGTTTGTTTCTTTCGTATTAGTTGAAAATCGTTATTTGGTAGTTTGGATTCGGATAATTTGGATCCGAAATTCGTAAACTAAATTTCGTATGTCGTACGGAATTCGTATTCATAAAAATTCGTAATTCGGATTCGTACAAATGTACGAATTTCGAAAAATTTGTACAAATTTCCGATTCGTACAAAACTAATCGTACATGTCTAGTGCCCACCAATGCAGCCTTGTGCCCACCAATGCAGCCTTGTGCCCAGTGCCCACTATGCAGCCTGTGTCCACCAAATGCAGCCTGTGTCCACCAAATGCCGCCTGTGTCCACCAAATGCAGCCTGTGTCCACCAAATGCCGCCTGTGTCCACCAAATGCCGCCTGTGTCCACCAAATGCAGCCTGTGTCCACCAAATGCAGCCTGTGTCCACCAAATGCAGCCCGTGTCCACCAAATGCAGCCCGTGTCTACCAAATGCAGCCCGTGTCCACGTCCACCAAATGCAGCCCGTGTCCACCAAATGCAACCCGTGTCCACCAAATGCAGCCCGTGTCCACCATGCAGCCCATGTCCACCATGCAGCCCGTGTTTATCATTCAGCCTGTGTTCACCAAATGCAGCCTTGTGTCCACCATTCAGCCTGTGTCCACTATGCAGCCTACCTGTGCAGGGGAGGAGAGGAACAGGAGAGCCGCTCAGGTGATCAGACCGCAGCGCGCGGAACACAGGATAACAATTTTCACTTTAATTGCTGTGTTCCCGCTCAACGTCATATTCAGCCCGGCCCCCTTGCCGGGGGAACTTTGATTGACAGATCACCCGTCACCAGAAATAAGACGGGTGATCTGTCTATCAAAGTCCCGGGACTGGGAGGCGGGGCTGTATCTGACAGCAAGCGACGGGGAACACGGCAATTAAAAAAGGAAACTGTTATCGCTGTGACTGTTCCCCGCTGTAAACATCCAGGCGGCTCTCTCTCTCTTCCCCTCTGCGATCACTGGGAGAAGGACTCCCATTCCACACATGCTGCCAGCGGTGCTAGCCCCCCCGCTCCCAGGCAGCCCTTCCTCGCCAGCCCTCAAAATCCACTCGCAAAATGCGAGCAGGCGAGTGGATTTTTTGAAGGCTGCATATATATATATATATTTATGATTTTATACAGTTGTGTGAAAAAGTATTTGCCCCTTTCTGATTTTTTATTTTTTTTGCATATTTCTCACACTTAAATGACTCAGATCAAACAAATTTTAATATCACACAAAGATAACCCGAGTAAATCCAAGATGCAGTTTTTAAATTATAATTTCATTTATTAAGGGAAAAAAGCTGTTCAAACCTCCCTGGCCCTATGTGAAAAAGTAATTGCCCCCTCCCATGCCGAATCATGAATGAACTGTGGATAGAGAAGTACACCTGGATAACTAAATGTTTAATTGTTTACTGCTAAATTTATTTTAGCATCTCGGTTACATATTTTTAAACTGTTTGGGTCATGCCTCAGATTATCTACACTGAACCCGACTTTCTGTAACACCATACTTTACACCTAGATGTATCTGATTCTCTGTAAACCTGTAAAACCTAATAAAAAATTTTGGAAAAAAAAAATAATGAACTGTGATTTACCACAATTTTTTTGGAAAGCTGAGTTAAATTTCACTTGCCACACCCAGGCCTGATTACTGCCAGACCTGTTTTATCAAGAGATCACATAAATAGAAGCTGTCGGACAAAGTGAAGCACGCTAACAGACCACAAAAAGCCACACATCATGCCACAATCTAAAAAAAAAATCAAGAACATATTAGAAACAAAGTAATGTACATGTATCGGTCTAGGAAGGGTTTCAAAGTCATTTCTAAGCCTTTGGAACTCCAGTAAACCATGGGGAGAGCCATTATTCACAAATGGAGATAACTTGGAACACTGGTGAACCTTCCCAGGAGTGGCCAGTCTACAAAAATTACTCCAAGAGCACAATGATGACTCATCCAGGAGGTCATAAAAGAACCCAGAACAATATTTAAACAACTGTAGGCCTCACTTGCCTCAGGTAAGATCAGTGTTCATGATTCAACAATAAGAAAGAGACTCAGCAAAAATGGCGTCCATGGGAGAGTTCCAAGGTCAAAGCCACTGCTGACCAAAAAGAACACAAAGGCTCATCTCACATTTACCAAAAAACATCTTGATTATCCCCAAGACTTTTAGGCAAATATTCTGTGGACTGATGAGAAAAAAATCTACTTTTTGGAAGGTGTGCGTCCCGTTACATCTGGCATAAAACTAATACAGCATTTCATAACAAGAACATCATACCAACAGTCAGACATGGTGGGAGTAGCGGGATGGTCTGGGGCTGCTTTGCAGCTTCAGGACCTAGACGACTTACCATAATTGATGGAACCATGAATTCTGAGCTCTACCAGAAAATCCTAAAGGAGAATGTCCGGCCATCAGTTTGTGACCTCAAGCTCAAGTGTACTTGGGTTATGCAGCAGGACAATGATCCGAAACACATCGGTAAGTCCACCTCTAAATGGTTCAAACAAAGCAAAATTTAGGTTTTGGCGTGGCCTAGTCAAAGCCCAGACTTAAATCCAATTGAGATGTTGTGTCATGACCTTACAGAGGCCGTTCATGCTGGAAAAGCCTCCAATGTGGCTGAATTAAAACAATTCTGCAAGGAAGAGTCGGTGTCAGGAAAGGGTTCACCCGCTGTTGGCGCTGTTGGTCCTATGGATTGCAGTACTAGTGTCCACCAGTGGTTGTCTCCTTGCAGCCAGTATCTATGGTGGAGGATCTCAACTGCTTGTGGTACTGTCTGATCCATGGGCCGTAGTACTGGCGTCCACCAGCGGGTGTATTCCGGCAGTGTGGGGCAGGCAGCACTTCCTCCGTTCAGCTGTTATATGAGGACAATCACTGCAGTCCTATAAATACTCGGCGAGCCCTCACATGCTCGCCTTGGGATTGCTCTCATCCTGACCCTGCATCTGACCCAACCCTGCATCTGATCCGACCCGATCTGATCTGTTCTGATCCCTATCCCGAGCCCATCCTGGACCTGCCCCCCCTGTTACCTGTTTGCCTTTGTTCTCTGCCCTGCAGCCTGTCCATCCATCCTCTCCCTGTCCTGTTGTTCTCCCATCCATACCCATCTGCTGATATCCCTTTGTGTATGACCTTGGCCTGGCTTGTTTACGATTACAGTATCTCCCCTTTATTTGTATATACTATTTGTTGTGCGTTTGTGCACTGGTTGTTTTCACTTGTTTGTCACCTTTTAAATAAACACCTTTTTTTCACTTACATGCGTTTTTGGTCTCCTATGTGTATTCACACAGTCTGGTCTACCAGATTCCCTGACAGTATACCAAGGCCATCCCTGACCAGACATGGCTGCATAGAGGAACCATCCTGGTGTTGTGCGTTTTGCTGATATGGATTTTGATGAAATCATTTACTATTCTCTGCTGGCAGCAGAGGATGGTGAATATTGTCGCCAGATTTTCAAAGGGTGGACTAGTGACCAGCTGATGGAAACCATCCGATCAGCTCATTCCTTGGTGGATCAGGGTTATATGCAGTTTGAGGATGTTCAGCCATTAATCCGGTTATGTGTTAAGCCAGCCCCGTCATGCATTCCTGAAGGAAGTGATGATTTCTCTCCTCCCTTCAATGGTGACCAAGTTGAATCCCTGGTATGGTTATTAGAGGATGAACCGGCTTCTTTCGATGAACAATATTTCTCTTGTTCCCAGCAGATGTTATCTGATTGTATTAGTTCAGTGCAGTCTCTGATTAGACAGGGTGTGTGTGAACCAGCTTTTGTTCAGCCTGTGCTGCAGGCATGGTCAGATCTCCTGTATTTAGCCAAGCCACAACAATCCAGCCCTGCCATTGGTCATCTGCCTCCCCAAGAACCTCAGCTACAGCCCAGTATACACAGCTTCCCACCAAGTACTATTACCCAGTCTCTACTTGCTTCACTTATCCTGTCTTCAATCCACCTATAACAATTCCACAAAAATCTCCTCCGGCCACTGCTCCCATGTCTCTACCGTATTCCAAACCTTCCTTTTGCCCTATTACATCCTTCTCATACAGTCCTCCTGTTACTTACAAATCTGCAGTGGCTAAGCCAAAAAAAGAAGCGGAAGTTCTTTCCGACCCACACAATCTTGCTAGAAACCCAACCTGCCTCCACACTGACCAACCTGCTCCAGCCTGCGTTCATGCCAGCTGAACCTGATGACCCACCTATATCTGCCAACTCTATGCCTGCTACCCAGTCTGATGTCCCAGTGCCTTTTACCCAGTCTGACATCCCGGTTCCTGCCTTCCAGCTTAATGTCTCGGTTCCTGCTTCCCAGCCTGAGGTGCCAGTGTTTCAGCTTGAGGTGCCAGTGTTCCAGCCCGAGGTGCCAGTGTTCCAGCCCGAAGTGCCAGTGCCAGCGTTCCAGCCTGAAGAGCCAAAGCCAGCTTCCTGGCCTGAGGTTGTGGTGCCAGTTTCCCGGCCTGAGGTTGTGGTGCCCGTTTCCCGGCCTGAGGAGCCTGCTGCCCAGTCTGATGTTTTCCTGTCTGCTGCCCAGCCTGATGAGCTTCTGTCTGCTGCCCAGCCTGATGAGCTTCTGTCTGCTGCCCAGCCTAATGAGCTTCTGTCTGCTGCCCAGCCTGATGAGCTGCCTGCCCGAATGTGCCCGCTGCCTGCCGGATGTGCCCGCTGCCTGCCTGGATGTGCCCGCTGTCCACTTGGACGTGCCCCTTGTCCAGTTTAAAGTGCCTGATGACCAGCCTGAAGTACCCTCATCCTTTGTGCCACTCAATATCATAGACTATGGACAATTAAGACTGTCTGGAGCGTCCGGAGGCCGCTCCTTTGGGGGGGGGTACTGTCAGGAAAGGTTTCACCCGCTAGTGGCACTGTTGGTCCTATGGATTGCAGTACTAGTGTCCACCAGCGGGTGTCTCCTTGCAGCCAGTATCTATGGTGGAGGATCTCACTTGCTGGTGGTACTGTCTGATCCATGGTCCGTAGTACCGGCTTCCACCAGCAGATGTATTCCAGCAGTGTGGGGCAAGCAGCACTTCCCCTGCTCAGCTGTTACATGAGGACAATCACTGGAGTCCTATAAATACCCGGCGAGCCCTCACATGCTCACCTTGGTATTGCTCTCGTCGTCACCCTGCATCTGACCCGACCCTGCATCTGATCTGACCCGACCTAATCTGTTCTGATCCCTATCCTGAGCCCATCCTGGACCTGCCCCTCCTGTTACCTGTTTGCCTTTGTTCTCTGCCCTGCAGCCTGTCCATCCATCCTCTCCCTGTCCTGTTGTTCTCCCATCCATACCCATCTGCTGATATCCCTTTGTGTATGACCTCGGCCTGGCTTGTTTACGATTACGGTATCTCCCCTTTATTTGTATATACTATTTGTTGTTGGTTTGTGCACTGGTTGTTTTTACTTGTTTGTCGCCTTTTAAATAAACACCTTTTTTTCACTTACATGCGTTTTTGGTCTCCTCTGTGTAGTCACACAGTCTGGTCTACTAGATTTCCTGACAGTCGGACAAAATTGCTCCACAGCGATGTGAAAGACTCATTGCCAGTTATCGCAAACGCTTGATTGCAGTTGTTGCCGCCAAGGGTGGCACAACCAGTTATTAGGTTTAGGGGGCAATTAATTTTTCACATGGGGCCAGGAAGGTTTTGAAAGCTTTTTTTGCCTTAAATGAAACCATCATTTAAAAACTGCATTTTGTATTTACTCGGGTTATCTTTGTATAATAATAACATTTGTTTGATGATCTGAGTAATTTAAGTGCGACAAATATGCAAAAAAATATAATAATCAGATAGGGGGCAAATACTTTTTCACACAACTGTGTATACACATATATATATATATATATATATATATATATATATATATATATATATCCAGTCAGGTCCATAAATATTGGGACATCGACACAATTCTAATCTTTTTGGCTCTATACACCACCACCAGGGATGAGCCGAACACCCCCCTGTTCGGTTCGCACCAGAACCTGCGAACAGACAAAATGTTCGTGTAAACTTTAGAACCCTATTAAATACAATGGACTCGAACGTTCGAAATCTAAAGTGTTAATTATAAAGGCTAATATGCAAGTTATTGTCCTAAAAAGTGTTTGGGGACCTGGGTCCTGCCCCAGGGGACATGTATCAATGCAAAAAGAAGTTTTAAAAACGGCCGTTTTTTCGGGAGCAGTGATTTTAATAATGCTTAAAATGAAAAAATAAAAGTGAAATATTCCTTTAAATTTCGTACCTGGGGGGTGTGTATGATATGCATGTGAAGTGGCGCATGTTTCCCGTGCTTAGAACTGTCCCTGCAAAAAAATTCATTTTTGAAAGAAAAAAAATGCATTTAAAACTGACTCGCGGCTATTAATGAATTGTCGGCTCCCGGCAATACATACAAAAGTCATTGAGAAAAAAAAAAAAGCGTGGGGGTTCCCCAGAATTCAATTACCAGGCCCTTCAGATCTGGCATGGATTTTAAGGGGAACTCCACCCCAAGTTTAAAAAAAAAATGGCGTGGAGTCCCCCTAAAAATCCATACCAGACCCCTTATCCGAGCACGTAACCTGGCCGGCCGCAGGGGAAAAGGGGGGGACGAGAGAGCGCCCCCCCCTCCCTCCTGAACCGTACCAAGCCACATGCCCTCAACATGGGGAGGATGTCCCCATGTTGATGGGGACAAGGGCCTCATCCCCACAACCCTTGCCCGGTGGTTGTGGGGGTCTGCGGGCGGGGGGCTTATCGGAATCTGGAAGACCCCTTTAACAAAGGGGACCCCCAGATCCCGCCCCCCCCTATGTGAATTGGTAACGGGTACATTGTACCCCTACCATTTCACGAAGAAAGCGTAAAAAAAATGTTTAAAAAAACACACAAACACCTTGAAAAAGTCCTTTATTTAAAAAAATAAATAAATAAACATTCCAGCGGTGAAATCCAGTGTCCCGCGGCGATCCCGATGTCCAGCGCTGTCCTTCATTGGTTGTGCCTGAGCGGACCTGATGGGGAACTCCCTCTCAGTATTTTAAATGTATAGACCCGCCCCTTCTAAAGTTCCCCATCAGGTCCGCTCAGCGGACGAGATGCGGAACATGAGAAGGGGCGGGTCTATACATGTATTACCAAAGTGAGAGCAGTTCCCCATCAGGTCCGCCCCCTCGGTATGTCAGACCCGCCTACGTCATTGGCTTGAGCGGGGAACTTCCTTCACTATCATAGTGAAGGAAGTTCCCCGCTCAAGCCAATGACGTAGGCGGGTCCGACATACCGAGGGGGCGGACCTGATGGGGAACTGCTCTCACTTTGGTAATACATGTATAGACCCGCCCCTTCTCATGTTCCGCATCTGGTCCGCTGAGCGGACCTGATGGGGAACTTTAGAAGGAGCGGGTCTATACATTTAAAATACTGAGAGGGAGTTCCCCATCAGGTCCGCTCAGGCACAACCAATGACGGACAGCGCTGGACATCGGGATCGCCGCGGGACACTGGATTTCACCGCTGGAATGTTATTTTTTTTTTTTTTTAAATAAAGGACTTTTTCAAGGTGTTTGTGTGTTTTTTTAAACTTTTTTTACGCTTTCTTCGTGAAATGGTAGGGGTACAATGTACCCCTTACCAATTCACATAGGGGGGGGCCGGGATCTGGGGGTCCTCTTTGTTAAAGGGGTCTTCCAGATTCCGATAAGCCCCCCGCCCGCAGACCCCCACAACCACCGGGCAAGGGTTGTGGGGATGAGGCCCTTGTCCCCATCAACATGGGGACATCCTCCCCATGTTGAGGGCATGTGGCTTGGTACGGTTCAGGAGGGAGGGGGGGCCGCTCTCTCGTCCCCCCCTTTTCCCCTGCGGCCGGCCAGGTTGCATGCTCGGATAAGGGGTCTGGTATGGATTTTTAGGGGGACTCCACGCCATTTTTTTTTAATTTGGGGTGGAGTTCCCCTTAAAATCCATGCCAGATCTGAAGGGCCTGGAATGGATATTTGGGGGAACCCCACGTCAATTTTTTTTTTATTTGCGGCGGGGTTCCCCTTAATATCCATTCCAGACCTGAAGGGCCTGGTAATTGAATTCTGGGGAACCCCCACGCTTTTTTTTTTTTTTTTTATCAATGACTTTTGTATGTATTGCCGGGAGCCGACAATTCATTAATAGCCGCGAGTCAGTTTTAAATGCATTTTTTTCTTTCAAAAATGACACTTTTTGCAGGGACAGTTCTAAGCACGGGAAACATGCGCCACTTTACATGCATATCATACACACCCCCCAGGTACGAAATTTAAAGGAATATTTCACTTTTATTTTTTCATTTTAAGCATTATTAAAATCACTGCTCCCGAAAAAACGGCCGTTTTTAAAACTTCTTTTTGCATTGATACATGTCCCCTGGGGCAGGACCCGGGTCCCCAAACACTTTTTAGGACAATAACTTGCATATAAGCCTTTATAATTAGCACTTTAGATTTCTCCCATAGATTTTTCGAATTTGCCGCGAACACCCCAATTTGTTCGCTGTTCGGCGAACGGGCGAACAGGCAATGTTCGAGTCGAACATGAGTTCGACTCGAACTCGAAGCTCATCCCTAACCACCACAATGGATTTGAAATGAAACAAACAAGATGTGCTTTAACTGCATCTGTCCATAGGATGTTGTTCCAGAACTGTAAAGGCTTTTTTAGATGTTGTTTGGCAAACTCTAATCTGGCCTTCCTGTTTTTGAGGCTCACCAATGGTTTACATCTGGTGGTGAACCCTCTGTATTCACTCTGGTGAAGTCTTCTCTTGATTGTTGACTTTGACACACATACACCTACCTCCTGGAGAGTGTTCTTCATCTGGCCAACTGTTGTGAAGGGTGTTTTCTTCACCAGGGAAATAATTCTTCGGTCATCCACCACAGTTGTTTTCCATGGTCTTCCGGGTCTTTTGGTGTTGTTGAGCTCACCGGTGCGTTCTTTCTTTTTAAGGATGTTCCAAACAGTTGATTTGGCCACACCTAATGTTTTTGCTATCTCTCCGATGGGTTTGTTTTGTTTTTTTCAGCCTAATTATGTCTTGCTTCACTGATAGTGACAGCTCTTTGGATCTCATATTGAGAGTTGACCGCAACAGATTCCAAATGCAAATAGCACACTTGAAATTAACTCTGGACCTTTTATCTGCTCCTTGTAAATGTGATAATGAGGGAATAACACACACCTGGCCATGGAACAGCTGAGCAGCCAATTGTCCCATTACTTTTGGTCCCTTAAAAAGTGGGAGGCACATATACAAACTGTTGTAATTCCTACACCGTTCACCTGATTTGGATGTAAATACCCTCAAATTAAAGCTGAAAGTCTGCAGTTAAAGCACATCTTGTTTGTTTCATTTCAAATCCATTGTGGTGGTATATAGAGCCAAAAAGATTAGAATTGTGTTGATGTCCCAATATTTATGGACCTGACTGTATACACACTATAAATTCATTAAATTCATAAATTCATTCACTATAAATCAGTGATATCACTGGGAATGCAGCCTATCCATTCACTAGTCACAGCAGGATATAATTGGACCCTGTGCAAAATATAAATTGCATCAATTTATGGGAGATCTGAACTCTACTCTATTCAGCTTGCCTTGAACCAACTTGCCAAAATCCCCATGCCAGAATCTTCTGCTTTACTGATAATTTGACATAGGGATGCTATTATTTATAATTAAATAAAGTTTTACATTCATGAAACATAAACAAGCGTATCAGTGGTTTGGTAATATCTCCTGAGTTCCACAGAGCAGAGAGATAATATTCAGGAAAGTTCTTGTTTTCCTTCTATTGCATTCACGTCCGGATGTTGGTGGACACTTAAGGACAGTTGCTGTTTCTGGAGTAAATTGAAAGGAAAGGCAATGCAGTTTGTGCACAAACTTGTTTGCATCCATTCACCAGTCCAATGAGATCACCAAGATGGCCCCACCATGACCTGCGGTACAGATCTTAGCCATGTTTTGCTACCACTTACCCGGATTGAGCTATTTCAGCAGCCTCCGGTACTGACAGATCATGAGGGAAATGGTCTACCTGTGAATTTTAAGTACATGTAGGACACAGTTTACACAGGCTATTAAAGCATCCACTCAATGAAATGTACTTTTCTGTTTCCCCTGAAGGCGCAGGTAATTGTTTTTCGATTGCTCCTGTATAGAAAATACCAAGTGAGTTTCGTTTTTTAATAAAGCTGTGCAAACACAGTACCTGCAAGTAGTACGGGAGATGGAAAATTACATTGGCAGTTTTGTAAAGAACCGACATGTTCTTTAGCAGACATGCATTCTATTAATAACCTGTTATGTTTGTCCATCTCTCTCTGCCTTCGGTGGTTTTCTCTGGTGGCATAACGTGGAATATCTAGGATGCTTTCAATTGTTTTAGACTTCCATGTCTTTCTTAAAGTGAACATGCGACCTCCCCTTACCTTCTAGGGTTTATCCAGGTCCTTAGGGCTAACAACTCAGATCAATTTGCTATTATTATTATTAAAAAATGCTTATAAACGCAGTCTTACCCATGGGCCTCAATGCGTATGACTGTAATTAGCAGAGAGATTCGGAACTTCCTAATCTAGCTCCTTTACTGGCCAGGATGCAGTGACCTATAAGCCCCCATAACACTTCTGGAAGAACAATGTCTTCAAACTCTTCCTAAAGCTTAGCGAGTTGGTAGTGTTTTTTAGGACCAATGGTAAATCATTCCATACCTTGCCCCCCTGCACCGAAAAAGCACGTCCTCCTCGTCTCTGTTTCCTCACCCTAGGGACAACGACATTCGTTTGTCCCGCTGAGCGTAGTGCTCTACTAGGAGCATATCGTGTGAATTTTATCCTATGCATAAAACAGCCAATCTTAAACAGAACCCGCTCACGGACAGGCAACCAATGCAAGGTATTCAAAATCGGGGTGATATAATCTCTCCTACCAGCACCCGTAAGTAGCCTTGCTGCGGCGTTCTGAATTAGTTGGAGTCTATGCATGGTCTTTTTAGGTAGGCCAAGGTACAAAGCATTACAATAGTCCAACGGACTGGTGATTGTTACATGGATAAGAGCGATCTTATCCAATTCATCATCCAGATAGCAGAAAAGGGCCCGCAGGAGCTTTAAGTGGAGGTGGCATGAGCTCACCACTCCACTCACCTGAGGGTCCAGAGTCAGTCTGGAATCCAAGATGACCCCCAAGTCCCTCACCCGGTTGGCCACCTCAGGCGGAGCACCGAGCGAGATGCTAAAAAGACACTTGCCCAATGGGTACAACAAAAGGACAAAAATAAAAAGCCTGCACCTTCATGTAGCCCACCCCCAGCCGCCGGGTTGGTAAGTGAAGTCCTACTTCCTGGCTATCTCATCTCTTTCCAGCTTCAATGCTGCCTTTAAGGAAACTTACTTATGACAGGCCTCTACTGCTTTAGGCATCTGCTTCCAGTATTTACTTCCCACTGCACACCAAGGCCATTGCGATGAAAAGGCTCAAGGTTTTAAGGCGTAACATTAGTGAGGGGAAAACCTAATGCCGCGTACACACGGTCGGATGGTTTTTCTGACGGAATTCCGCTCAAGCTTGGCTTACATACACACGGTCACACAAAAGTTCTCTGAACTTTCGACCGTCATGAACGCGCTGATGTACAACACTACGACGAGCCGAGAAAATTAAGTTCAATGCTTCCGAGCATGTGTCAAATTGTTTCCAAGCATGCGTGTTTTTTTGCGTGTCGGACATACAGACAAACGGAATTTCCGATAGGAACTTTTTCCGTCAGAAAGATAGAGAACCTGCTCTCAATCTTTTGCTGGCGGAAATTCCGACAGCAAAAGTCCGATAGAGCATACACACGGTCGGAATTTCCGAACACTTTTTCTGTCGGAAATTCCGACCATGTGTACGCGGAATTATACCTCCTTGGTGGGGCCCTCACTCCCTAAAAGGGCAATCTACAACTGACTTAATATTGGGACCTCTAGTAGCGGTCTTAAAGTCTTCACTTTAACCCACGCCATGAAAATACAATAGGGCCTTATACCAAACCCTAATCCTGCAGTTGATCCAGAGGAAAGCAAAAAATACCCTGTAAAAAGCATTTAGTTTTGTTCATAAAAGGACACAACAATCCTTTGGTGTCTACACAAGGACACAAAGATCCTTCTTTGGTGTTTACTTCCATCCTCAATATATCTTTAACTGCTCCAAGGGACCCACTGCACTCTAAGGCCATTGAAATGAAAATGTTCAAGCTTTTAAGGCGTAAAGCCCTGTACACACAGCCGGGAATCCCGTCTATTTGAAAACCGTCGGTTTTCCTGACAGGATTCCTGGCAAGCTTCCCTTGCAAAGCCGTATATACACACGGCCACTCAAAAGACCCGCCGTTCTTTTGAATGGCAAGAACGCGTTGACGTCAAAGACTACAACGAGCCGGTTAAATTAAGTTGTATGCTACCGCGCATGCTTCGAAGTGTTATCGAGCATGCGCGGTTTCTTTCCCCTGCAGGTAAGCATACAGACGACCGGTTTTCTCGGCAGGAAACACTCTCTGCCGGGAATTTTGACGGAAAAATAGAGAGCAGGTTCTCTATTTTTCCCGAGCAGTTTTCCTGTCTAGGGAGCATACACACGGTCGGGATTCCCGGCCATAACCTCTCCTGGCAGTTTTCCTGTTGGGAAAACCGGTCGTGTGTACGAGGCTTTACATTAGTGAGGGGAAAACCTAATACCTCCTTGGTGGGACCCTCAATCCCTAAAAGGGCAATCCACAACTGACTTAATATCGCAACATCTAGTAGCGGTCTTAAAGTCTTCACTTTACCCACACACCAGGAAAATACAATGGGGCCCTCTACCGAACCCTAATTCCGCAGTGGATCCAGAGGAAGGCAAAAAATACCTCTTAAAAACATTAATTTTTGTTCAAAAAGGACACAAAAATCCTTCTTTGGTGTCTACACAAGTACACAAAAATCCTTCTTTGGTGTCTTCTTCCATCCTTGGTATATCTTTGACTGCTCCAAGGGACCCACTGCACACCAAGGCCATTAAGATGAAAAGGCTCAAGGTTTTAAGGCGTAACATTAGTGAGGGGAAAACCTAATACCTCCTTGGTGGGGCCCTCACTCCCTAAAAGGGCAATCCACAACTGACTTAATATCAGGACATCTAGTATCGGTCTTAAAGTCTTCCCTTTAACCCACACCAGGAAAATACAATAGTTTCCCATACCGAACCCTAATCCTGCAATTGATCCAGAGGAAGGCAGATAATACCCCTTAAAAAATATTCCGTTTTGTTCAAAAAGGACACAAAAATCCTTCGTTGGTGTCTACACAAGGTCACAAAAATCCTTCTTTGGTGTCTACACAAGGACACAAAAATCCTTCGTTGGTGTCTACACAAGGTCACAAAAATCCTTCTTTGGTGTCTACACAAGGACACAAAAATCCTTCTTTGGTGTCTACACAAGGACACAAAAATCCTTCTTTGGTGTCTACACAAGGACACAAAAATTCTTCTTTGGTGTCTACACAAGGACACAAAAATCCTTCTTTGGTGTCTACACAAGGTCACAAAAATCCTTCTTTGGTGTCTACACAAGGTCACAAAAATCCTTCTTTGGTGTCTACACAAGGACACAAAAATCCTTCTTTGGTGTCTACACAAGGACACAAAAATCCTTCTTTGGTGTCTACACAAGGACACAAAGATCCTTCTTTGGTGTCTACACAAGGACACAAAGATCCTTCTTTGGTGTCTACACAAGGTCACAAAAATCCTTCTTTGGTGTCTACACAAGGACACAAAAATTCTTCTTTGGTGTCTACACGAGGACACAAAAATTCTTCCTTGGTGTCTACACAAGGACACCAAAATCCTTCTTTGGTGTCTACACAAGGACACAAAAATTCTTCTTTGGTGTCTACACAAGGACACAAAAATCCTTCTTTGGTGTCTACACAAGGACACAAAAATCCTTCTTTGGTGTCTACACAAGGACACAAAAATCCTTCTTTGGTGTCTACACAAGGACACAACGATCCTTCTTTGGTGTCTACACAAGGTCACAAAAATCCTTCTTTGGTGTCTACACAAGGACACAAAAATTCTTCTTTGGTGTCTACACGAGGACACAAAAATTCTTCTTTGGTGTCTACACAAGGACACCAAAATCCTTCTTTGGTGTCTACACAAGGACATAAAAATTCTTCTTTGGTGTCTACACAAGGACACAAAAATCCTTCTTTGGTGTCTACACAAGGACACAAAAATTCTTCTTTGGTGTCTACACGAGGACACAAAAATTCTTCTTTGGTGTCTACACAAGGACACCAAAATCCTTCTTTGGTGTCTACACAAGGACACAAAAATTCTTCTTTGGTGTCTACACAAGGTCACAAAAATCCTTCTTTGGTGTCTACTTCCATCATTGCTATATCTTTGACTGCTCCCAGGGATCCACTGCTCACCAAGGTCATCAAGACAAAAAGGTTCAAGCTTATAGGGCTTAACATTAGAGAGGAGACACCTAGATATTCAATAGGGATGAGCCGAACACCCCCGGGTTCGGTTCGCACCAGAACCTTCGAACGGACCGAAAGTTCGCGCGAATTTTCGAACCCTATTCGTTATAATGGACGCGAACGTTCAAAATCAAAATTGCTAATTACAACGGCCAATATGCATGTTAATGTCATAAAACAGGTTTGGGGACCCGGGTCCTGCCCCAGGGGACATATATCAATGCAAAAAGAAATTTTAAAAACTAAAGTTTTTTCGGGAGCAGTCATTTTAATGATGCATAAAGTGAAAAAAAAAAAAGTGAAATTTTCCTTTAAATATGGTACCTGGGGGGTGTCTAAAGTATGCCTGTGAAGTGGCATGTGTTTCCCGTGTTTAGAACTGTCCTTGCACAAAATGACATTTGTAAAGGAAAAAAAGAAGCCATTTAAAACCACTTGCGGCTTTAATGTCATGTCTTGTCCTGGCCGCCATATGGCTGAAAATCCTTGAGAAAAATGGCATGGCTACCCCATCACCCCCCCCCCACCCCAGCCCCTTTGGGTCTTGTATGGATACTAAGGGGGACCCCGCACCCAAAATAAAACCCTATACCTACAACCCTATATACTCTGAACAGCAGTATATAGGTGGTGCAAACAAGACATGGACTGTAGGTTTGTTCTTAAGTAGAATCTGAACAGGTACATTATGAAGTGTAGCTACATCCCAAAAAAATCAATTTTTAAGCTTTTTGGAGAACATAGGGAGGGGTTATCACCCCTGTAACATTTGCTGTCTTTGCACATCTGTTCAGAACATGTCACCTCACTTTCCGTCCCAATGACAAATGTTTTTGGAAAAGTGGGGTTTTAATTGAAACAAGGATTGGTGATAAAGCATCAGTAGAGAGGAGATACCTTTTTCCCAAATTAAATCTAACAGGATAGAATTTTCCTTCCTAGGGGTAGATTTCCTCTCACTTCCTGTTTTCTCTTGCCGTTTGCAAGTAGGAGTCGTTTGTAAGTTGGATGTTTGAAAGTAGGGGCCTGCCGTATATACTCTGCAGAAATTTGCCCTATTAGATGTTGGTGTAGCCACAAGACTGGTGGGCACAGGAATGGGCCCTGCTGTGAGTTAATAGATCAAGATTTGTACTTGCATGCACCTGTTGAACCGGGCAGAAAAATTGGGCCTTTGGTGGTGGTGGTGGTGGTGGTGGACGGTGTTGCCACAAGACTGTAAGCCCTCACAGTTACTCTTGGTGGGTGCAGGAATGGGCCCTGCTGTGAGTTATTAGATCAAGATTTGTAATTGCATGCACCTGTTGAACAGGGCAGAAAAATTGGGCCTTTGGTGGTGGTGGTGGTGGTGGACGGTGTTGCCACAAGACTGTAGGCCCTCATAGTTACTCTTGGTGGGCGCAGGAATGGGCCCTGCTGTGAACTATTAGATCAAGATTTGTAATTACACGCCCCTGTTAAACAGGGGCTGAAAAATTGTGCCTTAGGCATTGGTGCTGGTGCCACAACACTGCAACCCCTCACAGATACTGTACTTGGAGCACAGCAGTCACACCTGTTGCGAAGCATCTTTTTAAAAAATTGTAATTACACGCCCCTGTTATACAGGGGCTGAAAAATTGTGCCTTAGGCACTGGTGCTGGTGCCACAACACTGCAACCCCTCACAGATACTGTACTCTGAGCACAGCAATGAGACCTGTTGCAAAGCATTGCCTAAAAATTGTAATTACACGCCCCAACAGGGGCTGAAAAATTGTGCCTTAGGCACTGGTGCTGGTGCCACAACACTGCAACCCCTCACAGATACTGTACTCTGAGCACAGCAGTCACACCTGTTGCGAAGCATCTTTTTAAAAAATTGTAATTACACGCCCCTGTTATACAGGGGCTGAAAAATTGTGCCTTAGGCACTGGTGTGGTGGCATGGATCATTGAGGAGGAGGAAGAGGATAGTCAGTGAACATAACAGGACAGTCACTCAGCATCAGCATAGGCAGTCTTGAAGGGATGTGACATTATAAATTATTCCGTTATATCCGCTTCAGGTGTCTGGTAGCTGGTGGTGATCCAAGACTGATTCATTTTTATGAAGGTCAGTCGATCAACCGAGTCGGTGGACAGGCGCACCCTATGATCGGTGACAAATCCTCCAGCAGCACTGAATGTGCGTTCGGAAAGAACGCTGGATGCAGGACAGGCCAGTAGCTCAATTGCATACTGTGCAAGCTCTGGCCAGTGATCCATCCTCAGGACCCAGTAAGCCAGAGGATTTTCGGTGGGAAAGGTGTCCAAGTCTGACCTTGCCCCTAGGTATTCCTGCACCATGTATATCAGACGCTGGCGATGGTTGCTGGAACCGATCATACCTTGGGGCTGCGGACTAAAAAATTGTCTGAACGCATCGGTCAGACGTCCACCTTCCCCACCGCTCCTTCTGCTACTGACCGAAGCCTCAGCAACTCGTCGTCCAGGACCAGGAGTTTGTAACCTCCCAGTTTCTGGGAACGCGTTGCACAGACCTTTCTGCAAGGCCTCCCTGAGATGTCTCATCCTCTGCTCCCTCTGCGACGGCAAGATAAGGTCCGCAACCTTACCCTTGTACCGTGGATCAAGGAGAGTGGCCAGCCAGTAATGGTCACTCTCCTTGATCCGAAGAACACGAGGATCCTTCCGCAGGCTTTGCAGGATCAGGGAGGCCATGCAGCGTAGGTTAGCTGAGGCATTCGGTCCGGAGTCTTCTGGGTCACTGAGGATGACATGATCGCCAGCCACCTCCTCCCAGCCACGTACAA
Source organism: Rana muscosa (assembly GCA_029206835.1). Classification (NCBI taxonomy): domain Eukaryota; kingdom Metazoa; phylum Chordata; class Amphibia; order Anura; family Ranidae; genus Rana; species Rana muscosa. Next base: position 31,854,378 of record CM055117.1, on the reverse strand, counting down.
GTCCACTGGTTTGTTGGGACTGTACATCATCCCTAAAAGACTGCTGCTGCTGATGCTGAGTGCCAGGCTCCACCTCCATGCTCACACAATCCTCCTCCTCCTCCTCCTCCTCTTCCTGTGTGATGGGTGGGACAGAAGGAACATTGTCTGGATAAAGGGGGCCTTGAGAGACAAGGAAGTCCTCCTCTTCCTGCCTCTGTTCTGCCTCAAGTGCCCTGTCCATTATCCCACGCAGCGTATGCTCCAACAGGTGGACAAGAGGTACAGTGTCACTGATGCATGCACTGTCACTGCTCACCATCCTCGTGGCCTCCTCAAATGGTGAGAGGACAGTGCATGCATCCCTGATCATGCTCCACTGGCGTGGGGAAAAAAAGCCAAGCTCCCCTGACCCTGTCCTGGTGCCGTAGTCGCAAAGGTACTCATTGATGGCCCTCTGCTGCGTGTGCAGTCGCTGCAGCATGGCCAACGTTGAGTTCCACCTGGTGGGCATGTCACATATTAGGCGGTTCTTGGGCAGGTTCAGCTCCTTTTGCAGCTCAGTCAGCCGAGCACTGGCATTATAAGATCGGCGGAAATGCACACAGACTTTCCTGGCCTGCCTCAGGACATCCTGTAAGCCTGGGAACCTGCCCAAGAACCGCTGCACCACCAGGTTGAGGACGTGAGCCATACAGGGCACATGGGTGAGCTGCCCCTGTCGCAGGGCGGAGAGGAGGTTGGTGCCATTATCAGAAACGACCATTCCTGGCTTAAGCTGGCGTGGCGTCAACCACCTCTCGGCCTGCCCCTGCAGAGCTGCCAGAACCTCTGGCCCAGTGTGGCTCCTGTCCCCCAAACACACCAGCGCAAGCACGGCATGGCATCTTTTTGCCTGCGTACTCGCGTAGCCCCTTGTACGCCTACGGAGCACCGCTGGTTCCGAGGACAGAGCACTCGAAGAGGACATGGAGGAAGAAGAAGAGGAGGGGGTGGAGGAGAGAGGTGTGTCACAACCAGTAGTAGCATTTTGGAGGCGTGGTGGCGGAACAACCTCCAACACTACTGCACCTTGTCCTGCATCCCTCCCAGCTGCCAATAGAGTGACCCAATGGGCCGTGAAAGAAAGATAACGTCCCTGTCCATGCCTGCTGGACCATGAGTCAGCGGTAATATGCACCTTACCGCTGACCGCCCTGTCCAGCGAGGCATGGACATTGCCTTCCACATGCCAGTAGAGAGACGGAATCGCCTTCCGTGAGAAAAAGTGGCGTTTGGGAACCTGCCACTGAGGAACCGCACATTGAACAAACTCACGGAAGGGGGCCGAGTCTATCAACTGAAAAGGCAGCAGTTGAAGTGCTAGCAATTTAGCCAAGCTAGCATTCAACCGCTGGGCATGTGGATGGCTGGGAGTATACTTCTTTCGACGGTCCAGCAGCTGGGGCAGGGAAATTTGCCTGCTACAATCGGACGTCGGTGTACTGCAAGTACTTGGTTGTGACACACCTAATTCTACACCTTCAGTCCTCTCAGAGCAGCTTTCAGAGAGGACTGAAGATATAGTGGGGATGGAGATCCCAGCTGATGAGGAGCAAGGAGAGGTCCGCTTTGTTCTTTGGTGTGGGTCTTTTATGTGTGCTTGCCAACAAGCTGCATGGCAGGTCGACATATGTCTGCTCATGCTTGTGGTGCCCAAGCGGCTGATGTTTTGGCCACGCGAGATACGCTTGAGACAAATATTGCAAATAGCAGTGGTGCGATCTGATGCACTCGTCTCAAAAAAGGCCCACACCAAAGAACTTTTGTGATAACGTGCAGAGGCAGCGCCCTGCACAGGCGGAGCTCTGCGGTGTGGTACAGTTGCTGTGCTGGCCTCTAGCTGGCCTCCAGGGGGCATCCTGCCTCGTTGGACATGTGACGCTGCATCCTCCTCCTCCTCCTCCTCTCTCCCTTCAGGCACCCACGTGGAGTCAGTGACCTCATCATCCCCTCCCTCTTCACCACTAGAGCAAACCTGGCAGTAAGCTGCAGCTGGTGGAACACTACTGCCAGATTGCTGTCCTTCAGCATCCCCTCTCTCTGCGCGCACACTACTGACTTCCTCAAGCTGGGTATCATCATCCGAGCCTTCGAATCGTTGGGCATCCTCCTGGAGCATGTACCCAACACTGTGCTCAAACAGTTCGGGGGACTCCTCAGGAGGACATGGTGGGTCTAGGGAAGGGGTGGCTGATGATGCCATTGAGTACGCGTTGGCAGCTGCTCTGCCAGTACCCTGAGCCTGGGTGAGAGAGGATGAGGAGGATGAGGAGGGCTTGGTCATCCATTCTACCAAGCCTTCGGCATGATGCGGCTCCACATGTCCAGCTGCCGAAAACAAAGACAAGCGTGTCCCATGGCCACGTGCTGATGACGATGCACGACCACGTCCACGGCCAGCACTGTTGTCTCTAGAAACAGAGCCTGCCTGCCCTGTGTTCTTGCCTCGGCACGCTCTGCCTCTCCTTGGCGGTCTTCCAGCCATTGTAGTCGGTAGTGTATATAGTATAAAAAATAGAACTCCTATGTGTGCTCACAACACACTGTAGGTCCTATGGGTGCTGACACTAACACACTAGAAGTCCTATGGGTGCTGCTGACAAGAAAATATAGGAGCTCTGTTTGCTGCCACTAACACACTAGAAGTCCTATGGGTGCTGCTGAGAAGAAAATATAGGAGCTCTGTGTGATGCCACTAACACACTAGAAGTCCTATGGGTGCTGCTGAGAAGAAAATATAGGAGCTCTGTGTGATGCCACTAACACACTAGAAGTCCTATGGGTGCTGCTGAGAAGAAAATATAGGAGCTCTGTTTGCTGCCACTAACACATTAGAAGTCCTATGGGTGCTGCTGAGAAGAAAATATAGGAGCTCTGTTTGCTGCCACTAACACACTAGAAGTCCTATGGGTGCTGTTGGGGTGCAATGCTGTGCTAACAGCACTGCGGTTGGTACTACTGCAATACTGTACTAACAGTAAGCACGCACCAGACTAATCCCCAGCAGCAGCTAATAACACACTAACTGTGCAATCAGCAGCAATGAACGATCAATGACTTAGGTAGCAATGGTTTAGCAAAGAAATAGCCAATGGTTTAGCAAAGAAGAGCAAATCTTTCAGTATCAAGCAAAGACAGAATCAGCAGACTAATCTCTCCTAAAGCCGGAACTCATGTGACCGGGGCCGATGGCGTGGCGGCCTTTTAAATGGTGGGGCGTGTACTAAAGCCCCTGAGCTGTAATTGGCTACAGGTGTCCTGCCTGTAGCCAATTATTGCTCTCCGAGTTTCGGGCGCTGTGATTGGCCAAGCATGCGGGGTCACAGTGCATGCTTGGCCAATCATCAGCCAGCAATGCACTGCGCCGGCCGCGCCGGCCGCAATGCATTGCGGGGCCGCTCGCATCACACGAATGTGATGCGAACGGCCCAAATAGTTCTGGGCTCGACGAGCGAGCGAACGCCCGATGCTCGATTCGAACATGGGTTCGAATCGAGCACCGGGCCCATCCCTAATATTCAACAAGTAGACGACCTAGAGTGACAGTTTGCTTGCCTAGAACCTCCTGTGTGGTACCCCCCCAGTTGACAGCCCACAACTGTCTCCATACTTGGACATCAGAAACAGCCTTCCCATTGTCAGGCTCCAATGTTTATACTGGCATTAACCTTCTAAAGCTGTCAGATAAACCCTAATGCCGTGTACACACGATCGGTTTTACCGATGAAAACAGTCCGATGGACTTTTTTCATTGGACAAACCGATCGTGTGTGGGCCTCATCTGTCTTTTTTCCATCGGTGATTAAAAATAGAACATGTTTTAAATTTAACCGATGGAAAAAAAAAACTATAGCGAATTCCGATCGTCTGTGTGGAACTCCATCGGAGAAAAAAGAAAAAACCCACGCATGCTCAGAATCAAGTCTATGCATGCTCAGAAGCATTGAACTTCATTTTTCTCGGCTCGGAGTGTTTTACGTCACCGCGTTTGGGACGGTCGGTTTTTTGACTGATGGTGTGTAAGGAAAGACTGATGGAAGTCAGCTTCATCGGAATTCCGATGGAAAAATCTATCGGATTAGAATCCATAGGAAATCCGATCGTGTGTACAGGGCTTTAGAGCCCATTCATACTTGTGGACAACGAATATCAAAGCACCTGCTCTATGCAGCATCTTAATGCGCTGTATAGTAAAGCCCAATGCACAACGCGCTGCAGTATACCACAAAATATATATTGTACATTCTGGTGTACAAAGTTTTCAAAAAGGGTCACGTATGTTTTTCCCCTCATCATGGTTCATTGGCAGCCCATTTATAATGATAGCCCATTTATAATGATAGCCCATTCATAATCCATTTTTTTCCTTGAAAGTTATAGCCTTAAGCCCTGTACACACGGCCGGGAATCCCGTCTATTTGAAAACCGTTGGTTTTCCTGACGGGATTCCTGGCAAGCTTGCCTTGCCAAGCCCTGTGTACAGACAGCCACTCAAAAGAACCAATGTTCTTTTGAATGGCAAGAACGCGGTGACGTCATTGACTATGACAAGCCGGCGCTCGTCACATTCGATGCCGTTGCCGGCATCTTGCTACACCCTACACTACCCTTGTATGCTACCGGGCATGCGTCGAAGTCTTATTGAGCATGCGCGGGTTTCCCTGGACAGGTAAGCATACAGATGACCGGTTTTCTCGGCAGGAAACACTCTGCCGAGAATCCTGACGGGAAAATAGAGAGCAGGTTCTCTATTTTTCTCGCCGGGATTCCAGGTAGTTTTACTGTCGGGAAACCATACACACAAACGTTTTTCACGGCAAAAAGCTCTCCCAGCAATTTTCTTGCCGAGAAAACCGGACGTGTGTACGAGGCTATAGACTTGTTTATTATACACTCCTTCACAGAGAAAATATCAATTTTAATATTGATTGTTTCTCTTTTTTTCCCAGAGTAATCTGAAATAAATAAGTGCTTGAAATAAATAGGAAAAAAAGCACTTTTAATTCTGCCGATATGAATTTAAGTTTCATTTTTACAAGAATGTCATGTTGCTGTGATTGATTTTTTTAAAATCGACAAATGGGTGATAACAAAAGCTCAGGCGCCACATAGGTAGACGATTAAAATAAAGGCAAATTAAGGGCACGCCACTATTCCTACAGCTGGGTAGCTAAATACACAATATATACACTATATTGTCAAAAGTATTGGGACGCCTGCCTTTACACACACATAAACTTTAATGGCATCCCAGTCTAAGTCCGTAGGGTTCAGTATTGAGTTGGCCCACCCTTTGCAGCTATAACAGCTTCAACTTTTCTGGGAAGGCTGCCCACAAGGTTTAGGAGTGTGTCTATGGGAATGTTTGACCATTCTTCCAAAAACACATTTGTTGGACGATAAGGCCTGGCTCGTAGTCTCTGCTCCAATTCATCCCAAAGGTGTTCTATTGGGTTGAGGTCAGGACTCTGTGCAGGCCAGTCAAGTTCCTCCACCCCAAACTCGCTCATCCATCCATGCAACTCAGTCTTTTAAATTTAACAAAAAATTGGGTATATTATTGTGTTTCTTTGCACTAAAATTCATTTTAGTATGTTTTTTCCTGAAAATAACTGTGCAAATATTGTGTGGCATAAAAAAAAATTCAACTACCACCCTTTTATTCTCCAGGGTCTCTGCTTTCAGAGAATATATACTTTTTTAGGGGGCGTTACAGTAATTTCAAGCAACAAAATGCTGGTTTTAACAAGTATGCAAAATTTGAAAGTGATTAATGATCTGGCTCCTGTCGGTGGGAAGGGGACTAAAGACTTCTAACTTTTCTCCAACATTTCTCAACCACAGGGCTTTTTTTCAGTGGGAACATGGGGAAACATTTCTGGCACCCAGGGCCGTTGGAACAGGACAGGCAAAACAAGCAATTGCTTGGGGCCCCGAGCTGACCTGGGGCCCAGGCCTAGGGTGCCTGCCTGCTGCCTGCTGCCTGTCACTGTCCTGGATTTCCACCCTGAGCAGATCCGCGGATTGTGGCCATAGAAAAGGCCGCGGCTTCGGCCTAGCTCCGGAGCGGTGGCTATCTTAATACACCCGGCGGCAGCGGCCGAGGTGAGATGTGGGGACTCGGGAGATGTGGACATTACAGGGGGGAGATGTGGACGTTACAGTGGGGGAGATGATGTGTATATTACAGTGTGGAGTCCCCCTGTCCATCCCACGGTCCCCCTGTCCATCCCACGGTCCCCCTGTCCATCCCACGGCCCCCCTGTCCATAAACAGTGCTAAACAGCATCTTAATGTTAATGTGAGTGTGTATGTGTTTTAAGTATGTTGGATTATATGCAACAGCAGTATTTGCACTATAAACCTTTTTTATTTATATAAAGTGTGGGTGAGCTTAAACTGTATCGCTATGCTGTGGTTTCTGTAGGCTTTGCGTGCGGGGGGGAGGGAGGGGGGCCTCCATGTCCATTTTGCTTGGGGCCCCCAAATTCCTTCAAAAGGCCCTGATGGCACCTCCAGAACTGAATTTATGTAATGCCGAGGGCTGCTGGGGTGTGCTGGAGGGTCTATTGATTCTGGAGACTGGAGGATATCTATTTTTGCAGAGGAAGGGAGTCTATTGTTGCTGGGGAAGTCTTATGTTGCTCATGGGGATATATTGTTGCTGGCGTGGGTCTTAGGTTGCTGGGTAGTCAGTTTTTGCTGGGAAAGATTTACCATTGAGGGAGGGGTCTTTGTTCTGGCTGCTGGAGGGTCTATTGATGCTGGCTACTGGAGAATCTATTGTTACTGGAGGGGATCAATTTTTGCAGGGGGGTCTTTTGTTGCTGGGGAGGTTCTATTGTTGCTGGGGTGGGTTTTATGTGGGAGGGGGTCAATCATTGCTGGGAGGGATCTACTGTTGAGGGAGGGGTCTAATGTTTCTGGCTGCTGGAGGGTCTATTGATGCTGGCTGTTGGGAGTGCATTGTTGTTGGGGTGGATCTATTGTCGCTGGGGTATCCATTGTTGCTAGATCTAATTTACTGCCTTTCTTGTTATCATTAACAAATTACATACGAAATTCTACCACAAAATTATACTTGGTTCTGTATTCTCTAAAAGGGGTGGTACTGGAAGGTGGGTAAGGGGTGAAACCAAGGAATGGTGCTCGGGGGTGGGTAGGGGGCAGAGTCAAGGAGTGACTCAAAATGGAGGAGTTCCTGCACCTAAAAAAAAAAGCCCTGCTCAACCACATACCTGTTCCTGGTGGTAACTCAGAAAGTGCTGAAGTACAGCATCAACAGCCAGAAAACTAGCATTTTCAGAAGGAAACAAACTATGTAATTCTTTTGTATTTCCCGAACCACAATTTCACTTTTGAACGTTCTGAAACATTTTCGTTTTACCGAGAGAAAATAGATTCTCCGCCGGGAAATAATATTCGTTTTATCGACATGCATCAGATAAAAGCGACTGGGGAACTTTGGAGAAAACTGATGACCCTGTCATATTAGAGCTAGATTTTATCCACCCTCCGTTAGTACATCCACGGCGGAGTCACAGCGAGTAAAATTCAAATTTGTATTCACTAGGCAAGACATGCACAGCAATCTCGAAATTCACCTTATGGAACATTTTTTGCACTAATGGGCACATAATTCTATTTTCTGGACATCTTTTGTTGCACGGAGCGAGAGAAAATTTAAAGATTAGCTCTGCTAAGGACTATTTGCATCTAAACTAGCCACATGGCATGATGTGATACCAGGGTTGTACAGGGTTACTGCTGCAAATGCATATAGTCCCTGCACACTTGTCACTGACTGACACCTTTCCCTGCAATGGCACACAGCAGATAGGGAGGGTAACAGCAAGACAATTTTTGGTAATTATTGCCAAAAGGCATCCAAAGGCTTGTTCACACCAGCATTGCCTTACTGCAGTTACTTGGGCTTATCCTCAAAAACAGCTCCCCTCTTAATGAAATCCAGTATATTTCTGGTAACACAGGTGAACAGCTGGAGGCATCCAAGGCCCAAGGACACAGGGGGGCTCCCCACTGGAATTGCAGTATTCCAGTAGCAAATGGGGAAGAGCTCCCCACAGTAGCTGGGTCTTCCAGAGAAGATGGGAGCTATTAGGTTTCTACATAACTGCCCATGGCTGTGCAATACACTTCCCGGTAAAACATTGCTTCTGCATTGCAGCACACCACAATGCATGCCAATCTTTTACCAGGAATTGTATTGTACTACTGCAGCCAGCTGGGTGGAAACCTAATAGCTCCTAGCTTCTCTGGAAGACCAGCTACTGTGGGGAAATGATCCCCAATAACTACTGGAGCATTGCAGTTGCAGTGTGGAGGCCCCCCTGTGTCCTTGAGCCTTGGATGCCTTGCCTCCAGCTGTTCACCTGTGTTACCAGAGATATACTGAATTTCACCACAATGCATGCCAATCTTTTACCAGGAATTGTATTGTACTACTGCAGCCAGCTGGGTGGAAACCTAATAGCTCCTAGCTTCTCTGGAAGACCAGCTACTGTGGGGAAATGATCCCCAATAACTACTGGAGCATTGCAGTTGCAGTGTGGAGGCCCCCCTGTGTCCTTGAGCCTTGGATGCCTTGCCTCCAGCTGTTCACCTGTGTTACCAGAGATATACTGAATTTCATTGAGTGGAGGTCTGTTTATGTTGATACGTCCAAGTAATGGTTTGGGTATCTTCACACCACATGCAAAGGGGCTACATTGGGTGACTATTTCAGTGCAGTCCCATTGCATGGACAAAGCAAAATGCCTTGTCTGCTTTGTGCACGGTTCTTACCACTGTGTTGACACCTTTCCCTGCAATGGCATACAGCAGATAGGGAGGAGAACAGCAAGACAATTTTTGGTGATTATTGCCAAAAGGCATCTAAAGGCTTGTTCACACCAGCATTGCCTTACTGCAGCACACATTAATGCACTGTGCATGAGGTGTTGAATGGCAGTCCCTTTGAATGGTAAACCAATTGAGGAGCCAATTGAAGGGATCCAAGGCCCAAGGACACAGGGGGGCTCCCTACTGGAATTGCAGTATTCCAGAAGCAATTGGGGGAAGGGCTCCCCATAGTAGCTGAGTCTTCCAGAGAAACTGGGAGCTTTTAGGTTTCTTCCTGGCTGCCCATGGCTGTACAATACACTTGCTGGTAAATCGTTGCATCTGCATTGCAGCACACCACAATGCATGCCAATCCTTTACCAGGAATTGTATTGCACTACTGCGGCCAGCTGGGTAGAAACATAATAGCTCCTAGCTTCTCTAAATGACCCAGCTACTGTGGGGAGCCAATCCCCAATAGCTACTGGAGCATTGCAGTTCCAGTGGGTTGGCCCCCTGTATCCTCGAGCCTTGGATTCCTCCAGCTGTTCACCTGTGTTACCAGAGATATACCGAATTTCATTGAGTGGGGGGCTGTTTATGTGGATAAGTCCATGTAACTGTTTGGGTATCTTCACACCACATGCAGTGGGACTACGTTGGATGGCTATTTCAGTGCAGTCCCATTGCATGGACAAGGAAAAATGTCTTGTCTCCTGTGTGCACGGTTCACACCACTACATTGACACCTTTTCCTGCAATGGCATACAGCAGATAGGGAGGAGAACAGCAAGACAATTTTTGGTAATTATTGCCAAAAGGCATCCAAAGGCTTGTTCACACCAGCATTGCCTTACTGCAGTTACTTGGGCTTATCCTCATAAACAGCTCCCCTCTTAATGAAATCCAGTATATTTCTGGTAACACAGGTGAACAGCTTTAGGCATCCAAGGCCCAAGGATACAGGGGGGGGGGCTCCCCACTTGAATTGCAGTATTCCAGTAGCAAATGGGGAAGGGCTCCCCACAGTAGCTGGGTCTTCCAGAGAAGCTGGGAGCTATTAGGTTTCTTCCTGGCTGCTCATGGCTGTACAATACACTTCCCGGTAAAGCGTTGCATCTGCATTGCAGCACACCACAATGCATGCCAATCCTTTACCAGGATTTGTATTGCACTACTGCGGCCAGCTGGGTAGAAATCGAATAGCTCCTAGCTTCTCTAAAAGACCCACTTACTGTGGAGAGCCGATCCCCAATAGCTACTGGAGCATTGCAGTTCCAGTGGGGGGGGGGCTTGTGTCCTCGAGCCGGAAGCCTTCAGCTGTTCACCTGTGTTACCAGAGATATACTGAATTTCATTGAGTCAGGGGCTGTTTATGTGGATAAGTCCATGTAACTGTTTGGGTATCTTCACACCACATGCAGTGGGACTACGTTGGATGGCTATTTCAGTGCAGTCCCATTGCATGGACAAAGCAAAATGCCTTGTCTCCTGTGTGCACAGTTCACACCACTGTGTTGACACCTTTCCCTGCAATGGCATACAGCAGATAGGGAGGAGAACAGCAAGACAATTTTTGGTAATTATTGCCAAAAGGCATCTAAAGGCTTGTTCACACCAGCATTGCCTTACTGCAGCACGCATTAATGCACTGTGCATGAGGTGTTGAATGGCAGTCCCTTTGAATGGTAAACCAATTGAGGAGCCAATTGAAGAGATCCAAGGCCCAAGGACACAGGGGGGCTCCCCACTGTAATTGCAGTATTCCAGAAGCTGGGTCTTCCAGAGAAGCTGGGAGCTATTGGGTTTCTTCTTGTCTTCCCGTGGCTGTGCAATACACTTCCCGGTAAAGCGTTGCATCTGCATTGCAGCACACCACAACGCATGCCAATCCTTAATCGGGAATTGTATTGCACTACTGCGGCCAGCTGGGTAAAAACCTAATAGCTCCTAGCTTTTCTGGAAGACCCAGCTACTGTGGGGAGCCTATCCCCAATAGCTACTGGAGCATTGCAGTTCCAGTGGGGAGGCCCCCTGTGTCCTCGAGCCTTGGTTGCCTCCAGCTGTTCACCTGTGTTACCAGAGATATACTGAATTTCATTGAGTGGGGGGCAGTTTATGTGGATAAGCCCAAGTAGCTGTTTGGGTATGTTTACACCACATGCAGTGGGACTACATTGGGTGGCTTTTTCAGCGCAGTCCCGCACATATAATTGCTAGCAGTATTGTTTTAAAAAAACTTTTTTAGTTTGTTGCTAGCTGTAAACATTTAGTTACCTCCGGGAAGTACAGAGACCTTCTTCTGGTGCATTCTGTGCATCAAAACCTTGGCAAAATGTCTCTACTTCCTAAGACCACATTAACTTTTTTATCTTTTATATTTTATGGAACTGTGCAGGCCATGGCTGGCTGAATTTTTCACCTTATTACCAACACCTGACTAGCCTTTAAATCTTGTATGAACATTTTATTATCTTCTCAAAACTTGATCGTTCTCTGTGGATCCCTCACACCGCCACATTCAAACTGTCTGCACCGGACAAGAGAATTAACTTTATAAAGTTTATTACTTCCAAATCCAACTATTTATAAAGCATTATCTCCCCGCCAGGATTAACGTGGAAACATCTTTCACATTGCAAGGCGAGGATGGTAGCTTTGATGTTGCTCGGTTTTATCCCCCGCAGATGTGAAGAAGCGGCGTTCGTTCCATCTATGCGCATGGATATTAAGCGAACTCTGACAGAGGAAACATGAAATATGGCAGCGCTGTGGTCCTGATGGTAGTCCCATTGCCTAAAATGGCTATTATTGCGGCTAATGTCTGTTTTGTTAGTGTGTTAACCTTCGCTGTCGGAGCCCCAGGCCATATAATGACCACATATTAGTTCCGCATGGTAGCAGCATGCTGTACTGGATTATCACTTGTATGACTTTCAGAGCGAAGGAAATGAAAAGATACGAAGCGCAATGCATCATGTAAATCTCTGGTGTTAAATGTTGGGATGTTGTGCGAGCGGCTGCTCGTACTTCAGAACTTAATGTATATTGATATTTTTATATTATGAGTCCAGAAGGCTATGAATTATAACTCCAGCCAAAGCACTTTATTTGCTGTCTGACCGCCACTTTTTTTAACTATTTCATCCCGGTCGAGCCCCCAAGTTTCAATGGTTAGTTTTGTGATTCACACTTTACCAAATAAAAATCAACTGGACTTATTACACTTAGGAGTCTAGTTATAAAACAAGTTTCAGACATTTTTATTTTATTTATTTACTACAGGTACCGTATATAGCACCAACAATTTACGCAGCACTTCACACATATATACTGTATATACTCGAGCATAAGTCGAGTTTTTCAGCCCTTTTTTTAGCCTGAAAATGCCCCCCTCAGCTTATACTATATATTTGTATGAACTTACACTCAACAGTCATTGATAAAGCCATTTTACATTCCATGTCATGAAGCCAACATATGCTACTATGATTTTCTTGCTATCCATGCCTTAAATACGTGTATGTATATACAAATGAAATTAATAATTTTTATTTATTTACTTCATAATTGCTATGTATTTTTACAATCATCTATGTGAATAAATGTTTTTTATACATCTAACCTTTATTGGTCAATGTCCTCATTTGAAGTCCCAATTTCCCTCTTTTACATATCTAAACCAGGGATGGATGCAAATCTCGATGTGCATCATTTAAAGTCCCAATTCCCCCCATATTTGTATTGGCTTATACTCAAGTCAGTGTCCCCACTTACTGTTCTCTGGTGTCTCCAGGGCTGCTCCGGTGTGTGCGGGTGTTCTCGGGGCAGCTCCGGTGTGTGCGGGTGTTTTTCTGTCTCTCCGCTCTGCTGTGTGCTTTTACTGCGACCGGTGTGAGCCGCGGCTACAACAAAATGGCGTGGACTCGTAAACAATGCAGGCCGCTGTTAGACCTCTTGAGGCGGATCGTCACGCTATACAGAATATGAGGCATATTCTGTATAGCGTGACGATCCGCTTCTAGAGGTCTAACAGCGGCCTGCATTGTTTACGAGTCACCGCCATTTTGTTGTAGCTGCGGCTCACACCTGGCAGTTTCTGTGACTGCCATATCCAAAAAGGACTCTTTCTATGCTAACCCTTCTCCAGTATCCGCTTAAGAAAGTTGACTGGAGATATACTTTATAGTCTCCACCCCATTTTAAGTTTATTTTCTGTATCTCTGCATGGATTTATGACTGCATGGATTTATAACTCAAGTAAAAATGCTACTTCTTACCCATCAACTGCAGTGCTCTGTGCTGAAATAACTGAGCAACCACCACTGTTTATCAAAAGTCTCCTTACACAGACTTATATTGCAGAGGAATAGAGGGGATAAGTTTGACCGGGTCTAATACTGGATGCTGGTTGCTTAGAACACTAAAGAAATTTACCGTACCAGTAGCTGCTGCATTTCCCACCCTAGGCTTATACTTGAGTCAATATGTTTTCCCAGTTTTTTATGGTAAAATTAGGTGCCTCGGCTTATACTCGGGTCGGCTTATACTCGAGTATATATGGTATATATATTTATATATATATATATATATATATATATATATATATATATGTGTGTAGCGGGGTGCTATATTTAAGGGAAGTATCTGAGTGGTAATCAGGCTCAGATACACAAATTGTTAGGGTTCATGGACCATTTCTGTCCCTGGGAGATAGTACTGATGTGCAGTTCCCTGGGGCCTGTAGGTGGCGCTGTTGCCATAGGTCCGGGTTGAACCACAGTACAGGGTTGTGCCTTTTCTTGTCCCCTCTTGACAGCAGTGCGGCGGGGCAGGCAACCTGCTGTGCCTGTCTGGAGAGGGTATAAAAAGGGGCGGCCATCTTCCAGAGGGTTCGTCGTGGGCGTGTGTGTTGCCAATCGGGTGCCCTAGGCCCAGAGGCGGAGTTGCTGTTCCATCCCAGACACCTTCAGTCTGGGGTGAGGTACTAAATAGGAGGCCCGGGGCCCAGCAACCTTCGGCTGGGGTCCGCTAAGGATCGAGAGCTCCCAGGGTACCGCCTTGCGAGGGGACCCGTATCTTGGATCGAGAAGCCAGGGAGGTGACCCTTTCTGAAGACCCAGCGCAGAGTCGTGGTGACAGTGAGAGCCTCTGGTAACTCTCCGGAGGGATATTTTCTCTTCGACATGGGCCAAGTTCTCCAAGAAGGCAGTGCATGTTCTGTAGGTCATAGTGGCAGTGACTCTACGCACACCAGGTCAGTGGCAGTGACCAAATGCGGCAAGGCCCTATTCACCCGGTCAGTGGCAGTGACCATCTTTAACAAGTCAGTGGCAGTGACTTTCATATTCATTAGGTCTGCGATAAAGATCGCACGCCAAACCTGTTCGTGCATATCAGAACAGTAAGAGAACCAAGATTTGAGTTTGTGCCTGGACCTCTCTTCCACTTTATCTGACCTGTGTCTCGTCTCAACCTGTCTGCTCTTAAAGGGACTATTTATTATCCATGTGGAATAAATACAGAAGTTGGACTTTCAGTTGGTGTGGACAGTGGCTTTACTGGGGAGAATTAAGGACTTGCTTCTGGCCAAGCCAGAAGTGAGATCCGCTCGGGAGGATTCAAACACCAGCCGCAGGCAGGCCCGAGAAAACTAACACCGCTCAACCTCCCCATCCAGGAGGGTACGGGCTTATAGTGCGGTGTGCCTCAGTCTTTCCTGCGGAGGAGCCAAGTTAAGAAAAGCAGGTAAAGTCTGGGGTGGGTGCGCTATACGTGGGGGCCCGAGTCCGGGATGTGTCTGCGGTTGAAAGTGTGAAAACCACCCCCAGAAGAGTGAGTTTATTCCCCAGTGAAGTTCCGTGGAGGTCAGGCATATTGTGAACTGCTCCACGAAGAGAACCCTGACTGTGTAGTTCGTGGGCGTGCCTATACAGAAAGCTTGCGAACGATGCAGGAAAAATTAGGAGGAGTCTGGCCACGAAAAGGTCAGTGCGCAATGGAGCAGCGGATGGATAACATGGCGTCTCATGCCACATGGGTTGCGGCTACTACTACCATGAAGATTGCTTCATTCGCTGCTACGTTAACGGATACAGGGATTTGGCTCAAGCCCCGGGGAAGATTTTACCCTCTACGTGTGTAAAGATGTGGAGGCCCTTGGAGTGATTTGTCCCGGCTGCTCGGGACTGGTGGTTCATCTAAAGCCATTCGGGCGATGCAAGAACTGTAAGGAATTTCTATTTGAGGTCGAGCAACCTACGGAAAAGCCTCAGGGCTTCCACCTCAACTGCCTTACAGGCGCCACCACTCTGGACGGAGGAATCAGAGCTTGTACAGCCACCCCTGCGCATACTGACAGGACTTCGGAGGAAGTCAAAGAGGAGCTCATTGTAGCGAGCGAGAGACTGGAGGATGCTGCTTCGGTTAGTACAGAGTCCTTTCTCCCACCGCCCAAGAGGAAGATCGGGTTCGTGAAAGCTTCCCGCGGCCGTGGTGGAGCAACGCCCCAGTGCTTACTCGGAATGGATGCCTCCGAAGGGAAAAGTCCTGGATGTCCTGTTTCTTCTTCAAGCCGAGGTAAGCCAGGGGAAGAGACTCTGTTAAAGGCCCCTAGCCCTGGGGATTCACATGTCAGTGAATCAGCTAGATGGGGTGATTTGTCCTGTGCCAGGAGTTACCTTCCTGTGGAGGAATATGACACCTCCGATCTGGAGTCCATCTCTGATGCGGGTGATGACACCACCATTGATGAACTGTTTGAGAGAAAGGGATGGGATAAGATGCCCCTGTCCTTGTCCCGTAGTGCTAGGGACTCACCCATGTCCATTGGGGAAAATACACCCCGGGTGATGGCTTCCGAACCTGAGGAGGGATCTGTCCCCTTGCCTGCTCCTCCATCATTGGAGGCATCAGTTTCAACAGCCGAGACGAGTTGGGTGTCGCTGCGGGCCCCTGCAACTGGTCCGGAGGTAGTTAAAGTACCTCGGCACCCTGAAGCCATCGTCTTGCCTGGCGCAGGAGACCATGCTACCATGCCGCCACTGTCCTGGCTACAGAGACTGTTCAATCAAAGAGTTGCCAGCGAGTATGGGTGGGAGTACCCGTACTTACCAAAGGAACTTTTATTTGAGGTGGAGGCCTGTAGACAACGGTGGTATGAGGACTTTGTGTGGACTCACATCAAAGTACCCCAGGCCAGGAGATACTACTCATGTTCACCCGCGGCCACTCTGCGGTTTAAGGACTGTAAAGCTGCTTTGATGTTTGGTCAGCATATCCATGCAGACAAGGTACTCATTTGTAGGAAGGACAAGGATGATGTTGAGTATCACATAGACACCTTTGATAGACATTGGAAGCCGTTGGTGTTGCCTGACCCACATTACTACCTGTGAGAGACAAGACTTGATTTTTTTTTCTCCTTGAGTGCATTCTCCTTGAAAACCCAGGAACTTTTGCCCTAAGTTAAGGGGCAGTCTACTCTTTGGAGCAGCGGGAGCTGTTGCTGTTTTGTTGTTCTCTCCTCCCTCCCTACCGCAAAGATAACAAGGACTTTGGGGTTGTAGACAGTTCAGGGTCACAGATCAAGAAGAAGAGGAAGTTTTACCCCGCAGCAGGGATGAGCCGAACACCCCCCTGTTCGGTTCGCACTAGAACCTGCGAACAGACAGAATGTTCGCGCAAACTTTAGAACCCTATTAAATACAATGGACTCGAACGTTCGAAATCTAAAGTGCTAATTATAAAGGCTAATATGCAAGTTATTGTCCTAAAAAGTCTTTGGGGACCTGGGTCCTGCCCCAGGGGACATGTATCAATGCAAAAAAAGGTTTAAAAAATAGACGTTTTTACGGGAGCGGTGATTTTAATAATGCTTAAAATGAAAAAATAAAAGTGAAATATTCTTTTAAATTTCGTACCTGGGGGGTGTGTATGATATGCATGTAAAATGGCGCATGTTTCCCGTGCTTAGAACTGTCCCTGGACAAAGTGTCATTTTTGAAGGAAAAAAAGTCATTTAAAACTCACTCGCGGCTATTAATGAATTGTCGGCTTTTATCAATACATAGAAAAGTCATTGATAAAAAAAAAAAAAAAGCGTGGGGGTTCCCCCAAATTCAATTACCAGGCCCTTCAGGTCTGGAATAGATATTAAGGGGAACCCCGCCGCAAATTTAAAAAAAAATGGCGTGGGGTTCCCCCTTAATATCCATAACAGGCCCTTGAGATCTGGCATGGATTTTAAGGGGAACACCACCCCAAATTTAAAAAAAATGGCGTGGAGTCCCCCCAAAAATCCATACCAGACCCTTATCCGAGCACACAACCTGGTCGGCCGCAGGGGAAGAGGGGGGCCCCCCTCCCTCCTGAACCGTACCAGGCCACATGCCCCCAACATCCCCACAACCCTTGCCCGGTGGTTGTGGGGGTCTGCGGGCGGGGGGCTTATCGGAATCTGGAAGACCCCTTTAACAAAGGGGACCCCCAGATCCCGCCCCCCTATGTGAATTGGTAAGGGGTACATTGTACCCCTACCATTTCACGAAGAAAGTGTCAAAAAAAGTAAATAAAAACACACACACCTTGAAAAAGTCCTTTATTAAAAAAAAAAAATAATAATAAAAAAAAAAAAACATTCCAGCGATGAAATCCAGTGTCCCGCGGCGATCCCGATGTCCAGCACTGTCCGTCATTGGTTGTGCCTGTGCGGACCTGATGGGGAACTTAGTTCGCTGTGTAATACATGAATAGACCCGCCCCTTCTCTCGTTCCGCATCTGGTCCGCTGAGCGGACCTGATGGGGAACTTTAGAAGGGGCGGGTCTATACATGTATTACAAAGTGAGAGAAGTTCCCCATCAGGTCCGCCCCCTCGGTATGTCGGACCCGCCTACATCATTGGCCTGAGCGGGGAACTTCCTTCACTGTGTAAATTTAAATTACACAGTGAAGAAAGTTTCCCGCTCAGGCCAATGACGTAGGCGGGTCCGACATACCGAGGAGGCGGACCTGATGGGGAACTTTGTTCGCTGTGTAATACATGAATAGACCCGCCCCTTCTCTCGTTCCGCATCTGGTCCGCTGAGCGGACCTGATGGGGAACTTTAGAAGGGGCGGGTCTATACATTTAAAACACAGCGGAGGAAGTTCCCCATCAGGTCCGCACAGGCACAACCAATGACGGACAGCGCTGGACATCGGGATCGCCGCGGGACACTGGATTTCATCACTGGAATGTTTTTTTTTTTCTTTTTTTTCTTTTTTTAATAAAGGACTTTTTCAAGGTGTGTGTGTTTTTATTTACATTTTTGACACTTTCTTCGTGAAATGGTAGGGGTACAATGTACCCCTTACCAATTCACATAGGGGGGGGCGGGATCTGGGGGTCCCCTTTGTTAAAGGGGTCTTCCAGATTCCGATAAGCCCCCTGCCCGCAGACCCCCACAACCACCGGGCAAGGGTTGTGGGGATGAGGCCCTTGTCCCCATCAACATGGGGACATCCTCCCCATGTTGAGGGCATGTGGCCTGGTACGGTTCAGGAGGGAGGGGGGGGCGCTCTCTCATCCCCCCTCTTCACCTGCGGCCGGCCAGGTTGCGTGCTCGGATAAGGGTCTGGTATGGATTTTTGGGGGGACTCCACACCATTTTTTTTTTAAATTTGGGGTGGAGTTCCCCTTAAAATCCATGCCAGATCTCAAGGGCCTTGTATGGATATTTAGGGGGAACCCCACGCCATTTTTTTTTAAATTTGCGGCGGGGTTCCCCTTAATAACCATTCCAGACCTAAAGGGCCTGGTAATTAAATTTGGGGGAACCCCCACGCTTTTTTTTTTTCTTATCAATGACTTTTCTATGTATTGATAAAAGCCGACAATTCATTAATAGCCGCGAGTGAGTTTTAAATGACTTTTTTTCCTTCAAAAATGACACTTTGTGCAGGGACAGTTCTAAGTACGGGAAACATGCGCCACTTTACATGCATATCATACACACCCCCCAAGTACGAAATTTAAAGGAATATTTCACTTTTATTTTTTCATTTTAAGCATTATTAAAATCACTGCTCCCACCCAGGTCCCCAAACACTTTTTAGGACAATAACTTGCATATAAGCCTTTATAATTAGCACTTTAGATTTCTCCCATAGACTTTTCGAATTTGCCGCGAACACCCCAAATTGTTCGTTGTTCGGCGAACGGGCGAACAGGCAATGTTCGAGTCGAACATGAGTTTGACTCGAACTCGAAGCTCATCCCTACCCCGCAGTACAGAGGAAACGTTTCTGTTGGGAAGAGTGTTCTGACGTTGGCACTACCACTAGGTGGAGGTGTTGCGCAACTATTATAAGGACAATAAGACATTATGCAGTTTTACTTGCTGGAAGGAAGGGATTCTTCTCTAGGGGAGAGCCTCTTCATTCCAACTACTGTTATTTCAGGTGTGTTTTTCTTTCCCCTGCAGGTGAACGCCAAGCAAGACTGCTGAGGGTGGGTCTTAGCTAGTGCAGTGGGAGGGAAATGTAAATTTTATTGAAAATTTTATGTGATCTTAAATGTTTTATACACATGTGTATTTCTCCTTTTTCTCTTCTGTGTTTCATTTTTTTTCCCCCGTGTTAGGTTAAAGTGTAATTTTTTTTGATAGTCTGTCTCTGGATTGGACTTATGCTGCCTAGGCCTGAGAGGCATGGGTCTACTCCAGACACTGGGGACCAGTGTCTATTAATAGGGGGGAATGTATAGCGGGGTGCTATATTTAAGGGAAGTATCTGAGTGGTAATCAGGCTCAGATACACAAATTGTTAGGGTTCATGGACCATTTCTGTCCCTGGGAGATAGTACTGATGTGCAGTTCCCTGGGGCCTATAGGTGGCGCTGTTGCCATAGGCCCGGGTTGAACCACAGTACAGGGTTGTGCCTTTTTTTGTCCCCTCTTGACAGCAGTGCGGCGGGGCAGGGAACCTGATGTGCCTGTCGGGAGAGGGTATAAAAAGGGGCGGCCATCTTCCAGAGGGTTCGTCGTGGTCGGTCGCGCCCAGGCACCTTAGGCCTGGGTATGTGTGTCGCCTCCGGGTGCCCTAGGCCTGGAGGCCTGGGCATGTGTGTTGCCCTCCGGGTGGCCTAGGCCCGGAGGCGGAGTTGCTGTTCCATCCCAGACAGCTTTAGTCTGGGGTGAGGTACTAAATAGGAGGCCCGGGGCCCAGCAACCTTCGGCTGGGGTCCGCTAAGGATTGAGAGCTCCCAGGGTACCGCCTTGCGAGGGGACCCGTATCTTGGATCGAGGAGGCCAGGGAGGTGACCCTTTCTGAAGACCCAGCGCAGAGTCGTAGTGACAGTGAGGGCCTCTGGTAACTCTCCGGAGGGATGTTTTTCTCTTTGACATGGGCCAAGTTCTCCAAGAAGGCAGTGCATGTTCTGTAGGTCATAGTGGCAGTGACTCTACGCACACGTGGCAGTGACCAAATAGGGCAAGGCCCTATTCACCCGGTCAGTGGCAGTGAACATCTTCAACAAGTCAGTGGCAGTGACTTTCATATTCATTAGGTCTGCGATAAAGATCGCACGCCAAATCTGTTCGTGCATATCAGAATAGTAATAGAACCAAGATTTAAGTTTGTGCCTGGACCTCTCTCCCACCTTATATGACCTGTGTCTCGTCTCAACCTGTCTGCTCTTAAAGGGACTATTTATTATCAATGTGGAATAAATACAGAAGTTGGACTTTCAGTTGGTGTGGACAGTGACTTTACTGGGGAGAATTAAGGACTTGCTTCTGGTCAAGCCAGAAGTGAGATCAGCTCGGGAGGATTCAAACACCAGCCGCAGGCAGGCCCATGAAAACTAATACCGCTCAACCTCCCCATCCAGGAGGGTACGGGCATGTAGTGCGGTGTGCCTCAGTCTTTCCTGCGGAGGAGCCAAGTTAAGAAAAGCAGGTGAAGTCTGGGGTGGGTGCGCTATATATATATATATATATATATATATATATATATATATATATATATATATATCCACTTTATTATGTACACCTTGTTAGTACCGGGTTGAACCCCCTTTTGCCTTCAGAACTGCCTTCATTCTTGGTGGCATAGATTCAACAAGGTGTTGGAAACGTTCCTCAGAAATTTTGCTCCATAGTGACTGTAACGTCACCCCGTGTATGAAAGGGGTTAAAGTAATTTAGGATATTCCATTCCCAAACACCAAGGCAGCTACCGACACTCCAGTCAGGCGAACAAGAAACCCATACGAATAATTCTCCCCCAAATACGAGACGAAGCTACGTGTTGAGGTTCAAACAGGAATATGAACTTTATTGGAAGGAATACAGGCTCTTTATATACCCTTGAGAAAACTGCAGAAACCACGTGAACAATGACCCGGATCCACCCACAACATCACACAATGGTTACATAACGAGCCCCCATTACACATTATTCTGAGTGTAAATACATCCCTTAGCAGACAACAGGTGAGTTCATTAACTAATCCCTTACAGCAGCTGATGACTCAGAGACATGACCTTTCGGCTAGACTTGGCGTCTGTTAGCTCAGAAGACACAATCAACATTATCACAAATAGACCTTCACACAATTGCAGGGTCAATTAGCACAAGCAGCAATGAGATCTAATGACTCTTAAATTGAACTTCCTGGAATGCCCATATAAGGAGGTATACTTCCTGGGCATAGACCTCACAGTGTACAGGGGATAACATATTCATATTTCTTGAGAGATATTGTTAATGAATATTACTGTCCCATTTAAAGTAGTTCAAGATATATTTTCTCAGTCACCCTATGCCCCTAATGGACATAGGGTGATTTAGACATAAGAGGTGCATGGGGAGCTGAAGCAAGGGTATCTCATACTTTCCAAGAGATTCTGGGTTCCACGGGTCCTCCCGTTACAGTGACATGATAACATCACGCAGTTGCTGAAGATTTGTCGGCTGCACATCCAATGATGCCAATCTCCAGTTCCAGCACATCGCAAATGTGCTCTATTGGATGAGATGTGGTGAGTGTGGAGGCCATTGGAGTGCAGTGACCTCATTGTCCAGTGGTGAGATGATCTGAGCTTTGTGACATGGTTCATTATCCTGCTGGAAGGAGCCATCAGAAGATGGGGACACTGTAGTCATAAAGGGATGGACATGGTCAGCAACAATACTCAGGTAGGCCGTGGCGTTTAAATGATACTCAGTTGGTACTAAGGGGCACAAAGTGTGCCAAGAAAATATCCCCCACACCATTACACCACCACCACCAGCCTGAACCGGTGATACAAGGCAGGATGGATCCATGTTGTTTACACCAATTTCTGACCCTACCATATGAATGTCGCAGCTGAAATTGAGACTCATCAGACCAGGCAACGTATTTCCAATCTTCTATTGTCCAATTTTGGTTATCTGTGTGAATTTTAGCCTCAGTTTCCTGTTCTTAGCTGACAGGAGTGGCTCCTGGTGTGGTCTTCTGCTGATGTAGCCCATCTGCTTCAAGGTTCCTTGTGTTGTGCGTTCAGAGATAGTATTCTGCATACCTTGGTTGTAACGAGTGGTTATTTGAGTTACTGGTGCCTTTCCATCATCTAGTCTGCCCATTCTCCTCTGACCTCTGACATCAATAAGGCATTTTCCTCCACACAACTTCCACTCACTGGATATTTTCTCTTTTTCGAACTGTTCTCTGTAAACCTGAGAGATGGCTGTGTATGAAAATCCTAGTAGATCAACAGTTTGAAATACTCAGACCAGCCAGTCTGGCACCAACAACCACGCCACGTTCAAAGTCACCTAAATCCCCTTTCTTCCCCATTCTGATGCTCAGTTTGAACTTCAGTAAGTTGTCTTCACCACGTCTAGATGCCTAAATGCATTGAGTTGCTGCCATGTGATTGGCTGATTAGCAATTTGTGTTACCAAGCAGTTGAACAGGTGTATCTAATAAAGTGTCTGGTGAGTGTATATGTATATATTGAAGATTCACAACAGTCCCTTCCCTCAAGAAGCTTACAATCTAAGGTCCCTAACCCACATTCATACATACACATACTAGGGCTAATTTAGACAGGATTCAATTAACCTACCAGCATGTCTTTGGAGTGCATACCAGAGTCCCCGGAGGAAACTCACACAGGCAGAACATACAGACTCTGTGCAAGTAGTATCATGGTTGGGATTCGAACTGACAACTCTAGTGCTGCCAGGCAGAAATACTAACCACTTAGCCATCGTGCTGTCCTCTGATCATAATATTTTCAGGCATGTAGTGATGACAGCTCTCTAAAAAATAAGTGAAGCCAAAAAAGACAGTCAAGAAATAAGAGCATCAACTATGGTGTCCAATTATAAAAAAAAATCTTCGCACAGCCATCATGAACAATCCCTGTATTGTGTCTAATATGTTTATATCTTTTGATCGTCAGCTCCATCTAGTGGCCATGATGTGGTATTTTTCTGATTGTGGAATTTAAAGGAAAATAATGCATTATGGCCACTAGATGGAGTTGCCGATCATAGGGAATACACACATTAAACTTATTAAAGTGATTATTTGGGATGGCTGTCCAGAGGTCCAGAAGGTCATAAATTATGAAATATAACTCCAGCCAAAACAATTAATTTCTCTTATCATCCATGGACCGACACGGCGTCTCTTACACTTTACACGTGGGTATATGTCCCTGCTTGCAGGAGAAGACCTAGGCAGAATGTTAAATGTTAAAACATTCCAGAACAAACCAGAGCTGAACAGCCCCGCCCAGGGGGGCGGTCCCTCCGGACATTACCCTCACACCTGCAGCTAGCAGGCCTCAGTTTTTTTCTGCCTAGCAGAAGGAGAAGACGTGGCTCTCTCAGGAGCCAGTCTCCTGGAAGATTTTACTTTTATTTTTTATTCCTTTGGGAATTTTATTATTTTATTTTTGAGACCTTCAATCAATTGTCGGCTGGGCAACAGGTTGGGTACACTAGTATCCTCGTAGTCTTCCCTGTCCGACCATGGAGCGTGCTGATCCTCGCCTTGTGTGCGTGAGACTCAGTTCACGACATACCCCATGGCTCCAGGGGTGGCCGGGTTGCTTTCATGCTCCCGCGGTCCTCTCAAGATCGAACAGTACCTACTGTATCTTTCGCGGTGGACCGGGCCGACAGCTACGCAGTACGACTCTGTGATAGGCCTGTCTGAAACAAGCCAGTGAGTCCCTCTATTGGCACTGGGGGTGTTCTCCAAGGTGCTTGCGGGACGGGTAAGTAGTCTCTCCTGCTGCAAGGTGAGTACATGCTGGCTGTGTTTCTGTGTGTGGGGGGTTCTCCCTGTCTCCCCCCTGTATGCTGCTCTCTGCACCCTGTTGTGCTGTTGTGCTGTGTGGGGATACTTGGGGGGTCACTCTGCCTTGGGGGGGCCGCTTCATGACTGTTATTTTTATTGGGAAGTGTTCTGGGGGACTGGCTGTGGTGTTTTCTGTGCGCCATTGGCGCGGTGTTTTATTTTTAAAAAATGCGCCATTTTGGCTGAGGCTTAATGCATAGTTAAACTGGTGCCCGGCGGCCATTTTCTTGTAGCCGCGGCACTTGCACTTTCGTTTTCGGCCTCTAGCAGCGCTGCTGTACGGCGCGGAATACACACATCCCCACAGATTCTTCACCTCAGGCTGCACCAGCACGACTCATACAGCGCTACAGCACGACTCATACAGCGCTACAGCGCGGCTCATACAGCGGTCCCTAGGGGTGGTGAGTACTCCGGGTATCCCCTCCTCAGCCCCAGCACGGCCTGTGGGTGGGCTGTATTATTCACTACAATGGTGAATAAGGTCTCAGAGGGTGGCAATATTGGAGTCTGGTTCACCTGTTTTCTTCACATTGTTAGAGACAACTGACAGTGCTTCTGCACCTGCGGTCCTTAGGGACCAGTTGTCGGCATTCCTGGAATCATTAATCTGACCAGGAGAAAGCAGTGTGTGAGCGCAAGGGAGCAAAAAAAGCCCCTATCCCCACCTTTTTTCCACAAAAAAAAAAAAAAAAGGGGGGTAATGCGCTGATTCAGATATGGGCCTAGCCACTACCGCTCAGGACCCTAGCTCTGATTATATATTTGATGGTTTTGAACAGGACATTCCTTGCAAGGAAAACTCCAGTTCTGTGTCAGTAAATGACAGGGTGCTTGTTTTGTGAACTCATTGATGCAGTGAGGGACACTCGCAAGCTAAATGCTGCGGATGCAGAACCTCAGGCGGATGGTCTCCTCTGGTTCCTTGGGGCCGGGCCTTCTAAAAAGTGTTTTTTTCAATATGTACCTTTCTTTGACCAGCTCACTGACAAGGTCTGGGGAAAAAGCCGCAGAAGTCTTTTATGGTCCCGCGGCGTTTGTCTATCAGATACCCCTTTTAAGGATGCCCTACTAAAAATGTGGGCTTCTCCCCCAGTGGTCGACCCTGCAGTCGCCCGGTTGAACAAGGCCACCATTCTCCCGGTGGAGGGGACTCCTGCATTTAAGGACCCCACTCACAGGAGGTCAGAAGTGGTGAGTAGAGCCATGTTTGCCTTGTTGGGGTCCGCCCTACGGCTTGTGGTAGCGGCGACCCTTGTGTCTCCAACACTTGCGGGATGGGCAACTGTACAGGAGCATGTTCTTCCTCCAGAAACTATTGCTCTGGCCCACAAATGGTGCAGGGCCTGGTTTATGTGGCGACACCACGTTTGACGCGGCCCCTTATACTTCAGGGTATTGCGTGGTCTGATCTGGTTGAAATGCTGGTCTGCTGACCTAGCTTCTAAAAAGCCTCGGAAGGGTTTACCATTAAAAGGTGGTAGGTTTTTTCGGTGCTGCGCTGGATGACATCATCAAGGATGTCACGGAAGGTAAAAGCACTGTTCTTCCTCAGGCTGGCAAGGAGGCCGCTATAAGCAGGGTCCTTCCTTTCCAGAAAAAAGGGGATATTTTCGTCAGTCAACGGGGAGGCCCCCCAGACTGACAGCGGTACAGCTGGTGGACACGAGCGCCCCTGGGTGCGTATGCCGAACAAGCCGGCTCCCTAGCCCGCCTCCGCGTGAAGTCTTGCCCCCTCCCAACTCTGGGGTAGGGGGGACGACTTTGCAGGTCCACGGATCAATGGACCTCCCGGATCTCCTACTGGTGGGTGTGCGAGGTGATCCCCTCAGGTTACAGGATAGGTTCCGTTCCTAATACCAGACAGATTCTTCCCTCGAATCTTCCTCTCCTTCCTGCCCGTCGGGTGGCCCTATGGGGCCTATTCAGGTTTGAGGTCCGGAGTGATTGTGCCGGTTCCGTCACAGGAGAGGTTTCAGGGATTCTACTGGCCTATCTTGGACCTCCAGGTCCTGAATGCCTTCGTGAAGGTGCAAAAGTTCCGCATGGAATCCATTCGCACGGTGGTCAGTGCACTCCGTCAAGGGGATTTTCTGGCGAACTTGGAATTCAAGGACGCCTACTTGTATGTTCCGATCTGCGCTTGCGATCGACGAAGTCCACTATCAATTTGTGGCTCTTCCTTTCGGCCTAGCCCCGGCGCCGAGGGTGTTCACTAAGGTGCTTGTGCCGGTTCTAGCTTGCTGAGACAGCAAGGCATTGCTGTCGTGGGCTATCTGGACGATCTTCTTCTCAGAGCAGGAAATGGCTCAGTATTAGAAGACAGTGTGACTATCGTCAGTCAGACCCTCAGGGACTTCGGGTGGCTCCTAAACATTCAGGAGTCAGTCCGGGTCCCGACTCGAGATTTGGAGTATCTCGGTCTGATTCTTGACTCCTTGGAGGCAAAAGGTATTCCTACCTCCGGGGAAGCTACTGACACTTCAGTCTGCAGTACGGATGCTGACATCCCAAAAAATGGTCGTCAATCCGTTTTTGCATGGGAATCCTGGGACTCATGGTGACCTCTTTCGAGGCCATTCCGTATGCCCAATCACACACCAGGGCATTGCAGAAGGAGATCTTGTTCCCTTGGGACAAATCCCCGTTGTCTTTGGATTTTCCGATCCAGGTGAGCCACCTGGTCAGGGCGTCCCTGACATGGAGTTTGGGTCCCCGGCTCTTCGGTCCGGGAAGTCGTTCCTCCCCGTCCAATGGACGGTGTTCACTACAGACGCCAGCCTGAAGGGCTGGGGTGTAATCTGGGGAGTCCTGTTGGCCCAAGGGCTTGGACTCCGGACGAAGCCTGTTTGCCGATTAATGTTCTGGAATTACGGGCCATCAGACTGTGCCTCTCCTCGTGGTCTGAGAGATTGCAGGATCGTTCCATTGGGATCCTGTCGGACAAGTCACGGTGGTGGCGTATGTCGACCACCTCGAAGCTCAGCTGAGGCTTCCGAGGTCCCCCGTACCCTGAAGTGGGCTAAAGGAAGCGTGCCGGCTCTGTCAGCCGTTTACATTCCGGGCATAGAACTGGCGGACTATTGAGTTGCCAGACGTTGGACCGGGGAGAGTGGTCCTTGCACCCGGAGGTATTTCAACTCCTTTGCCACACAAACGGTGGGGCACGCCGGAGGTGGACCCGATGGCTTCTCGACTCAATTGTAAGTTGTCGATTTGTGGCCAGATCCAGGTATCCTTGGGCGGATGCATCAGAGGCGTCAGTGGCCCATGGGGTCATGATCACCTGATACACGTTTATCCTCCGCTGCAGTTGCTTCCTCGCCTGCTGCGCAGGGTGGCGACCGAGGGAATTCCGGTGATCCTCATTGCTCCGGATCGACCTCGGCTTCACTGGTACGCCGATCTGGTACGTCTCGTCGAGGCCGTTCCCTGATGGTTGCCAATAGGGAGGACTTTCTGTCTCAAAGTCATATATTTCATCCTGCCTTTACAGTCTCGGGCCTTAACGGCATGGCTGTTATAAGCCAGGTGTTGAGAGACCGAGGCTCTCGGACTCGGTCATTTCGTCCATATGAAGGACACGGAAGTCTTCCTCCAGAACTATCTCTGTACCTGGAATAGCTTACATCGCCATGTGCGAAGAGCTGGACTGACATCCTCGGACGTATTCCGTCCTTAGAATCCTGCGTTTCCTACAGCATGGCGTGGCCCAAAGGCTCGCTTTGAGTATCATTTAGGGTCAGTTTCGGCCTTGGCCGTCTTCTTTCGGTGACCACTAGCGGGTCATTCCTTGGTTGGCACCCTTGTACAGGGGGTTCGCCATGGGCTCCCTCCTGTCGTGTCTCCTTTCCCCCCGTGGGATCGGAATTGGTACTCTCGGTTCTCCAGGAACCTCCTTTTGAGAATATCAGGGATATTCCCCTCTTCGCTTTGTCTCAGTGGGTGGCTCTTTTTAGTGGCAATCACTTCTGTTAGACGAGTATCTGAATTGGCGACCTTGTACTGCAAGTTGCCATATTTAGTCATCCATAAGGATAAGGCGGTGTTGCATCCGCGACTTTCTCTTTTGTCAAGGGTGATCTTCACCTTTCACCTAAAATGAGGACATTTGTCCTCCCGTCCTAGTGTCCTCGCCCGTCGCATCCCAGAGTGCGCGCGGCACACTTTGAATGTGGTACGTGCCTTGCAGGTGTGCCTGTCTGCTGCTTCTATTCGGAAGTCTACTCTCTGTTTGACTGTCTCTGGTCAGATACAGGGTCAAGCGGCTTCGTCTGCCACCTTTTTCTAGGTGGATCGGACAAACCGGCTTTCAAGCCTATACTCTCATGGGGCGGGCGCCTTCCTTCCCGGTTACGGCGCATTCCACCAGGGCAATTGGTGCTTCCTGGGTTTTCCGACATCAAGCGTCGGTTGCACAAGTGTGCAAGGCGGCGACCTGGTCGTCTGTTCATACCTTTTCTATGTTTTATAGGGTTGATGAGGCTGCATCTCCGGATGCTTCCTTCGGCCGCAAGGTGTTGCAGGCCGCTGTTTAAAGTGGCAACTCCTCCGTTGGGGAGCTCTGCCTTGTTTTGGAGTGAAGTTTTTTGGTTTTTCCATTTATACTGCTCCCATCCCTCTTGACACTGATTTGGGACATCCCACGTGTAAAGTGTAAGAGACGCCGTGTCGGTCCATGGATGATAAGAGAAAATGGGATTTTTGTACTCACCGTAAAATCCATTTCTCTGACATCCATGGACCGACACGGCACCCACCCTTCCTTTTAGTTTGTGCTGCTTTGCTACGAACTGAGGCCTGCTAGCTGCAGGTGTGAGGGTAATGTCCGGAGGGACCGCCCCCTGGGCGGGGCTGTTCAGCTCTGGTTTGTTCTGGAATGTTTTAACATTTAACATTCTGCCTAGGTCTTCTCCTGCAAGCAGGGACATATACCCACATGTAAAGTGTAAGAGACGCCGTGTCGGTCCATGGATGTCAGAGAAATGGATTTTATGGTGAGTACAAAAATCCCATTTTTTTTTGTCTGGTACCCTTGACGAGCCTTCCCACACGTTATTTTTAAAGGGATTCTAAAGCCCTTTCTTTTTTTCCTTAATGCAATCTATGCATTAAGGTAAAATACTCTTTGTGTCACAGGATCCCCCCCTCATCCCCCTTATACTTACCTGAGCCCATTCTCAATCTAGCTCTGTGCATGAGAGCAGCATCTCTTTCCACTGTCTCCCTCCTCACAGGGCACATTCTGTGATGAGGAAGCAGAGGAGGGTCTGAGCCACACTGTCTGTTTCAATAGACGCAGGCAGAGCAGCTCGGGAGTAAGCCTGCACAAGTTCCCCCACCAGATTTCTATGGGGCACTTGCCAAAGAGGAGGAGCCAGGAGCACCAGTGGGGGACCCTAGAAGAAGAGGATAAGGGCTGCTCTGTGCAAAACTATTCCAGAGAGCAGGTAAGTATGGCATGTTTATAATTTTTAATAAAAAAACAAAGCTATACAATCGCTATAACTATTTCATCCCGGACGAGCCCCCAGAGTGCATTGGCTACTCCTGTGACTACTGCTTTGGCAAATAGGGGTCTATTTAAAAAAACATTTACTCAGACATTCTGCAAAAATAATTTTCTGGCACGTACTAAGGGCAGCTCTCTATAACACAGGTAAACCCAACATAGGTCACTGTAGTAGTGATTTAAAAAAAATGGCCAAGAAGTGAGAGCGCCAACCATGGAGTCCATTTCTAAAAAAAAGTCTGATGCCGCGTACACACGATCAATTTTCTCAACGGTGAAAACACCGTCGAGAAAATCGACGGGAAAAACAAAATTTTTTGGTCGAGAAAAACGACCGTATGTGGGCTCCGTGGCAGTGTTTCCCTATGGGAAAACTGCCGCGGAAAAAAACGACGGGAATCACGACGAGAAAAATTAGAGCATGTTCTAATTTTTCTCGTCGTGATTAATGCCGTTTTTCCCGTCGAGAAAAACGTCAAAAAGCCCACAGACGATCGTTTTTCTCGTCCAAAGGAAAAAATTTCATTTTTCTCGACGGGAAAAACGGTTGTGTGTACGCGGCATAAGTATTTGCACATCCATTATGAATAATCCCTGTACTGTGTCTATTGTGTTTTTTTTGTTTTTTTCGATTGTGGCATTAATGTGGTATTTTCCGGATTGATGTATGCCCTCACTATTTGCCTGAAAATTATTCTTCACGGAATGTCTTAGCAAATGTTATTAGAAATAGAGCCCTAAGTGTAATAGGTCCAGTTGATTTTTATTTGCCAAAGTGAGAAAGCTGGATGAATACTTCAACATTTTTTATAAATGGACCACATGTCTTTTGTTTTTAACTATTTCATCCCAGTCCAGTGTGTCTTATATTCTGCATCTACAAGCCCTGATAAAGGGAGATTGGTGAGCCCATGAAACATGTTGGCTACTCCTGAAACTCTCATGTTGGGAAATAAAAATCAACTGGACCTTTTACACTTAGGGGTCTATTAAATAAAAAATAAATAAAAAAATGTATAATAATAATAATACTAATAATAAAATATATATATATATATATATCTATATATATATATATATATATATATATATATATAGGCTCAACAGTTAAAGTCCTGAGCTACTAGCCAGGCCTTAAGGGTTACTCGCCACCAGTTGCCCCACACAGCCCCTTCCCTGCCCTGCCCATAATTCCGCCCCTGAACACGCCCTCATAAATCATCTCATGAAACACTGTTAAATGTTTTATGCAGAAGTTAGAAAAATAAATATTAATAACAACTTTTTCAGTGCCCATCATTGCAGCCTCATCAGTGCACATCAATGCAGCCTCATCAATGCCCATCAATGCAGCCTATCAGTGATCATCAGTGCCCATCAGGGCAGCCTCATCAGTGTCCATCAATGCAGCCTCATCAGTGCTCATCAATGCAGCCTCATCAGTGCCAATCAGGGCAGCCTATCAATGCCCATCAGTGCAGTATCATCAGTGCCACCCCATGAGTGTCCATCAGTGCTGCCTCATCAGCGCCCATCAGTGCCACCTCACCAGTGCCCATCAATGCAGCCTCATCAGTGCATCCTGATCAGTGCCCATTAATGCAGCCTCACCTGTGCCCATCAATGCAGCCTCACCTGTGCCCATCAATGCAGCCTTATCAGTGCAGCCTGATCAGTGCCGATCAATGCAGCCTCACCTGTGCCCATCAATGCAGCCTCACCTGTGCCCATCAATGCAGCCTCACCAGTGCCCATCAATGCAGCCCCATCAGTGCAGCCTGATTGGTGCCCATCAATGCAGCCTCACCAGTGCCCATCAATGCAGCCTCACCAGTGCCCATCAATGCAGCCTCACGTGCCCATTAATGTAGCCTCGCCTGTGCCCATCAATTTAGCCTCGCCTGTGCCCGTCAATGCAGCCTCACCTGTGTTCGTCAATGCAGCCTTACCTGTGCCCATCAATTCACCTTCACCTGTGCCCGTCAACGCAGCCTCACCTGAGCCCATCAATGCAGCCTCACCAGTGCCCATCAATGCAGCCTGATCAGTGCAGGGGAAGAGAGAGGGGAGGAAGAGGAGAGCTTGCTGGATCATCACAGAGCAGGGATCGCTGGCTGTAACAGCTTTCATTTGAATTGCCCGGTGTTCTTGACGCTCATTGTCACACAGTCCTGCCTCCTGGCGCGGCTCCTATGATAGATGTCCCGGAATTCAGTCTATCAAAGAAGCCAGTCCAGGAGGCGGGACTGTGTGTGATGGCGAATGCCCGGCAATTCAAATGAAAGCTGTTACAGCGGGGCGATCCCTGCTCTCCGATGATCCGGCCAGCTCTCCACTTCCTCTCCACTCTCTTCCCATCGGCGATTACTGGGAGAACGGCTCCCATTCAACTCTGCCCGCCAGCATTGCTCGCCCCCCGAGGCAGCCCACGCTCGCCCTCAATAATTTTCCACTTGTACGATGCAAACAGGGGAGTGGAAAATTTGAGGGGTGTATATATATATATATATATATATATATATATATATATATATATATATATACAGGCATTCGCACAGCCTTCACGAGTAATCCCCATTTTGTGTCTAATATGCTTGTTTTCTTATGATTGTCAGCTCCATCTAGTGGCCATAGTGTGACATTTTCCTGAAATACTGTAAAGTAAAAATACAGCATGATGGCCACTAGATGGCGCTGACGATCAAAAGAGATATACATAATAAATACATTATGGGGAATAATCATTATGGCTGTGTGAATGCTGAGGCAAGTTTCTTAGATAAATAGACCCCTACACTACAAACTTTCTGCTTTAATTGATGTCTGACATGAACAGCCATCATCATGGGCAATACAAAAAATGTATTGTGGGGATCGACTGAAGTTACCACATGAGTGTTATTTAAACAAATCATAATTCTTTATGTAAAAGTCAAATCAGAAGAATGACCTTTCACTGGGGCTGATGTACACTTCGAGGTTCTGCCAGGCAGAAGATTCAGGTGAAGATTAAATAGCAACTGACGAGAAATACGGGACTGCAATGGTTAAACGGCTATTTCATGCAAGAAAAACATAATAATTTCACATCTATGTGATAAATGCGAATTGAACATTTTTACGAGACAATTTTAATTTGATAAAATAATGAACACAGTTAAAATAACTCCCGCCGCTCAGTAAATTGACCCCTATGAATTGGTATTAATGAATTATGTGTTATTAGTTCTTTAATTGGATATTATGGGTTTCTTTTCTTGTTATGACTTTACTATGGCAATTGTGCGACTTGATCCTCTACCCACAGTCGTGCTACACTTGAATATACTTTAACATATTGTAAACTATGATAAACCCTAACATTTGCTCATATTTATTTATATCCTTTCATTTTAAAAACAAAAATACTAATTATTCCTTACACCAGGGGGGTCTCTAAAACTTTCTAAACAAAGAGACAGTTTACTGCCCTTTAGACTTCAAGAGGGCCAGACTGTGGCCAGTGGGAGTAAAGAAGGTCTCAACGTCAGTGTTAAAAAACAATGCCCCATCTTTGGTGTCAGTGGGAGGAATTGTGCCCCATAATTGGTGTAGTTGGGCCCCATTGCTGGTTCATTGGAAGAAATTGTGCCCCATCATTGGTGTCATTGGAAGGAATTGTGGCCCACCATTAATGTCCTTGGGCCCCATCGTTGATGTCATTGGGAGGAACTGTGTCCCATCATTGGTGTCATTGGGCTCCATTGTTGGTGTCCTTGTGAGAAATTGTGCCCCATCATTAGTGTCATTGGGAGGAATTGTGTCCCATTATTGGGGTCATTGGGAGGAGTTGTGTCCCTTCACTGGTATCATTGGGAGAAATTGTGCCCCATCATTGGTGTCATTTGGAGTAATTGTGTCCCATCATTGGTGTCATTGGGAGGAATTGTGGCCCATCATTGGGAGGAATTGTGGCCCACCATTGGTGTTCTTGGGCCCCATTGTTGGTATCATTGGAAGAAACTGTGTCCCATCATTGGTGTCATTGAGCTCCATTGTTGGTGTCATTGGGAGGAATTGTGTCCTATAATTGGTGGCAGTGAGTGGAATTATGCCTCTTTATTGCTGTCAGTGGGGAGAATTATGCCCCATTGTTGGTACCAGTGGATGAAAAGGGGCTGAATCTGGCCCCCGGGCTGCAGTTTGGAGACCCCTGCCTTACACTAAAGTGCCCCTTAAAGTGGAACTGAACTCAAAAAGTGAAGATTTGCTATACTATCTGTAATATGCAGAAAGACCTGAAAAATCAACCTTTTGTCTGGGATTCCTCCTGAAAAATAGCAAAGAACTTCCTGGTACTGTATGTGAGTGTGCCTTGGAACTTCTGCATCTATGGCCTCATAGTTATATATCTGCAGTGTGACATCTAAGCCACTGCTGCTTTCGACATGGGGAGTAGAGATGAGCTTTGGACTAACCAGGAATTTCTCCCGAACTTGAGCTATTCAGTTTGCTGAATGCCTCAAAAATAGCATAGAACTTCCTGGTATGTGAGTGTGCCTAGGCACTCCTGCGTCTACGGCCTCATAGTTGTATATCTGTACATAGTTGCCAACAGTCACGGATTGGCCGGGACGTTCCCGGGATTCAAACCCTTTTCCCGGATTTATTTTGTCCCGGCCAATGTCCCGGCCAATCCGATTTTTCCCATTTTCCCCGAATTTGGACGCCGCAGGCCGCCGCCGCTAGAGGTCCACGGCTGGCGGAGACAATGTCTCGGCCGGCCGCCATGTTCAAGAAGACCAAAAACACGGATGTAGTACAATAGAAAATAAAGCCGCTGCGGCGCCGCCCACACCCCGCACCTCCCCGGGGGTAGGCGGCGCCGCAGCAGCTTTATCTTCTATTGTACTACATCTGTGTTTTGGCTGGCCGGCAGGCCACCCCCCCGCCCCGCCCCGCTGCAGGTCTGTCTGTAATGGAAAGGGGCGGGGGTCGGCAGCGCCACAGCTTAATTTTTTTTTTCAGCCACACTGTCGGCTCCGCCTCTATTTTGTTCCCCTTCGGGGAAGGGGAAACAATAATGGCGGCCGAGACAGGAGACGCCTGTGGTTAAGGGGGGACTCCGCTGGGGATGCCTGTGGTAAGGGGGGACTCCGCTGGGAACGCCTGTGGTAAGGGAGGACTCCGCTGGGGACGGCTGAGGTAAGGGGGGACTCCGCTGGGGACGCCTGATGTAAGGGGGGACTCCGATGGGGACGCCTGATGTAAGGGGGGACTCCGCTGGGGACGCCTGAGGTAAGGGGGGACTCCGCTGGGGACGCCTGAGGTAAGGGGGGACTCCGCTGGGGACGCCTGAGGTAAGGGGGGACTCCGCTGGGGACACTTGATGTAAGGGGGACTCCGATGGGGACGCCTGAGGTAAGGGGGGACGCCGCTGGGGACACTTGATGTAAGGGGGACTCCACTGGGGACGCCTGATGTAAGGGGGGACTCCGCTGGGGACGCCTGATGTAAGGGGGGACTCCGCTGGGGACGCCTGATGTAAGGGGGGACTCCGCTGGGGACGCCTGATGTAAGGGGGACTCCTCTGGGTACACCTGATGTAAGGAAGGACTCCGCTGGGGACGCCTGATGTAAGGGGGGACTCCGCTGGGGACGCCTGATGTAAGGGGGGACTCCGCTGGGGACGCCTGATGTAAGGGGGGACTCCGCTGGGGACGCCTGATGTAAGGGGGGACTCCGCTGGGGACGCCTGATGTAAGGGGGACTCCTCTGGGTACACCTGATGTAAGGAAGGACTCTGCTGGGGACGCCTGATGTAAGGGGGACTCCTCTGGGTACACCTGATGTAAGGAAGGACTCCGCTGGGTACGCCTGAGGTAAGGAGGGACTCCTCTGGGGACGCCTGATGTAAGGAGGGACTCCTCTGGGGACGCCTGATGTAAGGAGGGACTCCGCTGGGGACGCCTGATGCAAGGACGGACTGCTGGGGAGGCACCTGATGCAAGGACGGACTGCTGGGGAGGCCATCTGGTGGCAGGCGACGTGGCAGGTAACACGCTCAGGGCTTCCACTGATTCGGCATTATGGTGAGTTGAATGATTTCATTTTATATTACAATGTAAAAATAGAAATAATGCACTTCAATCATCCTGACACCGTAACAACCATGGTGCCGGGATGATTGAAGCGCCAACAGGTGTTTTGGAGTATCCTTATCTGCCAATTTTGTTACACATTTCTATTGTGGTGTAGGATCTGGCTTCTTTCTTTCTATTTCTTTCTCTCTCTTTCTCTCACCTCGGACTCTAGCCCCACCCCTTTGAACCACGCCCATTTAAACCACACCCACTATCGTACGTAAACCACACCCATTTTTCGCCGCGACTTTCACTCCGACATGACACGCCTACAAACGAATGCCCCGCCCCCTTATTATAGCAAGGCTCCGCCTCAATACAAAAAAAGTGTCCCAGATGTTTTTTTTGCAATGTTGGCAACTATGTCTGTAGTGCAAGCTCTAAGCCACTGCTGCCTCTGAATGTTAGTCTCAGTAACTAGATATGAGCTTTGGATTTGGGTTGACCATGAATTCGACCAAAAACTGAGCTGTTCACAATTCACTAAATGTCTGAAAAATAGCAGAGAAATTCTTGGTACGTGTGCCTAGGCACTCCTGCGTCTACGGTCTCATAGTTGTATATCTGCAGAGTGAGATCTAAGCCACTGCTGCTTCTGACTGCTAGTATCAGGGTTAAGCTTTAGGTTTGGGTCAACCCATGAATTTTTCCTGAACTTGAGATGTTCACAGTTTGCTGAATGTCTGAAAAATAGCGTAGGACTTCTAACTAGTTAAGAGCTTTGGGTTTGGGTTGACCATGAATTCGACCCAAACCTGAGCTGTTCACAGTTCACTAAATGTCTGAAAAATAGTGGAGAACGTCCTGGTATGTGAGTATGCCTAGGCACTCCTGCATCTTTGGCCTCATAGTTGTATATCTGCAGTGCCCGATCTAAGACACTGCAGCTTCTGACTCATAGCCTCAGGAATGAACTTTAGGTTTGGGTCAATTGTGAATTTTTCCCGAAATCCAGCTGTTCACAGTTTGCTGAATGTCTGCAAAATAGTGTAGAACTTCCTGGTACATATGTGAGTGTGCCTAGGCACTCCTGTGTCTATAGCCTCATAGTTGTATATCTCCAGAGTGAGAGCTAAGCCACTGCTGGGTTTGGGTTGACCATGAATTTGACCCTGAGTTGTTCACAGTTCTCTGATGAATGTCTGAAAAATAGTGTAGAACTTCCTGGACACCAAGTTGTTGAGCGGGTGGGGGGGAGGACATTGACACCGTTCGCGGCAGGGGGGGGCGCCCGTTTGCAGGAGGGGGGGCACTTGCGGGAGAGGGGGCTGATCGCGGGAGGGGAGGGGGCAGATGGCACAGTATTACATTGGAAATGCGGGGGGGAATGTCTTTCCTCCTCCACCAGTGCTGCCACCTCGAGTCCTCTGGCTCCTCTTTCTGCTGTGCTGTGCTGCCCTCTGCTGGGGCCCCAGGACAAGTTTGCAGCTGCTTGGTTTGCCTGTCCTGTTCCGACGCCCCTGGGCACACCTGCGTCTATGGCCACATAGTTGAATATCGGCAGCATGAGATCTGCACTCCTGCCTCTGACTGCTAGTTTAGGGAAGCACATGCTGGAATGAGACCAGCAGCTACCATGGAACAGGAGCGTTACACCACTCCTGATTCTAGGTACGTGACATTTTTCACATAGACCCTCAATTAATTATTATATTGGTTCCTCGAGACTTTGAAAGTTAATATAGGGGTTCCTCAAGACCAGAAAATTATTATAGGGGTTCCTCTAGACCATAACAATTATTATAGGGGTTTCTCAAGACCTGAAAATGATTGTAGGGGTTCCTTGAGACCTGAAAAATAATAAAGGGGTTCCTTGAAACCTTCAAAATAATATAGGGGTTCAGAAATATGAGGAAAGCACTCCTATGGCCACATTCATAAGGGAATTGATACAACAAAAAGAAAAAATTGGGCATGAAATAGCCCAGGGTCGGACTTTAGAGGCACAATGGACAGTAGTAGGTATAAAAAATATTTTATTTATAACAATATGTGGTACAGAAGAGCAAAAAACGATAAAGAGTTAAAAGCATATGATACATTCTATACACAATACATGACAAAGATGAACATGCTTAGTATACATAGTCGTGAGCCCCTGTGTGTCTTCTGTACCACGTATTGTTATAAATAAAATATTTACCTACTACTGTCTATTGTGCCTCTAAAGTCCGACCCTGGGCTATTTTATGCCCAATTTTTTTCTTTTTCTTTTAATATAGGGGTTCCTCAAGACCTGGAAATTATTATAAGTGTTCCTCGAGACCTTGCAAATTAATATAGGGGTTCCTTGAGACTTGAAAATGATTATAGGTGTCTCTCAAGACCTTGAAAATTATTATAGGGGTTCCTCAAGACTTTGATATTATAATAGGGGCTCCTCAAGACCTTGAAAATTAATATAGGGGTTCCTCGAGACCTAAAAATTATTATAGGGGTTCCTCAAGACCTGAAAATTAATATAGCGGTTCCTTGAGACCTGAAAATTATTATAGGGGCTCCTCGAGACCTTGAAAATTAATATAGGGGTTCCTCAAGACCTGAAAATTATTATAAGTGTTTCTCAAGACCTTGCAAATTATTATAGGGGTTCCTGGAGACTTGGAAACTATTATAAGGGTTCCTCAAGACCTGAAAATTATTTTAGGGGCTCCTCGAGACCTTGAAAATTAATATAGGGGTTCCTCAAGACCTGAAAATTATTATAAGTGTTTCTCAAGACCTTGAAAATTATTATAAGTGTTTCTCAAGACCTTGAAAATTATTATAGGGGTTCCTGGAGACTTGGAAATTATTATAGGGGTTCCTCAAGACCTGAAAATTATTATAGGGGTTCCTTGAGACCTTGAAAATTAATATAGGGGTTCCTCAAGACCTGAAAATTATTATAAGTGTTTCTCAAGACCTTGAAAATTATTATAAGTGTTTCTCAAGACCTTGAAAATTATTATAGGGGTTCCTGGAGACTTGGAAATTATTATAGGGGTTCCTCAAGACCTGAAAATTATTATAGGGGTTCCTTGAGACCTTGAAAATTAATATAGGGGTTCCTCAAGACCTGAAAATTATTATAAGTGTTTCTCAAGACCTTGAAAGTTATTATAAGTGTTTCTCAAGACCTGAAAATTATTATAGGTGTCTCTCAAGACCTTGAAAATTATTATAGGGGTTCCTCGAGACTTGGAAATTATTATAGGGGCTCCTCAAGGCCTTGAAAATTAATATAGGGATTCCTCAAGACCTGAAAATTATTATAAGTGTTTCTCAAGACCTTGAAAATTATTGTAGGGGTTCCTCGAGACTTGGAAATTATTATAGGGGTTCCTCAAGACCTGAAAATTATTATAGGGGCTCCTTGAGACCTTGAAAATTAATATAGGGGTTCCTCAAGACCTGAAAATTATTATAAGTGTTTCTCAAGTCCTTGAAAATTATTATGTGTTTCTCAAGACCTTGAAAATTATTATAGGGGTTCCTGGAGACTTGAAAATTAATATAGGGGTTCCTCAAGTCCTTGAAAATTATTATGTGTTTCTCAAGACCTTGAAAATTATTATAGGGGTTCTTTGAGACCTGAAAATTATTATAGGGGTTCCTCAAGACCTGAAAATTATTATAGGGGTTCCTCGAGACCTGCAGATTAATATAGGGGTTCTTGTGGGGTAAAAAGTTTGAGAGAGGCCTCTCTACAGAAATAAATGTATCTGTTGAACAAAAACCAAGTTGCATATTTTGCAAAAAAAAAAAGATATGACATGCCACGGAATATTTACTTGACATTTCACATTATCCTCTCATGTTCCAAATGATAAGCAAAAAAATCCATCACGGCACCAACTAGCAAAAAACACACCAGCTGTAATGACCATCATTACGGCAGAGGTGACCCATCGCATCGCCTCCGTATTAGATGTTCTTATTTTCTGCTAAAACACGGTTAGCCAACCCCAAACCCGGCATTCATAAAAGGAAATTGGCAGATGAGAGCTAGCCCAAACAGCGCGGCACATTTCTCTGAAATGAAAGTTAAAAGACCATAATTGTGTGTTGTTTTGACTCTTCCCCATAGCACTGCTTCTACAGTAAAAAAATAAATAAAAATGAAGTCGACCTTTGAACCGTGTAGAATCCTGCGGATAATTCAGCGCTGTATGTATACCGCTAATAATAAAAGAGTTCACATTACCACTGCAGGAAAAAAATATTAAATGAAGTTTAGAAACTGATACATTGGAGAAAAATCCCCTAGCATTTATATTTACTATTTGCAGCAAGCAGGGGGCAGCAGCAGGCCTGTAAAGCAGCTGAAACTCCAAAGAAAGGAGGGGAGATCAGATTACACACACTACTTCTATAGAGCCTACCTAGCTTTCCTAACGGAAGGCAAACTTTTTTTTTTAACCTGTCAGGTTTTTATAGCTGTTTGTCACCCTCTCTATTTGTCCTGGTGACTGGAAGTGAAAGAAAGACACAGATTTTGAGTTGTCACCAGAACAAGAATAGATGGGAAATCCTCCAAAGGGGACACTAATTCTGGTGGCTACCAGGGATTTCCCTCTTTTTTTGGAGGGATTTCCTATCACTTCCGACTGTAGCTGTGGGACAGGAAGTGAAGGGAAATCTCTCCAGGGGGACACAGATGCCAAAAAACCAAACAAAAAAAAAAAAAAACACAGGTGGGGGTTACAGTATAATGAATATAAATATATATAGATAGATAGATAGATAGATAGATATTATATTTACTAATTGAGTTAATGTTAATATATATATATATATATATATATAGATATATATATATATATATCTATATGTAGCGGGGTGTTCCCTTATCTTGGGAAGAAACTACATTACCCATAACCCCATTCTTGTTATGACGTTCCACCGCAGAGACTCATGGGAGGGGGGTTATAAAAGGAAGAGGCGGGGCCGGGCTCGGCCTCTTTGGGGACACGAGACTTCACAGACGGATCCTCCTGTGCGGATGTGACGGAGGGGCAAGGCCTGAAGCCTGAGGCCTTGCTCTGCACCGAAGAGCCTTCCATCCTCCCCTCTGCGAGCCGGGGTGGCATCTGACTTTGTGAGCTACCGCCTTGTCGGATCGGGGACCCGATCGTTGGAGAGATCGAGAGTGTGTGACACGGCCGGTGGAGGTTTTCCCGGACTGGATCCGTAGACCGGCGGGTGAGAGGGCATAAGCCCAGCTTAGATACTGTTGCTGTGTGTAGGCCTATAGACTGCCGTGGCCTACAAGTTATTTTCATACCCCTTGGATTACAAAGTTATACTCTGTTTAAGTGCACCACCATTACAGACCTGCCGGTGAAGAAAGAAGGACTAAGCTAAATATTAGAACCAGGCCTGGTGGGGATTCTAGCGTGTTTGATTGCTGCGCCATAGGGCACTTAGTTAACGGTCGCCCGTATGGCGCACTTGTAGCGTGTGTTACTATATAGTGTGTTAGAGTGGCAGGACGCTGCCCTTAGGAGTGATTGTCTAGAACTGTGATTATTGTTACCCCTTTTATTCATATTGAGAATTGACGAGTAAAACACTTTACCTATTACAATCCATTACTGTGTCCTTGCTTAGTTATTCTATTGCATAGGACATATCATTGATTGTTAGTACTAGCTGTGCCAGAAGGGGGTAGAGCCTATTGCCGGGGGTTGGCGGAGCTGCACTCAGGGCCCAAATCTAATTCTGCGGCCTCCTTAGTTGGAGGTATCGCTACACGTGGGGGTTCTCGTCCGGGATCCTGATGCAGCAAGCGAACGCCAGAAGTGCCGGCATGGACCCCATGGATTCAAGAGCGGTAGAAGAGTGGTGCAAAGCCGCTAATACAGAGCCAAAACAGTCGATAGCCATTAGCCTCCCTGGGGAGAAATGGTCAAGTGAGACGGTAGAGGAACTGCTGAGTTCAGTGTCCCCAGATCACACACCGTGGGTGATAGACATGAAGACAGACCCAAACATCTCATATCAATACGCATTAGTGGAATATTGGGACGGGATGCCAGAGGCCTGTAAGCACAAGTGTCTGCGGACGCCAGACAACAGAACATTTAGGCTGGCGCACGCAATAACTGTAGAAAGGGAACCATCCCCTACGGGATCGCCACAGGCTGCGGCCCGAACTACACCTGAAAGAGAAGACAGGGCGCCACCTCCGGTGGCACCTGCATCGGCCACTGCTATATCACCAGAACTGATAAATGCAATAGGGGATTTGCTAGCCAAATGTCAGAAGACAAGTACGGTGCATGTGGAAACTAGCTACCGGAGACTAAAAATATTCTCAGGGAAGCTCCCTGTCCCGGCAGGGGAAGAAGATTTTGATACTTGGGTGGAACAGGCATTACAGGCAGTGGAGGCATGGGAGGTGCCGGAGGCACAAAAGAGGCAGCGAGTGTTAGAAAGCCTTAAAGGTGCAGCAGCAGAAGCAGTGAAAAGTTTCCGGTTTGGGAATGCAGGGTGCACGGCGCAGGAGTGTCTAGCTATGCTGCAGGAAGAGTTTGGTCAATTAGACAAGGTGACAGAGACGGTCTACCAGTTTGAACACACTTTCCAAAAACCAGGGGAGAAACTTTCCGAGTATGTCAGAAGGCTAAACAGGCTGCTGTGCAAGATTGTGTTAAAGAAAGGGATGAAGCCCCAAGATGCCGATGCGGCAAGAATGAAGCAAGTCTTAAAGGGAGCGCTACGCTCCGATCCAGTCTGGCTGCATCTGAAAACCTCGGGAGGAGGAATGTTGCTGACTTATGCTGATTTAATAAAAATTATCAGAGATGAGGAGGCGCTGCAACAGGACCAGCAGAAGGATAAGACAAGTGTTGTACCCGCACAGGTGCTGGTCAATCCAGTAATGACCCCTGAAAAAGAGGCGGAGATAGACACCCTAAAAACTCAGATGTCCAAGGTGTTAGAGATATTGACCTCTCTGATAGCAAAAGACACAGAGTGTACCAAGAAGAAGGAAAGTCCAAGGAAGGAATTGTTCCCGATTGCCTCAGCACCCGAACCTTTACAAGAATGGGGAGATGTAGTCTGCTTCAACTGTGGGGGAGTTGGCCACATTGCAGCCACATGTTCTAGTCCAAAGAAGAAGAGAACAGACAACCGCAAGCCGGCGGGAAACTTCAGAGGGCCCCGGTGAAGGAGTCAACCGGGTGCCCACCATCTTCAGTAAACTCCAAGCTGAATGCAAAGAAAAACAAAAAGAGAGATAGAACACCAAAGGGGAAACGTAATACCCCTCAACAAAGCTATACTCCAAGAAGAAGGGGGAGACCCCTCAGGAGAGGCACGGCACCCCCCAAAGGAGGTGCCCACCCAAGAAAAATAATAGTACACCTCAGCGGGTTC
Organism: Rana muscosa; assembly: GCA_029206835.1. NCBI lineage: Eukaryota > Metazoa > Chordata > Amphibia > Anura > Ranidae > Rana > Rana muscosa. The sequence continues at coordinate 31,811,178 of CM055117.1, read as the reverse complement.
CTACACCCATTAAAAGGAGGGAAGTCAATGCATACCAGGCTCAAGAAAGGTTCAAGTCCAAAGGGAATAGGACAAGAGAGAGTCCAAAGGGAAAAGGTCTGAAGAAGGCAGCTCCTGCCGGACCATATCCAGAGAAGCTGGTAGGCCCATCCCCTATAGTGCCCATTCAAGTGGAGGGAATCTACACCAGGGGCCTCCTGGATACCGGGGCACAAGTGACCCTACTATACCGGGACTTCTACGACAGGCACCTGAGTCATCTGCCTATCCAGAAGATAGAGGAGCTGGAAATATGGGGAATTGGAACCCAGAGTTTCCCTTACGACGGCTACCTTCCCATCCAAATAACCTTTGACCCATCCGTGGCTGGGAAGGCCGAAGTGTTTGACACCCTGGCAGTTGTGTGTCCTAGGCCGCCTGGAGCCAACAAGAATTCCCTTATAATAGGGACGAACACGGACCTGGTCCGAAGACTCCTGACCCCTCTCGTGACGGAAGAGAGACAAGCTGCTACCAAGATCCATCCCATGCTGAAGACAGCCTACCAACGGCTGGTCCAAGAGCAGGAGACCCCTGGAGAGGAGATAGGGAAGGTGTGGAGACTTGGAAGAGAAGGGGTAGTGTTGCAGCCCGGTGAAGTAACCTGTCTCAGGGCCACTGTGAAGCTTACTTGGGAACAGCCTGGTCCCTTTGTCATGCTGGAGTCAGGCCCAAGGGGTGAATCCTCAGGCCTGGAGGTGATACCGGAAGTGATTCCGCTGAAGGTCCTGAAGAAGGCCCATTATAGAGTTCCAGTGAGTGTTAGGAATACTACCAAAGACCCCATGGACATCCCAGCCAGAATGTTGCTAGGCCAGGTGAGTCCGGCGGCCCCTGTTACCCTGTCAGAAGTGAAGAGGACAGGTGAAGAAGCGGATGTTTGGGAGAAGCTGACCATGGAAAACCCGAATCTGTCCAGGGCTTGGAAAGAGAGAGCCAAGGCCCAGTTGAATAGATGGGAGAAGATCTTCTCTAGGGATGAGTTTGATGTGGGGTGTGCAAGAAGCGCCACCCATCGGATCCGCCTCCAAGAAGATAAGCCCTTCCGAGAGAGAGTAAGGCGGGTCCCGCTAGCAGATCTGGAGGATCTGAGGGAACAACTTGCAGAACTCAAGAGGACTGGTGTGATACGGGAGTCCAGAAGCCCCTATGCCTCTCCCATAGTAGTGGTCCGAAAGAAGAATGGATCATTGCGGCTCTGTATAGACTACAGGACTCTCAACAGGAGAACCATACCTGACCAATACACCACTCCGAGGATAGAGGATGCCCTACAGAGCTTGTCTGGAGCCAAATGGTTCAGCGTTATGGATCTCAAGAGCGGGTACTATCAGATTCCGATGCACCCAGCAGACAAGGAGAAGACAGCTTTCATAACCCCAGTGGGGTTCTTTGAATTCGACCGGATGCCCCAAGGTCTGTCTGGAGCCCCAGCTACTTTCCAACGTCTCATGGAAAAGACAGTAGGGGACATGAACTTGATCGAAGTCCTTGTATACCTAGACGATGTCATTGTCTTTGGAAGAACCTTGGAGGAACATGAAGAGAGGCTGGAGAAAGTGTTGAGAAGACTCAGTGAGGAAGGACTTAAGCTTTCGCCTGAGAAGTGTCGGTTCTACCAGTCTTCTGTGAACTATTTGGGGCACATAGTATCTGAAGAAGGGGTGGCCACAGACCCTGAGAAATTGGAGGCAGTTACCTCCTGGCCACAGCCCACCACAGTAACAGAACTCAGATCCTTCTTGGGCTTCTGCTCCTACTATAGAAGGTTTGTGGAGGGATTTGCTCGAATTGCTAGACCATTGAATGAGTTGCTCAAGACTGAAGGAGAGGAGGATGGATCGGGGCCCAGGAGGCCAGGAGAGTCCATCAGAGATCAGTGGAATCAGAGGTGTGAAGAGGCTTTCCAGGAATTGAAGAGGAGCCTGACCACTGCACCAGTCTTGGCCTATGCAGACCCAACCAAACCCTATGAACTGCACGTGGATGCTAGTCACGACGGTCTGGGAGGAGTACTTTACCAAGAACATGAGGGGCAATTGCGGCCTGTTGCCTATGTGAGTAGAAGCCTGACCCCCTCTGAGAAGAACTACCCCACTCACAAGCTGGAGTTCCTGGCCCTCAAGTGGGCGGTAGTAGACAAGCTCAAAGACTACCTGTACGGAGCAGAGTTCACTGTGAAGACCGACAACAACCCCCTTACCTACCTGTTCACCACGGCCAAGCTGGATGCCACTGGACACAGGTGGCTGGCCGCACTGTCTGGATTCAATTTCAGCCTTAAGTATAGACCAGGAGTGGGGAATCGAGACGCAGACGCCTTGTCCAGAAGATCTCATTCCCCGACCATTGAAATAGAAGATTGGACCCAAGTGGCACCGGACGGGGTGCAGGCCCTTTGTCAAGGAGCTGCCTTCCAAGCCCGAGGATGCTCCAGAGCAGAGGAAATAGGAGTTACCACGGTGGGAGTCCCCAAACACTACTGTGGAGTAGCTCAATTGGAAGAGGGCAACCTACCAAGATTGTCCAAAAAGGAATTGAGGTGTGACCAATTGGAAGACCCCATGGGGAGATTGGTCCTGGAGGCCTTGAAAAATCAGGATCCAAACATACTCATGCGTCAACCCTCCAAAGAAGCTCGCCTACTGAGGAAGGAGTGGGATAGGTTGCAGTTGCATCAGGGAGTGGTCTACCGAAGGGGCCCCTCTGATGATTCAGAAGCTAAGTGGCAGATGTTCCTCCCAGAGAAACATCGGGAGACTGTTTTGATGGCCCTGCATGACAATCATGGCCACCTAGGGGCTGAAAGGACTTTTCAACTTGTCAGAAGTCGGTTCTATTGGCCCTGCATGAGGGCAGAGGTAGAGGAGTACTGCCACTCATGTGCGCGATGCATCCAGAGGAAGACTTTGCCCCATCAAGCTGCCCCCATGGGCCATCTACAGAGCCAAGGGCCGATGGACCTGGTGTGCATTGACTTTCTCTGCCTCGAACCCGACCTGAGTGGACTAGGAAATGTTCTGGTGATAACCGACCATTTCACCCGGTATGCCCAGGCCTTCCCCACCAAAGATCAGAAGGCCTCCACCGTGGCCAAGGTACTTATGGAGAAGTATTTTGTCCATTATGGGCTGCCACAGAGACTCCATTCAGATCAAGGGAGGGACTTCGAGAGTAAGCTGATCCGGAAGCTCTTGGATTCGTTGGGAATCAAGAAGACTCGAACTACACCTTACCATCCTCAGGGAGATGCTCAGCCGGAAAGGTTCAACCGAACCCTGCTCAACATGTTGGGGACTCTGGAAAGCGAGAAAAAGCAACATTGGAGCAAACACATAGCAGCCATGGTACATGCTTACAACTGCACCATCAGTGATGCTACAAGCTATTCCCCATATCGACTCATGTTTGGGAGAGAAGCGAGACTACCGGTGGACCTGGCCTTTGGCACCTCACTGGACCATTCCTCCGTCACCTCTCACAAAGGATATGTGGATAGGCTCAGACACAGCCTGAAAGTAGCCTATGAACAAGCTCAAGCGGCCTCAGATCAAAGGGGAGCTCGGAATAAAAAAAATTACGACCTGAAGGTCCGGGTACAAGACCTACAGCCCGGGGATCGAGTACTGTTGCGCAATCTGGGAATCCCCGGAAAGCACAAGCTTGCAGACAGATGGAGATCTGAACCTTATGTCATCTGCAGGAAGTTGCCGGGCCTACCTGTCTACAAGGTGAAGCCAGAGGGAAAGGTAGGCCCACTGAAGACATGGCATCGAAACCATCTGCTCCCACTGACGGAGGCAGTTAGAATACCTTCCGTGGGAGACTCCCCTGCACCGGCCTCTATCTTGGATACTCCTAGGCCGCACACTCGGTCACAGACCTCCCGAGCTGGAAATGGAGAAGCCTCCCAACTTAGTGGAGATGAAGAAGGAGAGCTTGATTGGCTGTGGTCTTCCCCAACTCCAGGAACTTCTATCATAGATCTTCCAGTCACCCAAGATACCACAGATGAAACGCTGAACCCAGAGGCTACAGAATTCATCCCTTTCAGTCCTTCAGCAGATTACTGGGAAGATGCCCATGATAGTTACTCCGAGGAAGAGGAGCCTGTGGCGCCAGAGCCAGAGATTCCAAGAGAGCAAAGAGCTCGAAGAGTCATTCAACCTCCTAAGAAGCTGACCTACCCCCAGATGGGGAACAGTTCGGAAGACTCTGTGGTCACTGCTAGGAGAAATGCTGAGATTCCGGATCCCTCCACTGTCCATTTGGTGGAGGGCAACCCCAGCTCACTCTCTGGCACAGTTAGGCAGGCCACCCAAGATAATGTGACCTGTGGGCAAGGGAATTCAACCCCTCAGTTATGGTGGGAATCCCCTATCCCAACATCGTTTTCAGAATTGTCCAATGTTGTATATAGTTGTTGCTAAAATTTATCTTTGGGGACCAAAGAGTTTAAGTGGGGGGAGTGTGTAGCGGGGTGTTCCCTTATCTTGGGAAGAAACTACATTACCCATAACCCCATTCTTGTTATGACGTTCCACCGCAGAGACTCATGGGAGGGGGGTTATAAAAGGAAGAGGCGGGGCCGGGCTCGGCCTCTTTGGGGACACGAGACTTCACAGACGGATCCTCCTGTGCGGATGTGACGGAGGGGCAAGGCCTGAAGCCTGAGGCCTTGCTCTGCACCGAAGAGCCTTCCATCCTCCCCTCTGCGAGCCGGGGTGGCATCTGACTTTGTGAGCTACCGCCTTGTCGGATCGGGGACCCGATCGTTGGAGAGATCGAGAGTGTGTGACACGGCCGGTGGAGGTTTTCCCGGACTGGATCCGTAGTCCGGCGGGTGAGAGGGCATAAGCCCAGCTTAGATACTGTTGCTGTGTGTAGGCCTATAGACTGCCGTGGCCTACAAGTTATTTTCATACCCCTTGGATTACAAAGTTATACTCTGTTTAAGTGCACCACCATTACAGACCTGCCGGTGAAGAAAGAAGGACTAAGCTAAATATTAGAACCAGGCCTGGTGGGGATTCTAGCGTGTTTGATTGCTGCGCCATAGGGCACTTAGTTAACGGTCGCCCGTATGGCGCACTTGTAGCGTGTGTTACTATATAGTGTGTTAGAGTGGCAGGACGCTGCCCTTAGGAGTGATTGTCTAGAACTGTGATTATTGTTACCCCTTTTATTCATATTGAGAATTGACGAGTAAAACACTTTACCTATTACAATCCATTACTGTGTCCTTGCTTAGTTATTCTATTGCATAGGACATATCATTGATTGTTAGTACTAGCTGTGCCAGAAGGGGGTAGAGCCTATTGCCGGGGGTTGGCGGAGCTGCACTCAGGGCCCAAATCTAATTCTGCGGCCTCCTTAGTTGGAGGTATCGCTACATATATATATATATACAATATGTATTCATTAAATCATGAAATTAATAAATATAAATGTATAATATTAATACATTTTTAAATATAATATAATATTATTAATTATTAAATTATTATTATTATATGTCATATATTGTATTATAACTGTATTGTCTCCCTTTTATATTGTAAAGTGCTGCGTAAACTGTTGGCGCTGTATAAATCATGTATAATATATATATATATATATATATATATATATATATATATATATATATATATATATATATTTTACATATATATATATATATATATATATATATATATATATATATATATATATATAATAACATTAACTAAGTTAGTAAATATATATATTTACATATATATATATATATATATATATATATATATATATATATATATACACAGTAAAAAGTAAAATGGCGCAAAAAAAGTTCTGCCATGGTATGTAATCCCAATGTCATAAATGATGTGGGCACCAGTGGCAGCTACCATAAGCAGAAGCAGGCTCTGTAAAACATAATGAGAAAAGGAAGGTGCGCCAAACTAAGTGCAGTATTACGATTTTAATAGTAAATGGTAAAAACAGCCAAATGGCTACTCACAGGATGGTGGAATATATGAGGCATATATATGTTAAGAATGGTCCGGGGTCATCTGTGGCAGTCTGCGGGGATGGTGTAGATCCCAGATGAAGAAGGAACTGGAGACAAGTCTGCGGTGTCAGCAGGGAAAGTCTATGGCATCCAGGCGCCGGGGACGTGCGTGGTGTAACCCTTCAGAGAAGACCAGGAAGATGCGCTCAGTGTCTTTGCTGACACCGCAGACCTCTCCCTGCTCCACGCTGAAGAACACACTGAGCGCATCTTCCTGGTCTTCTCTGAAGGGTTACACCACGCACGTCCCCGGTGCCTGGATGCCATAGACTTTCCCTGCTGACACCGCAGACTTGTCTCCAGTTCCTTCTTCATCTGGGATCTACACCATCCCCGCAGACTGCCACAGATGACCCCGGACCATTCTTAACATATATATGCCTCATATATTCCACCATCCTGTGAGTAGCCATTTGGCTGTTTTTACCATTTACTATTAAAATCGTAATACTGCACTTAGTTTGGCGCACCTTCCTTTTCTCATATATATATATATATAATATTTATTAATTTAGTAAATGACATATAATAATAATAATAATGATAATAATAATAATTAATAATATTATAATATCATATTTATAAATGTAATTAATATTATAAATTAATATTTATTAATTTAAATAATGCATATCGTATTAATGTCAAGTAACCTACTGGTACTTTCTGTCCTAGGGTGACAACGCTCAAACACTGTATAATAATTATAGATCAACGTTGTCACCCAGGAAGAGTTTGGACTACAGAACCCACCCCATCTGATCTTCATCTCCACAACATGAGGGGCGTTTTGTAGTCCACAAAGAAAAATGAGAACATTGTAACTGATAACATTGCGGTACAGGCAGAGAGTTACCAGATCACAAGTTTTCTAGAAGGATCAACAGGCGATCTTTCGAGTTCCATGCTTCTTTTAATGGGTGACATCTTTCAGTCACTCTGCTATAAAAAAAAAAGAGAAGCGGTTGTCACCATTAGGAGAAGACTACCATAACCTCCCCCTCTCCCCTTCCCTATAAGGCTCCTTTCATCTCAGTAGCAGTGTTTACTGCCCTCCTGAAAAGCGACCTGTGGTGGCTCACTTTTTAGAAGACAGTGAGAGGAGGTTTCCAGGCATTCAGGAGGTGATACTGCCACCTGCTGATACCCGTTTTTTTTTTTCTTTCTTGCCTTTTTTTTTTTCCTTTTTACTGCCGAATGCCGATTTTGCCATCCCGGACCATGCCCCAACTGCGAGTCAGATGGTCTCACTCATCTACATAGGAAAGCGTGACAGGTGGCGCCATTTTTTAAACTTGGCATGTCTCGTTAAAATTGCTGTGGCAATGTGTACTCGTCTGAGCAGCAGCCTCAGGGTCTGGGGGGGGGGGGCAGTAAAAACACAAATCAGTCGCCTGTTTTTACTGCCTCCTGGATGCCCATGTAAAAGGATTTGATTACACTAACTATAGAGGGTCGGTAAAACCCCACGGTTGAGCCGCACTTTTACCACCCCTCAACCGCTACTCCCTTTAGCTGCAGAGGTAGCGGGGGGGAGGGGGTGTATGCATGCCATGGCAAGAAATTATAACTACTGTCGCTTGTGCCCACCAAGCGCAACCCATTTAATAGGGTCACCCTGCTTGCGCCCCACAACCACATACAATGCACACACTTGCGCCGCCCTAGTGGGAACTTCAAGGGGTTGGAGCGCCACTAATGTGAATGAGCCATAACATAAAGGGAAGGGGTTCTGTGGTCCTCAATGGTTGCTGGAAACAATGTACCTGATAACAGTGCAGCACAGGAAGTTATCGGCTCACAAGATTTCTGGCAGGATCAACTTTTTTTTTTTTTTCACTTATTAAACAGATATAGAAAAACCCTTTCAGTGGCATATTTACCAAGGGTGCAAATAAGTGAAATTGTTTCTTTGTGTTTCCACAGACTTGTTGTATTTTCCCTTTAAGCCCTTCAGGGAATATAAAAGGTGACGTAGCTCCTCGCCACCTCGTCCCTCTTTCTGTCCCGTCTTCTCCCTTGTTTTGAGCAACACTCATCCTTATCTTTTGTTCCATCCCCCCCCCCCTTTTTTTTTTTTTTTTGAATTCCATTAGCGAAAGTAGATAATAACTTGTGAAATCAAGTGGAACTTCATTTCTGAAAGCGCATACGCGCTCTGGAACCCATTAAGCTTGATAGTGAGGAATGAAAGAAATCATAATTATCGGGCCACTAAAATACATGAAACATAAAATTTGTCAGGGAAGGTAATTGAAATTATTGGAGCAGTTGGACCCGGTGCAGAGCGGGCGCCGGGCTGATAATGAAAAGGTTACGGGGGATGTTTAGCAATGCTGATGAACGGCAAGGTGACTCCGAGTCACCAGAGTCAGCAACTTTATCCCCGGGATACATCCATTCGTTATTGTAGCCGGGGGAAGGCTTCAGCTATTGAGAAGGCACACAGGGCCCAGCCTAGGGAAGAGGAAATTCGGAGGCGGTGTACCAGGGCAGGGAGATTGCACTCTTAGAGTACAGGTGATCCCAGCCTTTCATACAAGCTTCTATTTTATTTTGTTTTTTAACTCTCAATAAAATATTATCTAGTGATTCTGCCATGCTCAGAGTTGGTGGTCCTGCCATGCTTAGGGTTGGTGGTCCTGCCATGCTTAGGGTTGGTGGTCCTGCCATGCTCAGGGTTGGTGGTCATGCCATGCTCAGGGTTGGTGGTGTCCTGCCATGCTCAGGGTTGGTGATCCTGCCATGCTCAGGGTTGGTGATACTGCCATGCTCAGGGTTGGTGATACTGCCATGCTCAGGGTTGGTGATCCTGCCATGCTCAGGGTTGGTGATACTGCCATGCTAAGGGGTGGTGGTCCTGCCATGCTCAGGATTGGTGGTCCTGCCATGCTCAGGGTTGGTGATCCTGCCATGCTCAGAGTTGGTAAAACTGCCATGCTCAGGGTTGGTGATACTGCCATGCTCAGGGTTGGTGATACTGCCATGCTCAGGGTTGGTGATCCTGCCATGCTCAGGGTTGGTGACACTGCCATGCTCAGGGGTGGTGGTCCTGCCATGCTCAGGATTGGTGGTCCTGCCATGCTCAGGGTTGGTGATCCTGCCATGCTCAGGGTTTGTGATACTGCCATGCTCAGGGGTGGTGGTCCTGCCATGCTCAGGATTGGTGGTCCTGCCATGCTCAGGGTTGGTGATCCTGCCAAGCTCAGGGTTGGTGGTCATGCCATGCTCAGGGTTGGTGATCCATGCTCAGGGTTGGTGATCCTGCCATGCTCAGTGTTGGTGGTCCTGTCATGCTCAGGGTTGTGATCCTGCCATGCTCAGGGTTGGTGGTCCTGCCATGCTCAGGGTTGGTGGTCCTGCCATGCTCAGGGTTGGTGATCCTGTCATGTTCAGGGTTGGTGATCCTGCCATGCTCAGTGTTGGTGGTCCTGTCATGCTCAGGGTTGTGATCCTGCCATGCTCAGGGTTGGTGGTCCTGCCATGCTCAGGGTTGGTGATCCTGCCATGCTCAGGGTTGGTGGTCCTGCCATGCTCATGGTTGGTGATCCTGCCATGCCCAGGGTTGGTGGTCCTGCCATGCTCAGGGTTGGTGGTGTCCTGCCATGCTCAGGGTTGGTGATCCTGCCATGCTCAGGGTTGGTGGTCCTGCCATGCTCAGGGTTGGTGGCCCTGCCATGCTCAGGGTTGGTGGTGTCCTGCCATGCTCAGGGTTGGTGATCCTGCCATGCTCAGGATTGGTGGTCTTGCCATGCTCAGGGTTGGTGGTGTCCTGCCATGCTCAGGATTGGTGGTCCTGCCATGCTCAGGGTTGGTGGTGTCCTGCCATGCTCAGGGTTGGTGATACTGCCATGCTCAGGGTTGGTGCTACTGCTATGCTCAGGGTTGGTGATCCTGCCATGCTCAGGGTTGGTGATCCTGCCATGCTCAGGGGTGGTGTTCCTGCCATGCTCAGGGTTGGTGGTCATGCCATGCTCAGGGTTGGTGGTGTCCTGCCATGCTCAGGGTTGGTGATCCTGCCATGCTCAGGGTTGGTGATCCTGCCATGCTCAGGGTTGGTGATACTGCCATGCTCAGGGTTGGTGATACTGCCATGCTCAGGGTTGGTGGTCCTGCCATGCTCAGGGGTGGTGGTCCTGCCATGCTCAGGGTTGGTGATCCTGCCATGCTCAGGGTTTGTGATACTGCCATGCTCAGGGGTGGTGGTCCTGCCATGCTCAGGATTGGTGGTCCTGCCATGCTCAGGGTTGGTGATCCTGCCATGCTCAGGGTTGGTGGTCCTGCCATGCTCAGGGTTGGTGATCCTGCCATGCTCAGGGTTGGTGATCCTGCCATGATCAGTGTTGGTGGTCCTGTCATGCTCAGGGTTGTGGTCCTGCCATGCTCATGGTTGGTGATCCTGCCATGCTCAGGGTTGGTGATCCTGCATTGCTCAGGGTTGGTGGTCCTGCCATGCTCAGGGTTGGTGGTGTCCTGTCATGCTCAGGATTGGTGGTCCCGCCATGCTCAGGGTTGGTGATCCTGCCATGCTAAGGGTTGGTGATCCTGCCATGCTCAGGGGTGGTGGTCCTGCCATGCTAAGGATTGGTGGTCCTGCCATGCTCAGGGTTGGTGATCCTGCCATGCTCAGGGGTGGTGGTCCTGCCATGCTCAGGATTGGTGGTCCTGCCATGCTCAGGGTTGGTGATCCTGCCATGCTCAGGGTTGGTGGTCCTGCCATGCTCAGGGTTGGTGATCCTGCCATGCTCAGGGTTGGTGATCCTGCCATGATCAGTGTTGGTGGTCCTGTCATGCTCAGGGTTGTGGTCCTGCCATGCTCATGGTTGGTGATCCTGACATGCTCAGGGTTGGTGATCCTGCCATGCTCAGGGTTGGTGGTCCTGCCATGCTCAGGGTTGGTGGTGTCCTGTCATGCTCAGGATTGGTGGTCCTGCCATGCTCGGGGTTGGTGGTCCTGCCATGCTCAGGGTTCGTGATCCTGCCATGCTCAGGGTTGGTGGTCCTGCCATGCTCAGGGTTGGTGGTGTCCTGCCATGCTCAGGATTGGTGGTCCTGCCATGCTCAGGGTTGGTGGTGTCCTGCCATGCTCAGGGTTGGTGATCCTGCCATGCTCAGGATTGGTGGTCTTGCCATGCTCAGGGTTGGTGGTGTCCTGCCATGCTCAGAATTGGTGGTCCTGCCATGCTCAGGGTTGGTGGTGTCCTGCCATGCTCAGGGATGGTGATACTGCCATGCTCAGGGTTGGTGCTACTGCTATGCTCAGGGTTGGTGATCCTGCCATGCTCAGGGTTGGTGATCCTGCCATGCTCAGGGGTGGTGTTCCTGCCATGCTCAGGGTTGGTGGTCATGCCATGCTCAGGGTTGGTGGTGTCCTGCCATGCTCAGGGTTGGTGATCCTGCCATGCTCAGGGTTGGTGATCCTGCCATGCTCAGGGTTGGTGATCCTGCCATGCTCAGGGGTGGTGTTCCTGCCATGCTCAGGGTTGGTGGTCATGCCATGCTCAGGGTTGGTGGTGTCCTGCCATGCTCAGGGTTGGTGGTCCTGCCATGCTCAGAGTTGGTGGTCCTGCCATGCTCAGGGTTGGTGGTGTCCTGCTATGCTCAGGGTTGGTGATCCTGCCATGCTCAGGGTTGGTGGTCCTGCAATGCTCAGGGTTGGTGATCCTGCCATGCTCAGGGTTGGTGATACTGCCATGCTCAGGGTTGGTGATACTGCCATGCTCAGGGTTGGTGATACTGCCATGCTCAGGGTTGGTGATCCTGCCATGCTCAGGGTTGGTGATACTGCCATGCTAAGGGGTGGTGGTCCTGCCATGCTCAGGATTGGTGGTCCTGCCATGCTCAGGGTTGGTGATCCTGCCATGCTCAGAGTTGGTAAAACTGCCATGCTCAGGGTTGGTGATACTGCCATGCTCAGGGTTGGTGATACTGCCATGCTCAGGGTTGGTGATCCTGCCATGCTCAGGGTTGGTGACACTGCCATGCTCAGGGGTGGTGGTCCTGCCATGCTCAGGATTGGTGGTCCTGCCATGCTCAGGGTTGGTGATCCTGCCATGCTCAGGGTTTGTGATACTGCCATGCTCAGGGGTGGTGGTCCTGCCATGCTCAGGATTGGTGGTCCTGCCATGCTCAGGGTTGGTGATCCTGCCAAGCTCAGGGTTGGTGGTCATGCCATGCTCAGGGTTGGTGATCCATGCTCAGGGTTGGTGATCCTGCCATGCTCAGTGTTGGTGGTCCTGTCATGCTCAGGGTTGTGATCCTGCCATGCTCAGGGTTGGTGGTCCTGCCATGCTCAGGGTTGGTGGTCCTGCCATGCTCAGGGTTGGTGATCCTGTCATGTTCAGGGTTGGTGATCCTGCCATGCTCAGTGTTGGTGGTCCTGTCATGCTCAGGGTTGTGATCCTGCCATGCTCAGGGTTGGTGGTCCTGCCATGCTCAGGGTTGGTGATCCTGCCATGCTCAGGGTTGGTGGTCCTGCCATGCTCATGGTTGGTGATCCTGCCATGCCCAGGGTTGGTGGTCCTGCCATGCTCAGGGTTGGTGGTGTCCTGCCATGCTCAGGGTTGGTGATCCTGCCATGCTCAGGGTTGGTGGTCCTGCCATGCTCAGGGTTGGTGGCCCTGCCATGCTCAGGGTTGGTGGTGTCCTGCCATGCTCAGGGTTGGTGATCCTGCCATGCTCAGGATTGGTGGTCTTGCCATGCTCAGGGTTGGTGGTGTCCTGCCATGCTCAGGATTGGTGGTCCTGCCATGCTCAGGGTTGGTGGTGTCCTGCCATGCTCAGGGTTGGTGATACTGCCATGCTCAGGGTTGGTGCTACTGCTATGCTCAGGGTTGGTGATCCTGCCATGCTCAGGGTTGGTGATCCTGCCATGCTCAGGGGTGGTGTTCCTGCCATGCTCAGGGTTGGTGGTCATGCCATGCTCAGGGTTGGTGGTGTCCTGCCATGCTCAGGGTTGGTGATCCTGCCATGCTCAGGGTTGGTGATCCTGCCATGCTCAGGGTTGGTGATACTGCCATGCTCAGGGTTGGTGATACTGCCATGCTCAGGGTTGGTGGTCCTGCCATGCTCAGGGGTGGTGGTCCTGCCATGCTCAGGGTTGGTGATCCTGCCATGCTCAGGGTTTGTGATACTGCCATGCTCAGGGGTGGTGGTCCTGCCATGCTCAGGATTGGTGGTCCTGCCATGCTCAGGGTTGGTGATCCTGCCATGCTCAGGGTTGGTGGTCCTGCCATGCTCAGGGTTGGTGATCCTGCCATGCTCAGGGTTGGTGATCCTGCCATGATCAGTGTTGGTGGTCCTGTCATGCTCAGGGTTGTGGTCCTGCCATGCTCATGGTTGGTGATCCTGCCATGCTCAGGGTTGGTGATCCTGCATTGCTCAGGGTTGGTGGTCCTGCCATGCTCAGGGTTGGTGGTGTCCTGTCATGCTCAGGATTGGTGGTCCCGCCATGCTCAGGGTTGGTGATCCTGCCATGCTAAGGGTTGGTGATCCTGCCATGCTCAGGGGTGGTGGTCCTGCCATGCTAAGGATTGGTGGTCCTGCCATGCTCAGGGTTGGTGATCCTGCCATGCTCAGGGGTGGTGGTCCTGCCATGCTCAGGATTGGTGGTCCTGCCATGCTCAGGGTTGGTGATCCTGCCATGCTCAGGGTTGGTGGTCCTGCCATGCTCAGGGTTGGTGATCCTGCCATGCTCAGGGTTGGTGATCCTGCCATGATCAGTGTTGGTGGTCCTGTCATGCTCAGGGTTGTGGTCCTGCCATGCTCATGGTTGGTGATCCTGACATGCTCAGGGTTGGTGATCCTGCCATGCTCAGGGTTGGTGGTCCTGCCATGCTCAGGGTTGGTGGTGTCCTGTCATGCTCAGGATTGGTGGTCCTGCCATGCTCGGGGTTGGTGGTCCTGCCATGCTCAGGGTTCGTGATCCTGCCATGCTCAGGGTTGGTGGTCCTGCCATGCTCAGGGTTGGTGGTGTCCTGCCATGCTCAGGATTGGTGGTCCTGCCATGCTCAGGGTTGGTGGTGTCCTGCCATGCTCAGGGTTGGTGATCCTGCCATGCTCAGGATTGGTGGTCTTGCCATGCTCAGGGTTGGTGGTGTCCTGCCATGCTCAGAATTGGTGGTCCTGCCATGCTCAGGGTTGGTGGTGTCCTGCCATGCTCAGGGATGGTGATACTGCCATGCTCAGGGTTGGTGCTACTGCTATGCTCAGGGTTGGTGATCCTGCCATGCTCAGGGTTGGTGATCCTGCCATGCTCAGGGGTGGTGTTCCTGCCATGCTCAGGGTTGGTGGTCATGCCATGCTCAGGGTTGGTGGTGTCCTGCCATGCTCAGGGTTGGTGATCCTGCCATGCTCAGGGTTGGTGATCCTGCCATGCTCAGGGTTGGTGATCCTGCCATGCTCAGGGGTGGTGTTCCTGCCATGCTCAGGGTTGGTGGTCATGCCATGCTCAGGGTTGGTGGTGTCCTGCCATGCTCAGGGTTGGTGGTCCTGCCATGCTCAGAGTTGGTGGTCCTGCCATGCTCAGGGTTGGTGGTGTCCTGCTATGCTCAGGGTTGGTGATCCTGCCATGCTCAGGGTTGGTGGTCCTGCAATGCTCAGGGTTGGTGATCCTGCCATGCTCAGGGTTGGTGGTCCTGTCATGCTCAGGGTTGTGATCCTGCCATGCTCAGGGTTGGTGGTCCTGTCATGCGCAGGGTTGGTGGTCCTGCCATGCTCAGGGTTGGTGGTCCTGTCATGCGCAGGGTTGGTGGTCCTGCCATGCTCAGGGTTGGTGGTCCTGCCATGCTCAGGGTTGGTGGTCCTGCCATGCTCAGGGTTGGTGGTGTCCTGCCATGATCAGGGTTGGTGGTGTCCTGCCATGATCAGGGTTGGTGGTGTCCTGCCATGCTCAGGATTGGTGGTCCTGCCATGCTCAGGGTTGGTGGTGTCCTGCCATGCTCAGGATTGGTGGTCCTGCCATTCTCAGGGTTGGTGATCCTGCCATGCTCAGGGTTGGTGATCCTGCCATGCTCAGGGTTGGTGATCCTGCCATGCTCAGGGTTGGTGATCCTGCCATGCTCAGGGTTGGTGATCCTGCCATGTTCAGGGCTGGTGATCCTGCCATGCTCAGAGTTGGTGATCCTGCCGTGCTCAGGGTTGGTGATTATTATTATCATTATTGTTATCACCAGTCATACAACGTAAAGTGAATATTAATATTATTTTTATTGTTATCTTGTATTTACACTAGACATACAATGTAGAGTTGATTATATTTTTACTATTTTTATTATAATTATAATTCTTTCCTTTTTTTATTTTTTATTTACACCATACAGTGTAGAGCAGATAATTATTATTATATTTTGGTTTATTTACACTAGGCATACAATGTAAAGTTAATAATATTATTATTATTATAATCGGTATTGTTATTGTTATTATTATAATTATTATTTTATGTTATTTACACCAGACATACACATTAGAGTATAACATATTATTATTATTATTATTATATATTATATATAGGGTTTAGGTCTGGAGACATGCCTGACACCATCTGAACCCAATAAGTTTATCTTGGTCCCCATGTAATCCATGTCCTTAGTCTGCTTGTCTTCAGCAAACTGTTTGCGGGCTTTCTTGTGCATCATCTTTAGAAGAGGCTTCCTTCTGGGACGACAGCCATGCAGACCAATATGATGCAGTGTGCGACGTATGGTCTGAGCACTGACAGGCTGACCCCTCCCCCACCCCTTCACCCTCTGCAGCAATGCTGGCAGCACTCATATGTCTTTTTCCCAAAGACAACCTCTGGATATGACGCTGAGCACGTGACCTCAACTTCTTTGGTGGACCATGGCGAGGCCTGTTCTGAGGGGAACCTGTCCTGTTATACCGCTGTATGGTCTTGGCCACCATGCTGCAGATCAGTTTCAGGGTCTTGGCAATCTTCTTATAGCCTCCGCCATCTTTATGTAGAGCAACAATTCTTTTTTCAGATCCTCAGAGAGTTCTTTTCCATGAGGTGCCATGTGGAACTTCCAGTGACCAGTATGAGAGAGTGAGAGCGATAACACCAAATTTAATACACCTGCTCCCCATTCACACCTGAGACCTTGTAACACTAATGAGTCACATGACACCGGGGAGGGAAAATTGCTAATTGGGTCCAATTTGGACATTTTCACTTAGGGGTGTACTCACTTTTGTTGCCAGTGGTTCAGACATTAATGGCTGTGTGTTGGGTTATTTTGAGGGGACAGCAAATTTACACTGTTATACAAGCTGTACACTCACTACTTTACATTGTAGCAAAGTGTCATTTCTTCAGTGTTGTCACATGAAAAGATAGACACTTTTGTGAGATACTGTATATATATATATATATATATATATATATATATACATATACTTATGTATTTATTATTATTATTATTATTATTAATATTATTATTATTATTATTTTACTTTTATTTTTTTACACCAGACAAATGCAATGTAGAGTAGATGCCTTTATGGCCAATGCAGAGTAGATGATATTATTATTATTATTGTTATTACCATTCATACAATGTAAGTGAATATTATTTTTATTATTATTATAATTATTATCTTGTATTTACACTAGGCATACAATGGAAAGTTGGTGATATTTTTTCTATGATTATTATTATTATTATTTGCTTTTTATTTTTTATATTTACACTATACAATGTAGAACAGATAATTATTATTATATTTTGATTTATTTACGCTAGGTATACAATGGAAAGCTGATTTTATTATTATTATTAGTAGTAGTAGTATTTTTATTTTTATTTTTTACCAATCATACAATGTAAAGTGAATGTTATTATTGTTAGTAGTAGTAGTAGTAGTAGTAGTAGTAGTATATTTTATTTACACTAGTCATACAATGTATAGTGGATGATATTATTATTATTATTATTATTATTATTATTATTATAATTGGTATTATTATTAATATTATTATTTTATGTTATTTACACCAGAAATACAAGTTAGAGTATATTATTATTATTATTATTATTATTATTATCATCACCTAGGAGTAATACCTCATATATATATATATTAGCAAAGGCCCTAAAGACTAAAACGGTGAGTGTTGTAATTTTGCATGACACTCGGTATAAAACGCCATTCTACTGCTTTATACATGGATGTAGTAACACCATACTACACATAGGTGTGCGCACAGGGTGGGCATACCCTAATCACCCCCTGTGGAGCATAATCCCCCTGTTTAGACCCCTAATATTTCACCAACGCCCCCTAATGAGGCTCCTAAATAAAAATTGTAAAAAGTAAAAAATGAAAAAAAAAATAGTGAAAAAGAAAATAATAAAAATTAAAAAATACTGATACTGTCCTTTGCCCTACTGACACCAATCTGTATGTTCTCCCCACACCACACTGTATGTTCTCCCCACAGGAGTGTGATTGAGCATGTCGCCCTGATGCAAGATCGAATTGCACAGGTAATGCCCATCGTGAAGGAACATTTGGCCCAAGCGCAGTTGGCACAGCAGAGAGTGTACAACCGTGAAGCCAAGACCCGTACCTTTTCCCCGGGGGATAGGATACTGGTACTTGTCCCTACGGTTGAAAGTAAATTCCTTGCCAAATGGTAAGGCCCCTACGAGATAATGGAAAAAGTGAGCGAAGTGAATTACAAGGTCAGACAACCAGGAAGGCGAAAGCCCGAACAGATATATCACGTTAATCTGTTGAAAGCCTGGAGGGATAGAGAGTCCCTAGTCGCAGACACTTGGTCACCAGCTCAAACTGGTTGCGTGATTCCTGAGGTTGGAATAGCAGCCACCTTGTCACAACCCCAACAACAGGAGGTTAAGGAGTTTGTGCTTCGCAACAAGGAGGTATTCTCTGAGCTGCCGGGACAAACATCTGGGGTAGAGCATGACATCATTACCCCGCCCGGTGAAAGGGTGAAGTTAAAACCCTATCGGATCCCAGAGGCTCGACGGGAGGCAATACGGGAGGAAGTACAGAAAATGCTGAACTTAGGGGTGATAGAGGAGTCCCAAAGTGATTGGTCTAGTCCCATCGTGTTGGTGCCTAAACCGGATGGGAGCTGGCGATTTTGTAACGATTTTCGTCAGTTGAACAAAGTTACAAAATTTGAAACCTACCCCATGCCACGTATAGATGAGTTGATCGACCGGCTGGGAACAGCCCGATACATGACGACTCTTGACCTCACAAAAGGGTATTGGCAAATCCCCCTGGCCAAGTCGGCCAAAGAGAAAACCGCATTTGTAACCCCAGACGGGGCGTTCCAATATAAAAGAATGCCGTTCGGGTTACAGAATGCGCCGGCCACATTCCAGCGGAAAATGGACCAGATGCTGAGGCCCCATCGGAAGTATGCTGCGGCTTACCTGGATGACGTAATTGTCCATAGCACAGATTGGGCCTCACATCTGCCAAAAGTGCAAGCAGTCCTGGACTCTGTTCGGGAAGCGGGGTTTACGGCTAACCCCAAGAAGTGTACCATTGGGCAGGAGGAGGCCAAATATCTTGGGTACACCATTGGGAGGGGAGTAATAAAACCCCAACTCAACAAAGTCGAGGCCATCCAGAGTTGGCCACGTCCCAACAGCAAGAAGCAGGTACGAGCCTTTCTGGGAATCGCTGGGTATTATCGGCGATTCATTCCCCACTTTGCTTCTAAGGCTGTGCCCCTAACCAACCTGACGAAGGGGAAAGGGTCGGTCATGATTAAATGGACCCCCGAGGCTGAGGCAGCATTCCAATTCTTGAAACAAGCCTTATGTAGCCAGCCAGTGTTGTACTCACCCGACTTCTCTAAAGACTTTGTCGTACAAAGTGATGCGTCAGATGTGGGGTTAGGAGCAGTATTGTCCCAGGTCTGGAACGGGGAAGAGCACCCAGTCATTTACCTCAGCAGGAAGTTGAAGTCCCATGAGGTAAATTACGCCACCGTTGAAAAGGAGTGTTTAGCGGTGAAGTGGGCTCTAGATTCCCTTCGGTACTACCTGCTAGGTAGGCACTTTGACATGGTTACGGATCACGCTCCGTTAAAGTGGATGGCTCAAAACAAGGAAACAAATAGAAGAGTGAATAGGTGGTTCCTGGCCCTCCAGGAATTCAACTTCACAGTAAAGCATCGCCCTGGCGTTCAAATGGGGAATGTGGATGCTTTGTCTCGAGTACATGAATGCCTGATTGCTGGTGTTCCAACCCCGAGGTTAAAACAAGAGGGGGGGGGGTATGTGACAGCAGGAAGGTAAAGTCACCTGGTTGCATCCAGGGGGGTAGATATATTTCGCCCAGATTCAGGCTTTACGCCGACTTATACAACTAGGTGGAGAGTTGTATAAGGCTAGTGGGCTCATGGATGACTCATACCTCTAGGGAGAGTGTGGGGCGTCGTGCAGACAGAGATGAGGAGACCAGCTGAACCTTGTCAGCTCATTTAGGCCTCTATAAGAACTCCCAGCTTCATTAGATGTTAGCTCATGCCTGGAACCAGACCTGTGTGGACTGTCTAGGGAGAGTGAACCCCTGTGCAGTGAGGCAAAGCCTGTGTGGCTATTTGTTTGGACTTTTACTAAACCAGGGACTTAGGGACTAGGACAGCACTAGGCTGATCCCAGTTGTTAGTTAGGAAACCTGTATGTTTAGTCAGAGGTCAACTTGACCAGGATTTATTTTGGTTATGTTTCTTTTGCTTTGCTGTGTTTTGTCACTGTAAATAGAAAATAAACCGCACCTTTTTTGATTTTGAAAACCACAACCTCCGTTTGCTGGGCCTGTTTTGTGTGGGGAGCCCATCCCGGGGGTCACACACACCCGCTGCCGAGCTAACCCCCTCACAACACATATACACATACATACATACACATGCACACGCATGTGTTTGATCTTTGGGGTGCACACCCTAATGCAATAGGCTGCGCACACCTATGATACTACTGCTTTATACATGGATGCATAGCTCCCAACTGTCCCTAATTTTGAAGCAATGTCCCTCTGTCCCTCATTCCTCCTCATTTGTCCCTCATTTTGGTCTGATCTATATAGATGTCTATAAAATGCACTTTTTATCTATAAAAAAGTTTTCCAGCACTAAACCTTTCATCCAATTTCTAAATTGCTGCATTTGTAAATTCCAAAAGCCAATATAAAGGAATAGTAGTGGTAAAAAAAGAACTTGTGGGTTTAACCAATCTTGTTTTTTTGTACAATTCTCTTTTAAGGGGGCGTGGCAACGGGCGTGTCCTATGCCTGCATACTTTTGCTGATAGGTGTCCCTTATTCCCATCTCAGAAAGTTGGGAGGTATGTGGAAGTAGTAACACCATACTACTGATTTATACATAGATGTAGTAACGCCATACTACTGCTTTATACATGGATGTAGTAACACCATACTACTGCTTTATACATGTGTAGCGGGGTGTTCAATTTAGGGGAAGTGTCTGAGTGGTAACCAGGGTCAGACACATTAAATTGTTAGGATTCATGGACCATTTTTGTTCTCAGGGGTTAATGCTGGTGATGTGTTCCCTGTGGCCGGTGGGTGGCGCTGCCATTCTGGGCCGGGGTTGAACCGCGAGCGCAGTGCTGTGCCTTTTCTGTCCCCTCTTGGCAGTCGTACAGTGGGCGGGCAACACCTTCTGAGAAGGGTTCGTTCTTCCACGCCCAGACACCTTTGGCCTGGGTGTGTGTGTGGTTCGTCCGCACCCAGGCGCCTTCGGCCTGGGTGTGAGTCGTCTCCGGGTGCCCTAGGCCCGGAGGGCTTGTTCCGGTTCCACCTCAGGCACCTTTAGCCTGGGGTGAGGTACTACCTCACCGTTCCTGTCCGCCTGGGCACGGAGGCCCAGGAGTTGCAGTAATGGCCCGGAGCCCAGCTGCCTTCGGCTGGGGTCCGCAAGGGATCGAGGAGTCCAGGGTGCCGCCTTGCGAGGGGACCCGCACCCTAAGAGAAGGGAGGATCTGTTCCGAAGGACCGGTGCTGTGGACACGGTGAAGGAAGGGTCTGTTGACTTTCTGGGGGGGACGTCTTCTCTATGTCCTATTAAGGAATCAAAGGGTCATCAGGTCAGTGGCAGTGACCCTGTTCGCCAGGTCAGTAGCATTGACCTTACTCACAAGGTCTGTGGCAGAGAGCATCCTCATGGTCTGTGGCAGAGACCGTGCGCCAAAACTGTTTGAGAAACATGAACAGTCAGAAGAGTTTGAGCTACGTTTGTGCCTGGACCTCCTCCACAATTAAAGCTGTCCTGTGTCTTTGCTCCAACCTTTCTCCTATCCAAGACAATATGTGTTATGCAAGTGAAAATAAATATTGAGTTGGACTTTCAGCTGGTGTGGACATTTATGTTCCTGGGGAAGTCAAGGACTTGCATCTACACACTGTGGAGGTGAGAATCATACTCAGGAGGACTTTATACTCTGGCTGCAGACAAGGCCCAAAATCAACACCGCCTAACCTCTTAACACAGGAGGGTACGGGCTTGTGGTGCGGTGTGCCCCTTTCTCCTTAGAGGAGCCGAAACAGACAGATACAAGGGGGTCTGTGCGCTACACATGGATGTAGTAACGCCATACTACTGCTTTATACATGGATGTAGTAACGCCATACTACTGCTTTATACATGGATGTACTAACACCATACTACTGCTTTATACATGGATGTAGTAACGCCATACTACTGCTTTATACATGGATGTAGTAACGCCATACTACTGCTTTATACATGGATGTAGTAACACCATACTACTGCTTTATACATGGATGTAGTAACACCATATTACTGCTTTATACATGGATGTAGTAACACCATACTACTGCTTTATACATGGATGTAGTAACACCATACTGCTGCTTTATACATGGATGTAGTAACACCATACTGCTGCTTTATACATGGATGTAGTAACGCCATACTACTGCTTTATACATGGATGTAGTAATGCCATACTACTGCTTTATACATGGATGTACTAACACCATACTACTGCTTTATACATGGATGTACTAACACCATACTACTGCTTTATACATGGATGTAGTAACACCATACTACTGCTTTATACATGGATGTAGTAACACCATACTACTGCTTTATACATGGATGTAGTAACACCATACTACTGCTTTATACATGGATGTAGTAACACCATGCTGCTGCTTTATACATGGATGTACTAACACCATACTGCTGCTTTATACATGGATGTAGTAACACCATACTACTGATTTATACATGGATGTAGTAACGTCATACTACTGCTTTATACATGGATGTAGTAACACCATACTGCTGCTTTATACATGGATGTAGTAACACCATACTGCTGCTTTATACATGGATGTAGTAACACCATACTGCTGCTTTATACATGGATGTAGTAACACCATACTGCTGCTTTATACATGGATGTAGTAACGTCATACTACTGCTTTATACATGGATGTAGTAACACCATACTGCTGCTTTATACATGGATGTAGTAACACCATACTGCTGCTTTATACATGGATGTAGTAACGTCATACTACTGCTTTATACATGGATGTAGTAACGTCATACTACTGCTTTATACATGGATGTAGTAAGGCCATACTATTGCTTTATACATGGATGTAGTAAGGCCATACTATTGCTTTATACATGGATATGATATGGCCATACTAATGATGTACATATGGATGTGGTAAGGCCATATTACTGCTTTATACATAAATGTAATAACACCATATTACTGCTTCATTCATGGATGTAGTAAGGCCATACTACTGCTTTATACATAGATGTAGTGTAGTGAGGCCATGCTACTGCTTTATACATGGATGTGCTAGGGCCATACTACGTCTTTATACATGGGTGTGGTGAGGCCATTTTTGGATATGGACCACAAAGTCTCTAAATGGTATCTGTGGACAACGAGAAGTCTACTAATTGCACATTTTTGACACGTATCGAACAGTAATTTCGCAGAACGTTTCTTTTGAGTATCGTGATTTCATTCTCGTATTTTACCAATTTCTGAACTTCCCTTTAATAACTACGGTAAATATTTGTCAAATCTTTAGGCGAGGAAATGAAACCTTTCAGTATTATCTTCTAGTCACGGCGGTGGAGATGACTGCTGTGAAGTTCCGCTGGCACACTGCTGACAGGACCCGTAGACGGCTCTTGAATGTCATCCGTGAGTGCAGCTGATGTGACAGATCAGAGGGTTAATGAGAAACGGCGCCCGGGCAGCTAGGACACCATCAGGCCGCTGTGTAAAGACAATGGGAGAAATGTCAAGTGGTGCCCTGCGGTGGCCCCGATCTCCTCCTGGAGGAACTGACGTCGCCCTGTCTGGTGAATTAGGACTATAAGTAAACAGTTTGGAGTGTTATTGAAACAGCCAGTAAAGGAAGGAGGTGAGACTAAGAATGTATGTCAACGATCAAACCTGCCCAACTATGGTGACAACTTGAGGCTGACCACCACGGCATTCAGAGGACAATTTTCACACAGCCCCAAATTTATCTGTATAATACATAACATGGAATGTTGAGGTCCTGTGAGATATTGTAATGTGCTGCACAAACTGTTGGTGCTATATACATCTTTTATAAGAATAATGTATATGTAGCAGCCCTTTGACACCCCCAAGGCAGGATAGCACCTCCAGAGGCAAGTCCAGGCTAGCATTTCACCCCAGGGTTGAGTCCATAGGTAAAATAGGGGACTGAGAAAGGATATTGGGCGCCAGTGACCTTTTGTCTTTTTTTAACGTTTTATTGCAAAACGGTTAAGTAGGTGAGAGTTAGGGGTCCCAAATGCCATAGCAGATCACTTACAGACTTAGCAGATCACTTACAGACTTAGCAGATCACTTACAGTAGGGTGACCAGACATCCCCAGTTTCAGGGGACAGTCCCCGAATTGAGGACACTGTCCCCGGATCAAGTCTGTCCCCGGTTTTGTCCCTGGATTGAATTTGAACAGGGGCTGGGGCAATTTCAAAGACAGTCAGTGCAGAATAAAAAATAAAAAAAGAAGAATTACACCCCCCCCCCTGCTCCGCCGCTCCTACTAGCTTAGGGGGGTGTATTTTTCTCCATTATCTGTGCCCCTATTTCTTCCGTTTCGGGCGCATGCCCATTCAGCTCCGCTCACATGTTCTTCTGCCTTGGCTCAAGTCCCAGCCAGCCGCCAGCCTGCTTATCTCCTTGCCTTCCCTGGCGGAGTGATCTTCCTCCGCTCCCCACCCAGTAGTAGCCGGGGCCCAGAGAGTAAAACTTAAAGTGATTGTAAAGGATCGTTTTTTTTTTTTTTTTTAACTAACAAACATATCATACTTGCCTTCACTATGCAGCTCGTTTTGTACAGAGTGGCCCCGAACACCAACTTCTGGGGTCCCTTGGCGGCTCTCGCAGCTCCTCTCCACATCAGATAACCCCCTAGGAGAAACACTCCCGGGGGAGTTACCTTGCGGGCGCACTCCCGAGTCATTTATTCGGCGTCCATAGCCGCCGAATGTATGACTCGGCCCCGCCCCCTTGGCACCCGCATTATAGGTTTTGATTGACAGCAGCGGGAGCCAATGGCTGTGCCAAGGGAAATTCGGAGCTCAGGTAAGTAAAATGGGGGGCTAGGGGGCCTGTTTACAACCCTTTTAACAGGCTGCGAGGCGGGCAGCGGCGGGCAGAGAGTCGCTGATTGCCGCCATTACTAGTAAAAAAAATAATAATATGTCCCCAGATTTAATTTTAAAAATCTGGTCACCTTAACTTACAGACTCCCCAGTTCCAGATCAATGTCCAGCTTCACAGTGTCAGGACCTTTAAGCCAACCCGGCAACACCGTAAGCACGTTCCCAAGTTTCAGTATGTCCTCCAAGTGAGTCACCAGGCCCCTCTGAGAGACCAGCCTTCTTGCTGGCTCTCTCCAGCAAGGGGCCTCCTGTGGGTCTCCTCCTTGGCACAACTTTCTCCAGACCAGGCAGGACAGCTTCAGGACTAGACTTGTGCACAATGGAAAAATTTGTTTAGTTTAGTTTAGTTTCTTTTCGGTCCTGTTGATTCGTAATCATTCATAATTTTGCTAAACGGGATTTTTCGTGTTCGGACTAATTCGTATTTTCGCAAGCGACATTTTTAGTTGAATCGGAATGATTCGTATTAATGTAAGCCTTATTTTTAGTTGATTTATAATTCGTACTTTCGGTAGAGTACATTTTTTTTTTTGTTGATTCCGGACACAACTCCTACTTTCGTAACTTTTTTTTGGTTTGTTGATTCGTAATTTTCCCTGTCTCTCTCACAATGGTGCTGCCTAACGTGCTTCCAATGGATTCGTACTTTCGTAACTTTTTTTTGGTTCGTTGATTCGTAATTTTCCGTGTCTCTCTCACAATGGCGCTGACTAACGTGCTTCGAATGGATTTGTACTTTTCTAAATACCTTGCGGTTATTTGTAACGATTCGAAATCTCGTATTTTACTTTAGTTTTTGACATGCGGCTATAGCCTCCTCCCCTGTACACCATTTTGAGAGGGAGTTCAGCACGGTGAGGGAGGAGGAGAGAGCAGATCAGAGTGTTATTGTGCTTCAAATGGATTTGTACATTTGTAAGTTTATTTGGTTTGTTGATTTGTAATTTTCCGTGTCTCTCACAATGGCGCTGCCTAACGTGCTTCGAATGGATTCGTACATTCGGAATTTTTTATTTGGTTCGTTGATTCGTAATTTTCCGTGACGGATCACAACAAGTCGACTTGCTGTTGCATTTGGCCGCATTAACGCAACAACGAATTATGCCAAAGGCATTCGGGCATTCGCTATTTGCGATATAATTTATTTCGGAATCCGTTTTATTCGTAATTGCTTTGTTCGGAAATTCGAATACTCCTGAACGTCCGAAAGTTGCTAAATTCGTACGAATTTCGATTCGTTACGAAACGAATTGCACAAGCCTATTCAGGGCCACTTCAGCACACATTAGGCCCCAAAACTGGCTATTGTGCCTAACAGCAGAGCTCCATCCAGCAGCCCCTTCCTAGCCAAGAGGATGAGAGCGAGCACATGGCCTGCCCCAAATATTTATACCTCCCCAGCATGCACCAGTGGCATAGACCTTCTACTGGATTGGCTGAAGAAAAATTAAATGAAATATTCATACATTTGTTTTGTTTGCAAAATCTCATACTATGACCTGTGACACCAGTGACATCTACTGGCGACTGTGAGAAATCACAAGCCAACTTAAGCTTAGGGAAAAACCACATGAGAACTATACAATCAGTCTGAGCTAACTACAATCCATCCAAAAGCTAAATTGACATAGTAGCCCCTGTTTAAGACAAGGGGGCTACAGATAATAATAGTACAAGAGTCTGGGAACAACAAAAGAACAAGTGGGATGGAAAGGAAGGGGGGGAGGAAATATTAGTCACCCAACCCGAAATTAACCTTGGTATAATGATCCATCCTGACACCATTTTTTTTATATGGAATGGTCACAGCCCCAATAAATAACACAATACATTATCTACTCTATGTAAATAGGTAAAGCCCAACTGAACTTTCAGTTAAAATCAGCTAAATCCATTTCAATTGCATCAAACCAAAAGCTGAGCAAAGTTTTACAGTGCTTTTTCTTTAGAAACCAGTCAGAGCAAGGGTGGGAAAGCCTGTCTCCTGACTGCAGGCTGCAAAGAATGACCCTTGAGCTCTGTGTGGAAGCAGTGGTCTCTCTCAAGAGGTCTAAAAAAGGAAAACCAAAGTGCCGCCCAAAGTGCTGCCAGAAGTGCCATCTCATCACTATCATCCCTCTGACCAGCTATCCACCTCCACCAGAGCGCCCTTATTTCCTCTCTCTCTGAAGAGGTCTGACACTTCCCCTGCTTAGTCAACCCTATCAGCAAAACTTATGCTCTTTTGCCGATTGTAGAACATTTCAAGTTGGTCTTTCAAGTCAATGGGGTTTGCTCTGCAACTGCGACCCAACCCCTTGGCCTGCAGTTGAGGCACATTGGCCTCATTATAAATTGATGTTCGTTAAAAAAGTAAAAAAAAAAGAAAGAAAACAGGCATCCAGGAATCAGCAGGAGAACTTCTCACGACTCTATCCAAAGCAATAATAAAAAAAAAAGTTTGGGCTTAAGTCTTCATTTTAGTAGACCTTGTATCTAGAGGTGTGGTAGAACATCCTTAACTATTGTGTCCTCTACTGTGGGATCTTGTATTGGTCATAATCATGGGGCAGAGGGCCTGCAACCTACCAGTCTAACACACACACAACTCTGAACCTTAAGGACACTTGGGGTCCTGTATTGGTCATGGTCATGGGGCAGGGTTCCTGTACCCTACCAGTCCAACACATACCCACCTCTAAACCTTAAGGACACTTGGGGTCCTGTATTGGTCATGGTGCAGGGTCCCTGTAACCTACAGGTCTAACACACCCAACTCTGAACCTCAAGACCACTTGGGGTCCTGTATTGGTCATGGTCATTGGGCAGGGGCCCTGTACCCCACCGGTCTAACACATACACACCTCTGAACCTCAAGACCACTTGGGGTCCTGTATTGGTCACGGTAATGAGGCAGGGGCACTGTAACCTACCGGTCTAATGCCTTGTACACACGATCAGAATTTCCGATGAAAGAAGTCAGACGGAATTTTTTCATCGGATATTCCGACCGTGTGTGTGCCCCATCTGACTTTTTCCCAGCGGAATTTAGAAAGAGAAATTCCTTTCGTCTGTATGAAACTCTGACAGAGAAAAAAACACGCATGCTCAGAATCAGGTCGACGCATGCTCGGAAGCATTGAACTTAATTTTTCTTGGCTAGTTGTAGTGTTGTACGTCTCCACGTTCTTGACGGTTGGAATTTGGTGTGACAGTGTGTATGCAAGACAGCTTGAATGGAATTCCGTCTGAAAAATCAGTCAGAGTTTATCCCGATGGAAAATCTGATTGTGTGTACAAGACATAACACACACCCAACTCTGAACCTTAAGACTACTTGGGTTCCTGCACCCTACCAGTCCAACACATACCCACCTCTGAACCTCAAGGACACTTGGGGTCTTGTATTGGTCATGGTGCAGGTTCCCTGTAACCTACAGGTCTAACACACCCAACTCTGAACCTCAAGAATACTTGGGGTCCTGTATTGGTCATGGTCATTGGGCAGGGGCCCTGTACCCTACCGGTCTAACACATACACACCTCTGAAACTCAAGGCCACTTGGGGTCCTGTATTGGTCATGGTAATGAGGCAGGGGCACTGTAGCCTACCGGTCTAACACACACCCAACTCTGAACCTTAAGACTACTTGGAGTCCTGTATTGGTCATGGTCATAGGGCAGGGTTCCTGCACCCCACCAGTCCAACACATACCCACCTCTGAACCTCAAGGACACTTGGGGTCCAGGTCTAACACACCCAACTCTGAACCTCAAGACCATTTGGGGTCCTGTATTGGTCATGGTCATTGGGTAGGGGCCCTGTACCCTACCGGTCTAAAACACACCCACCCCTGAACCTCAGGACCACTTGCCCAGGGCAGGCAGATTCTGAAGTTTTCAATATTTATATATAAATATATAAAAATATTATATTACCAGTTTTTTTTTGTAGAACGTCTTTAAGCCTTTGATCTGTGTCTTGCACAAATTACATTTTCCAAAATGGGACCACAATTGTTATGGTTGCAATTTTAGCATTCATAAACCTTTTAGAAAAATTCCATCTATATCCAACAAAGGGCAGTGCCTGTTGGCTGGCTCAGTGTAAACCTGAATCCACAGAGCATCCTACGTTATCCCGAGCAAGCATATAAGAGGAATAGCAGCCGCAGGCATCCCCTCCAAGCAGCCCCTATCGATCGCTAGGCAGGGTGTTTAGAATTCTCTGTATCAATGCACAAAGATGAAAGAGCAGGCTTCAATAATACATCATCCGTATCTCCACGACAACCACAGACAAGAGGACTCTCTGATGGAAAAGCAGATTTCTCACCGGAGAGGGAAGGAAAGGCCATATCTTAGACTAAACCCTTAAAGAAAGAGTAGGTAAGACGAGCAGGACTGCTTTTACAGTTCAGACCATCTTAAGCAGATGAGAAGGACTTAATGTCTCTAGACTAGTGATGAGCCGAACACCCCCGGGTTCGGTTCGCACCAGAACCCGCGAACGGACCGGAAGTTCGAACGAACATTAGAACCCTATTAAATACAATGGATGCGAACGTTCGAATTCTAAAGTGCTAATTATAACAACTATTATGCATGTTATTGTCCTAAAAAGGGTTTGGGAACCCGGGTTCTGCACCAGGGGACATGTATCAATGCAAAAAGAAGTTTTAAAAACGGTCGTTTTTCGGGAGCAGTCATTTTAATGATGCATAAAGTGAAAAAAAAAAAGTCAAATATTCCTTTAAATATCGTACCTGGGGGGTGTCTAAAGTATGCCTGTGAAGTGCCACGTGTTTCCCGTGTTTAGAACTGTCCCTGCACAAAATGACACTTCTAAAGGAAAAAAAAGCCATTTAAAACTGCTTGCGGCTTTAATGTAATGTCTGGTCCCGGTAATATGGATGAAATTCTTTAAGAAAAATGGCATAGCTACCCCATGACCCCCCCCCCTACCCCAGCCCATTACCAGCCCCTTTGGGTCTTGTATGGATATTAAGGGGAACCCCGCACATAAAATAAAAAAGGCCCTATATACTCTGAACAGCCGTATACAGGCGGTGCATACAAGACAGGGACTGTAGGTTTGTTCTTATGTAGAATCTGTTTGTAATTTTGAACAGGTACATTGTTGAAGTGTAGCTCCAGCCCAAAAATCTATTTTTAAACTTTTTGGAAAACATAGGTAAGGGTTATCACCCCTGTAACATTTGTTTTGCTGTCTGTGCCCCTGTTCAGAACATTTCACCTCACTTTCCGTCCCAATGACAACTGTTTTTGAAATGTGGTGTTTTTCTTGAAACAAGGATTGCTGATAAAGCATCAGTACAGAGGAGACACCTTTCTCCCATATTTATTCTTACAGGAGAGAATTTTCCTTCCTAGTGGTAGATTTCCTCTCACTTCCTGTTGTCTTCTTGCGTTTGCAAGTAGGAGTCGTTTGTAAGTTGGATGTTTGAAAGTAGGGACCTGCCGTATATACTCTGCAGAAATAGGCCCCTTAGTTGTTGGTGTTGGCACAACACTGTAAGCACTCACAGTTACTCTTGGTTGGTGCTGGAACGCCCTGCTGTCAACTATTATATCAGGAATTTTAATTACATATAATTGTTGAACAGTGGTAGTAAAAATTGGGCCTTTGATGGTGGTGCTGGTGCCACAACACTGTAAGCCCTGACAGTTACTCTTGGTGGGTGCAGCAATGGGCCCTGCTGTGAATTATTAGATCAAGAATTGTAATTACATGCCCCTGTTGAACAGGGGCTGAAAAATTGGGCCTTAGGCACTGGTGGCACAACACTGCAACCCCTCACAGATACTGTACTTGGAGCACAGCAATGAGCCCTGTTGCAAAGTATTGCTTCAAAAATTGTAATGACACGCCCCTGTTAAACAGGGGCTGAAAAATTGGGCCTTAGGCACTGGTGGCACAACACTGCAACTCCTCACAGATACTGTACTTGGAGCACAGCAATGAGCCCTGTTGCAAAGTATTGCTTCAAAAATTTTAATTACACGCCCCTGTTAAACAGGGGCTGAAAAATTGGGCGTTAGGCACTGGTGGCGGCACCCATAAACAAAAATGATCTTCCAAGCTATCATCATCAATCGTATCATTGAGGACTCGGAGGAGGAGGATAGCCAGTCAACATAACAGCACAGGCACTCAGCATCAGCATCAGTCTTGAAGGGATGTGACATTTTAAAATCAATTAGTCTGTTATATCAGCATCAGGTGTGTGGTAGCTGGTGGTGATCCAAGACTGGTTCATCTTGATGAAAGTCAGTCGATCAACCGAGTCGGTGGACAGGCGCACCCTGTGATCCGTGACAAATCCTCCAGCAGCACTGAATGTGCGTTCCGAAAGAACGCTGGATGCAGGACAGGCCAGTAGCTCAATTGCATACTGTGCAAGCTCTGGCCAGTGATCCATCCTCAAGACCCAGTAAGCCAGAGGATTTTCGGTGGGGAAGGTGTCCAAGTCTGACCTTGCCCCTAGATATTCCTGCACCATGTTTATCAGACGCTGGCGATGGTTGCTGGAACCAATCATACTTTGGGGCTGCGGACTAAAGAATTGTCTGAACGCATCGGTCAGACGGCCACCTTCCCCACCGCTCCTTCTTTGACTGGCCGAAGCCTCAGCAACTCGTTGTCCAGGACCAGGAGTTTGCAACCTCCCAGTCTCTGGGAACGCGTTGCACAGACCTTTCTGCAAGGCCTCCCGGAGTTGTCTCATCCTCTGCTCCCTCTGCGACGGTAACATAAGGTCCGCAACCTTACCCTTGTACCGTGGATCAAGGAGAGTGGCCAGCCAG
This sequence comes from Rana muscosa, assembly GCA_029206835.1. Classification (NCBI taxonomy): domain Eukaryota; kingdom Metazoa; phylum Chordata; class Amphibia; order Anura; family Ranidae; genus Rana; species Rana muscosa. The sequence continues at coordinate 31,779,570 of CM055117.1, read as the reverse complement.
TAATGGTCCCTCTCCTTGATCCGAAGAATACGAGGATCCTTCCGCAGACTTTGCAGGATCAGGGAGGCCATGCAGCGTAGGTTTGCTGAGGCATTCGCTCCGGAGTCCTCTGGGTCACTAAGGACGACATGATCCGCAGCCACCTCCTCCCAGCCACGTACAAGTCCACTGGTTTCTTGGGACTGTAAATCATCCCTAAAAGACTGCTGCTGATGATGCTGAGTGCCAGCCTCCACCTCCATGCTGACACAATCCTCCTCCTCCTCCTCCTCCTCCTCCTCTTCCTGTGCGATGGGTGGGACAGAAGGAACACTGTCTGGGTAAAGGGGGCCTTGAGAGGCAAGGAAGTCCTCCTCTTCCTGCCTCTGTTCTGCCTCAAGTGCCCTGTCCATTATTCCACGCAGCGTGTGCTCCAACAGGTGGACAAGAGGTACAGTGTCACTGATGCATGCACTGTCACTGCTCACCATCCTCGTGGCCTCCTCAAATGGTGCCAGGACAGTGCATGCATCCCTGATCATGCCCCACTGGCGTGGAGAAAAAAAACCAAGCTCCCCTGACCCTGTCCTGGTGCCGTAGTCGCACAGGTACTCATTGATGGCCCTCTGCTGCGTGTGCAGCCGCTGCAGCATGGCCAACGTTGAGTTCCACCTGGTGGGCATGTCACATATAAGGCGGTTCTTGGGCAGGTTCAACTCCTTTTGCAGCTCAGCCAGGCGAGCACTGGCATTATAAGATCTGCGGAAATGCACACAGACTTTCCTGGCCTGCCTCAGGACATCCTGTAAGCCCGGGTACCTGCCCAAGAACCGCTGCACCACCAGGTTAAGGACGTGAGCCACACAGGGCACATGGGTCAGTTGTCCCTGTCGGAGGGCGGAGAGGAGGTTGGTGCCATTGTCGCAAACCACCATTCCTGGCTTAAGCTGGCGTGGCGTCAACCACCTCTCGGCCTGGCCCTGCAGAGCAGACAGGACCTCTGCCCCAGTGTGGCTTCTGTCCCCCAAACACACCAGCGCAAGCACGGCATGGCATCTTTTTGCCTGCGTACTTGCGTAGCCCCGTGAACGGCTACGGAGCACCGCTGGTTCATAGGACAAACCACAGGAAGAGGCCATGGAGGAAGAAGAAGAGGAGGGGGTGGAGGAGAGAGGTGTGTCACAACCAGTAGTAGCATTTTGGAGGCGTGGCGGTGGGACAACCTCCAACACTACTGCACCTTGTCCTGAATCCTTCCCAGCTGCCAAAAGAGTGACCCAATGGGCCGTGAAAGAAAGGTAACGTCCCTGTCCATGCCTGCTGGACCATGAGTCAGCGGTAATATGCACCTTACCGCTGACCGCCCTGTCCAGCGAGGCCAAGACATTGCCTTCCACATGCCGGTAGAGAGCCGGAATAGCCTTCCGTGAGAAAAAGTGGCGTTTGGGAACCTGCCACTGAGGAACCGCACATTGCACAAACTCACGGAAGGGGGCCGAGTCTACCAACTGAAAAGGCAGCAGTTGAAGCGCTAGCAATTTAGCCAAGCTAGCATTCAACCGCTGGGCATGTGGATGGCTGGGAGTGAACTTCTTTCGACGGTCCAGCAGCTGGGGCAGGGAAATTTGCCTGCTAGAATCGGACGTCGGTGTACTGCTAGCAGAGTGGGCGCAAGTACTTGGCTGTGACACACCTAATTCTACACCTTCATTCCTCTCAGTGCATGTTTCAGAGAGGACTGAAGTTATAGTGGGGTTGGAGATCCCAGCTGATGCGGTGCAAGGAGAGGTCCGCTTTGTTCTTTGGTGTGGGTCTTTGAGGTAGGCTTGCCAACGAGCTGCATGGCAGGTCAACATATGTCTGGTCAGGCATGTGGTACCCAAGCGGCTGATGTTTTGGCCACGCGATATACGCTTGAGACATATGTTGCAAACAGCAGCTGTGCGATCTGATGCACTAGCCTCAAAAAAGGCCCACACCAAAGAACTTTTTGAATGACGGGCAGAGGCAGCGCCCTGCACAGGCGGAGCTCTGCGGTGTGATTCCGTCGGTGTACTGCCCTTACGCTGGCCACCAAAGGGCATCCTGCCTCGTTGGAGATGTGCCTCCTCCTCATCCTCCTCCTCCTCCTCTCTCCTATTAGGCACCCACGTGGAGTCATTGACCTCATCATCCCCTCCCTCCTCATCACTGGAGCCAATCTGGCAGTATGCTGCAGCTGCTGGAACATGACTGCCAGATTGGTGTCCTTCTTGAGCATCCCCTCTGTCTGCTCTCACGCTACTGCCTTCCTCTAGCTGGGTTTCATCATCAGACCCTTCGAAACGCTGGGCATCCTCCTGGAGCATGTACCCAACACTGTGCTGAAACAGTTCGGGGGACTCCTCAGGAGGAGGACATGGTGGGTCTAGGGAAGGAGTGACTGATGATTTGTCTGACATTGATACCAGGGAAGACGACGCTTTGGCAGCTGCTTTTCCAGTACCCTGAGCCTGGGTGAGAGAGGATGAGGAGGAGGAGGAGGGCTTGGTCATCCACTCTACCAAGTCTTCGGCATGATGTGGCTCAACATGTCCAGCTGCCGAAAAGAAGGACAAGCGTGTCCCATGGCCATGTGCTGATGACAATGCACCGCGTCCACGACCAGCACTGTTGCCCCCAGACACAGAGCCTGCTTGCCCTCTTTTATTGCCTCCTGACTGTCTGCCTCTCCTTGTTTGCCTTCCAGACATTCTAATAGATGGCCTGCAGGGAGATGGGAAAAAAGCAATAAGGGCTACCTTCAGGTGTCCTTCTCTGTCCCTGGAAACAAGGACTTGCAGAGTGAAAGAAAAAAAACACTCTCCCTACCTACAGTTTTCTGTCCCTAGAAAAAATGTTTTTTTTAATCACAATATAGCACAAGGAAAATTAACTCACTGTCCTTACAGGTCCCTGGAAACAAGGACTTGCAGAGTGAAAGAAAAAAAATACTCTCCCTACCTACAGTTTTCTGTCCCTAGAAAAAAATGTTTTTTTTAATCACAATATAGCAAAAGGACAATTCACTCACTGTCCTTCCAGGTCCCTGGAAACAAGGACTTGCAGAGTGAAAGAAACTGACACTGTCCCTACCTAGAGTTTTCTGTCCCTGGAATAAATGTTTTTTTCAGCACAATATAGCACAAGGACAATTAACTCACTGTCCTTACAGGTCCCTGGAAACAAGGACTTGCAGAGTGAAAGAAAAAAAATACTCTCCCTACCTACAGTTTTCTGTCCCTAGAAAAAAATGTTTTTTTTAATCACAATATAGCAAAAGGACAATTCACTCACTGTCCTTCCAGGTCCCTGGAAACAAGGACTTGCAGAGTGAAAGAAACTGACACTGTCCCTACCTAGAGTTTTCTGTCCCTAGAATAAATGTTTTTTTTAATCACAATATAGCAAAAGGACAATTCACTCACTGTCCTTCCAGGTCCCTGGAAACAAGGACTTGCAGAGTGAAAGAAACTGACACTGTCCCTACCTAGAGTTTTCTGTCCCTAGAATAAATGTTTTTTTTAATCACAATATAGCAAAAGGACAATTCACTCACTGTCCTTCCAGGTCCCTGGAAACAAGGACTTGCAGAGTGAAAGAAACTGACACTGTCCCTACCTAGAGTTTTCTGTCCCTAGAATAAATGTTTTTTTTAATCACAATATAGCAAAAGGACAATTCACTCACTGTCCTTCCAGGTCCCTGGAAACAAGGACTTGCAGAGTGAAAGAAACTGACACTGTCCCTACCTAGAGTTTTCTGTCCCTAGAATAAATGTTTTTTTTAATCACAATATAGCAAAAGGACAATTCACTCACTGTCCTTCCAGGTCCCTGGAAACAAGGACTTGCAGAGTGAAAGAAACTGACACTGTCCCTACCTAGAGTTTTCTGTCCCTAGAATAAATGTTTTTTTTAATCACAATATAGCACAAGGAAAATTAACTCACTGTCCTTACAGGTCCATGGAAACAAGGACTTGCAGAGTGAAAGAAAAAAAACACTCTCCCTACCTACAGTTTTCTGTCCCTAGAAAAAAATGTTTTTTTTAATCACAATATAGCAAAAGGACAATTCACTCACTGTCCTTCCAGGTCCCTGGAAACAAGGACTTGCAGAGTGAAAGAAACTGACACTGTCCCTACCTAGAGTTTTCTGTCCCTGGAATAAATGTTTTTTTCAGCACAATATAGCACAAGGACAATTAACTCACTGTCCTTACAGGTCCCTGGAAACAAGGACTTGCAGAGTGAAAGAAAAAAAATACTCTCCCTACCTACAGTTTTCTGTCCCTAGAAAAAAATGTTTTTTTTAATCACAATATAGCAAAAGGACAATTCACTCACTGTCCTTCCAGGTCCCTGGAAACAAGGACTTGCAGAGTGAAAGAAACTGACACTGTCCCTACCTAGAGTTTTCTGTCCCTAGAATAAATGTTTTTTTTAATCACAATATAGCAAAAGGACAATTCACTCACTGTCCTTCCAGGTCCCTGGAAACAAGGACTTGCAGAGTGAAAGAAACTGACACTGTCCCTACCTAGAGTTTTCTGTCCCTAGAATAAATGTTTTTTTTAATCACAATATAGCAAAAGGACAATTCACTCACTGTCCTTCCAGGTCCCTGGAAACAAGGACTTGCAGAGTGAAAGAAACTGACACTGTCCCTACCTAGAGTTTTCTGTCCCTAGAATAAATGTTTTTTTTAATCACAATATAGCAAAAGGACAATTCACTCACTGTCCTTCCAGGTCCCTGGAAACAAGGACTTGCAGAGTGAAAGAAACTGACACTGTCCCTACCTAGAGTTTTCTGTCCCTAGAATAAATGTTTTTTTTAATCACAATATAGCAAAAGGACAATTCACTCACTGTCCTTCCAGGTCCCTGGAAACAAGGACTTGCAGAGTGAAAGAAACTGACACTGTCCCTACCTAGAGTTTTCTGTCCCTAGAATAAATGTTTTTTTTAATCACAATATAGCAAAAGGACAATTCACTCACTGTCCTTCCAGGTCCCTGGAAACAAGGACTTGCAGAGTGAAAGAAACTGACACTGTCCCTACCTAGAGTTTTCTGTCCCTAGAATAAATGTTTTTTTTAATCACAATATAGCAAAAGGACAATTCACTCACTGTCCTTCCAGGTCCCTGGAAACAAGGACTTGCAGAGTGAAAGAAACTGACACTGTCCCTACCTAGAGTTTTCTGTCCCTAGAATAAATGTTTTTTTAAATCACAATATAGCAAAAGGACAATTCACTCACTGTCCTTCCAGGTCCCTGGAAACAAGGACTTGCAGAGTGAAAGAAACTGACACTGTCCCTACCTAGAGTTTTCTGTCCCTAGAATAAATGTTTTTTTTTAAGCACACTATAGCAGAAGCACAAAACACACTGACACTCTCCCTACCTATCCTTCTCTTTCCCTAAACTAAAGGAATCCAGGTTAAGCAAGAAAGAAATAACAGTCACTGTCCCTGCCTATGCTACTCTATCCCTGCTCCGGAACACACTACACTAGGCCGCCGTGCTGGCGGCCTTTTATAGTGTGGGGCGTGTACTAAACACCCTCAGCAATAATTGGCCACAGGCATCCTGCCTGTGGCCAATCATTGCTCTCCTCGCTGCCGGCGCTGTGATTGGCCAAGCATGCGGGGTCACAGTGCATGCTTGGCCAATCACAGCGCCTGGATGACACTGCGATGGCGTAGTGCATTGTGGGCCGTTCGCGTCACTCGAATTTGGCGCGAACGGCCCAAATCGTTCGATCTTCGTCGAACGATCGAACAGCCAATGTTCGAGTCGAACGTATGTTCGACTCGAACACGAAGCTCATCCCTACTCTAGACCTTCTGCCTCCATTATGTTATACAAGTGTTGTTTTTGTTCACTTGGGTTAACAGTGAACTTCTTATATTCACCCATGTTCACGTTTGTGATCAAGGCAGGATTGCCAGACAATGACCCCACTTTTCTCTAATTCTCTTAATCAAGACAGCTTGGTCAGTGACCTGCCTCATGCCTGCTGATTAGACAATGAGGCAGCATCACCTTACTGATAAGACCAGCACTTTGCACCTACCCCTCTCCTTTCCTTCTTCCAGTCTGTGCCTTGATGTATAGAGGATTGCAGGAAGCTAATATAATGTAAGAGATTGGTAATTATTCTAGCTGCATTGCATTATGTATCTTAAAGTGGAGGTCCACCCTGAAAAAATCTTCACACTAAAAATTCAAAAAAATAAATAAAAAAAAATTAATAGAAAAAAATAAATAAAATTATACTCACCCTAAATGCCTGTTGCTATGCGGAAGTCCCCTAATCTGCCGCTAATGTTCCTCTTCTCCATCCGCGGTGGGTCTCCTTCTGCTTCCTCTTCTTGTGAATGGGCCGCGCTGCCTTCTGGGAACTGTGTGTATCCCAGGAGGCAAGCCGCCCATTCACAAAGCGCCGTGCGAGTGGCGCATGCGCAGTAGGAAACGGGCAGTGAAGCCTTACGGCTTCACAGCCTGTTTCCCCTACTCAGAATGGAGGAGCCGGGAGCCTGCCAGCATCGATCGATCGCCGCGGCAGGACCGACATCGCGGGAGAGTAGGACAGGTAAGTGTCCTTATTAAAAGTCAGCAGCTACACTGTTAGTAGCTGCTGACTTTTTTTTTTTTTCTGCACCACCGCTTTAGAGAAGAATTTCAGGTATGGATATTTTATACATACCGTATATATTCGAGTATAAGCAAAGTTTTTCAGCCCTTTTTTTAGGGCAGAAAATAGCCCCCTCGGCTTATACTCGAGTCAGTGTACCCGAAGGACTGCAGGCGTCCATTTTTCAAAAGTCGCGGCTTCCTCCTGGTCCCGTTCCGTGATAGGCGTTTGACACTGTGTTCCGCTACCGCCTATCACGGAGGTCCTCTCATCCTCTGACTTTCCCAGCAGACACTGTGTTCAGTGTTCCGCCAATCACGGACGTCCTCTTGTCCGATAATGAAAGAAGGTCCGTGATTGGCGGAACACTGAACACAGTGTCTGCTGGGAAACTGAGTCCGAGGATGAGAGGACCTCCGTGATAGGCGGTAGCGGAACACAGTGTCAAACACCTATCACGGAACAGAACGGGACCAGTAGGAAGCCGCGACTTTTGAAAAATGGACGCCCGCAGCCTGTCAAGAATACAGGTACACTGACTCGGGCACAGTGAGGCTGCAATGGGCACAGTAAGGCTGCAATGGGCACAGTGAGGTTGGGCACAGTGAGGTTGCAATGGGCACAGTGAGGCTGCAATGGGCACAGTGAGGTTGCAAATGGGCACAGTGAGGTTGCAATTTGCACAGTGAGGTTGCAAATGGGCACAGTGAGGCGTGCAAATGGGCACAGTGAAGCTGCAAATGGGCATTGTTGACCCTCTTTTCCACTTACAGTAACTGCTGCATTCTCACCCTAGGCTTATAATCAAGTCAATAAGTTTTCCCAGTTTTTTGTGGTAAAATTAGGGCCTCGGCTTATACTCGGGTCGGCTTATACCCAAGAATATACAGTAGTTACAATGTACCAGCTTGGAGCAATGTACTGTAACTATGTGTCAGGACCTGGATAGCCTGCTGGTGGCACTATGGTTCCCTGGGCAGAGGCTAAGCTTAGAACACCGCTCAAAGCCAGGGATTCTGTTTCCATGATCCTCAGGAATGAAGGGGTGCAGGCGTATCACTGTGCCCATCCAGACAAGTATGTGTAGGAGACGCCGCTCTCCTGACCACCATGAAGTAGATATTTGCCAGCACACCTAGGATCGGCACATAGTGGCGTCCAAGCAGGTAGTTTATTGTATGATCACAACACAAGAAAGGTGCAACGTTTCGGAGTCACGCAGGAACCCTTCGTCAGGCATGTCATTACATGCCTGACGAAGGGGTCTTGCGTGACTCCGAAACGTTGCACTTTTCTTGTGTTGTGATCATGCAATAAACTACCCGTTTGGACGCCACTTTGTGCCGATCCTAGATATACTGGCAAATATCTACTTTGTGACTTGAACCAGTATCCAGCTGGTTGTTGCTGCAGCACCCAAATTTTGAAAGCTTATACCAGGAACATGTGCAATGGGAATATGAAGTATTACTCCTGACCACCATGACACACGAGTGAGGATCGGCTTCAGCCGACATGTCTTTGCCAAGTAACCATGCCCCCTAAGGTCAAGGGGGCATGCTTACCTGGCGGAGACATGTAGGCTGAAGCCGACCCTCACTCATATGTCATGGTGGCTGGTCGGGAGAGCGGAGTCTCTTGTATCTACTCCATGGGTGGAATGTTGTAGATCAAGTGTCTACCAGCAGGTGTTTCCCAGCAGCCATCAGTTTTCAGTAATCATTCTCTACGTGATGCTGGTTGCTGGGAGGATATTTAGGTCCCCACCCTGCCTCCCCACCTCGTGCAATCAGAAATTCAGAAAACGATTCCACAATTTTTGGCTTGTAATGAATAGTTGTTTGGAATTGTCACTCCTTTTTTTAATTTTATTTATTATATACATTTTTTTCTCCTTTCCTGTTCGAATTGTTGGGTCCCTGTAGGAATCTCAAGATATATGCATGTAGATCATAAACAATAAGAAAATAGATTTGGATAGGGTATGTAGTACCACCCATACCTTTCCCCTCCTTATAAAAGGAGGAACTAATTAATATATAGAAAAAAGTAAAAAGAAACTGCGCTATAGTGTAAAACCTGGTAAATGATTAAAGTTTACCTAGAAAAAAAGAAATAAAGGAAAGCAGCAACTATTCTGAAAACAATCATCAGTGCATGTAAATAAGAAAAAAATATATAGTCGCGCTAACTTATGACTGTGAACATAAGCCCACCACTGAATAATTGAAAAAAGTAGGATTTTTAAAACAGCTTACCTGTAAAATCCTTTTCTTGGAGTACATCACGGGACACAGAGCAGCATAGTCATTACTATGTGGGTTATATAGATACCTTCAGGTGCTGGCACTGGCAACTTCCAAAACAGGAAGTACCCTCCCCTATATAAGCCCCTCCCATCCGGGAGTACCTCAGTTTTGTAGCAAAGCAATACGTGTCCCCAAAAGAGGGGTGGGAGCTCTGTGTCCCGTGATGTACTCCAAGAAAAGGATTTTACAGGTAAGCTGTTATAAAAATCCTACTTTCTTGTTCATACATCACGGGACACAGAGCAGCATAGTCATTACTATGTGGGACGTCCCAAAGCAATGCCAAATGAGGAGGGGGATACACCATACATAAGCTGGGCGCCATCAGGCATGAGGATCTTTTGCGGCCTGCAACACACTGCGCCCAAAGGCGACATCCTCCTGACTTCTAACGTCCACCTGGTAGAACCTAGTAAACGTGTGTACTGAAGACCATGTTGCGGCCTTACAAATTTGAGCCAGGGAGGCCTGGTGATGCACTGCCCATGAAGTTCCAACTGCTCTCGTGGAGTGTGCCCTAACTTTGAACGGAGGCGGTCTACTTCTCAAGCCATAGGCTTGTATTATGACCTGTCAAATCCACTTGGCTAAAGTAGATTTTGATGCTGCCTGACCCTTTCTGGGGCCTTCCGGCAGAACAAACAAAGAATCCGTTCTACGAATCTGAGCAGTGGCTTTTAGATAAGCTTTAACTGCTCTTACTACATTCAAAGAATGCAATAACTTTTCCTCTACCGAGCTCGGTTTGGTGAAAAGAAGGAAGAACCACATCCTGGTTCAAGTGAAACCTCGATACCACCTTAGGAAGAAAGGCTGGGTGAGGGCGTAATACTACTCTGTCCTTATGGATAACCAGATATGGCTCTTTACAGGACATGGCGGCTAATTCCGACACTCTTCTAGCCGAGCATATGGCTACTAAAAATATCAATTTTCTGGTGAGTAGAACCAAGGAAATGTGCCGCAAAGGTTCAAACGGCTGCTTCTGCAGAACCGACAGAACCAAATTTAGATCCCATGGGCATATGGGAGCTTTAATCGGTGGAATAATACGAGTCACCCCTTGCATAAAGGATTTGACAAGTGAATGCATAGCCAGGGGCCTTTGAAATAGTATTGATAAGGCCGAAACCTGGCCCTTGATAGTACTTAAGGCAAACTTCCTGTCTACAGCCCACTGCAGGAAGTCCAGAATTCTGCCTATAACGTACTTACGTGGATGCCATTTTCTGGCCTCGCACCAAGTGATGTACGCCTTCCAAACTCTATAGTAGATCTGCCTGGATACAGGCTTCCTGGCATTGATTATAGTCGATACCACAGAGTTAGAGAGACCTCTCTTCTTTAGGATGTGGGATTCAATAGCCAGGCCGTTAAACTTAGAGTTAGTAAGGAAGGGTGGTATATCGGCCCTTGCGAAAGCAGGTCCGGACGACGTGGAAGGGTCCAAGGACTCCCCACAGACACTTTGATGATCTCCGCGTACCAGGCCCTTCGGGGCCACGCTGGAGCCACCAGGATCACCGGCTTCTTCTCCAACCTGACTCTGCGAAGGAGTCGAGGCAACAATTGTAGCGGAGGGAATGCATATATCAGTCTGAACTGATCCCAAGGGAACACCAGAGCATCCGAGCCGCAAGCGAGGGGATCCCTTGTCCGGGAGACAAATCTGTCCACCTTTGCGTTGAATCTGGATGCTAGCAGATCTACATCCGGTGTTCCCCACCGCTGACATATTGCTCGGAAGACCTCGGGATGAAGGGACCATTCCCCTGGGCATAACTGTTGGCGACTCAGAAAGTCCGCCTTCCAATTCTCCACCCCTGGAATGAAGACAGCTGATATACATGGGACATGCTTTTCTGCCCATTCCAGGATGTGACTTACTTCCCTCTGGGCTGCACGACTCCTGGTGCCTCCCTGATGACTGATATATGCCACTGCTGTGGCATTGTCTGATTGAATTCTGACAGGGGACCCTTGGAGTCTGGATGTCCAGGCTACTAGGGCATACCGGGCTGCTCGTATCTCTAAGAGATTGATGGGCAGGGTTTTTACTACATTTGACCATCTGCCCTGGAGAGACCATTGCTCCAGTACTGCCCCCCAGCCTATAAGGCTGGCATCTGTAGTGACCACCTTCCAAGATATCGGACTGAAGGGTTTTCCCTTCTGGAGATTCTGGGGGATCAACCACCAGCAGAGACTCTTCCGAACGGAAGGGGACAAAGCCATCGGGAAGTCTAGAGCCTGAATCTTTCCGTTCCAGGCTGACAATATGGCCCTCTGTAAATTCCTTGAGTGGAATTGGGCGTATGGCACAGCTTCGAATGATGCTACCATCTTTCCTAGCAGCCTCATGCACAGGCGTATGGACGGCTGTCTTTTTGCACAAAGCAGACGGACCAAGCCCCTCAAAGAGGATACCTTGTCTAGAGGTAAGAAAATCTTCCTCTGGTCTGAATCCAGCCGTAGCCCTAGATATACCAGGTTTTTCACTGGCTGTAGGGCTGACTTGTCCAGGTTGATGACCCAACCGTGAGATTCTAGATACTTGATTGTATCGACAATTACCACTTCTAGCTTGGCAACTGAGTGGTCCATCAACAACAGGTCGTCTAGGTATGCCATTATCGTTACACCTCGTGTTCTTAGATCGGCCAACAGTGGGGCCAGAATTTTTGTGAACACTCGTGGTGCTGTGGCCAGACCGAATGGTAAGGCTCTGAACTGAAAATGGCGCCCTTCTACTGCAAAGCGTAGAAATTTTTGATGACCTGGAAAGATGGGAACATGCAAGTAAGCATCTTTGATGTCGATCGAGGCTAACTATTCCTCCCCTTGTAGGGCAGCGGTGACCGATTGGATCGACTCCATCCGGAAAGACCGGACGTTTAGAAATTTGTTTAGACTCTTTAGGTCCAATATGGGTCTTATGTCCCCGTTTGGCTTCGGGACTGTGAAAAGGTTTGAGTAGAAACCCAACCCCCACTCTTCCATAGGAACCTCCATAATTACTCCTTGGAGCAATAGTTGTTCTAACGCCAATAGGAGAGACCCTCTTTTCAGAGGGTCTCTTGGCATGCCTGACCACATAAAATGGGAAGGAGGAGACTCTTTTAACTCCAACTTGTATCCCAGAGTTACTGCGGAGAGCACCCATCTGTCTTTGATCGTCTCCCGCCAGGTCTCTGCGAACAACTGAAGTCTTCCCCCCACCCGTTTGAGTGGGGGCAGCCCTTCATAGGCTTGACTTGGAGGCTGGTTTAGTACCTCTTCGGATCCAGGGCTTTTTATTACCCTGTGGCTGTCCCTGATTTTTACCTCCTGAGTTTGACCGAGGAGGCCGTCGGAACTGCTTAGTAGCAGACGACGCATGGATAGGAGAGGTAGTCCTCTTAAAAGACGGACCCCTAGACCTCTTTTTACTCGGTAAGAGAGTACTTTTACCACTGGAAATCTTCTGGATATACTTATCCAGGTCCTCGCCAAAAAGGCGTTCCCCATGAAATGGGAAGCTAACTAAGAGCTTCTTACAGGGAGCTTCAGCAGACCAGTTTTTGAGCCACAGAAGCCTACGCATATGTACCAAAGACAGCGTGAGGCGGGAGGCCTGATGGATAGAATCCTTGATGGCGTCAACCGCAAAGCATAATGCTCTAGGCAGATCAGCCAGAGCCTGGGCCTGCTGGTCTGGCAAATCCCTCAGGACCATTTTCATTTGATCCTTTAAAGCTTGGCAGACCCCAATAGCTGCCACTGCTGGCTGTGTAACAGCCCCTGCTGTGGAAAAAGCAGATTTTAATAAAGATTCCAATTTTTTATCCACTGGATCTTTGAACATTTGAACATTATCTACTGGACATGTCAGTGATTTGTTCACAGAAGAGATGGCTGCATCCACCGTAGGAACATTCCATCTCTGGGTGAACTTTTCCTCCATGGGATAGATCACCGGAATTTTTTTAGGCGGAACAAATAGTTTATCAGGATGTTCCCAGTCCTGGTATATAAGTCCTTCCAATAATGGATGTATTGGAAAGGAGCAATTAACCTGGGGAGCTTTTAGCGACCCCAATGAGGAGACAGCAGTAGTTGATGGTTCAACAAGAGGCATTTTAAATGCAGATCGAACCATGTCAGTTAGGGTCTGGACCCACAATCTTTCAGTCTGTGATGCTGAAAATGGTTCATCTACTGTCGATTCCTCAAAAACAGAGTTAACCTCCTCCTGATCCCCTTCAGGTAGGTCGGTCCCTTCCTGGGACTGTTGCTCTGCCAACAGGCACTCTAATGGAGGCGATGGAGATCTGGCGCGCTTTCTTTCCTGTAGAGAAGAAGCGATCAATGCTGCCAATCTCTGCTCCAATCCCTCCAGAGTTGAGGAAAAAACCTCCTCTGTTATATATGCAGGAGCAGGTGGACTGAGGACAGCCGCAGTACCTGGCACTCCCGGGGGTTCCTTATGGGTATTAACCTCTGATTTCTCAGGGGAGGAGGGTGCAGATGACTGCTCCAGATCCTCAGAGCCCGATGGAGACCCCCTACACTTCCTGAGAGGTATATCTCGGAGTTTTTTAGGCGGCATATTCCTTAGTTCAAAGCTGAGGTATTCCAGCCGCAATACACCCCTTACTGAAATAGTCTAATGCAATTTTGCTGCTATGTATATCAGTGGGTGTCTACTAATGCGTCTTTCTGGGGATGCCTGTATCAACCGCCCGCTGTAAGCCCCTATACCATGCTACCAGCTCCTTTTCATGCTCTGTGTCCATAGCAAGCAGCGTGGACTGAGTCCTTTTATCTTGCTGGGACGCCCGCACATGCGCAGAAGCGCTGGGCGCACAGAGCGCGTCATCCGCCAGGCTCCGCCCCCTTTTTTGAAGCTAAATCTTATAAAAAGAAAGCGTGTGTGTGCGCGTGCACGTGTGCGCTCTTGGCGCCATGTAGAGAGAGGAGCCAGGGTCCCTGTCTCACCAGGACTCGGGGATGGAAGGAAACTACTTGGCAGCATGACAGAGGAATGCAGCTTCCCTGATAGAGAGCTCACTCATCTGCCTGGACTTTCACCATGGAAGGAATAGTCCCAAGAAAAAAAGACGTTCCACAGCGGCCTCTAGTGGACAAACACAGGTACCGCACTTTTGTCTTTTTTTTTTTTTTTTTTTAAAAACCTCCTTTATGAAAAACATTTCCAGGTTTACAGTTTTTAAAACTTCCTTTATGAAAAAACATTTCTAGGATTTCTTAGGCATATACAGCTATTAGCGGGAATACCTTTTAGGTAACAGGCAGAAAGACATATTAGGCTTGGGGGTCCCCTCAATAGAACCAAGTTCCTGAGGGGCCCCCACTTACCTTTTCCCCGCCGCAGGACTTTGTTTGGTCCACAGAAGCCCAAACTTCACCTTTCACGGCAGGCATTGTACTAGACCTTCAGGGACCGGGTTCCCAAGGATTCCACTCCCCTGGACCTGTATAGCACCCTGCACAGATAGCCTCTTGGTTTTGGGTATGACCAGAGCTCTGGATCCCAGGGTCCAGCCCTCCTAAGAGAGGCATTACAGGCAAAACCTTGCTCTTCTCTGCAAGGCCCGGGTACCGACCGTTTAGCTATGAAGCTTTTTTGGTCGGATCCGGAATAGCTTGCTAAGGCCCAGAGAACCTGTACACAAGCCCAGATGAATACATGTTAGGGGCGTGGTCTGGTGCCGTTCCAGGATGGACGTGTAGTGTGCGAGCTCCCGTCCCGAGGTCCAGCAACTTCAGCTTATCAGCTTACCTGCTCCACCGGACATGGTGAGAACCGCTCGCAGTGCCTCGGCAACCCGTTCCCGATACCCGCTGAACACCGACACCCCGCTGAGTCAGCAAATCCCCGAGATATTCCGGTCACGGCCTACGGCCAGGATGCAGGCCTCGCAAGCAGCCTCCTCCCAAGCGCCACGCGCCCAGAGCTCCAGCCCGCAGCGACCCGAGGAGCAGAGATCCCCAGGTCTGGCAACGGGGATGACTCACCCCCCGGCAGTGAGCCTTAATGACCTGCACAGCGTCGCTACGGATATTAAAAACACCCTCATGGCGGCCATCTTGGACATGAGGTCGGACATACACGCCATGACGCTTAGGGTGGAAGAGGTGGAATACGCTCAAGCCCGCCAAGACACAGCGATTTGTCACGTTCAACAGGTAACAGAGTCGCATGCGATCCACCTCAGGGAGATCAATCGCCACATGGAAGATTTAGATAATCGCGGAAGGCGTCACAACCTTAGAGTGAGGGGTATTCCAGAAATGATCGATGCCAGCCAGCTCCCAGTGGCAGTAACTACCATCTTTAACGATCTACTTGAAAGAGCCCCTGATACCCCGATCGCGTTCGAACGGCTCCACAGGGCACTGCGCCCGCGGGGAAGGGACACAGATCCCCCACGGGATGCAGTCTGCTGCCTCACAGACTTTCCCTTGAAGGAGGAAATATTACGCAAGGCCAGACACCGCAACCAACTGTCTTTCCAGGGAACGGATATCAGAATCTACCAGGACCTATCTAACATCACCCTGCAGCGCAGACGCGAGCTACGTCCCCTCCTGGAAACACTGAGGGCCAGATCCATAATCTACCGATGGAAGTTCCCCTTCTGCCTGACAGCAACTCACCAAGGCCGCACAGCCAATCTAAAAGTCCCGGAGGATTTAGACCACTTCTGCACGGCCATGGAGATACCGTATGTGGAAGTACCAGACTGGTACAGCGACTTCCGTATACCGCCATTCAGAAGAGTCACCTCCATGGAAGGTATCGCAGAAGCAGGCAACTTTAGTATCGGCCGCCGACGCTCTCACCCACCTCCTCCCCACACTCCTTCAAAGGATCAAAGAGCCCCGCGTAATGGTAGCCCGACGGCTTCTCCAGTGCCCCGCAAAGCACGCATCGCCTAACAAGAAACATGAATACCGTCCTTCTGTTTCCACCTCACAGCTGGACTCTGGACCACTCCAATTCGCAGGTAACTTTATACAGCAATCCCTAGGACAACTCCCGAAGGTTTCCCCGGTCGCCCTAACTTCCTTATGTCGGGTCAGAGACTACCTTCTCCCGCACTGATTGTCTTTTCCTCCTTCTCCTCACACTGTATTCATTCTTGCTCATCGGCTGTACCCTTTTTCTATTGAAGCCTTCTTCCTACATTCTCCTATCTACTCCAATGCAGCTAATGACATGTCGATATATAATCCCCCGATTGCATTATGTGCTGTCTTTCTCCCCACAGGCCCTACTAGCTCCTAGCTCCTGAATTTTCTGCTTTACAGCACTGAGGGTGGTCGGGGATCCGAGGGGGACATGCACAGGTGTGTGGCCTACGTGGATGTCCGGTAGAATCCATTCTCAGGTTTGGGAATGGGCGTGCCCCCCTCGGATTTAGACAGCCTGCCCTTAACCCCTGGGTATGATTTTGTTTACTATGTTTTTGTTTACTATGTTTTGTTTGCTATGTTATCCATATTTGGATTTTTGATGTCAGCCATAACTGCAGATGCATACTTGTTCACGGTAACGCAAGCTGTACGTTCTGTTCTGTTCTGTTTTAACTAATTCACCATGTTACTGACTCTGTTCCCTGCATATTCCTCTAAACCAAAGTATATGCCCCCTATTCTCTGTCATGTGACATCTGAAATTTGAGCAATACACTTAATTTCTTATCCCCCTCTTCCACACAAACCCCCAGATTACACAATGCTAAACATCCTCCTCTAATTGCCGAATAAATGCCCTTACAACTCCACAGCCTTCATGCTTTATGAGAATAAGCCGTTACACACAGCCCTGAAGTCACCTACGAATCACCCTCTCACCATGTCCTTATAGGATGACCTGTCCGTCATCTACACAACAAGATTACTCCTCTGACACCAAAATGAGCCATAGATGACGCTAACAATCAGCAGCGTCTGTTATCCTTAAGACCTCATAGAGAGACGCAGACCTCACCTCTCTCTAGTTGAACTCCACCTACCGCTCTCACACACAGCGGACTCTGGTAGACACCGCTGAACCTCACCGGTACCCCCACTCCTAATTGGTGGGCTTGCAGGTCAAGTCCCACACCCGGTATAATACCCCATCCCCCTACCTGTCCCCTCCTTCCTCCCTGGTTATCTTCCTCCTCAACGTCCTAACCTCACCTACCCCACATCTTCCCTTCTCCCCATCCGCATAACCCCCCCCCCTTTCTTTTCCTCCCGTCTCTGACTTCCCCATATCCTCCCGCCCCCCACTCGCTTAAACCTCTACTACCAACATGAGCCCCGATAATGTCCGAGGCGCCAACCTGTCCCTAAAGGTAGTCTCCCTTAACGCCAAAGGACTGAACATACCTGAAAAGCGAACACAACTCTTTTCCCTCATGCGCAGCATGAAAGCTGACATAATCTTCTTACAGGAAACCCACTTTTGTAAGAAATCAGTTCCCAACATGACTAATCGCCTCTTCCCCCATAGTTTCCATGCCACCTCACCTATCTCGAAATCCAAAGGAGTCTCCATAATCATTTCCAAAAACCTTCCCATCCAAATTACAGACACTCACCTTGACGAACTAGGCAGGTATATCTTCCTAAAAGGGACACTCAGGAACAAACCAATCACTTTGGCTAACATATACAGCCCCAACTCGTCCCAAGTTCCCTTTTTTAGGGCTGTAACAAGACACCTAACCAATTTCCAAGAGGGTATTCTTATACTGGGAGGGGATCTCAATGTACCCCTGAACCCCCTTTTAGACACCTCGTCGGGGAAATCCCACCTACCATACAGGGCGCTCCGACAAATCAGAAAATGTTTCCAAGAACTCTTGCTCCACGACACATGGCGCACCTTACACCCGAACGTAAAGGATTTTACATTCTTCTCCGCCCCACATAACAAATATTCACGACTAGACTACATATTTCTTACCCAACAGGATCTCCCGTCCCTGAAAGCAGCAACCGTCGAACCGATGACCTTCTCGGACCACCACCCTATCTCAATGACCCTCACTTTCCCTGAAAAAGTATACCGCTCGCAAATTTGGAGACTAGACCCTTCCATCCTGACAGACAAAACCAAAGAATTAGAGATTCAAACTTGCCTAAGCAATTATTTCACTGAGAACAACACCCCGGACATTTCTAAACTTACTCAGTGGGCGGCTCACAAATGTGTTGTCCGAGGGAAATTGATTTCCCTGGGGGCCGCAATTAGAAAGGAAAAACGGGCCAAACTGGCTGATCTCTTTTCCAAACTTAATAAACTAGAAGCACTACACAAACGAAACCTGGCCCAGCAAACCCTCGTAGAACTACTAGAGACTCGTACACTCATTCAGGAAGAATTGGGCCATCACCTCAGGAAGAAATACACTCTATCTCAGAAACTTTTTTACGAATTCGGCAACAAAAGTGGCCATCTTCTTGCTCAAGCCTTACGCAAGAAAAGGGCTGCTAATACGATACACCACATACAATCCCCCACGGGTAAGACTCTCACGAATAACAATGACATAGCCAGAGAGTTTGAGAAGTACTACTCGTCCCTATATAATCTAGATAAATCCGAACCCCCTACTACCTTATCGAATGACAGACCCAATGATATTAACTCGTTCTTAGACCAATTTGCTCCAGGAAAGCTCCCCACTGACACCACCACGATTCTGGAATCCCCGATCTCTATTCAGGAATGGAAAAAAGCTTTAAAACAACTTAAGCCTGGTAAGAGCCCGGGACCTGATGGTCTTTCCGCCGTATATTTCAAGACATTCTCAGACCTTCTTCAACAACCCTTCCTTGACGCCTTCAATACACTCTCTCCCACAAATCCTTTCAAAAGCGAAATGTTAGAAGCACATATCGTTGTTATCCCCAAAGAAGATAAGGACCCCACCCAAACGGGAAATTATAGACCAATCTCATTATTGAATGTAGATGTCAAAATCTTTTCTAAGATTTTGGCAAACAGACTCTTACCGCTTCTCCCTTCCTTAATCTCTCATGACCAGACCGGCTTTATCCCTGGACGTGAAGCCAGGGACAACACTGTTAAAGCAATAAACTTACACCACCTTATGACACAGACAACCCAAAAAGGCCTGTTTTTGTCACTCGATGCAGAGAAGGCGTTCGACAGAGTAGCTTGGGACTATATGACAGCGGTTCTGAGGGCCATAGGATTGGGCCCATATATGTTAGGCCTAATCCTGTCACTATACACGGGACCATCTGCTAAGGTACGGGTCAACAATACTCTGTCGGACGCCTTTCCCATCGGAAATGGCACAAGACAGGGCTGCCCCCTGTCCCCCATCCTCTTTGTACTCACACTTGAACCATTCCTCCGTAAACTGACATACAACCCAGATATCCAAGGTATAAGTTCCTCCAAAAGAGAATATAAATACGCTGCTTTCGCAGACGATATTTTGTTGTTCCTGTCGAACCCACTGATCTCCCTACCAAACCTTCTTTCTGAATTTAAACAATTTCAGTTCCTCTCCCACCTTAAAATTAATTTCTCGAAATCCTTTGCCCTTAATATAACATTACCTCAACACATAGTTGATCAATGTAAGGCTAACTTCCCGTTCCAATGGAAACATGATTCCATCACATACCTAGGGATACAACTCCCTTCCAAACTCTCAAACCTCTACGCTAAAAACCATGTTCCTATCCTACACAGAATATCCTCTGATCTTGAAACATGGAACAAACCGCTTTTCTCTTGGTTTGGCAGAGCGGCGATCCTCAAAATGAATGCCCTCCCGAGAATACTCTATATATTGCAGGCGATCCCTATACATATACCTCCGGCCTTTTTTAAATCTTATAGAAACATATGCACTAAATTCTTATGGGGGAACCGTAGACCCAGAATCAGCTTTACGCAGCTCACCCGACCTAAAAGACTTGGGGGCATAGGCCTCCCCAACCTTCTCAATTATTACACTGCTACACACCTTACCAGGATAGTGGACTGGAATACTCAATCTCTCCACAAAGATTGGGTTTCCCTAGAAGCATCTTTTTCTGCTCTCCCTTTGGAGTCTCTCCCATGGTTACTCTCACCCCACGTCCCCTCTGAATTACACGTACACCCACTTATAGGCCCAACCTTGCAATGCTTCAAAAAGCTTTGCTACCGATCACCCATATCTTCGATTCCCGGCCCACTGACACCTGTAAAAATGAACCCTGGGTTCCCACCAGGTATGCACGCAAAGTTTCTTACCGATAACTGGACACAGAGCCCAATTAGATCACATCAGTTCTTCCTCCGGGGCAAACTATTGTCTACATCCCAACTCTCCTCCCAACTAAACAAGCCACCCATTCCCCCTTGGACATATATTTTAATTGCTCATTTTCTAAAATCCCTTAACAAGAATATACAATGCTCCAGAGAACTCACCCCTTTCGAAAAGCTATGTATCCAAACGACACCCCAATCTCATCTAGTTTCTACCACACATGAACTCCTCTTCGCCGAGATGAAAGCTAACGAGACCTTAGCCTGTAAGAACTGGGAGTCAGACCTCTCGGTATCTCTTTCAGCGGAACAATGGGAACTAATTTTCCTCAACATACATAAAGGGTCGACGAATGTGTCGACCCAGGAAAACGGCTTTAAGATCCAATCTAGATGGTACCGCACGCCCACCCTTCTGCATAAATATAATCCCACAATCCCAGAGGTTTGCTGGAGATGTCTCCGGGAAAGGGGAACCCTTCTCCATATCTGGTGGTCCTGTCCATCTCTAAAAGACTTCTGGGAAAAGGTATGCCATATAACCTCTCGAGTCACCTCATATCATTTGGACCTTTCCCCTTCTCAATTCCTTCTACACCATTCACCCCTGTCGCACAATTCCTATCACAAATCCCTAGCAATGCACATGATCAATGCGGCAAAGCAGTGTATCCCTATACACTGGAAATCGACTCACCAACCAACCATAAAAGAATGGTTTAACAGAATATGCAAAATTGAGGAAATGGAAAATCTTATACATATTGCAAGAGAGACTCCATCATCATTTAGTAAAAAATGGGCCTGCTGGTTACACTATAAAACGACCCCAGAATTTGCAAACTCCCTGAACCCTGACAAAGGATAAATTACTCCTCTGAGAATTGTCATTAAAAATCTACGACGTGCCAGGATCTCCCCTTAACCCTAAACCTTACAAAGACACCTCTCTCCTCCTATATCTCCCCCTATACAGATCCGCCCCTAGTTTCTCATAACACGCCCCTTGAACACCCCAAGGGGTCGGGGAAGTCAGAGACGGACCCCCTGCCAACGCCATCCCTTCCTGCCTCACTCCCCTCCCCTCGATCCCCACCCCACCCCTTCTCCTTCCACCACTTACCCCCTCCTACTTTCTCATCCACAAGCTTCTGTACAATACAACCACTAACATAGCTCCAGCCTACACTCCCGCATTCATACACTCTCAACGAAATAAACCTGTTTATAGCTCCTTCCCTCCCTTTCTGCCATATTGCACCTGTTGGCCTTTCCCTCCCACACAGACCAAAAGTCCATAACGGCATCCGTGAACCTACCTAGCTCTAACCTACCAACAAGATCTATCCCCGTCAATGGTAGTGGACTTTGACTAGACCCCACAACTACCTTGAATTAAGGTAGCCCACCCCAACACGGCCTAGTTCATGAAGGATGCACATAGCCATTTCATTTTCACTACCCGCAAGTTGAATTGTATGTGACACATGTTATTCATCCATGTTTTGTGGTTGTATTAATACCTTATTGTACTACTATTGTTCAAGATATCTGTAAATGCTTTTTACATTTCAATAAACTGTTTTTGGAAAAAAAAAAAAAAAAAAAAAGAAAGTGAAAAAAAAAAAAAAAAAAAAAGAATACATGTTAACCTTGGCCAACACCTTAGACACTGGCAAAAAACTGAGGTACTCCCGGATGGGAGGGGCTTATATAGGGGAGGGTACTTCCTGTTTTGGAAGTTGCCAGTGCCAGCACCTGAAGGTATCTATATAACCCACATAGTAATGACTATGCTGCTCTGTGTCCCGTGATGTATGAACAAGAAATCCAAATACCAACAGTGATAAATCGTATAGATGCTCAATGAAGAACCATGAAAAATCAGTGAAATATAAATAATGTTAAGGTGAGTGAACTATGATTAAACAGTTAATAAGATGATAGTCCACAACTGCTATATAGGACTCTCAAAGTTCATGTCTGAAAGACCATGATAAACAAAACACCCGTGAATAAGTGTCCAAAAAAGCCAACGACAGAAAATCTTCTTATAATCCGTGACTTTCACCACCACCAGTAAGAATTCCTGCTTACCAAAAAGCGATGGTCCCCTATGACAGAGGACCTAAAATAGCCTCAAATGATACTCAGTGGAACCTCCGGATTTCAGCAAATGGTGAACTTCAATGGTTTAGTAGCCCGACAGCTCATACAGCATCATGCGAATGTTCAACATCAACATGGAAAGAAGGAAGGACACCGGATAGTGTAAAATCCTTGGTGTACATTTATTAAAAGAATATTGGAAACATACTCACAAAAGCAGTTAAAAAGACAGCCTTAGAGTGTGTCAGCGCCGACCGGTCAGAGGCGCTGGCACACAAATACGTCCGTGGAAGCCGAGCAGTGGAGGGTGACGTCAGCACAAAGCTCGTATCCTGCCCTACGCGTTTCGTGAAAATTCACGTCGTCTCGGGGCACGGGCGATGGGCTGCGTCACCCCCTCTTTATAGGGAACACACCAGAGAAAGGGATCCAACCCGAAGAAGAGCGCGCGCACGCGCACGCGTCACGCCGCGAGGCAACCACGTCTCACTAGCAGTGCCACTAAGCCAGTCCAACGCCGGATGCGCACGCATCTCTCCCCACGAGGAAACCAAGCCTCGTTTGTAAAAACATTATGTGCACGTCATCACGCTAAAACGGAATGACGAAAGCACAAGGGGAGAGTGTGCCGCACATCCGCGTGACCATGGCAACAGGGATCATAGCAATGATACGCACACCCTCCAAGGGGGAGGGAACCCCCCAGGTGTGTCACAGGAAGCAGTAAAGCCCACAACCTCCGCTGCAACCCACAAACAATGGGTGCAGTGGGCACAATGGGACAATTAACTGCTCCGGATGTTAAATCCTAACAACAGAAAAAATATACATTGATACTGGAACTAAGGAGCATACTAGTTCATACCGATATCAGAAAACATACATAAATTACAATAGACAAAAAATAATAAAATAAATTTGCCTAAATATTATTTAAAAAAAAATAATAAATGACACTAAAACCACATAGATTAAAAGCTGTCATCATTTAGTCACACCCCTCCTTACACCCCATCCAATATAACTAAAAGACAAAAGCAGTAACTAAATGTCCATAGGAAAAGGAGGGGAGAAGGGGGGGGGTGGAAAAAGATTCAAATGCGGCGCAATATCAATCGACACACTATATCATACAGTCAGTGTCAATAATCCCAGAAATCTGTTATGAAAACATGATTGTCAATGGATAAGAAAAAACCTAGGAATTATTGATAAAGGCATTGACATTGGTGTCAACGTTGAGACCAAATGGAACATAAGTTCTCAACCTGTACACCCATGCCATTTCTCTAACAAGCGAACTGCCTCTCCAGTGAGGTCTGTATTTGTCAATTGCAATGAATAGCGTACCAGACGGGTCTCTCTTATGGACCTGATCATAGTGCCGGGATACAGAATGCTTATCGAAACCTTTCCGTATATTAGCTATATGCTCATTGAGTCTTACCTTTACTGCCCTTTTGGTCCTCCCCACATATTGGAGACCACAAGGGCACTGTATAAGGTAGACAACCCCCAAAGATGAGCATGTTATAAAAGGTTCGATTTCATAGGTTCGGCCAGTACTTGTTGAAGAAAAATGACTGATCTTCCTATCCCTGCAGCTATTCTAGCTGCACACTTGGCATTTCTTACATCTATAGTATCCTGTCAGGTTCTCTAAGAATGTCCTATTGGCCCGTGGGGGATCCTGGACACTTGGGGCCACTCTATTAGAAAGTGTTGAAGCACCTCTAAACACAATAGCTGTTTTTTCTGGAAGAGAAGATGCCAGCACTAAGTCACTGGTTAAGACATGCCAGTGCTTACTTATAAGGCTTTTGATGGTCTGATGCTGCATGGAGAAAGTGGTGATAAATGGAAGAGAGAACTTACCATCCCTCACCACCCTCTCCTTATCAACCAAAAGTGATCCTCGATCAACCACACTCACAGATTGTATCAATCGAGACATATCACTTTGTTGATAACCTTTGTCCACAAATCTCTTAGAGAGGATCTCAGCCTGGCCTTTGAAAGCCTCTAGATCTGTACAGTTGCGTCTCAGTCTAATGAGTTGTCCCCGAGGGACAGCCTTCAGCCAGGGGGCATAATGGCAACTGTCAAGCGGGATATATGAATTTCTATCAGTTGGTTTGAAATAAGTGGTCGTGACAAATTTACTGTCAACCGCTGAAATTTTCAAATCCAGATAGTGAACTGATTCCTGGCTTACCTCAAAGGAAAATCTAATACCCCTATTGTTGTCATTCAGGGACAGCATGTAATCCCGCAAAGCAGGTTCACTACCGTCCCACAGGAGGAGGACGTCGTCGATGTACCTTACCCAGAGTACAACCTCTGGTCTCCGGCAAACATCGACGACGTCCTCCTCCCATTTGGCCATAAAAAGATTGGCCAGGCTGGGGGCATACTTCGCCCCCATCGCCACACCACGGTCCTGGCGGAAAAATTGATTATCACACCAAAAATAATTGTGACTTGCTGCATATTTCAGCAAAGTCACAATAAATTCAATTTGCCGGGGTGGCAGGTCTGAACCTCTCGCCAAATACAGTTCTACAGCCTCAAAACCACACTCATGGGGGATAATGGTATAAAGTGAGGTCACGTCTGCCGTGACCATCCATATACCCTCTGTGGGAGTAAGGTCTTTGAGTAAATTAATGACATGTCTAGTGTCCCTTACATAAGAGGGGATCTGCTGGACCAAAGGTTGCAGAAAAAAGTCAATATACTTCCCCACCCGGGGCGTAATCGAATCTATCCCACTAACGATGGGTCGTCCCGGGGGGGAAGTAAGACTTTTATGAATCTTCGGGAGATAGTAGATGACGGGAGTCCGGGGGGCGCAAGGTATCAGAAACAATCTCTCCCTGTCACTGAGAATACCTTCCCGGTATCCCTCATCCACAATAATTTCAAGTTCTCTTTTGTACTTGATGACAGGATCCCTATTAAGAGGAGTGTAGGTTTCAGTGTCATCCACGATCCTGTGCAGTGTTGCCAACCCCCTGAAGTGAAATTTACTGGCAAGGATGCCAAAATTTCTGTACGGCACCAATTTCTTACTGGCAAAAATAATGAAGATTACTGGCAGAGCCGCATTTTTTACTGACACTGCAAAACAGTACCTAAAATTACTGTTTTTAGTGCTAAACAGTGCAAATATCAATATTTCAACTATAAACACACAGCTAATGCTAATATCAATGTGTTTAAGTTAAACAAAAGTAAAAAAACATATTTCTCAATTTGCATGAAGGTTAGGTTACTATAACCCAGCCAGCACAGAGTTCCCACTTACATCAGAGTCTGCAGGATGCCCCCTTACAGTGCAAGGGCACTCTTATGTAAAGGGGAACGCTGCAGATCATGATGTAAGGGGGAACTCTGATGTGGAGGGGAGCTCTGGTGAATAGAGACCACCTTCCACAGAGTGAATACACTAAGGTAAGGGGGGGGTACTAATATAAGGGGGAAACCTTTATATCAGTGCCCCCTTACATTATTGTATTCATTCACCTTCTTACATCAGTGACCCCCCCCCCTCAGAATGGCCTGGCGGCACTGTCACTTACCTCCTCCCAGGTGCACAGTGTGAGGCTCAGTCAGACGGCTCCAGCTTGGTGGGTCTGATCTCCTCTCCCCAGTCCACACGTGTGTTTCTTCCTGGGCCGTAACCCCCATCCCGGCGGCACTCCCACTCTTGACTCCTTTCTAGGATCCCCTCAGAGACTGTAGACATGACAAGAGATGGTCAGAGACTGCAGACACGATACAGGAGATGGACAGAGGCTGCGGACATACTACAGGAGGGGGACAGAGACTGCGGACACACTACAGGAGGTGGACAGAGACTGCGGACACACTACAGGAGGTGGACAGAGACTGCGGACGCACTACAGGAGGTGGACAGAGACTGCGGACGCACTACAGGAGGTGGACAGAGACTGCGGACGCACTACAGGAGGTGGACAGAAACTGCGGACACACTACAGGAGTTGGACAGAAACTGCGGACACACTACAGGAGTTGGACAGAAACTGCGGACACACTACAGGAGGTGGACAGAGACTGCGGACACACTACAGGAGGTGGACAGAGACTGCGGACACACTACAGGAGGTGGACAGAGACTGCGGACACACTACAGGAGGTGGACAGAGACTGCGGACACACTACAGGAGGTGGACAGAGACTGCGGACGCACTACAGGAGGTGGACAGAGACTGCGGATGCACTACAGGAGGTGGACAGAGACTGCGGACGCACTACAGGAGGTGGACAGAAACTGCGGACACACTACAGGAGTTGGACAGAAACTGCGGACACACTACAGGAGTTGGACAGAAACTGCGGACACACTACAGGAGGTGGACAGAGACTGCGGACACACTACAGGAGGTGGACAGAGACTGCGGACACACTACAGGAGGTGGACAGAGACTGCGGACACACTACAGGAGGTGGACAGAGACTGCGGACACACTACAGGAGGTGGACAGAGACTGCGGACACACTACAGGAGGTGGACAGAGACTGCGGACATACTACAGGGAGGTGGACACTGGAGAGACTGTGGACATACTACAGGGAGGTGGACACTGGAGAGACTGTGGACATACTACAGGAGGTGGACAGAGACTGCAGACATACTACAGGGAGGTGGACACTGGAGAGACTGCGGACATACTACAGGAGGTGGACAGAGACTGCGGACATACTACAGGAGGGGGGACAGAGGCTGCGGACATACTACAGGAGGGGGGACAGAGGCTGCGGACATACTACAGGAGGGGGGACAGAGGCTGCGGACATACTACTGGAGGTGGACAGAGGCTGCGGACATACTACTGGAGGTGGACAGAGACTGCGGACATACTACAGGAGGGGGGACAGAGGCTGCGGACATACTACAGGAGGTGGACAGAGACTGCGGACATACTACAGGAGGGGGGACAGAGACTGCGGACATACTACAGGAGGGGGGACAGAGACTGCGGACATACTACAGGAGGGGGGACAGAGGCTGCGGACATACTACAGGAGGGGGGACAGAGGCTGCGGACATACTACAGGAGGGGGGACAGAGGCTGCGGACATACTACTGGAGGTGCCGGAGACACTCTGCGGACATGATGGTGCCCTCCTCACCCCCTCACAGTAGCCTCCTCCTCTGTCCACCACCATATTACTTCTCCACATCATCAGTGTGCTGTGTCCTCCTCCTGTGCCCCTTTCA
The DNA here is from genome assembly GCA_029206835.1 of Rana muscosa. Lineage (NCBI taxonomy): Eukaryota > Metazoa > Chordata > Amphibia > Anura > Ranidae > Rana > Rana muscosa. Next base: position 31,751,974 of record CM055117.1, on the reverse strand, counting down.
CCTCTCCACAGGTCAGGGCAGCACTGTGCTGCCCTGACCTGTGGAAAGGTGCACAGGAGCCAGAGGAGGACACAGCACACTGATGATTTCGAGAAGTAATATGGTGCCGGTGGACAGAGAGCACATCAGTCTCTGTGTCCCCTGCATGGCACCATTGGCACGGCTTCACGCTCCAGGCTCACTCACTGACCCCCCCAGTTTCACTCACCTCGAGTCTGTCTCTGTCCTCCACCCTGTCAGTGCTCCGCTCGCTCCTCCACCCTGTCAGTGCTCCGCTCGCTCCTATGATGATGAGTGCTACTGCTCACTGCAGGACTGAGGACTCGAGTCGCGCCAGCCACTGTGGTCACGCCAGTGTATTCAAAAATGGCGCCAGCGGCGCCATCACGTTACTGTGCGTGCGCCGCCCGGCCGAGCGTGAACAAGTTTCCCTGCGCTCGGCCGGCTTCGGAACGGCGCATGCGCCGTTGTATGGCCGGCTCGTGGCCATCTTTTTTATGGGCGCCGGTGCCCATAGCGGACATTAACGTACACCCCAAAAAAGGGGTTAAATTCACGTACCGTACGTAAATCTACGTACGGTTGGCAACACTGATCCTGTGTAACTCTTTAAGGTAGTCACACCTATCGAGAATGACTATCCCTCCCCCTTTGTCTGCAGGTCTGATGACCAGAGATTTGTTAGAACAGAGGGACTCAAGCCCACTCTCCAAATTCCTCTGCATCTTGACCTTTTTTACCTTGATCTTTTCCAGATCTTTAAGTACCACATCCCTGAATATTTTAATGCTCGGGGCCAATGAGCCGGGGGGATTGAACAAGGATGCATTGGCTAAACCAGTATGTTTGTACTCAGGTAAAGGATTCACTCTATCCGTAATAGGATTAGACAGAAAATGCCTTTTAATATTGAACTTTCTCGCAAACTTGTGAACGTCCATAAAGGTTTGAAACTTGCTCAAGCTCCTAGGCGGTGCAAATTTCAAACCCTTATCCAGCAGGCATTGTTCGGATTCTGACAGAGGCTGTTGGCTCAAATTAAAGATGCCCGTGCCTATATTCTTTTTCTTTTTGAGCAACTGGGCCCTCCTCCCCCCTCTGACCCCTCTCTTCGTTCCGATGGGCCGAACCGACCTTGGTGGCCCATGGGAAAACCCCAACTGAGGTTGGGTCTGAAATCATATTGTCCTGGGGGGTAGGGAGGTCTAGAATAATCGTAACCCCTGTCATAATAATTAGACTGAGGGAACTGACCATTCCTATCCTGGTTGTCAAATCCAAATCGTCTTTCCACAGGTTCACGGCCTTGTGGCCCCAGTGAATCTGTTAAAGGAAAAAAACGATTTTGGGTAGGGGTATTATACTCCCACCTGCCATTGGTCTCAAAGCTGGGTCTCATAAATCCCTGGTTGTACCCCACATCATGATGGGTGGATCTAGATGAAGGATGCTCCCAACCTCCCAAAGATTCATCCCGATAGTGTTGAAACTGTGCATCAGGTTTATGAGTTTTCATTTTTTTAGGCGTTTTAGATTAAAAAGTGCCTTGTTTAGGCCCATTCTTAGTTTTGGCCTTATTATTGCGTTGAGCTGGAGTCGGTATGGGGGGGTTAGAAACCCCTCCCCTACCAGTCATAGGAGGGATGCCAACCAAACCGGGTGGCACTACACCCTGAGGGGCAGTATCCATTACAACCTTGTTTGTCTCCTCAGCTGCCAACTTCTTCTGCCACAAAAAAACCAGACCAGACTGATAATCTTCAAAGTCTCTAAGGTACTTTTTCTTCTTTTTCACTTTTTGGTCCTTTTCTTCCCTCTCCAAAGTTTTTTGGAGAGAGTTGGAACACTCCCTGTATTCCCCTCCATTTTTCGAAGAGGCCAGCAGGTCCCTAACCATTTTAATTTCGGTATCGAGTCTTTGCAATTTCTCGCTCTTTCGTTGAGCCAGAAATCGCAAAAAGGAGACTCCAGCCTCATTAAAATATTTGGCCCAAACCTCTAAATCTGACTCGCCCTTTTGTAGGCTTACCTCCCAACGGAGGCTTCTTGGGACCATAGCATTTCTAATATAATTCTCAAGAAACGCTATGTCCCACTGGGTATGTATCTCAGTCGTCATGAGGTTCTTTAATCTCATAAAGAGACCACTGACATCAGAACCTCCCGAGGCCGGGGTGGAATAAAAAACACCCCAGTCGTATTGACTATCCGTTTCGCTCGGAAATCAAAAATATCCATTTTGGTCAAAATATCGACCACTCACTAAGCAGCAATTAATGGTAGTTTGTGTAAGAATTAGAAAAAAGTAAAAAGAAACTGCGCTATAGTGTAAAACCTGGTAAATGATTAAAGTTTACCTAGAAAAAAAGAAATAAAGGAAAGCAGCAACTATTCTGAAAACAATCATCAGTGCATGTAAATAAGAAAAAAATATATAGTCGCGCTAACTTATGACTGTGAACATAAGCCCACCACTGAATAATTGAAAAAATCCAAATACCAACAGTGATAAATCGTATAGATGCTCAATGAAGAACCATGAAAAATCTGTGAAATATAAATAATGTTAAGGTGAGTGAACTATGATTAAACAGTTAATAAGATGATAGTCCACAACTGCTATATAGGACTCTCAAAGTTCATGTCTGAAAGTCCATGATAAACAAAACACCCGTGAATAAGTGTCCAAAAAAGCCAACGACAGAAAATCTTCTTATAATCCGTGACTTTCACCACCACCAGTAAGAATTCCTGCTTACCAAAAAGCGATGGTCCCCTATGACAGAGGACCTAAAACAGCCTCAAATGATACTCAGTGGAACCTCCGGATTTCAGCAAATGGTGAACTTCAATGGTTTAGTAGCTCGACAGCTCATACAACATCATGCGAATGTTCAACATCAACATGGAAAGAAGGAAGGACACCGGATAGTGTAAAATCCTTGGTGTACATTTATTAAAAGAATATTGGAAACATACTCACAAAAGCAGTTAAAAAGACAGCCTTAGAGTGTGTCAGCGCCGACCGGTCAGAGGCGCTGGCACACAAATACGTCCGTGGAAGCCGAGCAGTGGAGGGTGACGTCAGCACAAAGCTCGTATCCTGCCCTACGCGTTTCGTGAAAATTCACGTAGTCTCGGGGCACGGGCGATGGGCTGCGTCACCCCCTCTTTATAGGGAACACACCAGAGAAAGGGATCCAACCCGAAGAAGAGCGCGCGCACGCGTCACGCCGCGAGGCAACCACGTCTCTGTCGTTGGCTTTTTTGGACACTTATTCACGGGTGTTTTGTTTATCATGGACTTTCAGACATGAACTTTGAGAGCCCTATATAGCAGTTGTGGACTATCATCTTATTAACTGTTTAATCATAGTTCACTCGCCTTAACATTATTTATATTTCACAGATTTTTCATGGTTCTTCATTGAGCATCTATACGATTTATCACTGTTGGTATTTGGATTTTTTCAATTATTCAGTGGTGGGCTTATGTTCACAGTCATAAGTTAGCGCGACGATATATTTTTTTCTTTTTTTTTTCATATTTTTTTCTTTTTTTTTTATTATTTTTTTCTTAATTAATATATATATATTTTTTTGTGGTGGTTGTTGGTTCGTCTTAGAAATAATTTTATTTTTAGAAGAACAAACAAGATGTATTTAATGTTGCTTAAATAATGGGCGTACACGGGTTTATGGATTGTAAGTAGATAATGCAATGTACTGTTGTGAATTTGTATGATGAAATATGTCTTGATAAAACAAAAATTTATTATAAAAAAAATAAATTCAGAAAATGCTATGTATTCACTTAACCATTTCAATACCGGGCACATTCATCCCCTTCCTGCCCAGGCCAATTTTCACACTTTAAATGACAACTAAGCGATCATGCAACACTGTTACCAAATGAAATTTTTATAAATTTTTTTGAGACAGATAGAGCTTTCTTTTGGTGGTATTTAATCACCATTTGGGTTTTTTATTTTTTGCTAAACAAAAAAAATAAAAAATTACCGAAAATTTCAAAAGAACACGTTTTTAATTCCTGTTATAAAATTTTGCAAATAAGTAATTTTTATTCTTCACTGATGTGCACTGATGTGGAGGCACTGATGGGCATTGATGAGGTGACACTGAAGAGCACTGATAAGCTCCACTGATGGGCAATAATGAGGCTGCACTCATGTGCACTGATGAGGCTGCACTGATGGACACTGATGAGGTGGCACTGATGAGCACAGATAAGCTGCACCAATGGGCATTGATGGGCACTGATGAGGCTGTTTTGATGTGCATTAATAAGCTGCACTGATGGGCATTGATGGGCACTGATGAGGCGGCACTGATGGAGCTGCACTAATGAGGTAGCACTGATGGGCACTGACAAGTTGCTCTGATAACCTGCATAGATGGGCACTGATGAGGCTGCACTGATAATCAGTGCACTGATGATGAATGCACTGATTATCAGTGTAAGTAATGTACTCACTGTGCCCTGTCAGACAGCGTGTGAGGGAAGGAATGCCAATAACCGGCAAGTCTGTTTACATGTGCCCAGCTGTGATTGGACACAGCTGATCACATGGTAGATAGCTGCTGTGATTCTGCCTTTACCACGATCTGTGATCAGCTGTGTCCAAATGACCCAGCGGTCACAGAGCGTGTCCGAGGGGACACTTGGGAGGCACAGTTCTGGGAGGATGTCAATGGACATCTGCCCAGAACTGGAGAGCCGTTCTGGGGGCGCCTTTCGGCTATAGCATGGGCGGGAAGGTGTTAATGATGCCTGTCTGTGTGGCCAACCTGAAAGCAACAGGCCAACTGTTCAGAGCGGGAATTGGAAGTAAGTGGAGTTAATGGGAATAGTGGTGTCTTTAGTGACTTTCAGCTTCTATTGGCCAGGTACTGTATGGTATATGAATAGTTATATTAGTCCAAGCTGGACCAATGTAAGTATGTACAAAATATTGATACCTAGAATTCTTCCTTATTATATTAGTAAATAAAAGGAAAGCAGTAGTGCACAGTGAATTCTGCAAATGACCTCACGCTTAACGGTAGGCCTTGGTGGTCAATGTAGACGTGTCCTTTACATTGGTAGTCAGTGTAGAAGTGCCTCTTATATTGGTGGTCAGTGATAAAGTTTTCTTTATATTACTGGTTGTTGGTGAAATGTTCCCTTATGTTGGTGGTCAGTAGTAATGAGGTTCGGACCGAAGAAAGATTTTGCATGTTCGACAAATGGGGAAGTGAAATATTTCTGCAGTCAGCTCCCTAGCAACCAGTGAGGCATTATTCCAGCAGTGGCGGCTGATGCTCCATTTTTTTTGGGGGGGGGCGATAAACAAGCCACTGGCCACCCCCCCCGGTCAGTCTGTCAGTCAAACCCCCCCCGCGCTCAGTTGGTCGGTCCGTCAGTCAAAATCCCCCCCCATTCCCGCAACCCCCACCCCCGTGGCTTGGTCAATCGACAAACCCCAACTAAGTCATGGGCCTGTGTCTCCTCCTCGTTTTCGCCTTCTCGGTATCTCCTCGCATCTCCTCCTCATTGGCCAATACGGTTGCTTCTCCTCTCGGCCAATTGGGTCTTGACTGGAGGTGAATCAGGAAGACTATAGCGAATATTAATTCCCTATTGTCACGCAACTGGGTGGGCTCAGGGCACAGTGCTCTGCGCCCCGAGCCCACCCTTTTTTGAAGCCAATTAGAGCCTCATGAATCATGTGCTTCAATTTATTTTTTACAACCCCATTGAAATATTGAAATCCATGCGTCCAGCGCCCTGCATGTAGATTAGGGGGCGCATAGATTGGGGGGTGGGGGTGCCCCTGGGTCCCTGATGGAGTGGCCGCCACTGCATTCCAGCATTCCATTTTCAGTAATTCCTGGCTGACAATTGAAGGGGTAGAGATGGTGGCTGAAATCATTGACCAATTATGGCCATGTCCCTATTTGGTCAGTGACATCAGCCAACATCCCCACCCCTTTGTGTACAAATCAGGTGTCAGCTATAAATTTATCTCATTCGGTAGTAGTGATTGGAGCCTGCAAGTGGGTCGGCTTATCTATAGACAGGTGTTATGGATGAGTAGGCATACTATGTATCTTTTACTCATTCATGTAGGCATTTCAGCCAGCATCTGTGGACCCCTTATTTTTAAAGGCGGCTTCTAGATTCTGATAAGCCCCCTGCCCCCAGATCCCCACTGGGCCAGGGTTGTGTGGAAGAGGCCCTTGTCCTCATAAATATACTTTGCAAGGGTGAGTCCCACTGACGAGGTACCCTTGTCATTATGAGGGTGTGTGGTCTGGTATGATTCCTCCCTTTCCTGTCTAGCCAGGCTACATACTCAGATGGCAGTTTTGTATACATTTTGGGTGTGGGTCTTCATGGCATTTTTGTTTCTTTTTGCATGGGGTTCCCCTGAAAATCTATAGGGTGCCCTCGTCATTATAAGGGCATGTGGTCTGGAATGATTCAGGAGGGGAGGGCATGCACACTCATCCCCCCCCCTTTCCTGGCTAGCCAGGCTACATGCCCAGGTGACAGTTTTGCATGAACTTTGGGGGGGGACGGGACTTCATGACATTTTTGTGATTTTATTGCATGGGGTTACCCCTAAAGACCATAACAGACATTCATCAAGGATAAGAGTTCTGGCATGAGTTTTCTCAAGGGAACCCACCATTTTTTGTCATTCTTGCAAAAGTGAAATATTAGAAGAAAACAAAAACATTTGCCAGTAACTTACATTTCTCGGTGGATTTTGTTTTTGAAAAAACAGCAAAGGGACTTCCCTAAAAGATCCCACAAAATACATGACATATATTTATTTTTGGGAGTCCCCATGGCAGGGAAATGGAATTTACTGGCAATTTAAATGCTATGTATTTGTAAATGGCACTTTTGCTGTAGTACATTGTATACATTGTACAAATATACCACTTCACTGGCAGGTTCCGGGCATCCCCAAGTATGTTATTTAAATGAATTGGGCATTTTTAATGTTTCACTTTAAGTATTATTAAAATTGCTGCCGTCCACCAAATACTACTTAAAAAAATGGCATTGGAACATTTTCCCCAGGCCAGTGCCCAGCCCCCATGTCATTTGTTTGACAATCTCTTGCCTATTAGTCTAGACCAGGTTTTCTCAACTAGGGTTCTTCCAGAGGTTGCTAGGAGTTCCTTGAGCAACAAGCAATTTTTGCCTCTCAGATAAGTTCCCAATGACACCATTGATCTTTTTAGCTATCTGTAAGGGGGGACATGGTCACTAGGGCAGCACTCAGCCCCCATGCCATTTGTTTGACAATCTCTTGGCTATTAGTCTAGACCAGGGTCCCTCAACTAGGGTTCCTCCAGAGGTTTTTAGGGGTTTCTTGAGCAATGAGCAACTTCTGCCTCTCAGATAAGTTTCAACTCACACCATTGATCTTTTTAGCTATCTGTAAGGGGGTACATGGTCCACAGGGCAGCGCTCAGCCCCCATGCTATTTGTTTGACAATCTCTTGCCTATTTGTCTAGACCAGGGTTTTTCAACTAGGGTTCCTCCGGAGTTTTTTTTAGGGGTTTCTTGAGCAATGAGCAATTTCTGCCTCTCAGATAAGTTCCAACTGACACCATTAATCTTTTTAGCTATCAGTAAAGGGGGAATTCTTCCCAATGACCACAATAGTAAGGAGCATTCTTCCCACTGACCATCACACTAATGTATCATGAGCTGTAGATATAGTCATTTTTAGCAAGGGTTCCCTGAGGCCGGAAACCAATTTTAAGGGTTCCTCTGTGAGAAAGTTGAGAAGGAGTCCTGATTAAATTGGCTACATGCATGTTCCAGGTCAGCAATAACCATGCAACCATCATTGTCAAAGGTCAAAAGCAATGGCAGACTATGCACTTGTTTCTTTAAGATTCCACATAGACATTAAATAAATAAATAACTCCAAAACTTTAAAAAAAGCTATGTATTACCTTTAATTTCCCGAAAGACAAAACATTAGGCAGATGATTCTGACTTTTTTTTGTGCCGTGTAGCATTCATTGACCTTCAGCTTCCCTGCTGTGCTAACACTCCATATAGTCAATGTCTTCTGGCTTTCCTGCTGGGAGTACCTCCCATGTATTGACGGCCTTCTTTCTTGGTGGGACCGCGGTTTGTTCTTCTCATGCATGTTGTCAGGGATTGTGGCGTCTCCGGCTCGGCTTGGCAGGCAGCTGTGTGCTCTATGATAATGGGACATGAAACACAAGCGGCTCGCAGTGAAGAGCTTTGGGGGGATTTCGAGCTGAGGTTGAACAATCTTCCAGTCCAGACGTTTTCGCCTTCTTAAAGCCGGGAGGATTTATACCGCTATTACTTGTTTTGGGTATGTGTTTTTTTTTTTCTCCTCTATTTACTTAATGTCTCCTCGACTGCTGTTTGCTTCTCTCATTTTCTTCTCCTTTTCCCTTTTCATGAATTCATAACGCTCCATTGACGTTGCAGCTTTAGTGGATGAAAGTTAGAGAAATTTCTTCTGCACATTAAAAGAGTTTTAGATTTGCTATTAAAGAAAAGCTGAAGCCGAAACTCAATGATGAACTCCAGGAAAACAGCTAAATATGCAGTTTCAATACACGTGCATTAACTGTTTTACCTGCCAAAGAGTTTGTAATTGGGTTCAGCCAATCGTCGTGTGATCCAGGCACTCCTTCCAAGCAGCTCAGTCGGGTCAGTAGTGACCTCACTTTTCTCTGCTGCAGCCTAACAATAGTGCTTGGTCACCAAACTGACCCCAACACATATTAGATTGTCACCTTCCTCTCTCTTCATGTAGTTTGGTTTTAATTGTTGGAAGGGTTTTGAACTTCTTTCAGGTTCCTGTTGCCCTCTGTGTCCCTCCTGGGCAGATTTACTTTATTTATTGTGCAGTGTTCCGACAGAGGCTCTAAGACTTCCTCATTATGTTTTTATCGCCTGCCTTAACACACACATGAACTTTAATGGCATCCCAGTCTTAGTCCGTAGGGTTCAATATTGAGTTGGCCCACCCTTTGCAGCTATAACAGCTTTAACTCTTCAGGGAAGGCTGTCCACAAGGTTTAGGAGTGTGTCTATGGGAATGTTTGACTATTCTTCCAGAAGCACATTTGTAAGGTCAGGCACTGATGTTGGACGAGAAGGCCTGGCTCGCAGTGTCCGCTTTAATTCATCCCAAAGGTGTTCTATCAGGTTGAGGTTAGGACAGTGCAGTGCAGGCCAGTCAAGTTCCTCCACCCCAAACTCGCTCATTCATGTCTTTATGGACCTTGTTTGTACACTGGTGTGCAGTCATATTGAAACAGGAAGGGGCCGTCCCCAAACTGTTTCCACAAAGTTGGGAGCATGAAATTGTCCAAAATGTCTTGGTATGCTGATGCCTTAAAGGAGTTATAAAGGCAAAAGGTTTTTTATCTTAATGCATTCTATGCATTAAGATAAAAAACCTTCTGTGTGTAGCAGCCTCCCCAGCACCCCCTAATAACTTACCTGAGACCGATCTCTCCCCAGTGATGTCCACAAATGTCTAAGCCGGACACTCCTACCGATTGGCTGAGACACAGCAGTGGCGCCATTGGCTCCCGTGGGTATCAATCAAAGTCAGTCAGACAATCAGGGGAGAGAGGGGGCGGAGTCGAGGCTCTGTTTCTGAATGGACACCTGGAGCTGTGACTCAGCTCCAGTGCCCTAATAAGAAACTGCTGACTGTGGGGGCACTCAATAGGAGGGAGGGGCCAGGAGCAGCAAAGAGGGACCCGAGAAGAGGAGGATCTGGCTGCTCTATGCAAAACCAACTGCACAGAGGAGGTAAGTATAACATGTTTGTTTTTTTATTTATTTTGTAAACAAGACTTTACAATCACTTTAAGAGTTCTCTTAACTTGAACTAAGGGGGCAAACCCAACCCCTGAAAAACAACCCCACACCATTATCCTCCCTCCACCAAATGATTTGGAGGGGTGGCCCAATACTTTTGGCAATATAGTGTGGATGAGCGAGTTTGGGGTGGAGGAACTTGGCCTGCACAGAGTCCTAACCTCAACCCGATAGAACACCTTTGGAAAAATTTGGGCGTAGACTGCGAGCCAGGCCTTCTCGTTCAGCATCAGTGCCTGACCTCACAAATGTGCTTCTAGAAAAATGTTCAAACAATCCCATAGACACACTCCTAAACCAAGTGGACAGCCTTCCCAGAAGAGTTGAAGCTGTTATAACTGCAAAGTGTGGGCCAACTCAACATTGAACCCTACTGACTAAGACTGGGATGTCATTAAAGTTCATGTGCGTGTAAAGGCAGGTGTCCCAATACTTTTGGCAATATAGTGTATATATAAACAGTAGCAATTAGGATATAACATTGATAATAAGCCAATGACTCCTAAACCCTAAACTGGGAATGGTCCTGCCTAAGCAGCAATCTTACCAGTTAAGAAGCAAACTTAACAGTCTGTCGGTTAAGTCCTCACCACATCTACCCCTAGCTTGGGTACAGACTTTCGTTTTCGTCTCCACACAGCTCTAGTAATGATGGGAAATACAGAAAACAGCAAACATAAAGAAATGAACCAAAGTGAACCTAAGACCCAGTGCAAAAATACCTTACTAAATGACCGAACAGAATAACATAAATTCTAACTATCAAACTAACTACATACAATATATACAAACGGGGAACACAGGAAAGAAGGCTAAACTGGAGGTGCAGGGAACACATAGAGTAGGACAGAAAAACCAAAACTGAGATCAGGAACATGGGGGAGTTGGAAGAAGGTTTTAGGGTATGGAAACAAGGCAAGGAGCACGGTCAAGGGCAGGAACAGGATAAATAGCTAGCAGTATCTGGCAGCAAAGCAAAACACCTGATCAAGGTGCAACAGCAGAAGAGGGACTAAATACCCTCCCAGCATCCAGCACCAGGTGGAGCTGACTGCAGACACCCGCTGGTGGACACTGGAACTACAAACTTCCCCTCTGGGAAGCACAGTGCCACCAGCAGGTGATCCAGATCCTGATACCATGTGATGCATCAAGCAAAATCAGGGTGAAGTTGGAATGCCTGGTCTGTATACTTGTCCTGGGTCAATGACACAAAGTATCAAAACTAACAGGTCACGTTGACATTTAACACTTCCAGGTGTATCAGATGCCTGCATTTGCCCATCATGCACCGCAGCTCTAATCCCTATGCCAATGCTGTCTAGTGGTCAATGACACACGGCAGTAAGGCATCCAACTCTTCCAAAAGTGTTGAATAGCAAAGGGTCTTATGGAGGCTGCAGCACTTGGACAGAGGGAAGATAGGAGACATGGACATCATGGAGGGGTGAGTATACTACTTCTTCTATTGCAGGAAACTTGTGTTTCCATTTGTTTAGAGACCTGGCAGAGTCTTTTAAGTTCTATAAACTCCAGGGTAGTTTTCTTTGTATAGCTCCATCTTCTACCTGAGAACTTCTCATCCAATGCCTATGCATTGTTACAAAAAAACTTTTTGCTTATGAATGTTAAGTCTTTATATTTCTACAAGCGGCGGGAGTCTCTCTCGCTCTCTCTCTGTGCGCCGTGATAATTTCAGGGATAATAACACGCATCTGCGGAGTGGAACTTTGACTTTGGCGAATCCTCTTATCAGGCCCTCCTAGAAACATGTTCTCATATGCAAAGTAAGCCAGAAGAAAAAAAAGGAAAAAAAAAAAATATCTGCAGGAAATGTGCAGCCACTTAGCAAATTGTGCCGAGCCGAACATTCTTCCCCTTGAAAGAGCGGCGTGAGATGATGTGAAGGAAGAAAAGAGCGACACAAGGCCGAAAGAGATAACATTGAGGGGATGGAGGGAGTGCTGTGACAATGGTAGCCTTGCGGATTATATAACCCTTTGCTTGCTGGATGGCGCTCTTTTTTTAAAAAAAGTTTAAGAGGGATAATTAGAAGGAGTTTAAAAACACATTGACTCAGCACTTCTTAAGATGGTGGATGGATGCAACAATGTATCTGCAGACCATGAAAAATAACCTTGGAATTAAAGCCAACCTGTCAGCCATTCTATGGTTTAAAAACCTAAAGGGGCTCTGTCACAAAGAAGAATTACATCTCTAGTAGGCACCGGCTTATCATCGCTTTGCTAAGGATCTACAGCCAAACATGCACATCCAGTTATGTTGGACTCCTTGTCTCCCTCTGTGGTTTATCCTACCTGCCCCTACATCACTACTGTGTCCTGTGGACTGGAGGATGGAACCATAATGCATGGTGGGTTAAGCAGGTGTCCAACACTCCCAAGTGTTGGATCTAATGCCCCATACACACACGATCGTTTTTCATGCCGTTAAAAATGCCATTTTTAAAAATGGGCATTAAAACTGATCGTGTGTATGCTCCAGAGCATTTTTAACGACGTGAAAAACGGCCATTAAAAATTTCGAACATGCTCTATTTTTTCACGTCGTTTTTCATGTCGTTTTTTTTAACGACGTGAAAAAGGATGGTGTGTATGCTTTGACGAGGTGAAAAAAAAAACGCGCATGCTCAGAATCAAGTATGAGACGGGAGCGCACGTTCTGGTAAAACTAGCATTTGTAATGGAGATAGCACATTTGTCACGCTGTAACGGACTGAAAAGCAGGAGGCTGAAAAGCGCGAATCGTCGCTCAACAAACTTTACTAACATGAAGGGTGGCGCCATCCGAATGGAACTTCCCCTTTATAGTGGTGTCGTACGTGTTGTACGTCACTGCGCTTTGCTTGAACGTTTTTTAAAATGATCGTGTGGACGCAAGACAGGCTTGAGAGGAAACATGAAAAAAAAAACGACGAGAAAAACGTCGGTTTAAAAAATGGCATGAAAAACGATCGTGTGTACGCCGCATAAGGATTCTCCTGGAGACCGTATGTCTTAAAGTAATATTAAAGGCTATGTTTTAAAAAAAAATAACAAACATGTTATACTTACATGCTCTGTGCAGTGGTTTGCACAGAGTAGCCCCGATCCATCTCTTCTCTGGTCCCCTACTGGCACTCATAGCCCCTCCCTTCTTCCAAGTGCCCCCAGAGCAAGCAGCTTGCTATGGGGGGGCACACAAGCAGGCTCAGTGTTGAACTGCTTCTCTGTGTGTCCATTAAGACATGGAGCCATGGCTCGGCCCCACCCCCTCTCTCTCTCCTCATTGAATCACTGACTTTGATTGACAGCAGTAGGAGCCAATGGCGCCTGCTCCTGTCTCATCCAATAAGCAGGGAGAGTCCCCAGAGAGAGCCAAGGCTCCCATGCACATCGCTGGATTGAGATGGGGCTCAGGTAAGAATTGCTGCACACAGAAGGTTTTTGTACCTTAATGCACAGAATGTATTAAGGTTCAAAAACCTTCTGCCTTTAGAACCACTTTAAAGCGGAGGTCCGCCAATTTTTATTTTTTTTCCAAAAGTCAGCAGCTACAAATAATGCAGCTGCTGACTTTTAAAATAAGGACACTTACCTGTCCAGGGTGCTCGCAATGTCGGCACCCAAAGCCGATCTCTCCCTCGGCTCTCTGTGGCTGCTGCCACCATCTGTGCATGCGTGACTCGCGCTGCGCATTTCCACTGGTCCCTGCTGTCTTCTGGGACCGGTGTGTCTCCCAGAAGACAGCGGGGGGGGGGGAGAAGGCGCCAGAAGGGGCGTAGATACCCGCGGGTGGCTCGGATATCTATGCCCGGAAGTGGGAGCAGGATACCTGTATTAGACAGGTATCTGCTCCCCCCTCCCCCCTGAAAGGTGCCAAATATTACACCGGAGGGGGGGAACCGGAAAGGCGGAAGTTCCATTTTTGGGTGGAACTCCGCTTTAAGCAAAGTACCAACTTAAGTTCCTGACTGGCAAAAAGGTAAGTATGTAAACTCCAAACCATATATCCAGCAGGCATTGGAACTTTAAAACGTAAAAAGTTTAATAATACAGAGAAAATTTCATATTTCAACTCATTAGCTCTGGTAAGGTCTCATGAGTAGAACAAGTGGGTACCAAGAATGTTAATTAAGCGGTATTAAACCCAAAACAAAAATTGTAATATATCACGGATTACCAATCATTAGATGTGGTGGCTACATTCATTTTCTTTTTTTAGTTCCCCCCCCCCCGACCCCCCGTTTTCACTTGGTGATCTGGCCTATAACACCTCCTTCTCCAGAGAATGAAAGAGGCTTTGGAGAAGTCCTGAACACAAGCATGGGAGGAGGAGACAAGAGGGCTTGAGAGCTGGAGCTTTGGTCTTGGGAGGAGAGGAGAGGACAGTTTGAGTGAAAATGAGGGAAAATCCAAAATTTTGAGTTGCCACCAGAAAAAGAATAGTGCAAAGTCTTCTGATGGGGACAACTTATGAAAGGCAATTTTCCCTCACTTTTGAGAAATTTCCCTTAAAGGAGTAGTAAAGTTACATGTTTTTTCACCTTAATGCATCCTATGCATTAAGGTGAAAAAACATTCGACAATACCGCCCCCCCCCCCCGAGCCCCCGTTTTACTTACCTGGCCCCTCGAAAGTCCCACGCTCGTCCCCGTCATCCTCTTCGTTTTTCAGCCTGGCCGCCGATTGGCTACACTGGATGGATTGAAAGCAGCGCAGCCATATGCTGGCGCTGCTGTCAATCACATCCAATGACGCGGGGGGCGGGGGGCGGGGCCGAGTGATACAGTCGGCGGCTATGGCCGCCGCTGTATCACGGGAGCGCGCCCGCAATCACTCCACACCATGCGAGCTCACTCGCATTATGGTGTGGAGTCCTTGCGGGGAGGAGCCAAGACAGCCGCCGAGGGACCCCAGAAGACCAGGATCGGGGCCACTGTGTGCAAAACGAGCTGCACAGTGGAGGTAAGTATAACATGTTTGTTAAGCTTTAGTGCTCCTTTAATTCTTTCTGTATGCACAGGACAAAAAGTGAAGGGAAATAGCTATTTATCTGGCATCAGGGCCGGTGCTACCACTAGACAAACTAGGCAGCCGCCTAGGGCACACTGCTGCCTAGGGGCGCCCGGCCATTGGTGTTCCTACTCTCTTCTCTCTGCAACAAGCAACTAAGTCTCAGCATCAGCAGGCAGCCACCGCTCTGTTCGTACATAGTGTCAGAGGCACAGTGGCGGCGGAGGACTGTGTCTGAGTCCCAACTCCTGAATGAATGGAAGCAAGCAAACATTCATTGATGGGCATGAGTAGGCTGCATTGATGGACGCTGGTGAGGCTGCATTTGATGGGCGCTGGTGAGGCTGCATTTGATGGGCGCTGGTGAGGCTGCATTTAATGGGCGCTGGTGAGGCTGCATTGATGGGCACTGGTGAGGCTGCATTGATGGGCGCTGGTGAGGCTGCATTGATGGGCGCTGGTGGGCTGCATTTGATGGGCGCTGGTGAGGCTGCATTTAATGGGCGCTGGTGAGGCTGCATTTAATGGGCGCTGGTGAGGCTGCATTGATGGGCGCTGGTGAGGCTGCATTGATGGGCGCTGGTGAGTCTGCATTGATGGGCGCTGGTGGGCTGCATTTGATGGGCGCTTCATTAAAAAGGTGGGGTATACATGGGCAGGACAAATGGGGTGGAGTCGGGGGGGGGGGGGGCGGCAAAATGAGGTTTCGCCTAGGGTGTCAAAAATCCTTGCACCAGCCCTGTCTGGCATTCAGCTGCAAACATAGCATAACTTTGAAGAAGAACTTAAGTTTGGACGGAGTTATGATCCTTCTTTTCTGGTAAGTTCATCTCTAAAAATAACAAGACTACCATTGTGATATAGTTTCCTCTACCTGGGTGACAGAATCGCTGTGTTCCTGTCCCTTCTTTGTCTCAATGACATGATTGTGTTTGTTCAGACTTCTCCCCGCCACAAAGAAGCAGGCTTGCCTGACACCAGCTGACAAGGCACCAAGTAATTGCCATAATTTTCGAGAATAAAAGTTCCATTTTAGTCTTTCCTCATTACCAGCCATGCCACGTGTGTGTCTACACACATGATCCAAATGGACTTGCCTAAACCATGAAATAAAAAGAAAGAAATAAGATAAAATAAAATAAATGTATTGATAAGATGATTTTAGGGTTGAGTGTTCTTTTTTTTTTTCTTTTGTTGGTGGAGAATGCGGGCAGGGTTGAGTATTCTTTTAAGAAGAGCCCAATAATGGATAATATTTTTTTGTGTGAATTATTTATTTATTTTTTATTTTTTTATGGTTTTACAATGACTTTACCCATTTGCACATTTGCAAGGATTTTAGGGAAATTTAGTATTCTCACAAAAGAAGCTTCTGTGACCTTACTTGACAGTTGAGATTTTTTTTCTATATGATAGTTTTCCTAGTTGAAAATTACCTATACTCATCCATTATAATAATCCCCAACTTCTTGTACAGGAAGAAAAGCAAACAAGCAAACTTAAGATTGTACTTTTTTTGCATGGCTAACATAGGGTTATGGATTCTTTCCTTGCCCTCTGTGCCATGGGACTGGGTGGTGGCTGGGTAACCAAATTACAAAGCTCCTGCAGAGCTCATGAATCCTACAATACTATCGGACACAGTAGTGATCTGGGGTCAGAGCAGACTTTCTCGACCATTTTAATACGGAGGAACCCTTGAAGTAACCTTTTGGTCCCAGGAAACCCCTGCTAAAAATGACTATGTCTACAACTCATGATACATTAGTGTGATGGTTAGTGGGAAGAATTACCCCGCTTACAGATAGCTAAAAAGATCAATGGTGTCAGTGGGAACTTATCTGAGAGGCAGAAATTGCTCATCCTCAAGGAATCCATAGCAAACTCTGGAGGAACCCTAGTTGAAAAAACCCTGGGTCAGAGAGAGAACCAATGAGTACTATGGGGATGATCAACAGTCCCAGAAGTGTTGATTTCTACAGAAGACTTCTTTTCAGGATTCCTCTTCTTCAGAGCTACATTCTATGGTTAATAAAAGGGGGTGATATACCGCGCTAAAATATATTTACAAGTGAAAAGGGAACTGAGGACTGCAGCGATAAAACCAAGTGATACCAAGTGCAATGTGCAAAAAACAGATAATGAAATCACTAATAGTAATAAATAAGTCCAAGAATAAGTGCGTATTCCACCACCAAGTGACTTGATGCAGGGTTTCCTGTGGCACACCACATGCAGTAGTCAGGGACTCTTACCAGATGGTCCGGACCACCTATCACTAGGGTGGTCAATCAGGCAAGCAGAATAACCTCTACGGGGTAGCAAAAATCTAGCTTCCAAGGGCAATGGGATAGCGGATGAGTCCTTCACTGTAGTCTCCCCTCACGGCGGGACATCCCAGTCATCCAAGGGCAGAAGATAATCATGCAAAAAAAGGAGGAGCTCCAATAGTGTAATACCATTAAAGCAAGGTTTATTGAAAAAGGAAAGCCAAATGGCTACTTACAATATAAAAATTCATATGCACACATAAATTCAATTGCCGGCAAAGGTACAGCAAACACCCGCACTTCCAGGGTCACGTGGGGCGCGATGGCGTCATCGCCTAGCACCGCCCGAAAAGGTTTCGTCACATGTGACGTCTTCCTGGGGCACGGGCGACGCACTGAGCCATTGCTATAAATAGAAGCTGGAGAAACCAAGCCTCGTTTTCAAACGGCGGACATGATAAATAATCTCAAGCCTCCTTCCAAATTCCTCACTATCTACACAACCACACCTCATTCTCAAGTGTATGGCTAGATGCTTAGT
The DNA here is from genome assembly GCA_029206835.1 of Rana muscosa. Lineage (NCBI taxonomy): Eukaryota > Metazoa > Chordata > Amphibia > Anura > Ranidae > Rana > Rana muscosa. The sequence continues at coordinate 31,734,243 of CM055117.1, read as the reverse complement.
CGCCAAATGATAGCATGATATGTGGTACAGGCAGCAATCTGTCACCGTTGAAGACACTTCCATCTTCACCCGATCTTCCTTCTGGGTTTGCGGTATCTGGCTCTGTGAATGGGCAGAACCACGATGACGTCACACCCAGCCGCCATTTATGGCACAGAACTCTAAAGAAACGGCACGGGTATGCCGTTCCTTCAGAAAATCTCTGAAACGGTGGACGTTTAGGAGATATTTACAGTACCTATAGGTAAGCCTTATTATAGGCTTGCCTATACGTAAAAATCATGCATGGGAGTTTACTCCCACTTTAACAACTATTCACAGGAAGGAAGCTGTCATAGATAGTTGCGGTAGAAATACTGCTACTATATATATATATATATATATATATATATATGACGTTTGGCTCCTGCTGAACAGAAAAAAGGTCCAATGTTTGGTCCGAATGTGTGTTCAAACCAAGACTTAAACGTATCCCTAGTAGCAGTATCCAACATTAATGTGGCCGGGATAACCATGTGTCACCTCTGGCAGTGATGGCACCCTAGGCCTAGTCCGTGAGCACACCACAACGCACAGGTTTGGGCCATCGGTGCATTGTAGAGATGGCCCAAATCTTCGTTGCAGTGCTTTGTCAGTCTATTCAAAATATTGGACTGCTTAACCACTTCAGCCCCGGAGGATTTGGCTGCCCAATGACCGTGGCCATTTTTTGCGATTCGGCACTGCGTCGCTTTAACTGACTATTGCGCGGTCGTGCGGCGTTGCACTCAAACAAAATTTACGTCCTTTTTTTTCCACAAATAGAGCTTTCTTTTGGTGGTATTTTATCACCTCTGCGGTATAAATTTTTTGCACTATAAACAAAAAAAGAGCGTCAATTTTGAAAAAAAAGCAATATTTTTAACTTTTTGCTATAATAAATATCCCCAAAAAATCTATATAAAAAAAAACATTTTTTCTCAGTTTGGGCCGATACGTATTCTTCTACATATTTTTGGTTAAAAAAAAAACGCAATAATTTATTGATTGGTTTGCGCAAAAGTTATAGCATCTACAAAATAGGGGATAGTTTTATGACATTTTTATTAATATTTTTTTTTTTTTACTAGTAATGGCGGCGATCTGTGATTTTTATCGTGACTGCGACATTATGGCGGACACATCGGACACTTTTGACGCTATTTTGGGACCATTCGCATTTATACAGCGATCAGTGCTATAAAAATGCACTGATTACTGTAAAAATTACACTGACAGGGAAGGGGTTAACTACTAGGGGGCGTGTGTCCTAGGGAGTGATTCTAACTGTGCGGGGGCTGGGCTACACTGCTCCCTATTACAGGGAGCACTAGTGTCCTGTCACTAGGCTAAGCTGACCAGATTTTTAAAATGAAATCTGGGGACATATTTTTTTTTTTACTAGTAATGGTGGCAATCAGCGACTCTCTGTCCATCGCCCGCCGCCCGCCTCACAGCCTGTCAAGTCTTACTCTCCGGGCCCCGGGTACTACTGGGTGGGGATTGGAGGAAGATCACTCCACCAGGGAAGGCAATGAGATAAGCAGGCAGGCGGCTTGCCCGGGACTTGAGCCAAGGCAGAAGAACATGCGAGCGGAGCTGAATGGGCATGCCCCAGAAACTGAAGAAATATTCCCTCCACTCCAACCAGCACATGATCATCAGAAAGGGGCACAGATAATGGAAAAAATACACCCCCCTAAGCTAGTAGGAGCGGCGGAGCAGGGGGGTGTAATTCAGAATTCTTGTTTTTAATTCTGCACTGACTGTCTTTGAAATTTCCCCAGCCCCTGTTCAAATCCAATCCGGGGACAAAACCGGGGACAGACTTGGTCTGGGGACAGTGTCCTCAACCTGGGGACTGTCCCCGGAAATCAGGGATGTCTGGTCACCCTACACTAGGCAGAACAGGGAAATGCCTTGTTTACATAGGCATCTCCTCGTTCTCCAGCTCTGTGACACGATCGCGGGACACCGGCGGACATCGAGTCCGCGGATCCCACGGGCACGGTCACGGTCACGGAGCTCGCGGCAGGGGTGCGCGCGCACGGCGGCAAATTCAAAGCAACGCGCAGGTACGTTGCTTTGCGCAGCTGTGCCATTCTGCCGACGTATAAGTACAGGCGGCGGTCGGCAAGCGGTTAATAGTTAGCTACCATACTTTAATTATAACACACCAGCCTTAGTGAATCGACCAGATAGACTTCTACCCAACAATGTAACGATCTTGGTTACAATGCTACATCAAATGATTTGCGTCATAAGAGTGTGAGCTCTTTGCACCTCTGACTCCGAGTCCTACGCATCCTCAGCTATCTCTTTCACAGGTGAACTGAGATAACACCGGGCCGGTGTTCATTCCCAGCTCAGACGTCTCACATGCAACCTCATTTATAGCTCCAGCTAAACTGGTGGTTGACCCAAGGTTTCCTAGATCAATATAAAAAGGGAAACAATCATTGCTGCTAACTGACATTCTTGTTTCAGTGTCAGCGGGCCCCGTAGCTCGAGAACAAACGCATCTCTCTGCTGTGATCCCAAAGTAAATAAATAAATAAATAATAACACTTACTTTTATGACGAAGTTGATAAAAGTTCATCTTTTTCCCTATTGGCTTTTTCATTTTAGTTATTATTATTTTTTGCTGTCCTTTTTTTTTTTCATTTATACTGTACCCAATATTAAACAGCTTTAGTATACACTCAACAGATTTACTATATGGGAAAAGACAACAGACAGACTATTCTGACACTTCTCACGTGCACTATATTGTCAAAAGTATTGGTACGCCTGCCTTTACATGCACATGAACTTGTTTGGGAAAAGAGTCAAGGGCACCCTGACGTGTTTCACCCTGCCCACCGGGGCTTCATCAGAGAGGCCATCTATGACTCATACGTACACTCTGGTCGGGTTGGGAGTGCAGCGTTCCCCATGCTTATGGGTTCTGTCACTACTGGATGAGTAAGCAAAACGCCGGCACCCCTACTTCTGAGGACCAGGGGGTCTCCTCTCACTCCGAGTTTCATTTCAGGTCACAGAAAAATACACTATATTGTGTAAAGTATTGGGACACTTGCCCTTACTCGCACATGAACTTTAATGGCATCCCAGTCTTAGTCCGTAGGGTTCAATATTGAGTTGGTCCACCATTTGCAGCTATAACAGCTTCAACACTTCTGGGAAGGCTGTCCACAAGGTTTAGGAGTGTGTCTATGGGAATGTTTGACCATTCTTCCAGAAGCGCATTTGTGAGGTCAGACACTGATGTTGGACAAGAAGGCCTGGCTCACAGTCTCCGCTCTAATTCATCCCAAAGGTGTTTTATCGGGTTTAGGTCAGGACTCTGTGCAGGTCAGTCAAGTTCCTCCACCCCAAACTCGCTCATCCATGTCTTTATGGACCTTGCTTTGTGTGCTTCTCCAGAACATTTGGTGGAGGGGGGATTATGGTGTGGGGGTTGTTTTTCAGGGGTAGGCTTGGCCCCTTAGTTCCAGTGAAGGGAACTCTTAAGGCGTCAGCCTACCAAGACATTTTGGACAATTTCATGCTCTCAACTCTGTGGGAAAAGTTTGGGGATGGCCCCTTTCTGTTCCAACATGACTGCACACCAGAGTCCTGACCTCAACACCTTTGGGATGAATTAGAGCGGAGACTGGGAATCAGGCCTTCTCATCCAACATCAGTAAAACAAAGAAAAGAGGGTGCACTAACCTGGCGCCTTACCCAAGTGGTATCTTTAATACTGTATAACAAGAAATATACTCACAAACATATTCATGATAAAAGCATTTCACAATCCATAGTAGAAGCAAAGCACCAGGTCACAGAGACAACAGGTTGAAGGATCTTCCAGAAAGCTGACACGTTTCGAGGGGCGATCCCTTCTTCCTCAGAGTCAATCTGACATGTTGCATGCCACATCTTTCTTATTATACATTATGAAAGATATCACTTGGGTAATGCGCAAGGTTGGTGCGCCCTCTTTTTTTTTGTTTAACAGTGTTTCCATTGGGTTTCTACCCTAACCCTTAGAGGGCTGCAAAACCTGTGCTTTTCTTTTTAATCACCAAGAACCTGTGATAGATCCATTTCCATTGCACTTCCTTCGAAGCGCAGGAGAATACGATTGTTCCATCCAACATCAGTGCCTGACCTCACAAATGCGCTTCTGGAAGAACGGTCAAACATTCCCATAGACACGCTCCTAAACCTTGTGGACAGCCTTCCCAGAAGAGTTGAAGCTGTTATACCTGCAAAGGGCGGGGCCAACTCAGTATTGAACCCTACGGACTAAGACTGGGATACCATTAAAGTTCATGTGCGTGTAAAGGCAGGTGTCTCAATACTTTTGACAATATAGTGTATATGTAAAAATCTGCATTTTTTTTTATTTTTGCTAGAAAATTACTTAGAACCCCCAAACATTATATATATATATATATATATATATATATATATATATATATATAATATATCAGAGGCCCTAGAGAATAAAATGGAGGGTGTTGCGATTTTTTATGCCATGCAGTAATTGCAAAGCAATTTCAATTTATTTTATTTTTTTAAATACAGTTCAATGAAGTTTAATGCACACAAACACAATTAGAGCAGAAAAAAAAAAAATTGTCAAACGCCCTTTAAAAAGTAGCGTTTTTGATGCCCAGCGTGCATGAGGACTTAACGAGGAGGCAAAGATGATAATATAGCTGTTAATTAACTTATCTGCAAAAGTTAAGTTCTTAGAAGGACGCATCAGAAAGTACATCAGAGGTAACAGTCAGATATCAAAGTATGGATTTATACAACTTCAAAAAGATATTAGAAAGTCAGTCAAGTGTTCTCTTCTACACCTGTACAGATCGGAGGCCATGCGGGTCACAGACAAATTGTTTGATGTTCACTCCTTATTTTAAAGGGATTAATATACAATATTGTGCCAGGCAAATCAGATTTAGAAGAAATCCTATTAACTCACAGTATAGACCTCCATTAGTCGAGGGAAATGTGGGCACTTTGCTCAGTAAAACGTGACCAACACAAAAATATATATATATATATACTGCATACAATATCTCACAAAAGTTAGTACACCCCTCACATTTTTGTAAATATTTTATTGTATCTTTTTATGTGACAACACTGAAGAAATGACACTTTGCTACAATGTAAAGTAGTGAGTGTACAGCTTGTATAACGGTGTAAATTTGCTGTCCCCTCAAAATAACTCAACACACAGCCATTCATGTCTAAACCGCTGGCAACAAAAGTGAGTACACCCCTAAGGCTACTTTCACATTGAACCGCTGGGTGTGCTGGCGGTAAAACGCCGCTATTTTTAGCAGTGTTTTACCGTTGTGTTTGCCGCGATTTGCGGGCGCTAGCAGGGTGATTTTAACCCCCGCTAGCGGATGAAAAAGGGTTAAACCCGCCAGCAAAAACGCCGATTTGTGGCAGGTTGGAGGCGCTACCCCATTGATTTCAATGGGTAGGGGCGCTATAGGAGCGGTATTTTTACCGCTCCTACCACGCCTCAAAGATGCGGCTGGTAGGAGTTTTTTACCCTCCTGCCAGCGCACCGCTCCAGGGTGAAAGCCCTCGGGCTTTCACACTGGATACAAAGTAGCGGCTCTTTCAGGGCGCATTGCAGACGCTATTTTTAGCCTGCAAAGCACCTCAGTGTGAAAGCAGCCTAGGTAAAAATGTCCAAATTGGGCCCAAAGTGTCAATATTTTGTGTGGCCACCATTATTTTCCAGCACTGCCTTAACCCTCTTGGGCATGGAGGTCACCAGAGCTTCACAGGTTGCCACTGGAGTCCTCTTCCACTCCTCCATGACGACATCACGGAGCTGGTGGATGTTAGAGACCTTGGGCTCCTCCATCTTCCGTTTAAGGATGCCCCACAGATGCTCAATAGGGTTTAGGTCTGGAGACATGCTTGGCCAGTCCATCGCCTTTACCCTCAAATTCTTTAGCAAGGCAGTGGTCATCTTGGAGGTGTGTTTGGGGTCATTATCATGTTGGAATACTGCCCTGCGGCCCAGTCTTTGAAGGGAGGGGATCATGCAGTGATTTGATGCAGTGTGTGGCGTATGGTCTGAGCACTGACAGGCTGACCCCCCACCCCTTCAACCTCTGCAGCAATGCTGGCAGCACTCATACGTCTATTTCCCAAAGAAAACCTCTGGATATGACACTGAGCACGTGCACTCAACTGCTTTGGTCGACCATGGCGAGGCCTGTTCTGAGGGGAACCTGTCCTGTTAAACCGCTGTATGGTCTTGGCCACCGTGCTGCAGCTCAGTTTCAGGGTCTTGGCAATCTTCTTATAGCCTCGGCCATCTTTATGTAGAGCAACAATTCTTTTTTTCAGATCCTCAGAGAGTTCTTTGCCATGAGGTGCCATGCTGAACTTCCAGTGACCAGTATGAGAGTGTGAGAGCGATAACACCTAATTTAACACACCTGCACCCCATTCACACCTGAGACCTTGTTACGCTTATGAGCACATGACACCGGGGGGAGAGAAAATGGCTAATTGGGCCCAATTTGGACATTTTCCCTTAGGGGTGTACTCACTTTTGTTGCCAGCGGTTTAGACATTAATGGCTGTGTGTTGAGTTATTTTGAGGGGACAGCAAATTTACACTGTTATACAAGCTGTACACTCACTACTTTACATTGTAGCAAAGTGTCATCTCTTCAGTGTTGTCACATGAAAAGGTAGAAGAAAATATTTACAAAAATGTGAGGGGTGTACTAACTTTCGTGAGATACTGTACGCTTATTGGGATTTTTTTTTTACCAACACATGTAGCAGAATACATATTGGCCTAAATTGATGAAATTCGATTTTTTTTTCAATTTTTTTACTGGATATGTTTTATAGCAGAAAGTAAAAACCGCAGAGGTGATCAAATACTATCAAAAGAAAGCTCTATTTGTGGGGGGAGTACATACATTTTTTTTTGTGTACAGCGTCACACGGCCGCGCAATTGCCATTTAAAGTAACACAGTGCCGTATCGCATAAAAAAGGCCTGGTCATGAAGGGGGGTAAAACCTTCCGGAGGTCAATGTCCTCAGTAATGGATACTTTGTAACTGTTTTCTCCCTTTGTTTCCCTATTTGATCCCGAAGCTTGATTTAAACTTGCTTAGGGGTTCCTGATTATGCTTCTCACCATGTATCATCATCCATTACCATTCAACTCACGTCGTAATTAAGATAACCAATAATAGGCCAGTTAATGCCGATTCCATTTTGGTTTCTAACAGTATTGCTTAATATAGTTCATTAAAAACAGCTAATTACCATCCAGCAATAAAAATGAAAGGCTTTTAGTAAAACGATGCGGATATTTCTCCATGGTGAAAAGTGAAGGCAATCAAATAATTCTTATCGTTATCCACATTACAGGTAAGACGAGAGAGAGTGAGATTCAGAAGGTCAGAGAAAATTGTCTCTCACATTGCATACTATATGGACCTGAGAAATAGCTTTCATTTTTTTTTATTTTTTTGGGCATGACTAATTAGACTTAAAGGGTAACTTCACTTTCATGGGCAAAAAATATATATATAAAAAAAAGTATTGGGACACCTGCCTTTACAAGCACATGAGCCTTAATGACATCCCAGTCTTAGTCTGTAGGGTTCAATATTGAGTTGGCCCACCCTTTGCAGCTATAACAGCTTCATCTCTTCTAGAAAGGTTGTCCACAAGGTTTAGGAGTGTGTCTATGGGAATGTTTGACTGGTGATGGCATCGATCAGCGATTTTTAGCGGGACTGTGACATTACGGCAGACAAATCTGACCCCAAATGACACTTTTTGGGGACCAGTGACATTATTACATCGATCAGTGCTATAAAAATGCACTGATCAATGTAAAAATGACACTGGCATGAAAGGGGTTAACACTAGGGGACGAACAAGGGGTTAACTGTGTTCCCTAGTGTGTGTTCCAACTGTAGGGGGGGATGGGCTGCCTGGGACATGACAGAGATCAGTGTTACAGATTTCTGTCATGTCATCTATGAGAATGGGGATTGTTTACAAAGGCAGATCCCCATTCTGCCTCTGTACTAAGCAATCGCGGGTCGCCGGTGGACATTGAGCCCACCTGACCCTCGGGCACGCTCCTGCAGCGCGCAGAGGGCGTGAGAGTGCGCCGCTGGTGGCGCTCCCGCTCGCAACTGCGCGAGCCGACGTAAAAACTTAAAACGGTGAACGAGGACGCACCGGACTCCTGCTATGAGCCGCTGCGTGCTCATATGTGAACCCAGCCTTACAAAGAAATGAAGGTTCTATCATTTTATATCATAGGTGTATTTTAAATGATAGAGACAGAATATCAAACAAAAATCCAGAAAAAACTCATGATACAAATGTTATAAATGGAGTTGCAGTTCAGTGAGTAAAATAAGTATTTGATCCCCAAACAAAACATGACTTAGTAGTTGGTGGAGAAACCCTTGTTGGAAAGCACAGAGGTGAGAAGTCTCTTGTAGTTGGTGATCAGGTTTGCACACATCTCAGGAGGGATTTTGGTTCTCTCTTCTTTACAGATCTTCTCTAAATCCTTAAGGTTTATTGGCTGTCTCTTGGCAACTCGAAGTTTCACCTCCCCTCATACATTTTCTATAGGATTAAGGTCTGGAGACTGGCTAGGCCACGCCATGACCTTAATGTGCTTCCTCTTGAGCCACTCCTTTGTTGCCTTGGCGGTATGTTTTGGGTCATTGTCATGCTGGAAGACCCATCCATGACCCATCTTCAGTGTTCTGGCTGAGGGAAGAAGGTTCTCATCCAAGATTTTACAATACATGGCCTCGTCCATTGGCCCCTCAATGGGGCAAAGTCGATCTGTTGATAATGTTCTTAGGGTCATAGTCAGCATTTTTCTTCCTCCAAACACGGCGAGTCGCTGGTCAAGAAGGCACATGTACAGTCAAGCACAGAGGTGGAAACATGATGCTTGGGGGCTGTTTCTCTGCTAAAGGTACAGACCGACTTTGCTGCATTGAGGGGCCAATGGACGGGCCATTTATTGTTAAATCTTGGATGAGAACCTTCTGCCTTTAGCCAGAAAACTGGGTCCTGTATAGGTCTTCCAGCATGACAATGACCCAAAACATACCGCCAAGGCAACAAAGGAGTGGCTGAAGAAGAAGCACATTAAAAGAGTTGTAAAGGCAGAAGGTTTTTTATCTTAATGCATTAGAATAAAAAACATTTTGTGTGTAGCAGCCTCCCCAGCACCCCCTAATTACTTACCTGAGCCCCAACTCTCTCCAGCAATGTCCATGAATGTCTAAGCCATCCGGGACACTCCTCCTGATTGGCTGACGCACAGCAGCGGAGTCATTGGCTCCCACGGCTGTCAGTCAAAGTCAGTCAGCCAATCAGGGGAGAGAGGAGGTGGGGTTGAGTCGGGGCTCTGTATCTGAATGGACACACAAAGCTGTGACTCGGCTTCAGTGCCCCCATAAGAAGCTGCTGAATGTGGGGGCACTGTATAGGAGGGAGAGACCTGGAGCAGCGAAGAGGGACCTAAGAAGAGGAGGATCCGGGCTGCTCTGTGCAAAATCAACCGCACAGAGGAGGTAAGTATAACATGTTTGTTATTTTTTATTTTATTTTTTTAAATGAGACATTACAATCACTTTAAGGTCATGGAGTGGCCTAGTCAGTCTCCAGACATTAATTCTATAGAAAATTTATGGAGGGAGCTGAAACTACGACAGCCAAGATCTGTAAAGAAGAGTGGAGCAAAATCCCTCCTGAGATGTGTGCAAACCTGATCATCAACTACAAGAAATGTCTGACCTCTGTGCTTTCTAACAAGGGTCTCTCCACCAAGTACTAAGTCATGTTTTGCTTGGGGATCAAATATTTACTTTACTCACTGAACTGCAACTTAAAGCGGAGGTCCACCCGAATTTTTTTTTTTATTAAAGCCAGCAGCTACAAATACTGCAGCTGCTGACTTTTAAAAAATGGACACTTACCTGTCCAGCGCGCCCGCAATGTCGGCAGACGAGGCTGAGCAATCGCTCGGTCCTCGGATGCAGCCGCCGCCATGCTCGGTGAGGGAATCAGGCAGTGAAGCCTTGCGGCTTCACTGCCCAGTTCCCTACTGCGCATGCGCGAGTAGCGCGGCGCGCCGTCACTGGTCCCCGCTCTCTCCTGGGAACAGTGTGTTTCCCAGGAGACAACGGGGGGGAGGGGGGGGAGTGGCGTAGACTCCCAAGGGAGTCTATGCCTGGAAGAAGGTGCAAATACCTGTCTTAGACAGGTATCTGCACCCCCCTGAAAGGTGCCAAACGTGTCACCGGAGGGGGGGAGGTTTCCAAAAGCGGAAGTTCCATTTTTGGGTGGAACTCCGCTTTAATTTATAGCATTTGTTTCATGTGCTTTTTTTTGTTTTGTTTTTTAGATTTAGGTCGATATTCTGTCTCTATCATTTAATATACTTCTATGATAAAAATTATAGACCCTTCATTTATTTGTATGTGGGCAAATTTACATAATCTGCAGGGGATTAAATAATTATTTTCTTCTCTGGAGTAGGCACTCAATACTTGGTAGGGGGTCCTTTTGCATGAAGTACGGCATCAATGTGGCGTGGCATGGAGGAGATCAGCCTTTGGAGTTGCTGAGATGTTATGGAAGTCCAGGTTGCTTTGATAGCGGCCTTCAGCTCATCTACATTGTTGGGTCTGATGTCTCTCATCTTTCTCTTGACAATACCCCACAGATTCTCTATGGGGTTTGGGTCAGGCGAGTTTGCTGGCCAATCAGGCACAGTGATACCATGATCATGTGACCAGGTATTGGTACTTTTGGCAGAGTGGGAGGTGTCAAGTCCTGCCGGAAAATGAAATCAGCATCTCCATGAAGCTGGTCAGCAGAGAGAAGCATGAAGTGCTCTAGAATGTCCTGGTAGACGGCTGCGCTGACTTTATTCTTGATAAAACACAGCAGACCAACACCAGCAGATGTCATGGTCCCCAAATCATCACCGACTGTGGAAAATGTTGCATTTAATTTGGAAATCAAGGTCCCAGAGTCTTGGAGGAAGAATAAAGAGGCACAAAATCCAAGTTACATGATGTCCAGTGTGAAGTTTCCACAGTCAATGATGTGTTTCAGGTTAAACAAATACAATTAAAAATTAAAAAAAAATAATAATAATAACAATACTTCATTTTTTTTTTAAATAAAAATAAAAAAGGGTGTGGACTGATGCTGGAGATTGCATGTTGAAAAATCAATTTTTAGAAAGCTGTATAAAACAGGGATTTAAACAACGCGGCTCTCTATTATACAAATTTCAAGAGCTCTTCTTTTCAGATTGGCTAATTAAGGTCAATCAAGCCTCTTTGTTCTGCTTCCCCTTCTTACAGTCTGGGGTCTGCTGTATAATGAAAGAGGCCTCATATTCAGGTTCTCACAATGGTGGCTTTTAAAAATATGCTTAATATTTTTTTTATTTTTTTTATAAACACCTGCATATTTATTTATTGTTTTATTTGCCCAAGGTTTAGCTTTAAAAAAAAAATAATGTTTCATTATCAAAAAAAAAAAAAAAAAGGGGGGGGTGGGGATTGGAGCTGGGGACTGCATTGTAAAATAATTAATTTTCAAACAGCTGTAAAAAAAACAGGGTTTAAAACAAGGCAGCTCTCAAAACTAACAAAAAAAAACAAAAAAAAAACAGCTTTTATCTTTTGCACAGTAGAAAATAACTATACCCGATGTTCATGTCTCCTTTCCTTTGAATGAAGTTGAATGGGTTGTTTTTTTTTTTGCCTGCTGAATGATATTCTAGAGCCAAACTGTTTTTTATTAGTAACCTCAAAATGTTTTTAGTCGTTCTTTCAGTTCACAAAGTCAGGTAGTCTTAGGCCCGGTTCACACAGGGGCGACTCGTCAGGCGACTCAGGTCGCTCCGACTTAGAAAAAGGTTCCTGTACTACTTTTGGGGGCGACCCAAGGCGACCTGCCTTGACTTCTATACAGAAGTCTTTATGCAAATCGCCTCGGCGGGCGTCTCAAGTTGTCTTGAGATCGCGCCGCCGAGGTCGCCCCCGAAGTCGTGCCGCGTCGTGGCGCCCCTGTGTGAATGGGGCCTATAACTGGTCTCCTCTTGGCTAAAGATATGCAAACCAGCTGAATTTTGCAAAGAAAATACAAAAGTTGAATAAACCAAGTGGTTATCTTTAGGCTTAATGGTAATTATTTAAAAAAGGTACAAACTAAAAAAAAAAAAGAACAAAATAAGCGTGTTATTAAAAATTATGTAATACTTTCAAAAGGTGTAAAATGTCTTATATTTCCAGTTTTCTAGTGTACATACGAGCGGTGTAGTCTATGTAGTCAATCTTTTTTTTCTAACAATTATTATTACTGCTTTAACTATTTATGTACCGTATATACCCGAGTATAAGCCGAGTTTTCAGCACATTTTTTTGTGCTGAAAATGTCCCCCTCGGCTTATACTCGAGTCACCTTTTTGCGCCTGATCTCCCGGATTTTGGGGACCTGGTACTGGCCGGCCGTAGGTCCCTTGGACCCCAAACTTGGCACACATGTAGCCCCACTCTTCCTCTACAAGTGTGCAAAGTTTGTTGTCCGGGGGACCTACGGCCGGGGAGCACCGATTTTTCAAAGCCGAGCACCCCTTCCATAGACTCCTATGTTAAACGTCAGTCTAGTCATGGGCACAGTGAGGCATGGACACAGTGAGGTATGGGCACAGTGAGGTATGGGCACAGTGAGGCATGGGCACAGTGAGGCATGGACACAGTGAGGTATGGGCACAGTGAGGTATGGGCACAGTGAGGCAAAGTGAGGCATGCAGATGGGCACCCTAGGCTTATACTCGAGTCAATAAGTTTTCCCAGTTTTTTATGGTAAAATTTGGTGCCTCGGCTTATATTCGGGTCGGCTTATACTCGAGTATATACGGTATATATTATATGATTTACTATTTACTCTGCAGGAAAGTTATAGAGTCCACAAACAATCCTGATGTACTGATCTCATTTCTTGAAGCCCTAAAATGCCAGGACAGCACAAATACCCCCAAATGACCCTTTTTTTAGAAAGTGGACAATCCAAGGTATTTAATAAGCGGCATGGCAGGTTTTTTGAAGTTTTTGTCATAATTATTCGGAAAATTAAGAAATAAAAAATAAATAAAAATCAAATGTTTTTTTACATACTGTCATCAGTGCAGTACAGTGTCATTATATAATGGGCGTGGCAGTAATCAGGGACCCTGACTGGTGACAGTACAAAAAAAATAATACAAACATTTTTTTTATTATTATTTGTTTTATTTTTTATTACATTTTTTTTTTACAATTTTTTTGAACACACTGTGACCAGAGCCATATAATGTTACATAATAACATTGTACTACTCAAATAAAGTGACCAGGATTTTTTTTTAACACATTATGATTGCTTATAGCAGTGCAATACATTGTTATAAGCAAGCATTTTACTGAATGAAAATGATTCATTCAGTTTGTTTTGTTACGATTAGCTGTGATTCGTCAAAGCTAATAACATGGTACAGATGGGCTGCGATTGGCCCTGTTTGTTCCATGTGATCACATTGACCAATCACAGCTAGCATTACAATTGTACACAATTGATGGCATGAAAGGAAGCCATCCATTGTTTACAACTGTCATGTGAACTGCTGTGATTGGTCATGGTACCAGCAGCGAGCCCGTACACTGATCAGTCATTGGCTTTGGACACAGCCGGGGGCAGATTGTGCCACTGCGAGGCCTCGGGACTGAAAGGACATCATATGACGTCTACTCAGAACGTTAAAGCCACCACCTGGCCATCATTCTGCTATAGGCCGGACGGGAAGGTATTAAGGGCGGGTCATCACTGGGAAGGCCAGGAGAACCCAAACATTCCCAGTTCCTTTCGCTACTCTCTTCTGCCGTTTTTTTTTTTTCTTTTTCTTCAACCTACCATTTATAATCTGGGGATGGGGGCTACCTAATAAACTTTGCATTTTTATGCAATCATATAGCCGTAAAAACTCCAAATGTGTTCTAACTGAAAATACTCCATAATTGATTATGCTTTGCAAAAAGACATCAACTCATCAGCTCTTCTTCGGCAGGGATTTTTCTCTCCTAATTTAAAAGAAGGAAAGTTTTGCTAATCATTTCTAAGTTTGTGCCACCAATTACTTCCCTCAAGGGCTGACCTTTTCATCTTCTGATGGCAATACGGAACAGCACAGCCTGGATCTGATGCAGGGAACATTCATCGGCCCTCTAAAGTTCCAAAAAAATGTTCTGCGCATAGTGTAGATACCCTGTCACAATATTTTTAATAATTACGACAGCTGCTCTCACTGTATTGCACATATGAATACAAAGTCAGAGGATGAAGGTGTTGCACTGTCACTTAAAATATACGTAAGTGGAGATGGCCTTTACGTTCACCACATCCACCAGCAGCTCCTCTCTTTGGCAACCCCTTGTTTCCACAAGGATTGCAGACTGTAGGCTTTGACTGGTGGTGGTTAAACAAGAGTTTTTACCGCATTGGGGACTATATTGACCATAGAGGGTTATGTCCTCTGTCACACTTCGTTAACAGTCTGGAAATGCCCCACTCAGAAAATTTCCATCTACAGCAAATCTATTATTTTCTTAAAGTGGAGTTCCACCCTGAATTTTTTTTTTTACCAAAAAATAGAAAAAAAAAATTTGAAAAAAATTTATAATTTTTACTTACCAGTGTAGCGCACCCATCCCAGCCTCCATCTGTTTTTCTTATAGTTGGCTCCTCCGCAGGAAAAGACTGAGGCACACCGCACCACAAGCCCGTACCCTCCTGGATGGAGAGGTTGAGCGGTGTTAGTTTCTCGGGCCTGCTTGCAGCCAGTGTTTGAAAACCTCCCGAGCTGATCTTGTTTCTGCGGTAGCCAGAAACAAGTCCTTAGTTCTCCCCAGTAAGCAACTGTCCACACCAACTGAAAAGTCCAACTTCTTATTTATTCTTAAGGGCAATAAATAGTCTCTTTGAGAGCAGACAGGTTGAGACAAACACGGGTCAGATAAGGTGGGAGGAGGTCCAGGCACAAACTCAATTTAAGGTTTCTCCTGTTCTGGTTTGCATGAACAGGCTTGGCGCACGGTCCCTGCCACGGACCATGAGGTTGGTCACTGCCACTGATGTAGTGAATAGTTGCAAGTCACTGCCACTGACCTGGTGTGTGTAGAGTCACTGCCACTATGACATAAAGAACCCGCACTTCCTTCTTTGAGTAACTTAGCCCTTTTTTAGGATGAGAACATCCCTCCGGAGAGTTACCAGAGGCCCCCTCTGTCACCACGACTCTGCGCTGGGTCTTCAGAAAGGGTCACCTCCCTAGCCTCCTCGATCCTGGATATGAGTCCCCTCGCAAGGCAGATCCCTGGGAGCCTCAATCCTTAGCGGACCCCAGCCGAAGGTTGCTGGGTTCCAGGCCCTCGCCAAAGTACCTCACCCCAGACTGAAGGTGTCTGGGATGGAAACAGCAGCTCCGTCTCCGGGCCTAGGGCACCCGGGGACAACACACACGCCCAGGCCTAAGGTGCCTGAGCGCGGACCCAACGACGACGACCCAGGCCTCCGGGCCTAAGGTTCCTGGGTGTAGACCCCCACTGGAAGATGGCCGTCCCTTTTTATACCCTCTCCTGACAGGCACAGCAGGTTCCCCACCCCACCGTACTGCTGCCGAGAGGGGACAAGAAAAGGCACAACCCTGTACCACGGTTCAACAGCGCCACCTATAGGCCCCAGGGAACTGCACATCAGTACTATCTCCCAGGGACAGAAATGGTCCATGAAACCTAACAATTAGTGCATCTGAGCCTAGTTACCACTCAGATGCTCCCCCTAAATATAGCACCTCGCTACACCAGAAATAGCAGTTGCTATGCGGAAGTCCCTAATCTGCCTCTACATCGTCCGCGGCTGGTCTTCTTCCTCTGTCCTACTCGCGGTGTCTTCTGGTGAATGGGGCACGCTGTCTTCTGGGAACTGTGTGTATCCCAGAGAGCAGCCGCCCATGCACAATGTGCCGCGCGACATGCGCAATAGGAAATGGGCAGTGAAGCCGCAAGGCTTCACTGCCTGTTCCCTTAGTGAGGATGGCGATCGGCCTCGGGGGGGCCGACTTTGCGGGCGCCTAGGAAGTCAGCAGCTACAGTGTTTGTAGTTGCTGACTTTAAAAAAAAAAAAAAATTGTGGGTGGAACCCCGCTTTAAAATCGCTACAGCAATTCAGCCCAGACCTAGCAGTACGCACCATGTTTTAAAATAGGTGCATGCAGGAGGTCTCTTTGAGGGGGGCATCTCCATGCTATATAAACTATTCTCCAACCCTACGGTCAAGTTGATGTATCAGTTGGCCTGTAAGAGGGACCTGGACATATCTCCTGAGGCGGAGCACTGGCACAAATGGAGCACACGGATTCACAAAGGCGTTCCAAACGTGACTTTGTCTGAGGCTAGCTACAAAGTGCATGCTAGATAGTACCTAGTACCAGAACGCCTCTCGAAGATGTTCCTAGGCTCGTTGGCTTCCTGCTTCAGAGGATGTGGCCAGATAGGCAAGCTGGCTGTACCAACTAGGTAAAGAGAGCATTGAAACAAGAAGTGAGGAAATCCTTGTCGCCTCCAGCTTCATTCATCACAGAGGAGATGGGGGATTGGATGTTCCCCATCTACTCTGTGGGTAGCCAACCCAACCACCTGCAGTGGTCCCATGCTCCACAGTGTAATGGGAGAGCCCAGGGGTGGGGGCCTGTAAAAACACTGTAAAATTGATCAGGTGGTTGTATGCACAGGGGTGCCCAGGCACCATTCCAGGAAGTGCATTGCTTTATTTCAGGAGGAACTCTAGACAAAAGTAAACATTTTGAGGGTGCTACTTATGCATGAAAAACATTTTTGAATGATAAGTATCCTAGGGTTAGGGTTAGGGTTGAGTCTTAGGGTTAGGGTTAGGGTTAGAGTTAGGGTTAGGGTCAGTGTCAGTGTCAGGGTTTTCCCTTTAAGAACAAGGCTAGGACTCAGGATTTGGAACAGGGACCTCCCCCAGTGGTCAAATTTCAGAAGGCGGGTTCCCAGAGGTCAAAGGTCACTGGCCGTGGCTGACCCACCCCCACCAAAGTGTACCGCCTACCCCAACTAAGTCGGGGAATGAACAAGTCAGGGAAAGCGTAATCTGCCCAAGGCTACTTGGGGACCTTTGGGCAGATTACATGCACATACCCTTGACATCCTCATAGGAATTGGATCAAACTATTTTGGTAGAACATTCCGGAAGGACATATTCTTGTTTTTATACTTCTTTCTTTTCTATCCTTTTCTTCCTTACTTTTTCTCTTTCTCTTTATTCTTACTCCTTACTACCACCTTTGCCCAAATATTACCTGGTTAGGTGGGTAGCAGACTTTAGAAGGACACATCCCCGCCAGTTCCAATAGCATTTGATCTGAGGGTTGGATGTGCCGCTCCCCTTTCCATGACACAGCTTGTACTCATTTGGGGTGTCCGGAGAGGGGCGGCTCTTCCCCTCCTGTTTGATTGTTGTACCTGCGCCCACTAACCAAAGTTGTTTCTGTATATATATATATATATATATATATCTATTTGAAACTTGTTCTCTTATACGTTGTATTACTATGTATTTATTGTTCCACTATGTAAAAGAATGTATCAATGACTCTTTATTTTCTCTGAAAATATTCAATAAAAACTACCGTATTGAAAGAAAGACATTTTTGAATGTTTTCTATATTGTAGCAAATCTTAAAGTTTTGAGCTCCACTTTTAGAGGCAGCAAAAGAAGCTCATGAGGCTGACAAAGGATACTGTTTGGTTCACTTCAATCCACCTATACACTTTCATCTAATTATTTTCAGCTCCGAAATCCCAAACTCAGCAACTCACCATCCCCAGACTTCAAGTGGCATTTATTTCCACGACGCTTCATCCATCACCGTCTTTGTCACCCGCGGATTCCTCGTGTCACGCACGCTCCTTGCTTGAGTTTAACCCTTCCTGGGGGTCTCGCTGTCATAGGCACATTGCAGAGGCTGCAAGATGGTCTTGTCATTCTGGATTTAAGGTAGAGCTCCGGCTCTCGTCTGACATTTTCGGATGTGAGGTGACACTTTCAGGTTGCTGATGCAAGGAATAAATGTTTCGCTCGTCCTCTGAGGCCCCTGGAAAGTGCTGGAAGAGAACGTTCCTGCTGATCCTTGCCAAGCCTAACTGGAGTATATCGGAGAAAGGAAACATTTTGAACCGGAGATGCTAACCCAACTTTTTTTTATAACTGACATTTGGCTAAAAATTAACAGTAACAATTAAAGTGACACTAAAGCCCTGTACACACGATCGGTTTTACCGATGAAAACAGTCCGATGGACTTTTTTCATCGGACAACCGATCGTGTATGGAACCCATCTGTCTTTTTTCCATCGGTTTTAAAAAATAGAACATGTTTTAAATTTTTCCGATGGATCAAAAACCGATAGCAAATTCCGATTGTCTATGGGCAAGTCCATCAGATAAAAAACCCACGCATGCTCAGAATCAAGTCGACGCATGCTCAGAAGCATTAAACTTAATTTTTCTCGGCTCATCGGAGTGTTTTACGTCACCGCGTTTGGAACGGTCGGTTTTTTGACTGATGGTGTGTAGGCAAGACTGATGGAAGTCAGCTTCATCGGATTTCCGATGGACAAAACCATCGGATTAGAATCCATAGGATATCCGATCGTGTGTACAGGGCTTAAGGGCTAGTTCACACCAAAACACAGTGTAGAAAAGATGCGTTCCATGCATGTTTCCCACACCACAGGTGAATGTCGCTGTCATGTGGGAGCCAATGAATTGTTAGGGATCATTTACACTTTCTTCAAAATGTGGCATCAGACACACTTTTTTAATCACTTCAATACCAGGCACTCCCCCCTCCTGTCCAGGACAATTTTCAGCTTTCAGCGCTGTTGCATTTTGAATGATAATTGCGCGGTCATGCAACACTGTACCCATATGACATTTTTTATCATTTTCTTCCCACAAATAGAGATTTCTTTTGGTGGTATTTGATCACCTCTGGGGTTTTTATTTTTTGCTAAACAAACTAAGAAAGACCAACATTTAAAAAAAAAAAAAAAAGTTTTTCTTAGTTTCTGTCATAAAATTTTGTTTTCTCCTTCACTGACAGGCGCTGGTGAGGCAACACTGATGAGTTGGCACTGATAAGGTGGCACTAATGGGCACTGATGAGGAAGCACTGATATGTAGAAATTAATGTGCACTTATAGGCAGCACTGATAGGTGGCACTGATGGGCACTGACAGGCGGCACTGATGGGCACTGACCGGCGGCACTGATAGGTGGTACTGATGGGCACTGATAGGTGGCACTGATTGGCACTGATGGACACTAATAGATGGACACTAATAGATAGCACTGATGGGCAGCACTGATGATGAGGTACTGACAGGTGTTACTGCTGGGCACTGATTGCCACTGTAACACCTGTCAGTACCTCAGGTGTTACAAGGTGAATGGGACTGGAGAGTAAGGACTGAGCGGCAGAGAATCAGCAGAGCTGGGGGACCAGAGCAGGAGAAACTATCAGATGTCACACGTGGTGCGCAGCATGAGAGCAATATAGTGGGAGGTGAGCGGGTAAAAGGAGAATCAGAAAACCTGAGAATCAGCAGAGCTGGGTGTTACAACTGAGTGGGGGATCAGCAGAGCTGAGGGTTACTACTGAATGAGGTATCAGCAGAGCTATAGGTTACTACTAAGTGGGGGTCAGCAGAGCCATGGGTTACTACTGAGCGGAGGATCAGTAGAGCTAGGGGTTATTATTAAGTGGGTGGTCAGCAGAGCTGGGTGTTACTACTGAGCAGGGATCACCAAAGCTGGGGATACTACTGAGTGGGAGATCAGCAGAGCAGAGGGTTACTACTGAGTGGGAGATCAGCAGAGCTGGGTGTTACTACTGAGCAGGGATTTAGCAAAATTGGGGGTACTATTGAGTGGGGGATTAGCAGAGCTGAGTTTACTACTGAGTGGGGGATCAGCAGAGCTGAGGGTTACTACTGAATGAGGGATCAGCAGACCTAGAGGTTACTACTGAGTGGGGGATCAGCAGAGCCATGGGTTACTACTGAGTGGGGGATCAGTAGAACTAGGGGTTATTATTGAGTGAGTGGTCAGCAGAGCTGGGTGTTACTACTGAGCAGGGGATCACCAAAGCTGGGGGTTCTTACTGAGTGGGGGGTCAGCAGAGCTGAGGGTTACTACTGAGTGGGGGATCAGCAGAGCTGGGTGTTACTACTGAGCAGGGGTTCAGCAAAATTGGGGGTACTATTGAGTGGGGGATCAGCAGAGCTAAGTTTACTATTAAGTGGAAGATCATCAAAGCTGGGTGTTACTACTGAGTAACAGCGGAGGAATCAGCAGAGCTAGGAATTACTAATGAGTGGGGGATCACCAGAGCTGAGGGTTACTACTGAGTGAGGGATTAGCAGAGCTAGGGGTTACTACTGAGTGAGGGACCAGTAGAGCTAAGGGTTACTGCTGAGTGGGGGATCAGCAGAGCGAGGGTTACTACTTAGTGGGGCATCAACAAAGCTGTGGGTACTACTGAGCAGGGAATCTTCTGAATGAGGGTATTAATAAGCTGAGGATTTGCTGAACAAGGGTACTAATAAAATGGGGATCTGCTGAATGGAGATAATAATGAGCTAGGGATCTGCTGAACAGGGGTATTAATGATTTGGGGATCTGCTGAACAGGGGTATTAATGATTTGGGGATCTGCTGAACAGAGATACTAAGGAGCTGGGGATCTGCTGAACATGGGAACTAATGAGTTGGGGATCTGCTGAACAGGGGCACTAATGAGCTTGGGATCTGCTAAATGGGGGTACTAATGAGTTGGGGATCTGCTGAACAAGGGCACTAATGAGCTGGGGATTTGCTGAACATGGGTACTAATGAGCTGGGGATCTTTTGAACAGGGGTACTAATGAGCTGGGGATCTGCTGAACAGGGGTACTAATGATCTGGGGATCTGCTGAACGGGGTACTAATGAGCTGGGGATCTGCTGAACGGTGGTACTAATAATCTGTGGATCTGCTGAGCGGGGGTACTAATGAGCTGGGGATCTGCTGAACAGGGTACTAATGAGCTGGGGATCTGCTGAATGAGGATACTAATAAGCTGGGGATCTGCCTAATGGGGGTACTAATGAGCTGGGGATCTGCTAAACAGGGGCACTAATGAGCTGGGGATCTGCTGAACTGGGGTACTTATGATCTGGGGATCTGCTGAACTGGGGTACTAATGATCTGGGGATCTGCTGAACTGGGGTACTTATGATCTGGGGATCTGCTGAACTGGGGTACTAATGATCTGGGGATCTGCTGAATGGAGGTACTAATGAGCTGCGGATCTGCTTAACAAGGGTACTAATGAGCTGGGGATCTGCTGAACTGGGGTACTAATGATCTGGGGATCTGCTGAACTGGGGTACTAATGATCTGGGGATCTGCTGAACTGGGGTACTTATGATCTGGGGATCTGCTGAACTGGGGTACTAATGATCTGGGGATCTGCTGAATGGAGGTACTAATGAGCTGCGGATCTGCTAAACAAGGGTACTAATGAGCTGGGGATCTGGATCTGAGTCCTTTAATGGCACCCCTCACAAATGCAGCCCGTCCTCCGATATGAATGGCGCCCGACCTCTATGACTAGTTGAGCCTTAAAATCTCTGTGCCGATCTTATTGATATTTGAAAAGTCTTGGCAATAAAACTGCCCACACACGGGGCAGAAAGCTTGGTTCTGCTTCTAGTGAAGAAGATTTCCAAAACTTTTGTCTTTTGTGAGAACAAAATACAAAATAAAAAAGGAACACTGTTTGGCCGAGTCCCGGGGGAGAGGATGTGCCGGGAATGTTACCTTCTCCGAGTCAATTACACATTTTTCTAATAAGTGAAATCATAAGCGACTTTTTCTAAGGAAGATAAATGGCTTTCTTGGTGTAATCTGTCCCTGAACATCAGCGCTTATTTCCAGCTCCCGATTCAACGTCTCTTCTCCGCGCATTTCCTTAATTCCGAGATTGGCGAGGCAAAATGAGGACAGGCGGATTAGTGTCATTATCGATGTCCTTGTGGTCCTGTAATCAATACTGGAGCCGGTGAAGAGGAACATGACAATTGATTATGCCGATTTCAAAAGAATACACTTCCAGGGAAAACATCCATTCCGAATATATTCTACATATACGATATACCCGGAACGCGTCATTTCATTGTTAAAAATGAGAAAATTGTCACATCGTGGCAAAAGAACACTTCCACAAGGATTACCTGTAATTAAGGATATTTATAATCAGACTGCAAACAATGCCAACAGTCTAATGGAGAGGCTGCATTCTCAGTGATGTCACCGGTCTCTAGTGAATGGATAGGCTGCATTATCAGTGATGTCACCGGTCTCTAGTGAATGGAGAGGCTGCATTCTCAGTGATGTCACTGGTCTCTAGTGAATGGATAGGCTGCATTCTCAGTGATGTCATCGGTCTCTAGTGAATGGATAGGCTGCATTCTCAGTGATGTCATCGGTCTCTAGTGAATGGATAGGCTGCATTCTCAGTGATGTCATCGGTCTCTAGTGAATGGATAGGCTGTATTCTCAGTGATGTCACTGGTCTCTAGTGAATGGATAGGCTGCATTCTCAGTGATGTCACTGGTCTCTAGTGAATGGATAGGCTGCATTCTCAGTGATGTCACCGGTCTCTAGTGAATGGATAGGCTGCATTCTCAGTGATGTCACTGCTCTCTAGTGAATGGATAGGCTGCATTCTCAGTGATGTCACCGGTTTCTAGTGAATGGATAGGCTGCATTCTCAGTGATGTCACCAGTCTCTAGTGAATGAATAGGCTGCATTCTCAGTGATGTCACCGGTCTCTAGTGAATGGATAGGCTGCATTCTCAGTGATGTCACAGTCCGTTTAGACTTGACAAGGAACAAGGCGAATCCTCAGGAATAATAACACCATCCACACAACATCCGCCCTCCACCATACACAGGCCTAGGTTATAATTTAATGAATCAGAGTTCTTCCTATGGCCATGGAAGTTTCAGATAATGGAAAATTCCATTTGCAAAAAAAAATAAAAAAATACTAGCAAGGGAATAGAAGTGACATGAGCAGCGCGTATGCAGCAACCTGTCAGATCTGCCGAAAAATAGTTTTTTCTACGCAGTAAGCTCTAACCAAGCGCTATTAAAGGAATCACATACGGATGCCGTCTGTTCAGACTCCTGCCGGGAGAGGAATAGCCTCGGAGATGTGCTTAGCTAAGCTAGGACACCAACCTGGCTGTTTAAATGGAAAACAAACGGCTTTTGTACGAATCGCAGCCATTATGCTCAGTCAAACAGAACATTTAAACACAAGAGTTGTGTCTACAGCTGCCTCTCCCGTTCCTTTCCCCAAATTGATGGTGATTAAAGAGTTCTCCCGGATCGATCTGTCAAGCTGTGCCGAGATTATCTATGTACAGAAATTCACTGAATAAATTTGGCCGGGTGGGTGGGGGGGGGGTAAAAGACGGGCTGCAGGTGGCAAAAAATACCATATCCCAACGCCGCGCTCTCCGCGTAAAGGAATTGATGACACCAATCATCGTCTGTTTGTGACGAAGGCTCGAGACAGCTGGAAAAATTGGGGTGAAAAATTACTTTATTTGCAGACGTATGAAAAATGATTAGTTTTTCTGGTATAGTTAACGGTTTCTAAGTTGTTCATTAACCGGTTCCCGACCGGCTCACGCAGATATACTGTGGCAGAATGGCTCCCCTTGGACGTAATCCCGTATGGGTACGTCCTTCCCATTTTTGGCCACCAGAGGGGATCCCGGTGCGTGTTGCCGGCGGGCACGATCGCCGCCGGCCACGCGCGATCGCGTGCACGAGCGCCAGCTCAGGGATTTGTGTGTGTAAGCACACAAATCCCTGTACTGTCAGGGAAGAGGAAACATATCGTTTGGCCCTACTAAGTAGGAAAAATTATATGTCTCCTCTTCTAGTTAGTCCCATCCTCACACAGTTAGAACACGCTGAGGGAACACACAGTTAACCCCTTGATCGCCCCCTGGTGTTAATCCCTTCCCTGCCAGTGACATTTACACAGTAATCAGTGCATTTGTATAGCACTGATCGCTGTATAAATGTCACTGGTCCCAAAAAAGTGTCATAAGTGTCCGATCTGTCCGTCGCAATGTCACAGTACCGCTAAAAATCACAGATCACCGCCATTACTAGTAAAAAAAAAATAATAATAAAAATGCCATAAAACTTTCCCATAGTTTGTACCAATCAATAAATGCTTATTGCAATTTTTTTTTTACCAAAAATATGTAGAAGAATATATATCGGCCTAAACTGATGAAGACATTTTTTTTTTTTTTTAATTGGGGATATTTATTATAGCAAAAAGTAAAAAATATTGTTTGTTTTTTTCAAAATTGTCACTCTTTTTTGTTTATAGTGCAAAAAATTAAAAACGCAGATGTGATCAAATACCACTAAAAGAGAGCTCTATTTTTCGGAAAAAAATGGACGTAAATTTTGTTTGGGTACAACGTCGCACGACCGCGCAATTGTCATATATAAAATACATATATGGGAGCTGGTTTACCTGATGTCCATCCAACTCTGAGATTTACACAGCTCTGCCAAGCCAAAGAGCACAGCTCTGTCTGGTGGGGACCTGTGTAGCACCCCTCCGACATCCCAAAGGTGGGATTAAATCTCCAGAGGCCAGGGGCAGGCCAGCGTTTCACCCCAGGACTGAGTCCATGGCTAAAATAGGGGGCCCAAGAGATATTATTGGGTGCCAGTCACTTTTGTCATTTTAAAGTTTTATTGCAGAACGGTTAAGGGGGTCTCAGATACAGTAGCAGATCACGTACAGACTCCCCAGATCCAGCTTCACAGTGTCAGAATCTTTACTGGCCCGGCAACACTGTAAAGCCCTGTACACACGGGCGGGAATCCCGTCGGGAGGAAAAACGTTGGTTTTCTCGACTGGATTCCTGGCAAGCTTGTCTTGCCAAGCCAAGCCCTGTGTACTGATGGCCATTCAAAAGAACCAACGTTTTTCTTTCGAATGGCAAGAATACGGTGACGTCATTGACTACGACAAGCCGGCGCTCGTCACATTCGATGCCGTCGCCGCCATCTTGCTACACCCTATATACTACCCTTGTAAGCTACCGCGCATGCGTCAGTCTTTTAGAGCATGCGTGGGTTTACCTCGGACAGGTAAGCATACAGACGCCCGGTTTTCTCGGCAGGAAAACTCTGCCAAGAATCCCGACGAGAAAAATAGAGAGCAGGTTTTTTATTTTTCTCGTCGAGATTCCCGGCAGTTTTCCCGACGAGAAACCATACACACGAACGGTTTTCTCGGCAAAAAAACTCTCCCAGCAGTTTTCTTGCCAAGAAAACCGGTCGTGTGTACGAGGCTTATGCTCATTCCCAAATTTCAGTGCGTCCTCCAAGTGGGTCACCAGGCCCTTCTGAGACACCAGCCTTCTTCCTGGTTCTCTCCAGCAAGGGGACTCCTCTGGGTCCCGGTCATGGCACAGCTTCCTCCAGACCAGGCAAGACAGTTTCAGCACACGTTAGGCTCCAAAACAGGCTAGTGGGCCTAACAGCAGAGCTCCATCCAGCAGCTCCTCCCTAGGCCTCAGGGTAAGAGAGAGAGAACATGGCCTGTCCCAAATATTTATATCATCCCCCAGCATGCACCAGTGGCATAAACCTACTACTGGATTGGCTGAAGGAAATATAAATATTGATAACTTAGTTTTGTTTGTGAAATCTCACACCATGACCAGTGATGCCAGTGACATCTACTGGGGACAGTGAAAAATCAAAAGCCAACTTAAAGCGGACCTTCAGTCATTTTTTCATCTTTCCATCTATTAAATCTTCTGCCCTTGTTGTTGTTTTAACTTTGGATAGTAAAACATATTTTTTTTCTGCCAGTAAATTCCTTATACAGCCCACTTCCTGTTTCCTGTCTGGTCATTAGCCTAGGCTTAAGACATCATGAACAGCTCTCTCTTACTCTCTCTCTCTCTCACTCTAGTACAGTGATGGCGAACCTTGGCACCCCAGATGTTTTGGAACTACATTTACCATGATGCTCATGCACTCTGCAGTGTATTTGAGCATCATGGGAAATGTAGTTCCAAAACATCTGGGGTGCCAAGGTTTGCCATGACTGCTCTAGTGAGTTTTTGCCAGGAAGGGAGGGGGAATGAGTCATAAGAGGGCCAATGAGAGCTGCAGAGTTGGAGATGTGCCTCTGTGTGTCTGTGTAAATCCAGGAAGTGAACAGACAGCAGTTTTAGCTGCCCACAGTTAAAATGGCTGCAGCCAGACTCAGTGGAGGGAGATTTTTGCAGCATATTTGGCAAGTACAGAGTCACAGTATATATAAAATAATATGCAAAGTGGTTGGAGGGAAGCTTCAGAATGGCAAAGATGTTTTTATTATAAATGATGTGTAGCAACCAGACCCCCTTTCCCTACCTTTGGCTTACCTGTGGGAAAAGGGGCACACCAATGCTACATGCCCGTACCCTCCCGTGTGAAGACATTGAGCGGTGTAATGTACCTGGGTCTCTATGGTTAGGTTCTCCAGAGAATGGTTCCCGTCTTCACTGCAATAAAGACAAGTCTCCATTTTCCCCAATATTTCCAAGGTCCACACCAGTTGCAACTCCAACGTAGAGTTTATTTTCTCATATGCACAGTCACTAGATAGAAAAGGGTGGCTGGAGAACAGGACAGCAAAAGGGTGTTGGAGTAGGTCCAGGCACAAACGAACTTACTATCCACTACCTGTTTTCTTCAAGTAGGCTCAGCTCACCCGGATAGTCTCCCTTTAGAGTGGATCCTAGCAGCCGGAGTGATGCTCGAATTAGGTTACACACACAGTCTCTGCATGAACTGTTACGGGTGAATTTTGGGTCTCTGCCACAGACCTGGTGAACTTTGATTCTGGTATTAGGCCTCTGTCAGGGAGATGACATCTCTCCAGAGAGTTACCGGGCCCCTTCCTTCACTGAGATCTCTCACCAGTCCCTCGGAACAGTCCTCCCCCAGCCTCCTCTTCCAGATACGGGTCTCCTCGCAAAGCAGCACCCTGGGATTCTTCCTCCCTCGATGGGCCCCAGCCAAAGGTGCTGGACCCAAGGCCTTCAGTTGCAGCCCCAGGGCTAAAGGTGCCTGGGACTGATCCGCCAGTGTACCAGCCAGGAACCCCACCCCAAGGCTAAAGGTGCCTGGTGTGGCCAACAAACAGAGCAACACACTTCCCGGGGTAGGACCCCCCGGGAATCACCCCCCCCCCCCCCCACAGGCAGGGTCTGCCCCTTTTATATCCTCTCCCGGCATGCACAGCAGGCCGACACGCCCACCATACCACCGCCGAGAGGGGACATCCAAGGCAGAGCACTATACCAGCGGTCCAACCCTAGCCTCCGATGGCAGCGCCACCCATAGGCCACAGGGAACTATACACCAGTATCCCACCTGCAGTGTAAAATGGTTTAGCAAAGCCCTATCAAATAATGTGTCTGAGTACAACTACCACTAAAACATTCCCCTAGATGTAAAGACCCCGCTACAGATGTGAGCAGAGTGCAGTTCCTCTTTAAGCTTAGGGAAAAAAAAACTGTTGAAAAACGTTACAATCAGTCTGAGATAACTACAGCCCAGCCAACAACTAAATTGACATAGAAGCCCCTGTTTAGGACAAGGGGGCTACACCCAGGGGAGGGCTGGCGGCCTTAGGCCTGGGGAGCAAGTCCAGTCAAGTGGCCCATTGAACCGCCGAATCAGCTCACCATCCATGGCCCACCTGTTTTTTCAATGCAGCCTCACCAGTGCCCATCAGTGAAGCCAACTCCAGTGCCCATCAATGCAGCCTGATCACTGGGGCAGGTTACATGGGGTGTATGGGGGGGAGATGGGGGGTCAGCTAGGGGTCTCAGGGTCTCTCACCTCAGCAATCTCAGCTCAGCAGGTCCTTGCACGCCACGGTTTCCTGGGGGGGTAACGCTCCTGATCCTGGGGTCAAGTTGCAGCCAGCGCCCAGCCCTGCAGCCCTGCATCCCGACTCCCTGGCACGCCCTGCCTCTGTCTGCTTCCAAGAATCCGGTCCCAGGGAGTTGTAGTTTCCTCTGCGCTGCTGTGTTTTCCACCCACCGGAAGCTTGAGTGCGGACTACAACTCCCGGAATACAACAGCTAGTGGTCAGCCGCCATGGCCATGCCCCCGGCCCGACTTCCTAGACCAAAATAAAAAAGAAAATGGTAGCGGGCAGCGGCTGCCGGCCATTTTAAACATAAGTTAGGGCGGCCTGGGAGGCAATTGCCACCCTGCCCCCTGGCCCAGCCCTCCCCTGGCTACACCTGATTTTAATCAGCTGCAGTTAAGTAACACTTACAGGTCTTGTCCCTCCTCCAGTCTGTGATTGGACAGTGAAAGGCAAAGCAGCAGACTGATGAGATCACACTCCTCCTATAGGGATTTCCTCTCACCTTGGAGAGATTTTCTATCTCACTTCCTGTTGTGTCTCTGGGACAGGAAGTAAAGGGAAATCTCCCCAACGGGACACTACTGCACAGAGCGCGGTGTTCTATCCAGCAGCAGTGAAGTAGGACATTTGTGTCTAATACATGTTCACCAGGCAGAGCGGACAATGAAATGAATGCTGAAAGGGTGTCAAGAAAAAGCCCACAGTGACATTTTACCAGCAGTGTCTCCATCGATCACTCCGCTGTCCCTCAGATACAGTGATCTTTGGAGAATATAACAGGGATCGATTAGTTGTCATGAGATTGGTGAGACAATTCTGTCAGGAGAGAAAGATCAAAGCTGAAATAGAGATATGAACACTGAGCATTGCAACAAAAACTTAGAGGATAGCGCAATACAAAGAGAGAGGAGCGCAATACAAAGAGAGAGGAGCGCAATACAAAGAGAGAGGAGCGCAATACAAAGAGAGAGGAGCGCATTACAAAGAGAGAGGAGCGCATTACAAAGAGAGAGGAGCGCAATACAAAGAGAGAGGAGCGCAATACAAAGAGAGAGGAGCGCATTACAAAGAGAGAGGAGCGCATTACAAAGAGAGAGGAGCGCATTACAAAGAGAGAGGAGCGCAATACAAAGAGAGAGGAGCGCAATACAAAGAGAGAGGAGCGCATTACAAAGAGAGAGGAGCGCAATACAAAGAGAGAGGAGCGCAATACAAAGAGAGAGGAGCGCAATACAAAGAGAGAGGAGCACAATACAAAGAGAGAGAAGCACAATACAAAGAGAGAGGAGCGCAATACAAAGAGAGAGGAGCGCAATACAAAGAGAGAGGAGCGCAATATGAACAGAGTGGAATGCAATACAAAACATGTCATTGCAACAAGTGCTTACAGTATGAGCACCAAGTATTGTAATATGAACACACAACATTACATAGTTACATATGTAGCACACACATCCCTTCACCCTGCTTACCTCCACTTGCAGAGTGGGACACACCATGCCACATGCCCAGTATCCTCCATCTTGTAGAGGGTGAGCGGTGTTAATAGTTTTGGGTCCTGCAGCGAGTTACCTCTTTCCATTGGTTCTCGTCCCTAGGGTGTGGGGAAAAGTCTATTCTCTCTCTCCCTGAAGAAGGCCATTGTCCAGACAGTATTAAACCCAATAAAATAGTTTATTTTGCTTGCTCACAACTTGACAGGAAAGATTGGAGATAGAGAAAGTTGAACAGGGAGGCAGGTTCAGGCACGCAGCACTTAATTACCCTCGTCGCCACTCAAGCCTGAGTGAGTTTTGCTCACGGTCCCCTCTCACGGTCCTAGCAGCCGGTGTGGAGCACGAACATCTGCTTTTAAGTTCTTTTCCTAAGGATACGATTAGGACGTTAGCCTCTAAGTCCCGAACTTCCCAGCACTTGTAACACTTAAGACCTTAGGTGCCAATGGGGCACGTTACAAGGCTTTTGGCGGAAAATGGAATCCTTCCCTCTTTTAGGTAACCAGGCCTTTCCCGAGACAGCGACTTCCTTCACCGATCTCCGGATAGGTCTTCCCCTGGTTTCCTCTTTTTAAGAGCGGGTCACCCTCCCACGGGTACCCTGGGACTCCGCTGTTTGGCGTAGGCCTCAGCTAAAGGTGCTGGGCCTACCAGGAACGATGCAGCCTCTGGCTAAAGGTGCCCGGGACTGAACACACACACGCACCCCTGGCTTGAAGGGCCAAAGGGCGCAAACTGCTCTCCGAATAATGGCGTCTTCCCCTTATGTACCCTCTCCC
Organism: Rana muscosa; assembly: GCA_029206835.1. Classification (NCBI taxonomy): domain Eukaryota; kingdom Metazoa; phylum Chordata; class Amphibia; order Anura; family Ranidae; genus Rana; species Rana muscosa. The sequence continues at coordinate 31,703,751 of CM055117.1, read as the reverse complement.
AGCATCCACAGCGGGTAGACCACACCCACTGTTCGGCTGCCGAGAGAGGACACCCAATAGCATCGTAATGCCACCTGTGGTTCGACCCGAGACCTGGGCGACAGCGCAACCTACAGGTCATAGGAAACTATACTGCCAGACAACATCACAACAGAGCAGAGACCTATTGAAAGAATTTCAACAGCCTGAGTCTAACTATTTGCTCAGGCTAGCCCCTAAATTTAGGCACAGCGACCACAGTTTTGGGGGCCCGCTACACATAGTTACATAGTAGGTGAGGTTGAAAAAAGACACAAGTCCATCAAGTCCAACCTATGTGTGTGATTATATGTCAGTATTACATTGTATGTCCCTGTATGTTGTGGTCATTCAGGTGCTTATCTAATAGTTTTTTGAAACTATTGATGCTCCCCGCTGAGACCACCGCCTGTGGAAGGGAATTCCACATCCTTGCCGCTCTTACAGTAAAGATCCCTCTACGTAGTTTAAGGTTAAATCTCTTTTCTTCTAATTTTAATGAGTGGCCACGTGTCTTATTAAACTCCCTTCCACGGAAAAGTTTTATCCCTATTGTGGGGTCACCAGCAGGGATGAGCCGAACACCCCCCTGTTCGGTTTGCACCAGAACCTGCGAACAGACAGAATGTTCGTGTGAACTTTAGAAACCTATTAAATACAATGGACTCGAACGTTCAAAATCTAAAGTGCTAATTATAAAGGCTAATATGCAAGTTATTGTCCTAAAAAGTGTTTGGGGACCCGGGTCCTGCCCCAGGGGACATGTATCAATGCAAAAAAAGTTTGAAAAACGGACGTTTTTTTCGGGAGCAGTGATTTTAATAATGCTTAAAGTGAAAAAATAAAAGTGAAATATTCCTTTAAATTTCGTACCTGGGGGGTGTGTATGCTATGCATGTAAAGTGGCGCATGTTTCCCGTGCTTAGAACTGTCCCTGCACAAAGTGTCATTTTTGAAGGAAAAAAAGTCATTTAAAACTGACTCGCGGCTGTTAATGAATTGTCGGCTTTTATCAATACATAAAAAAGTCATTGATAAAAAAATAAAAAAAAAGCGTGGGGGTCCCCCCAAATTCAATTACCAGGCCCTTCAGGTCTTGTATAGATATTAAGGGGAACCCCGCCGCAAATTAAAAAAAAAATGCGTGCGGTTCCCCCCAAATATCTATACCAGGCCCTTCAGATCTGGCATGGATTTTAAGGGGAACGCCACCCCAAATAAAAAAAAAATGGCGTGGAGTCCCCCCAAAAATCCATACCAGACCCTTATCCGAGCACGCAACCTGGCAGGCCGCAGCAAAAGAGGGGGGGACGAGAGAGCGTCCCCCCCCTCCTGAACCGTACCAAGCCACATGCCCTCAACATGGGGAGGATGTCCCCATGTTGATGGGGACAAGGGCCTCATCCCCACAACCCTTGCCCGGTGGTTGTGGGGGTCTGCGGGCGGGGGGCTTATCGGAATCTGGAAGACCCCTTTAACAAAGGGGACCCCCAGATCCTGCCCCCCCCCTATGTGAATTGGTAAGGGGTACATTGTACCCCTACCATTTCACAAAGAAAGTGTAAAAAAATGTAAAAAAAAACACACAAACACTTTGGAAAAGTCCTTTATTATAAAAAAAAAAACATTCCAGCGATGAAATCCAGTGTCCCGCGGCGATCCGATGTCCAGCGCTGTCCTTCATTGGTTGTGCCTGAGCGGACCTGATGGGGAACTTCCTCCGCAGTCTATTAAATGTATAGACCCGCCCCTTCTAAAGTTCCCCATCAGGTCCGCTCAGCCAATGACTAGGTGTAAGGCTAAGCGGACCAGATGCGGAACGTGAGAAGGGGCGGGTCTATTCATGTATTACACAGTGAAGGAAGTTCCCCATCAGGTCCGCTCAGGCCAATGACGTAGGCGGGGTCTGACATACCGAGGGGGCGGACCTGATGGGGAACTTCCTTCACTGTGTAATACATGAATAGACCTGCCCCTTCTCACGTTCCGCATCTGGTCCGCTTAGCCTTACACCTAGTCATAGGCTGAGCGGACCTGATGGGGAACTTTAGAAGGGGTGGGTCTATTCATGTATTACACAGTCAAGGAAGTTCCCCATCAGGTCCGCCCCCTCGGTATGTCAGACCCCGCCTACGTCATTGGCCTGAGCGGACCTGATGGGGAACTTTAGAAGGGGCGGGTCTATACATTTAATAGACTGCGGAGGAAGTTCCCCATCAGGTCCGCTCAGGCTCAGCCAATGACGGACAGCGCTGGACATCGGATCGCCGCGGGACACTGGATTTCATCGCTGGAAAGTTTTTTTTTTATTTTTTTTTATTTTTTTAATAAAGGACTTTTCCAGAGTGTTTGTGTGTTTTTTTTACATTGTTTTACACTTTCTTCGTGAAATGGTAGGTGCACAATGTACCCCTTACCAATTCACATAGGGGGGGGCGGGATCTGGGGGTCCCCTTTGTTAAAGGGGTCTTTCAGATTCCGATAAGCCCCCTGCCCGCAGACCCCCACAACCATCGGGCAAGGGTTGTGGGGATGAGGCCCTTGTCCCCATCAACATGGGGACATCCTCCCCATGTTGAGGGCATGTGGCCTGGTACGGTTCAGGAGGGGGGGCGTTCTCTTGTCCCCCCCTCTTTTCCTGCGGCCTGCCAGGTTGCGTGCTCGGATAAGGGTCTGGTATGGATTTTTGGGGGGACTCCACGCCATTTTTTTTTAAATTTGGGGTGGAGTTCCCCTTAAAATCCATGCCAGATCTGAAGGGCCTGATATGGATATTTGGGGGGGAACCGCACGCATTTTTTTTTTAATTTGCAGCGGGGTTCCCCTTAATTGAATTTGGGGGGACCCCGACGCTTTTTTTTTTTTTTTTTTATCAATGACTTTTCTATGTATTGCCGGGAGCCGACAATTCATTAATAGCCGCGAGTGAGTTTTAAATGACTTTTTTTCCTTCAGAAATGACACTTTGTGCAGGGACAGTTCTAAGCACGGGAAACATGCGCCACTTCACATGCATATCATACACACCCCCCAGGTACAAAATTTAAAGGAATATTTCACTTTTATTGTTTCACTTTAAGCATTATTAAAATCACTGCTCCCAAAAAAAACAGCCGTTTTTAAAACTTCTTTTTGCATTGATACATGTCCCCTGGGGCAGGACCCAGGTCCCTAAACACTTTTTAGGACAATAACTTGCATATAAGCCTTTAAAATTAGCACTTTAGATTTCTCCCATAGACTTTTCGAATTTGCCGCGAACACCCCAATTTGTTCGCTGTTCGGCGAACGGGCGAACAGGCAATGTTCGAGTCGAACATGAGTTTGACTCGAACTCGAAGCTCATCCCTAGTCACCAGTACGGTATTTGTAAATTTAAATCATATCCCCTCTCAAGCGTCTCTTCTCCAGAGAGAAAAAGTTCAGAGCTCGTAACCTTTCTTCATAACTAATGTCCTCCACACCCTTTATTAGCTTTGTTGCCCTTCTCTGGACTCTCTCCATTTCCAGTACATCCTTCCTGAGGACTGGTGCCCAGAACTGGACAGTATACTCCAGGTGTGGCTGAACCGGAGTCTCGTAGAGCGGGAGAATTATCGTTTTATCTCTGGAGTTAATCCCCTTTTTAATGCATGACAATATTCTGTTTGCTTTGTTAGCAGCAGCTTGACATTGCTGAGCCTATCATCTACTTGGACCCCCAGGTCCTTTTCCATCCTAGATTCCCCCAGAGGTTCTCCCCCCAGTGTATAGATTGCATTCATATTTTTGCCAACTATATGCATTATTTAAAAATGTTCTACATTATACCTCATTTGCCATGTAGTTGCCCAACCCATTAATTTGTTCAGATCTTCTTGCCAGGTTTCCACATCCTGCGGAGAATTTATTGCCCTGCTTAGCTTAGTATCGTCCGCAAATACAGAGATTGCACTGCTTACCCCATCCTCCAGGTCGTTCATGAACAAATTAAACAGGATTGGTCCCAGCACAGAACCCTGGGGGACCCCACTACCCACTCCTGATCATTCTGAGTACTCCCCATTTATCACCACCCTCTGAACTCACCCTTGTAGCCAGTTTTCAATCCATGCACTTACCCTATGGTCCATGCCAACGGACCTTATTTTGTACAGTAAACGTTTATGGGGAACTGTGTCAAATGCTTTTGCAAAATCCAGATACACCACGTCTACGGGCTTTCCTTTATCTAGATGGCAGCTCACCTCCTCATAGAAGGTTAATAGATTGGTTTGGCAAGAATGATTCTTCATGAATCCATGCCGATTACTGCTAATGAAACAGTTTTCATTACAAAAATATTGTACATAGTCCCTTATCATCCCCTCCAGGAGCTTGCATACTATTGATGTTAGGCTAACTGGTCTGTAATTCCCAAGGATGTATTTTGGCCCTTTTTTAAATATTGGTGCTACACTGGCTTTTTCCAATCAGCTGGTACCATTCCAGTCAGTGGACTGTCAGTAAAATTTAGGATTTTAGAATGAGTCTAAGGACCCTCGGGTGAAAGACATCTGGTCCCGGTGACTTATTAACCACTTTAAGACCGGGCCTATTTTTCAAACTAGTTGTTTACAAGTTAAAATCATTTTTTTTTGTTAGAAAATTACTTAGAACCCCCACACATTATATATTTTTTTTCTAACACCCTGAAGAATAAAATGTCGGTCGTTGCAATACATTTTGTCACAGCGTATTTGTGCAGTGGTCTTACAAGCTCACTTTTTTGGGAAAAAATACACTTTTTTGAATTGAAAAATAAGACAACAGTAAAGTTAGCCCATTTTTTTTTTTTTTATATTGTGAAAGATGGTGTTACGCCGAGTAAATTGATACCCTACATTTCACGCTTCAAAGTTGCGCCCACTTGTTGAATGGCGACAAACTTTTACCCTTAAAAATCTCCATGTGTGATATTTAAAAAATTCTACATGTTGCATGTTTGAGTTACAGAGGAGGTATAGGGCTAGAATTATTGCTCTTGCTTTACCGATGGTGGCGATATCTCACATGTGTGGTTTGAACACCGTTTTCATATGCGGCCGCAACTCACGTATGCGTTCGCTTCTGCATGCGAGCTCGGCGGGACGGGGCGCGTTTACATTTTTTATTTTTTTTTCTAATTTATTTTACCTTTTATTTTTTATTTTTGCACTGTTCGTTAAAAAAATAAAATTGTGTCACTTTTATGCCTATTACAAGGAATGTAACCATTCCTTGTAATAGAAAAAAAGCACGACAGGACCTCTTAAATATGAGATCTGGGGTCAAAAAGACCTCACATCTCATATTTACACTAAAATGCAATAAAATAAAAAAAATTATTTGAAAAAATCCCCCCCCCCCCAAAAAAAAGTCTCTTTAAGAGCTATGGGTGCCTTATAATACTCTGCAACAGAAAGTGACTCAACCCCAGGCTGATGCGCCAATGCCCACAGGTTGCCCCACAGGAAGAAGAAATGAACCCATGCCTAAACCACATAGCCATTGCACTATAGACCCTGACTACATGCAGAGAACAGTATTAGAATAGATAGAAGGTACGCATAGGGTCCTTATTTCCCTTTTCCTGTATATAACATCATACAGATACAGATTTAAGCCTCAACTCCGTACAAACCTGAACATTCAATGTATTCACCTAAGTAATTAACAGCAAAGCAGCAAAATCTTTTCAGACTATGTAGAATTATTTAGGAAGATAATTTTTTGAATTTATGTAAATTCAGCAAGAAGCTTCCGTCAACCTGATTCAATTATTTTTACCTGATTGCAACTTTCTGGCAGGCTTACACGGTATGCTGATCACAGTCAATAAGCAGCCATGTACTTACTAATATACTTCCAAAAGCTGACATTCAAAAGACTATTTTAATGTATTCCTTTTCATATGTACATGTGCCTGCTGGAAACAGATGTTAGGATCAAAAATAGGTTAAAAATACACATTTTTGGAAACACTAGACGTAAACACGCTAGGTGATTCAACTTCATCATTTTTCGGCGGTAACTTTGAATAGGAATGACCTCTGATGGATTGCCCAATATTTCCTCATACCCCCTTCAGTAGAAAAACTATCATCATCTATTATGACTACATGAGAATGGGTGGCGAAGGGTTGGTGGGGGTTAGTAATTGACACTTAGTGAGTCACTAATGCCCCCCCCTCACCTTTATGCATGGGGCACCAGTGCGACCTCTCGTGGGCCTGGGGTTGGTCCCCTCGCTTACAGATGGCCGTTTTCCATCCCGCCCTCCCCCGCTTCTACGTTGGCCATTTGGGGCAACGGCCACAGCCACGGGGTCCTCGGTCGGTCCACAGACTCAACACAAGGGAAGGTTCTCTTCCCCCAGTCGTTAATGGGTAAATACACTTAATCGTATAAATATTACATTTATGGTAGATGTTTCATTGCTGAAAGTGCTTTTAGCCTTTGAACAATTTCACCCAAACAATGTATTTTCTTTTAGAACATCTCCATTATACCCCCTGAAGATGACCGCCATTGACAAGGTCGAAACGCGTTGGGGTTCTCAGTTTTCATTATAACACTAGTTTATCATGCTAAGCTACTGTATATTTGCCCTTACGGCTGTACTACCATGTATATGTTTTTACTGCATTACCTGGCACTGATGTTTCAAATGTAGCAGACATGTTCCTTGTGACCTATTTATTTAATACAATCCAACACTATTATTTTCAGCTGCAACACAAAGCCCCCTGGGGTACCTTTCCTTTCCATACCAATTTTGGGGTGTGCAGCGTAATAACCCACTGCCCAGTATCGCTTTCCCTATGCTTAGTGAGTCACTTGATCCATTCTGTTATTTACTTCTCAACATCTAGTTCTGGAGTTCTGAACCTTTTCACTAGTACAGGCCTCCAGTGGATCACCCTTTATGTCCCCATACCCCCTTCTGTAGAATGTCAATGTCCTCATCATTTATTACAGCTAAGTTAGAGTCAGCGGGGAGGGGGATAGAAAACGATACTTGGTTAATCACATGACCCATCACCTTATTTACTTTTCAACATCTAAGGGTTTCTTTTACAATAACAGGCCTCCAATGGATCACCTAACATGTCCTTGTACCCCCTTTTCTAGGCTGCCTAAATCCTCATCATCATTTATTGTGGCTACATGAGAGTGGTGGGAATGGGGGTAGTAGATGACACTTGGTGAGCCACATGACCCATTCAATTATTTATTCCACAACATATAGCTTAGGGGTTCTGAACCTTTTTAATGATTTCAGGTCTTCAATGGATTGCCCATTATAGCACATCCATTAAATCCCTTTCTCCAGACTGTCAAAATTGTAATCATTTATTATGGCTGTGAGAGTGGACATGGAAGGGGCGTAGTAAATGACCCTTGCTGAGTCATATGACTCAACATCTAGCTCAAGGGCTTTGAACCTTTTTATGATTACGGGCCTCTAGTAGATCGCCCAATATGTCCTCCTACCCCTTTCTCTAGATTGCTGAAATTATCACCTATCTCCCTGACTGTCACTGACAGGACTGGCTGCAGTGCCACTCTGTCCGCAGGGCTTTTTTTCATTCAGAACATGGTGGTACTCAGTAATGCCACCTCTGGTACTAGCTCTATGCACATCACTGTCCCTTGTAGCATGACAGCAGGGAACTGGCGGGTGATGGTGATGGTGAGGCGGAGGGGGCAGAGGGTTGGGCAAGGGGCTTGGGTGGGTAACAGATTCCCATCCTTGCCCTGGAAATTGTATGCTGAAATTATCACCAATTAGAAATGCTACATAAGAGTGAGAAGTAGTAGATGAAACTTGGCAAGTCACATGATTCATTCCATTATTTACTTCTCAATATCTAGCTCAGGGGTTCTGAACCTTTTTATGATTACAGGCCCCCAATGGATCGCCCAATATGTCCCCATACCCCCTTCTCTGGATTGCTGAAATGATCACCCATCTCCCTGACAGGACTGACTGCAGTGCCACTCCTGTCAGCAGGGCTTTTTCTCTTTTCATTCAGAACACGGCGGTACTCAGTAATGCCACCTCCGGTACCAGCCCTATGCACACCACTGTCCCTTGTATACACAGAAGCCAGCTTCCTCTGCTGGCTTCTGTGTTTACAACAAGCCACAGTGTGCCTCACCTGGGCTACATAGAGTGCTGCCTGCCCTGCAGCATGACAGCAGGGAATAGGTGGGTGTCGAGGCCAATGGTGTGCCTTGGGTGGGGAACAGATTCCTATCTTTGTCCTGGGAATTAGATGACCTTGTCCTAGCGCTGAGTGTAAATACTTGAATATGACCTGGTATCAGCTTCTTTTTATGCCTGTTCAGCAGAGCTTAGACTGGGAGACAGAGGTCCAGCCCAGTATAAGCAGCATGCTCTAAGGAGGAGAGAGCAAAGTGATGAGCTCATTAATCTACTGCTTCTTCTTTCATTGTCCAATCACAAGCTGGGGGAGGGAAAAGACCGCTAAGTGTTGCTTAATTGCAGCAGAGCAAAATCAGGTCTCTGCCCTAACAGAGAGATCTGTTCTGTGTCTCAGAGCTGCGTAAATCTTAGAGCTGGATGGACAGAAATACAAATCCTTTGGCAGATAAAACAGCTTCCTTATTTGTATATCTTCTGTGCATTCAGAAAAAAAAAGACTCTGTTCTTCGTTTTTTATCACTTTGTTGATCCATCCCTCCTGATCTAAAGGACACCATGTTCCTCGGCTTTAATGCATTTTATCGAAAGTGTCACTACCTTCAACCCTCAATTATACAGAATGCAGTAATGGGAGGAGATGGCCCTAAACAGCTTGCCATCGCTTTGATCGGATTGGAGGCTTCCTATTGGACGCCCACCTGTGAGGCCCGCGTTAGTCTCCGCTATCCGACGCCAATGATGAGCCTATTACCCGATACTGTTATTTGGAATGGAAATCCCATTACCGCGCAATAGACATTACAAATTGCCTGATATTTACAAATACAATTTATTCATTTGCATTGTGTGCCTTTGCCGGTGGAGCTTAATGAGAAAAAATTATATCCTGGTCTTGTATCACTTAAAGACGACTTGAGCAAAAAGCTATTTACATGTAAATCAACATTTACCTGACTCTCACAATTACTCGGTGAGATAAACCGTAGCATTGAACAGGCAAGCGTTGCGGCTAATGGAGGAATGCCTTGAAAACCATCCGGGAACGCGTTTTTCAATAAATATTCATTAAGGTAGACGCCTGCCCTTTGTCTTGGTGCCCTTATCATGCTAGGTGACAAGAGGACATTAAGTAGCCGCTGGCGCCGCGTGAAAGAGTAGCAGGTGAGCTGGATTCAGCGGCGCAAACTTACACGTTGGGAATTCGCTTATTATTATAATGAGACCCATGCGGTTATTTATCAAGCTTCATCAAGGACCAACTCTTCCTGTTTCAGCCATGGCCACACACAAAAGTTCAGGAGATTAAAGGACTACTTCAAAGTCGGCCTCTCAGTAACTTTACAGGTCTGCATGAATGAACTCCTGACTGTAAGTCCTCATTCACATGATCAGCCGGTAAAAATAGGTGATTGAGTCACCCACTGATGACCAACCCAAGGGCAAATTTGCCGGCATGTTCTTTTTTATAACTTGCATGTTCATCCTTAAGTGGGACGTCTGGGGCAGGAAAACTGTCATGTTTATCTTTAGGTGGGCCGTTTGGAAGGCGTAAAACCAGCAAGAAGATCCTCTGCTCCTCCCCTCCCCACCAAAGGAAGAACATGCTCGTTTTACCGTCTCCCCTTCTCTCGACAGCCCACCTAATGCCTTGTACACACGGTCGGAATTTCCGATGAAAAAAGTCAGACCGTGTGTGTGCCCCATCAGACTTAATTCCGAGGAATTCCGTTGGAGTTTAGATAGAGAACATATTCTCTTTTACTCTGTTGGAATTCCGTCGGAACTCCGATGTGCCTTTGGCTGGACAATAGTCCGACCGTGTGTACGGGGCATTAGAATAAGTATGCCAGTTTTTTTTTTTCAAATCAATTTATTTCACTTTTTCAGTACATCCAATAAAGCAAGACAATAAGCAAAAAAAACAAAATAACAAGTCAAGATAATAAAACATAGTATTATACATTCCATTCCAAATTCCAAATTTCTCATTGACTGTTTCAAACAAAAAACAAAAAACAAAAAAGAAAAAAAAAAGGAAAAAAGAAAAAACGGGGAACCCCATAAGGGAACCCCCAGTCTCTCTCCCTCTCTCTCAAACCTCTCGTCTCCTCTCCCAACCTCTCTTCCATTATCTGATTTTCCAAGAGCGCCCTCCCTTCATCTGAGAGGAGGAAAGTGCTCCAGGCGGACCAGGTCTCAACAAATCTTTCATGTTGATTACGTGCCGAAAGAACTACATCTTCTAATTTACTTACCTCCTTCACCTTCCTGATCCACATCTCTATTGTCGGTGGCAATGGTGATTTCCATTTTAGAGGGATACATGCTTTTGCAGCATCTAAGAGATAGGGGATACAAGATTCTTTATATCTCCTCTCGGGTATCTGATTAACATGTAGGAGGAAGAACTCCGGATCTTCCGGTATTCTTAGATCCGGTAATCTTCCCGGATGTATCAGACCAATGCTGGAGATGTCAGGAAGAAAAAGGGACTATTCTGCATATCTTCTGGAACTGCTCCAGGATAAGTCGCTTCTGGCGGGGGATTAAACAGATCCTCCAATACTGCATGGATCTAAGAATACCGGAAGTATGCCAGTTTTAATACTCCCCTACAGCCCTGAGCCCACAAAGGACAAACATGCCGATTTTACCACCCCCCTCCCCCTGATGGCTCACCTAAGGATGAACGCGCTAGTTTTACCAGTGCAACTTAAGGTGTTTATCTTCTTGCTGCCCACATAATGCATGCATAATAATGCTTTAGCGCCCACTCGCCACACATATGTGGACATAGACGGCCGCTCACTAGGGGAGCGAAACATGTCTGAGGGACCTTTAATGCTGGTAGAGAACAGAGCTGAAGCCATCTTATATTATCTGGTTTAGTTCAGGTCATGAAAGGTGTGTACCGCTCCAAGCTGTGAAGCTCCAAGGAATGCTCCCGCCCTGATACTGGAACAGGTGCTGGCTCTGCACTAATGCATGGGAAAGAAAAGAGCCCTGGATTGCCGCACTCTGTATAAACGATTTATTTTCAAAATTCCAAAATTGAAATCCAAAATTAATCCATAGATTCAAAAGTCCAAAAACAGACAAAAACAGAAAACTGACATGCAGGGGTGGATAACTGATGCGTTTCACATCAAAGATAGATGCTTACTCATAGCTGAAGTGTATGGGGGACCCATCAGAATATATGGGAAATGAAGCCAACTTTGCACCAATCAAATTCACTGAACACAGTGGAATAGAATGAGCTTCTGATTGTCTCCAACACACTCCAAGTAGGAAAAGTACCTGTGTAGAAAGCAAAAATTATATGTAAATGAATAAAGTGACATAAACATATTGTGTTGAACATACATGTGAATCCAAGAATATATGAACAAGGCAGAGCGTATAATCAAGGTCTAGTCATTTTTATACAAGTGGAAAGGTAAAGATAAATTAAAAAGCCATGATATCAAAGAACACCACTATGTGTATATATACACACCTGTGTTTAAAGAAAAAGGTTAATTAAGTGGAAAGACAACATGTGTGTATGTGTGATCAAAAAGATGTATATAATAATAAAAAAAGTTCAGGTCATGGTGAGTTGGTGTCCGGTGTGCGATAGGTTGCCATTTTTCTGTAGAATGGATGGCCGTCCACTAGGGGGTGAAACACATCCAAGGGATCTCTCCTGTGGGTGGAGAGCAGAGCTGAAGCCATCTCACAATAACTGGTTTGGTTTTGGTCATGGTGAGTTGGCGTCCGGTGTGCGATTGGTTGACATTCTTCTGTAGCATGGATGACCACTCACTAGGGGCTTAAATGAGTCCGAGGGACCTCTCCTGCGGATGGAGAGCAGAGCTGAAGCCATCTTAAATTATCTGGTTACGTTTTGGTCATGGTGAGTTGACGTCCAGTGTGCGATTGGTTGCCATTCTTCTGTAGCATAGATGGCTGCTCACTAGGGGGCGGAATGCGCTTGAGGGTACTCTGCTGTGGGTGGAGAGCAGAGCTGAAGCCATTTTACATTACCTAGTTTAGATTTGGTCACATTGAGCTGACGTCAGGTGTGCGATAGGTTGACATTTTTCTGTAGCATGGATGGCCACTGCTGCGTGCGCCCAGCACAGTGATTCAGCTGTCAAAGACAGCCCTTGCTTTCAAGTCTTGATTGGCTGCCGGTGGGATGGACTCCCGATCATGTGAGTGAGTGAATAACTTGTATAGCGCTACTAATGCAAACTAAATCGCCTCAAGGCGCTTTTTCCAATGAGTGTCGTCCTGATCCTTCAGAAGAGGTGGGTCTTAAGTTTTTTCCTGAAGGCCCGTGGTCTTCTTCCATGCGGATGTTTGTGAGTAGAGCGTTCCAAAGCTGTGGTCCTTGGACTACAAATCTTCGTTCTCCCTTCGATTTGTAGCGGGACTTGGGGATGTGGAGGAGTAGTGTTTTATTTTCTCGCATAAATATTGAGGAGCGTTTCCTTGTGTACATTTGTGGGTGAGGCAGAGGGTCTTGAAAGTCACTCGATCCTTTACAGTTAGCCAATGAAAGGTCCTCAGGGATGGGGTGATGGATTCCCAGGGTTTTTTCTGGCTGCCGTGTTCTGGTATTTAGGTAGTCCTATGTGGTGTAGTGGTGTAGTGGGTAGCACTCTCGCCTAGCAGTGAAAAGGGTTGCTGGTTTGAATCCCAACCACGACACTACCTGCCTGGAGTTTGCATGTTCTTCCTGTGCCTGCGTGTGTTTCCTCCGGGTACTCTGGTTTCCTCCCACACTCCAAAAGACATGCTGGTAGGTTAATTGGCTTCTGTTCAAAATTGGCCCTAGTATATGAATGTGAGTTGGGGACCCTGGATTGTGGGCTCCTTGAGGGTGGGGACCGATGTATGTGTTGAGCGCTGTGTAAATTGATGCACTATATGGGTACCTTAAATATATAATAGATGAGCATCTTAATGAGATACATTGTACAGGGATAGGGAGAATTGTAGACACGCACCCACGCTCACTCAGGTTGAACTGGATGGACTGGTGTCTTTATTCAACCTTACTAACTATGTAACTATGTAGAGGGAGTTTGCGTAGTCCAGTTGGGAATTGATGATTGTTCCAACTACTACTGCTATCTCCTCTTCTGGGATGAAGGGGGTGAGTCTACGCAGCAGGCGGAGAAGGTGGTGAGATCCGCTGACTACTGATCCTATTTGTGCATCCATTGACATCTCTGAGTCAAAAATTACTCCGAGACTTTTGACCTTGTGACCACAGTGGCAACCAGCATACCTCCCAACAGTCCCAGATCACCCGGGACAGTCACGTAATGACAGCTCTGTCCCAGGTCCCGCCAACCAGTCATGAGATCATGAAGTCAATCAACACCCTCCCCCCCGTCATAAAGACCCAGTTAAAGGGATGCTGGGGCAGGGCGGGAAGGCAACCCAAAACCCTCTAGCTGCTGCACAACTACAAGTCCCATGAGGCATTGCAAGGCTGCCAGTTACAAGCATGACTCCCAAGGGCTGAGACATGATGGGACTTGTATTTCCGCAACAGCTGGAGGGCTACAGGTTGATCACCCATGCAGTAAGGCAACACACTATTGTGCGTTGCGATGCACTACACTGGTTTGGCTGCATTGGGTTGCCATGTAAATATGAATGTTATGTGCATTACCGTAATGCACCCAGTAACACAGCTACCGCAACACAGAATGTAAATGAGCCCTCAACCACTGATGAAGAAGATGAAGATACTGGATAAACAGGCTTGATAAGACGGCCAGCCTCGCTCTTATTAAGATCTTTTTTTTTTTTTTTCATATGGGCCTTTCAGGTAATTTTAATAAATGGCTTTACAGATGAGCTTCTAATGTTCTCTTCAGATGGTCCAATAATAGAGTAAGTAGGTTAATCGCGGTTAGACAATTTATAATTTTACAAGAATAATAGGATTCTTGCCACCAATCTGTGGTGGCACCTTAATGAGACATTAAGTGATATTAATGTATAAACTCTGAGATTGCATCAACCTGTGCATGTTCAGGCCCGGGAAATAGGGATACTTTATGATACACCATGGAAGATTGAAGATTGTATTGTATACCTTAAAGCAGAACTCTCACCACATTACTGACAGTTATATACAATAATGACATATTCTTTGCAAGCAATAAATAAGATCGCACTGACCTCTGTAGTAACAACCACTGTGGAGAAATTCATTCTCAAAGTCACAACAGAAGATATAAAGTCTTCCAAGATAAGTCTCAGCACTTTCCACTCTTTCCTCATTTCCTGCACACCAGCTCTGTGATTACATTAGGTTGCTGAGCCACTGCTGGGAGGGGGGAGAAGAGCCACACAGAGATATTGAAAAAAAACCTGAGACACCTCAGCTGCAAGAACTGCAGGCAAACAGCTAAATACAACAAATTAAATACATATACGGGAGGGGTTTTAGAGATTTACCTGCCAAAGATCTTTATTACTGTCAGTCCAGTTCTGGGACTTACACTGCTCTACAGTCCTTTCGAGCAAGGGACCTGATCTCCTAACTACTGCAGTTTCACTTTCACTTACAGATGCCCTTTCTACCCTCAAACCCTTGACAGGACGGTGAAAGGAGAAGTAGCAGGCCGAATAGCTCATCTCTCTGTCACGTTGCTCTCTCCTCCTATCAGTGTGCTCCTTGCACTGCAGCACACCTGATTGGCTCCTTCTTTCTCCTCCTCTCAGATATCGTCTGTACAGACTGTACAGTAGACTGCAGGAGGCTGATACTAAGTCATTATTGATTAATTACACTGCTTGCATTAAAAACCATCATAATAAATACCGAGCTGCAGTCATTTATGACTACCTGGAGTTAAGCTTTAAAGATGAATTACTCCACAGTGGCTGCAGGTATAGAGATCAATGGGGGCTAGTTTTGGAATTTAATTATTGTTTATAAAGTATATGTTAATATTTAAATGTCCAAAGCCTGCCCAAAGTTCTCCAGCCAACCAGTGCTTTGCCTATGCAAGCAATGTGATGCTCTGGGTCGCTCTGGCTGAACATTGCTCAGGAATGAGCCAAGTACCAGCACTATCACACGGCATATTCATTCTCCTGAACAGAGTGGTGGAAGAGCAAAGGAAAAGTACCCTATATTACCAAAATTATTGGGACACCTGCCTTTAAACAAACATGAACTTTAATGGCATCCCAGTCTTATGCCGCGTACACACGTACGTTTTTAATGTCATTTTCAAAAACAACGTTTTTCTCGACGTGATTTTTCTTGTTTCCTCACAAGCCTGTCTTGCATACACACGTTCATTAAAAAAAACGCTTGAGCAAAGCGCAGTGACGTACAACACGTACGACGGCACTATAAAGGGGAAGTTCCGTTCGGATGGTGCCACCCTTCATGTTAGTAAAGTTTGTTGAGCGACGATTCACGCTTTTCAGCCTCGTGCTTTTCAGTCCGTTACAGCGTTACGAATGTGCTATCTCCATTATGAATGCTAGTTTTACCAGAACGAGCGCTCTCGTCTCATACTTGATTCTGAGCATGCATGTTTTTTTTCCCCTCGTAAAAGCATACACACGGCCGTTTTTCACGGCGTTAAAAAAAAAACGACATGAAAAACGACGTGAAAAAATAGAGCAGGTTCTCATTTTTTTTTAGGCCATTTTTCACGTTGTTAAAAATGCTCTGGAGCCCACACACGATCGTTTTTAATGCCCAATTTTAAAAATGGCATTTTTAACGACGTGAAAAACGATTGTGTGTACGCGGCATTAGTTTGTAGGGTTCAGTATTGAGTTGGCCCCACCCTTTGCAGCTATAACAGCTTCAACTCTTCTGGGAAGGCCGTCCACAAGGTTTAGGAGTGTGTCTATGGGAATGTTTGACCATTCTTCCAGAAGCGCATTTGTGAGGTCAGGCACTGATGTTGGATGAGAAGGCCTGGCTTGCAGTCTCTGCTCTAATTCATCCTAAAGGAGTTCTATTGGGTTTAGGTCAGGACTCTGTGCAGACCAGTTAAGTTCCTTCACCCCAGACTCCTTGCTTGCCCCTCCCCTGCCTGTCAGCACTGGGGTTATGTTAGCTGAGTAAGGGAGAGAAACTGGTGGGAGAGGAGAAACACTGGTATACTAGTCAGTACCAGTATGCAATGGTGTATTTGCTTTGGACAAATAAATCATGTTGGGTGTCCAACATGTGTGAATGCTTCCGCATTATGTAAAACTATTACTTTCCTTTTATTACATTTTAAGAATGGGGTGCCCCGAGATTGTGCTGAAATTTAAAGGGTGCCCTGTCTGAAAAAAGGTTGAGAAACATTGTAATAAAGGCCAGGGCTGGATGACTCATCCTGGCAGTTTTCTGGTACCTCCACCTGGTATCTGGAACATTGGAGAATGTTCTGGAACTAGTGGGAGGGGGTGAGGAGGAGCTGCCTTGAATATTTAGAGGCCTTTAGCCAATCCCCAGGTTGGGGGCCTGGCAAGGAGCTAAAGAAGCCTTTAAATAGACATGGGCAATGCCAGCAGGAGAGTTTGGGTGGAAGATGGAGAAGCAGTGCTGAGGAGAGGCTGTCAGTGGCCCTTGAGGGACCCCCTACCTAGGGGGGGGGTACCTCGGGCCGGGAGCTCAGGAAAGCTGGCCTGGAAGGATTGTAATGGAATGTTTCACACTCTGCTTGAGTGCTTCCATCATATACCACTTCCTCCAGTCTGAATATAGATATTAGAGCCGCATATTACAACCAAGAACGAGGCAGGACTCCTTTGGCTGCAAAGCTGGAACATGAACTGGTTATTTGAACAAAGGCACACCGATATACACTCAGGGGAATATCACCCCTTCTTTGCATAATGAAACAGGGCGGGGTAGACTTTACCTCCACCAGTAGCATGACACAGGTGTGTTCAAACTTCTCATCAGTAGACTGTCTTTGGGGAGGGGTGCTGGAGAAATCTTCCCCTCCCCTCTCACAGCTAATCCACAGAGACATATACATCCCATAATAGGTTGCTCCCAAGGCAGACACAAACAATAGAACAATGGGATAAAGCGACATCTCAAAGGATCTAGTAAAGAGTCTACAACAGTATATGAGACAATATACAATACATATATACACAGTGGAACCTTGGATTACGAGCATAATCCGTTCCAGGAGAATGCTCGTAATCCAAAGCACTCGCATATCAAATCGCATTTCCCCATAGAAGTCAATGGAAACTAAAATAATTTGTTCCACATTGACTTCAATGGCATGCAATACCGCATGTGGCCAGAGGTGGGGGGGGGCACCGGAGAGCCTCGGAAACACTCGGAAAGGCCCGGGGACAGCTCGGCTGAACTCAGAAACCCTCGGAAAGGCTCAGGAACTGAGTATTTCTGAGTTTTTCCAAGCATTTCCGAACAGCTCCGACGCACCCCCCCCCCACCTCAGGCCAAACGCGATACTGCACACCCCTGTGGCTTGAATCCTGCTTGTTTCGCGAGACAACACTCGCAAACCGAGTCAGGATTTTTTTAAAACAGAGCTCGTATTGCGAAACGCTCGTTAACTGCGTTACTCGCAATCTGAGGTTTCACTGTATATATATACAATATTCCAGTGTGGTTGCACAGTGAGTCTCGTTAGGGCAGATCAGACTAGGGTTCTCGGTCACCCTGTGCCCCGAATAGACACAGGATAACTTACACATAGGAGGGGCCGGGGGAGCTGAAAAGGAGATTCCAGAGCTCTCCAAGGCAAGCTGGGTTCCACAAGCCCCCCGCCCAAAGTGACTCCCGTCACAAGGATCCTAAC
This sequence comes from Rana muscosa, assembly GCA_029206835.1. NCBI lineage: Eukaryota > Metazoa > Chordata > Amphibia > Anura > Ranidae > Rana > Rana muscosa. The sequence continues at coordinate 31,685,754 of CM055117.1, read as the reverse complement.
ACAGGAGGCAGTGGAAGGATTCATGATGGAGAGGCAGCGGGAAGGAGCTAAGAGAGACAGTGAGTAGATCAGCACGGTGCAGGGACAGACAAGGGGAGAGCCTGTCATCTGTAGCAGATCTCAGAAAGGGGCTGAGAGTTCCTGCATGTAATGAGCCTATACTGTTAGTTCCACCAGGAGTGTATCAGCAGGAGCTGTACATAAAGGAACCAAGAGTGTGCAGGAGGAAGTGAGAGGAATAATCTGTAAATAGGGAGGAAGTTGTCCCTGAAGTTTATGTTGTGGTCGCATTGGGCATCCCGTAATTCCCTACCCTATCCAAGTTATCATCCCCTTATAAAACCAACAAAAACAAGCCAAGGACAGTTTTCTGAGTTGGAGTGAGTGAAGGAAATGCTGAGTGCATGAGTGACTGGCTGTGCAGCAGTGGAGAACCCTAACTTCAACGACTCCCATCAGGGTAGCGCTACACTTCTGAAGCCCTGTACACACGGGCGGGAATCCCGTCGGAAAGAAAAACGTTGGTTTTCTCAATGGGATTCCTGGCAAGCTTGTCTTGCCAAGCCCTGTGTACAGACGGCCACTCCAAACAACCACCGTTCTTTTGAATGGCAAGAACGTGGTGACGTCATCGACTATGACGAGCCGGCACTAGTCACATTCGATGCCGTCGCCGCCATCTTGCTACACCCCACACTAACCTTCTATGCTACCGCGCATGCATCAAAGTCTTTTCGAGCATGCGCGGGTTTACCTTGGACCAGGTAAGCATACAGACGATCGTTTTTCTCGGCAGGAAACACTCTGCAGAGAATCACGACGAGAAAAATAGAGAGCAGGTTCTCTATTTTTCTCGTCGAGATTCCCGGCAGTTTTCCTGACGAGAAACCCTACACACGACCGGTTTTCACGGCAAAAAGCTGTCCCAGCAGTTTTCTTGCCGAGAAAACCGGTCGTGTGTACATGGCTTAAAGGGGGGTTCCACCCGCGATTTTTTTTTTTTTTTTAAAAGTCAGCAGCTACAAACACTGTAGCTGCTGAATTTTAATAAGGACACTTACCTGTCCTACTCGCCCGCGATGTCAGCCCCCCTGAGGCCGATCCCTCGATCCTGGCAGCTCCCGGTGCCGCCATCCTCAGTAAGGGAAACAGGCAGTGAAGCCATGCGGTTTCACTGTCCGTTTCCTACTGCGCATGCGTGAGCAGCGTGGCGCTTTGTGAATGGGCGGCTGCTCTCTGTGATACACACAGTTCCCAGAAGGCAGCGCGCCCCATTCACAAGAAGACATCGAGTGTAGGACGAGGAAGAAGATCCACCGCAGAGGATGAAGAGGCAGATTAGGAACTTCTGCATAGCAACCGCTATTTCTGTTTTTTTATTTTTTTTTATTTGTAGATTTTTGGTGAAATTTTTTTTTTCAGGGTGGAACTCCACTTTAACTCTAAAAATCCCCAAAAATACTTTCAAAATTACATTACCAAGGTAAAGTTCGAAAGAAAAATAATTGATTAAGTTAAAATAAACTTCAATAGCAGCATGACTCTAAACAGGACGGCGCGCTCTAGTTATCGGTGACAGGTTTGCTCGCCAGACTCCGGAAGTCATTGTCACGCAGTCCCGGGAGCAGATGTTCCATAACCCAATAAAACCGCCGTCCCATCTCAGTCTTTTTCCAGATGTCCAAAACAGATCGCCGTTCCAACAGCGAATAAATTGGATTTGGATTTTCTGCCGCTGAAAATATTTCATTCAGTCCCCCAAAGACCGGCCATTATGGCCTCTCTGTACAAAGAATTTGGCGGTTTTCACAGACGGCAACTTTCCCAAGATGCTGCTATAGAAGGCGGAGACCAGGGGACGCGAAGATTAGATGTGAACACACCGAAGATTTGCGGTTCGTAAATCTGCATGTAATCTATGGAATAAATTACAATAAAAAAGTTACAATGTAGCTTTGAATAATTTGATAGAGCTTCATTGTTTAACCCCTTTATGGCTGAAGATCTTGAAGCTTAGATGTCCAGGCACAAACTGTAACAGTATCAGTGTGTGCCGGTCCGATGGACAATAGTTTTTAACCACTTGCAGACTCACTAACGTACATATACACTCACTGGCCACTTTATTAGGTACACCTTGCTAGTACCAGGTTGCCTTCAGATCTGCCTTCATTCTTCATAGCATAGATTCAACAAGATGATCATCCATGTCTTTATGGACCTTGCTTTGTGCACTGGTGCGCAGTCATGTTGGAACAGTAAGGGGCCATCTCCAAACTGTTCCCACAAAGTTGGGAGCATGAAATTGTCCAAAATGTCTTGGTATGGTGACGCCTTAAGAGTTCCCTTCACTGGAACTAAACAGAAGGAGGGGGGACTATGCAAGAGCATAGGTGGGACTTTTAGTGAGGCACGTATGTGTGCTTCCATCCCTGGTACAGGTATAAAGAAAGGGGAATTTGGGACTTTAAATGAGGTTCAGAACAATGTGGGAGTGTATTAAAAGGAACATGTTTATTGACATGAAAATGAGATGATGTACTGTTTGAATCAATGGGGCTGAGCAAGGTACATAACCATAATGGACATTAGAGATACATATTAATATCAGTTTGGAAACTCATGACATATGGATCGACATATTGAACATGGACATCAAGGATATACAATGATATCAAAAAACAATACATGACAGTATGAAAAAATGAACAGCTTCCCAAGAATACATGGTAGATCATACATAATTCCTTAAAGTGGCACAGTGCAGTTAAAAGAACATGAGGTATAAAGTAGTGAAACATGATTGCTGGTGGATCAGATAAGGAGTGCGCATTTCCCAGCACGTGATCATCATATTTGCTTAACACCTCCCTTTTTGGCTACCTGCCCCTTTGAGGAACCTCAGCCCTGTGCCTCAGCTACACGTGGCATGTTCACCTCAGTGTCCGGGACTGGCACCCCCTTGTTGGCCATGGTTCAGCATTTCACTCATTCCCACCATCCACACCACTCACCTGGTATGTAAATTTAGGACTGACATGCATGCTCTTCATTTGCGCTTAGAGTTACTGTAGATTTAACAAACATATTTTAACCCCTTAGATTTGGAAGTTTATGCCCCTGATGAGTGTACAAACACGAAACGCGTCGGGAAATTTAGGATGCCTACGCACTCCTTATTTGATCCACCAGAAATCATGTTTCACTACTTTCTATCTCATGTTATTTTAACTGCACTGTGCCAATTTAAGGAATTATGTATAATCTACCATGTATTCTTGGGAATTTTTTCATACTGTCATGTATTGTTTTTTATGGTCGCTAGGTTGCGGCGTTGTTGGAGAGTGTGTCTTGATAAGTCTGGAAGCAGTTGAAGGTCAGCATACTGAGGGTGCCTGTTGTCGGTTCTGCGGGAAGCTACCATGATCTGTTCCTTAACATGGCAAAAGTGTATCCTGAGCAGCACATCCCTAGGAGTGTTATCTGGCTGAAAAGAGGGTTTGGAAATTTGATGGATGCGATCTACAATAAGATCCTGTGGTGACAGGGATGGTAGCAAGGTGGAGAAGAATGCCTGTGTGTAGGACAGCAGCTGCGTCGCAGGTATGGTTTCAGGAATTACCCCTAACTTTTATATTGTTCCTCCTGGAACGGTCCTCTAAATCTGCCACCTTGCTTTTCAGCCAGGCTATTTCCTCACTGTGGTTGCTATGGGCACCTACCAATGTATTATAGGATGAGGTATAGTCACTCATACATTGTTTAACCTGATCCACCCTGTTACCTAGGGCCTGCACCTCCCTCTGGCAGTGGTTGATTCCTGCAGTCATGTCAGCGTGTAGTGAGGCTTTAAGAGACAGTAACATGTCCTTAAGAACTGTGTCTGACACCGGCCTGTCAGACGTGGGGAATGCTGCTATAGAGTCTGGTGTGTTGTGCAGCGTCGGCACCTCCGCATTGTGAGGCCTGCTTACCTCCAAGGCCGGATCTCTCAGTGGCCGTTCAGATGAGGCGATTCTTTGTTTATGTTTGGCGGTCCCAGAGGAGGATCCGCTTTGTAAGTGAGCTGGGTGCGGGTGTTTGGATGGCTCAGGGTGACCGTTAGATATGGTCGTGGCTCGCGGCTCAGTCAGAGTTCCTGGAGCGCCGGCGCCATTTTGATTGGGTCTGCGCGCTGTGAAGAAGTCCTTCATTTTCTTCGGATTCTGTGGGTTTTTCCGTTTGCGGGTTACCTCCTCTGGTGCACCGGGTCTTGGGGAGACAGTGAAGGCGTCTTAGGTATGTGGTAATGCCGGTAGACGTGGATGATGTTGGATTCTCTCCGGCGGCCGAGCGGAGCTGTCAGATCAAGCGTCCATGTTGGAGCTCGGTCGCCACGCCCATCCATATATTGTTTTTTGATATCATTGTATATCCTTGATGTCCCTGTTCCATATGTCGATCCATATGTCATGAGTTTCCAAGCTGATATTAATATGTATCTCTAATGTTCATTATGGTTATGTACCTTGCTCAGCCCCATTGATTCAAACAGTACATCATATCATTTTCATGTCAATAAACATGTTCCTTTTAATACACTCCCACATTGTTCTGAACCTCATTTAAAGTCACAAATTCCCCTTTCTTTATACCTTCACTGGAACTAAGGAACCAACCCCAACCCCTGAAAAACAACCCCCACACCATAATCCCCCCTCCACCAAATGATTTGGACCAGTGCACAAAGCAAGGTCCATAAAGACATGGATGAGCGAGTTTGGGGTGGAGGAACTTGACTGGCCTGCACAGATTCCTGACCTCAACCTGATAGAACACCTTTGAGGTGAATTAGCAGGGAGACTGAGAGCCAGGTCTTCTCCTCCAAAATCAGTGCCTGACCTCACAAATGCGCTTCTGGAAGAATGGTTAAACATTACCATAGACACACTCCTAAACCTTGTGGACAGCCTTCCCAGAAGAGTTGAAGCTGTTATAGCTGCAAAGGGTGGGCCAACTCAATATTTAACCCTACGAACTAAGACAGGAATGCCATTAAAGTTCATGTGCGTGTAAAGGCAGGTGTCCCAATACTTTTGACTATATAGCATATGTGTATTGCAAAGGACAAGTTCCGGTGGATATCTGACTTAGTAAGTTTGGTTTTCTGCTGCTGAATATTTTGACGTTCTGCTTTAACATCTCGCCACATTTCGTACAGCGGTTGAATATACCGTCATTATTACCATGATTACCATGTCCCCGACATAGCGCACTTAGACGTCGGAGTCTGGAGATATGCAGCTGTAGAGCTACTTGAAAGGAGAATTCACAATAATAAATTTATATTATGTAGCGATCTCTTCCCTACGTGAAGCATGTCGTGCTGCGTCCCAATGTTTATAAGTCGCTAAGGACGCAGTTCCCTCCCCGCCGAGACTCCGTTTCCATCCAGCTTTGCTTTTTTAAGATGAAGACGATAAGTTAGTGGAATGACGGAGAGATGAACAACAGAAGTGCTTGTTCACAGCCAATATACGCGCCCAGCGGGTGGCAGACTTTTTGTGCCGCAGGTTAGGGGCAGCAGGACACGGGGACGGTTTGCTGGAATAGTGACGAGTTACAGAAGAGTGCAGATAGGAGAATTCTTCATTTATTAGGATGATGGTACCCGTCCATGACGCCTCTCTGTATCTTTATCCTCCTTTATTGTACAATCACAGGGGGGTCGTCCAGTGGTGGCGGCCATTTTGCTATTAAAGCGAAACTCCAAGCTAAAAAAAGAAAACACCTTACTGATATTATCAATTACACATTATAGAAATATGGGAAGAATAGAATCCTTTACTGGAATCCTGGTACTCAGGGGTTAATCTTCGGTGTAGGCAACCAAGGGGTTAAGTTTACTTTAGGGAGGGTTTAGTGTTAGAGTTATGTTAGGGTTACAGGAAGGGTTTGTGTAACAGGTGCTAGAGTTACAATAGGGCTTAGTGTTAGGGTTATGGAGGGGGTTGTGTTAGGGTTACAGGAGGGGTTAGTGTTAGGGTTACAGGAGGGGTTAGTGTTAGGTTTATGGAGGGGGTTGTGTTAGGGTTACGAGAGGGCTTAGGGTTACGGGAGGGGCTAGTGTTAGGGTTACAGAAGGGGGTTGTGTTAGGGTTAAAGGGAGGATTCCTGTTACAGGTGCTAGAGTTACAATAGGGGGTAGTGTTAGGGTTACGGGAGGGGTTAGTGTTAAGGTTATGGGAGGGGGCTGTGTTAGGGTTACAGGGAGGGTTCGTGTTAAAGGTGCTAGAGTTACAGTAGGGGTTAGTGTTAGGGTTATGGGAGGGGTTCATTTTAGGGTTATGGGAGGGGTTGTGTTAGGGTTACGGGAGAGGTTAGTGCAAGGGTTACGGGAGGGGGTTGTGTTAGGGTTACAGGGAGGGTTTGTGTTACAGGTGTTAGAGTTACAATAGGGGTTAGTGTTACAGGAGGGGTTTCTTTTAGAGTTATGGGAGGGGGTTGTGTTAGGGTTACAGGGAGGGTTCGTGTTAAAGGTGCTAGAGTTGCAATAGGGGTTAGTGTTAGGGTTACGGGAGGGGTTAGTGTTAGGGTTATGGGAGGGGGTTGTGTTAGCGTTACAGGGAGGGTTTGTGTTACAGGTGCTAGAGTTACTATAGGGGTTAGTGTTAGGTTTACAGGAGGGGGTTGTGTTAGGGTCACAGGGAGGGTTAGTGTTAGGTTTGCAGATAGGGCTAGTGCTCAGGTCATGGGGGGTTAGTGTTAGGGTTAAAGAGGGGGTTGGTGTGAGAGTTACATAGAGAATTATTGTTACAGGGAGGGTTAGTGTTAGGGTTACAGGAAGGGTTACAGTTAGGGTTACAGGAAGGGCTAGTAATAGGGTTACAGGGAGGGTTAGTGTTTTAGTGTTAGGGTCGCAGGGAGGGATAGGATTCGGGTTACAGGGAGGGTTAGTGTTAGGGTCCCAGGGAGGGTTAGTGTTAGGGTTCCAGGGAGGGTTAGTGTCAGGGTCGCAGGGAGGGTTAGTATTAGGGTTCCAGGGAGGGTTAGTGTCAGGGTCGCAGGGAGGGTTGGTGTTAGGGTTATAGGGAGGGTTAGTGTTGGGGCTACAGGGATGGTTAGTGTTAAGGTCGGAGGGAGGGTTAGTGTTAGGGTTACAGGGAGGGTTAGTGTTAGAGTTACTGGGAGGGTTAGTGTTAGGGCTACAGGGAGCGTCAGTTCACGCCATACAGGTGCGACCAAGCATGGGTGTGTTGCTGGCCGTTGCATGTAGAGCAGCTCATTCATTTTAATGGGCTGCCGTACGCTAGAGAAGCACATAAAAGAAGTCCCTGACTCTTTTCCAAATGTGTACAGCACCCAACCGTACAGATGTGTGGAGGTGACATTGACATTAACAATTAATGTATGGCACCATCACGTTCAGGCTGCTAATGGGCAATGCATTTCTTTGCATATTGGGAAAGTGCACGATTTCCCAACATGCATAGATGTGAACCCAGCCTTAAACATTATGTGGTTTCTTTTACCTGGAGTTCCACCTTAAATCCTGCCTGTACCAGCTGCTCGGCATGAAGAAACCACTTAATCAACCAGAATTTATTTCCCCTCCTAAAAGTTTGTTGTGAAGAAGAAGAAGACATAACAGAATGTGAACACAAGTAGGAGGAAATATCGCTGCCAATTAAGGAGTCTGTTTTCAGGTACATTAAACCTTAATGCCTCAGCACAAAGTGAGCGCACCTCAAGGACCAAACACTTTACACACTTCATATATCTTTTTCCTTCATCCAAACACACCAGAACATTAATAATGTGGAAAATCAACTCTTAAATTATTATTAATGGCCATAAAAGCCTGGGCGAAATGATCTTATTGTTGTTTTCGGACCCAAAAAAATGATTATCTACCTAGCTGCCCTTTTTTGCAATGTGGAAATGGCGTCTTGCGATTTCATTTTCAATCAAGGAAGACGTCAAGGAAATGTGAAATGTTGTTGGCGGAGGAGGTGTATATGGGTTGTTAAAAGTGCACTTCGGTTTTATTTGGAAATTTAGAATTAGTAGAGTCATTTGCGTGTTAGCCATCAATCAATGCAGAAAGTTTGGAGTTTGAGTCAAAGCTTTCATTGGCTAATTTACATTTTTAAAGATTCAAGTTTTGGGACCTTCCGGATGTCCGTTCCTCAGTTTCTAAATAATGGTGCGATGTTGGACTAGGCCCCCCCCTTTGACGCATAGCGTGCCCCGATACTGCAACTAGCAAGGAGAATGCTGCTAGCCTATCTCCGGCTTCCAGGACTTGACCAAGGCTACCACCAGCAAGGATTGTAGAGAGAGATGAGGTTGACATGCCAAACTTTTTGTGAATATTGGCATAGAAATACATATTGGAATAGGCTGCTTTGATAGCGAGTGAGTGAGTGAATAACTTGTATAGCGCTGCAAATGCGAACTGAATCGCCTCAAGGCGCTTGCATCCAGTGACGTCCTGATCCATCAGAAGAGGTGGGTCTTAAGTTTTTTCCTGAAAGCCCGATGGTTTTCTTCCATGCGGATGTCCGTGGGTAGAGCGTTCCATAGCCGTGGTCCTTAGACTGCAAATCTTCCTTCTCCAGCTTCTCGAGCGTCTGTCTCCAGCTTCCAGAGCTTTACCAAGACTAGCATCAGCAAGAGGAATGTAGGAATGTAGAGGGAGGTGAGATAGAGAGGGGGAGAGAGAGAGAGAGCTTCCAGCCCACTCTTCTTTTTAACTCTGATAAAAAAAAGCACCTGGCTCTGTGAAATCTTTTGGTGGCCAGTAACCAAATCCATCCCTGCCACTCTAATGTCTAGACTCTAGAGCACCCTTTCTTTACCAAGGTTCCATAGGGGATGGCTGCTTTGATAGCGAGCACCTGTCTTCGGCTTCCAGGACTTGACTTAGGCTAGCGCCACCAAGAGGAATGTAGAGAGAGATGAGTTTGAGATGCCACAATTTTTGTGAAATTTGACAGAAATACATATTAAAGATGGCTGCTTTGATAGCAGATGTCTGCCTCCGGCTTCCAAGACTTGACCAAGGCTAGCAGCAGCAAGAGGAATGTAGAGAGAGATGAGGTTAACAAGCCACACTTTTTGCAAAATTTGACATAGAAATACGTATTGGAGATGGCTGCTTGAATACGAGCGCCTGTCTCAGGCTTCCAGGACTTGAGCAAGGCTAGCACCAGCAAAAGGACTGTAGAGGGAGATGAGGTTGACATGCCAAACATTCTGCAAAATTTGTCATTGAAATACATATTAGAGATGGCTGCTTTGATAGCGAGCGCCTGTCTCCGGCTTCCAGGACTTAACCAAGGCTAACACCAGTAAGAGGAATTTAGAGGGAGATGAGGTTGACATGCCAAACATTTTGTGAAATTTAGCATAGAAATACATATTGGAGGTGGCTGCTTTGATAGCGAGCGCCTGTCTCCGGCTTCCAGGACTTAACCAAGGCTAACACCAGCAAGAGGAATGTAGAAGGAGATGAGGTTGACCTGCCAAACTTTTTGCGAAATTTGGCAGAAATACCTATTGGAGATGGCTGCTTTGATAGCAGGTGCCTGTCTCTGGCTTTCCATGACTTGACCAAGGCTAACGCCAGCAAGAGGAATGTAGAGAGAGATGAGGTTAACATGCCAAACTTTTGCAAAATTTGGCATAGAAATACATATTGGACAGAGGGAAAAGGCTTCTTGCCCATGGTTTTTCTTATCAGCTCAAACAAAAAGCAAGAAAACAAGACCACCTGGCTCTGTGAAATCTTTTGATGGCCAGTAACCAAATCCATCCCTGCCAATCTAAAGTCTAGAGCACCTTACCTTTACCAAGGTTCCATAGGAGATGGCTGCTTTGATAGCGAGCGCCTGTCTCTGGCTTCCAGGACTTGACCAAAGCTATCACCAGCAAGAGGAATGTAGAGAGATATGAGGTTGACATGCCAAACTTTCTGTGAAATTTGACATAGAAATACATATTGAACATGGTTTCTTTGATAGCAGGTGCCTGTCTCCATCTTCCAAGACTTGACCAAGGCTAGCACCAGCAAGAGCAATGTAGAGAGAGATGAGGTTAACAAGCCAAACTTTTAGCAAAATTTGGCATAGAAATACATATTGAACAGAGGGTAAACACCACAAATATCAAAGAGACAAGTGCCTTGATAGCAAGTGTCTGTCTCCAGCTCACAGCTGTTGACCAAAGCAGGCACCAGCAAGAGGAGTGCAAAGGGACATGAGGTTGATATGTCAAACTTTCAATGAAATTTGGCATAAAAATACATATTGGACAAAGGCTACCTGCCCAGGGTTCTTCTCATCAACTCTGGTAAACAAAACCAATAGGGTCTGTAAAATAATTTGGTGGCCAGTAATCAAATCCATCCCTGTCATTCTAAAGTCTAGGGCAGCTTTTCGTAACCAAGGTTCCATGGAACACTAGTATTCTTTCAGACATTGTTAGAGGTTTCTTGGATAGTGACCAGTGGCAGATTGATCTCCAGTATGAGGGCTGTTGTACTGGTGGAAGGTACAAGGCAATATATCTCTCCTCTTGTAAGAACCTTGAGTTGTCACAAAATTATGTACAATAATTAGTTGGCGCTTGGCCACCCAACACCGCAACTAGATAGGAAATGGCTGCTTGATAGCAAGCGTCTGTCTTCAGCTCACAGCTGTTGACCAAGGTTACCAGCAAGAGGAATGCAAAGGGACATGAGGCTGATATGCCAAACTTTCTATGAAACTTGGCATAAAATTACATATTGGACAGAAGGCTACCTGCCCAGGGCTCTTCTTATCAACTCTCGAAAACAAGACCGCCTGGCTCTGTAAACATTTTTGGTGGCCGGTAACCAAATCCAACATTCACCTCCCATTGAGTTCAATGAGGTTCAGATTTGGCACCCAAACTGTTGTTAAGTTCGCAAACCCTGAATCCCATAAGTGTTCAACTTATGAATGCCCATTGATATATCGATGATGCTCTCCTGGCAAAGCAGTTTTTTTTTTTAATACCTGCAAAATGCGTAGAGATACCCTTATGCCCCGTACACACGATCGTTTTTAATGTCATTTTTTAAACCGACGTTTTTCTCCTCGTTTTTTTTTCATGTTTCCTCTCAAGCCTGCCTTGCGTACACACCATCATTAAAAAAAACGATCAAGCAAAGCGCAGTGACGTTCAACACGTACGACGGCACTATAAAGGGGAAGTTCCGTTCGAATGGCGCCACCCTTCATGTTAGTAAAGTTTGTTGAGCGACGATTTTCAGTCCGTTACTGTGTAATGAATCTGCTATCTCCATTACGAACGCTAGTTTAACCAGAACGAGCGCTCCCGTCTCATACTTGATTCTGAGCATGCGCGTTTTTTTTCACGTCGTGAAAGCATACACACTATCGTTTTTCACGTCGTTAAAAAAAACGACATGAAAAACGACGTGAAAAAAGAGAGCATGTCCGGAATTTTTAATGGCCGTTTTTCACGTCGTTAAAAATGCTCTGGAGCCTACACGATCATTTTTAATGGCCATTTTTTAAAATGGCATTTTTAACGGCATGAAAAACGATCGTGTGTACGGGGCATTACTCTGTAGAATTATCAGCACATGTTACTGAGATACTTCTGTTTTCTCAGTTTTATCCTTTGTGGTTAAAGTTGATGTAAATATGAATATATTGACATAGCTGGTCAGTGGAAGCATATGGAGGTTGTAATGTTACGTACTTATACATGTCCGTTCAGTCGTATCCATCTCTGGGTGATTCTATAGACCAGATTTCTGGCACCACAACTGATACACTTGATGGCCCTTTACCATAGAATTATCTTGGCAAAATTATTATATGAGATAGGCTGCCAGATCTTTCCTCAACTTGGGCTGACAATTGGCAGGCAGAACATGATAACACATGTGCAACAGTGTTGGCAACCGTCAGTATTTTTTACTGGCAGCCAGTAAAAAACAGGCAATTTCCCCCCTGCCAGTAAATGCCAGTAAAAGTAAAAGGCTGCCAGTAAAAAATATGGCTGTGATGCTCGGCTTGGTCCGTAGCCACCTGAAACCATCCATGTGCCTGCTACTGTGTGATCGGGTGGCTCTGGCAGAGGCAGTGAGAAAAAGAAGGTAGAATATATGGACAGCCGCACTCCAAAACCATTGAGGTTGCCTTTATTGGGTAAAATACATGGGACCCTGCAAGTCACAGCAAGAATAAAGGGGTACAGCCGACGCGTTTCACACTAGGGTCTAGTGCTTAGTCATGGCTGGCAGAGGCGGTACCTGAGCATGTTGTGTGATGTTATGGTGCAATGGAGCCAAGCAGAGCAGCCTGAGCCTCGTGTGTGGGTCTGCGGTATGGGAGCAAGGTGGGCTGTGACCCGGACTGTCATTGCTGTTTAGACTGGAGTGGACTGGAGGGACCACTTGGCTTGGAGAGAGACGGTCACTGCACACTGCTGTCAGTGTCACTGTGAGAGTCAATTTTATGTGTGTGTGCCACCCATTCTAATTTCTTGCCCTCCTGAGTCCTGTCCCTGAGCTACTTACTATATCGAAAATAAAATAAGAAATATGTTTTTTATCTTATTATCTACCTCAAATCACATTGCTAATTGCATATTGTATTTGTTTGTAGCCTAAATACTGTAATCTGCACTTAAAACTGTAATTTTGTAACTTTTGGAAATGCCAGTAAAAACGTGCCTGTGCCAGTAAATTGTGGGTGTTGTATCAGTAAATTTCAATCTGGTAGGTTGGCAACACTGATGTGCAAAGCTTATTTGCATAAACATACTAGGGCCAATTTAGATAGGAGACAATTAACCCACCACGGTGGAAACCCATGCAAGCACAAGGAGAACATGCAAACTCCATGCAGATGGTGACCTGGCTGAGATTCAAACTAAGGACCTCAGGACTGCAAAACATAATTGCCGACCACTAAACCACTGTAATGGTTTATTTATATATATATATATATATATATATATATATATTACCGGTATCTGATTTGATTTATCTGATTTGAATTTTTTAAATTAAACAATATTTATTGTTTTACATAAAATAATGCAACTCTGTATTCAATAATACATCATTAAAAGTATATATATACAGGGCTTTTTTTCTGCGGGAACGCGGGGGAACGCAGTTCCGGCACCTCCTGAACTGAATGTATGTAATGGCAAGGGGTGCTGGGGTGTGCTGCAGGGTATTGATGCTCACTGCTGGTGGATCTATTTTAGCTGGAGGGGATCTATTTTTGCAGGGGGGTCTATTGTTGCTGAGGAGGTCTATTGTTGCTGGTGGGGGACTTATTGTTGCTGGGGGGTCAGTTGTTGCTGAAGGAGATCTACTGTTGGGGGATGGGTCTATTGTTGATGGCTGCCAGAGTGTCTATTAATGCTGGCTGTGCGGAGATCTGTTGATGCTGCCGGGAGTCTATTGTTGCTGGGAGGGGGGGATTTTGTTGTGGGTGTTACATTGTTAGCGGGATCTATTTTTGCTGGCTGAAGGGGATCTGTTTTACTACTTTTATTGATATCATTACCAAACTCCATACAAATTACTTAGCACCACAAAATGATACTTTGTTTTGTACTGTCTAAAAGGGGTGGTACTGAGAGCTGGGTAGGGGATGGAACCAAGGGACGTTGCTCGGAGGTGTGTAGGGGGCGGAGAAAACAAGTGACTTGGAAAAGGAGAGTTCCTGCACCTATTGTCTGAGAAAAAAAGCCCTGTGTATATATATATATATATATATATATATATATTGTGAGGGGGTTAACTCAGCAGCGGGTGTGTGTGACCCCCTGGATGGGTTCACCACACAAAAACAGGCACAGCAGACAGTGGTAGGAGAAAACAAAAGGGTGTGGTTTTATTTGAACTATATACAGACAAAAAAATACAGCAAAAACAAAAGAAACAGGAAAATAAATCCTGGTCAACTTGACGGCTCACTACACACGTTGGTGTCCCTAACTAACAACTGGGTACAGCCTTGTGCTGTCCCAGTCCCTAGCTCCCTGCTTTTAGAAGTTCTTAGCAATAACCACACAGGCTTTGGCTCACCGCACAGAGATCACACTCCCTAGACTATCCACACAGATCTGGTTCCAGGTTGGAGCATCTCCCTTAGCATGCTGGGAGTTCTTGTAGAGGCCCTAATGAGCCCACTTACTTCAGCTGGGCTCATTAACTCTTCCCCTGCAAGACTCCCAGCACTCTCCCTAGTGGTATAAATCATTATAAAGCCTGAATCTAGGACAAATATATCTTCCATCCTGGATGCAACCTGGTGATTTTACCTGCCTGCTGTCACAATATATATATATATATATATATATATATATATATATATAATACAAGAAGTGTATATACCTCAATTTGACCATTTGTCCTGGTATCAGTGTCTTGCAATTCACTGTACAGCAGAACTCAGACTGGGGGAGGCCAAAGCATCACAAGGAGCATGCTGATAGGAGAGAGCAGAATGCCAGGGAAATTAGCTCATCAGTCTCCTGCTTCTCCTTTCACTACCCAGTCACAGGCTGGGGGAGAGACAAGACCTATAAGACCCCTTTTCACACTGGGGGCGTTTTGCAGGCGCTATAGCGTTAAAAATAGCGCCTGCAAGCCGCCCTAAAACAGCTGCTCCATTCACTCCAGTGTGAAAGCCCCGAGGGCTTTCACACTGGAGCGGTGCGCTGGCAAGGCGTCAGAAAAAGTCCTGCCAGCAGCTTCTTTGGAGCACATTAGGAGCGGTGAACTCACTGCTCCTAAGGCTCTCCTGCCCATTGAAATCAATGGGCAGCGCCGCCGTACCGCCGGCAAAATGCTGCTGTAGCGGCGCTTTGTGGGTGGTTTTAACCCTTTTTCGGCCGCTAGCGGGGGTTAACAGCGCCCTGCTAGCGGCCGAATAGCTCCGCAAATCCGACGGTGAAGCGCCGCTAAAAATAGCGACGTTTTACCGCCGACGCTCAGGGCGACATAGTGTGAAAGGGCTCTAAATGTTACTAAACGGCAGCAGAGGACAGAAAAAAAAAAAAAAGAGGTCTCCTGCCCTGCCAGTCAGGACTGTACTGTGTGGCAGTGCTGTGCACATCGCAGAACTGGATGGACAGAAATATAACGTTAACCCCTTCCCTTCCAGTGACATTTATACAGTAATCAGTGGCTATTTTAAGCGCTGATCGCTGTATAAATGTCACTGGTCCCAAAAAAGTGTCAAAAGTGTCCGATCTGTCGGCCGCAATGTCGCAGTCCCACTAAAAATCGCAGATCACTGCCAGTAAAAAAAAAATAATAATAAAAATGCCATAAATCCATCCCCTATTTTGTAGACGCTATAACTTTTGCACAAATCAATCAATATACGCTTATTGGGATTTTTGTTTACCAAAAATATGAAGAAGAATACAGTACATATTGGCCTAAACTGATGAAGAAATTAGTTTTTTAAAAACAAAAATTTGGGGATATTTATTATAGCAAAAAGTTAAATATATTGTTTTATTTTTTCAAAATTTTTTTGTTTATAGCGCAAAAAAAAAAAACGCAAAGGTGATCAAATACCACCAAAAGAAAGCTCTATTTGTGGGAAAAAAAGGACATAAATTTTGTTTGGGTACAGCATCGCACGACCGCGCAATTGTCAGTTAAAGCGGCGCAGTGCCGTATCGCAAAAAATGGCCTGATCATTAAGGGGGGTAAATCTTTCCGGTCCTTAAGTGGTTAATCTCAGCATATACTGTAGCTGTTTGCCTGGTATTCCTGGTGTCAAAAACAAATCCTCCCTTGGACATTTTCCTTCTTTTTTTTTTTTTTTCCCTCAAGCCCCAACCGCTCAAAAGACGGCGAGATAGCCGAATTTCCCGCCGGCATTGAAACAGCGACAATTGTCTCACCTAAAATAGATGCACGCCCTGCCGGAGATAATACGATCCGCGGCAAATGAAATGAATACAATTGTGTCTGTCTTACCTATCTGATTTTGCGGGAAATTACCGGGTCGGGCTAACGGTCGTCTTTCGGCAATGGAAATTGGACCCGGCGCTGTCCCATGCATTTATAAGACTTAATTTGCTGTTGATTGTTTATTAGCTTTCATTCCTCTCCGCCGCTATGAATCTGAAATCAGATAAAGCAGCTAAATGGCTCTTCCATTCCGGGTAGCTATCTGTGATTAAATTCTTATTTATAAAACACTTTTTTTTTTGCTTTCCGTCGCAGTGCCAGGAGAGAGGAAGGACTCCATCTCTGAGCTCTCCTGGGTTTTCTCAGGAAGCTACAGGGCCAATCAACTCAATGAATCGTCAATGTATCTTGGCTTATTTAAGGTGTAATTCCACCGCCGCCTATGATTTCTGAAACAGATTGAAATATTTCCTTCTTTTCTTTACCTATCCAGTCGATTTTCTAACTTTATTTTCTTGGGTCTGTAATAAATGCTCAATATAATTAGTGGAAGGTGGCAATTGCCCCCTGGGCCATTCTAATGCCTTTTAAAAAGGCTGCATCGCTTCCTAAAGGCTTCCTGGTGAAGAGGAGTAAAAAGTCCTACCAAGTTCGGGATGAGGACGAGGACAGAGTACAGGTTGCCCCCCGCAGCATGGGTGGTGTACACTGGGCAGTTGGAGAACTCGGAGTCTGTGCAGCACCCAACCTGCCCGGAGTCGGCTTCCCCCTACCGGGCAGTTGGAGAACCCGGAGATGGTGCAGCACCCAACATGCCCAGAGTCGGCTGCCCCCTACCGGGCAGGTTGGAGAACCCGGAGTCTGTGCAGCATCCAACCTGCCCGTAGTCGGCTTCCCCCTACTGGCCAGTTGGAGAACCCGGAGTTGGTGCAGCACCCAACCTGCCCAGAGTCGGCTGCCCCCTGCTGGGCAGTTGGAAAACCCGAAGTCTGTGTAGCACCCAACCTGCCCATAGTCGGCTTCCCGTACCGGGCAGTTGGAGAACCCGGAGTCGGTGCAGCACCCAACCTGCCCAGAGTCGGCTGCCCCCTACCGGGCAGTTGGAGAACCCGGAGTCTGTGCAGCATCCAACCTGCCCGTAGTCTGCTTTCCCCTACCGGGCAGTTGGAGAACCCAGAGTCAGTGCAGCACCCAACCTGCCCAGAGTCGGCTGCCCCCTACCGCGCAGTTGGAGAACCTGGAGTCTGTGCAGCACCCAACCTGCCCAGAATTGGCTTCCCCCTACCGGGCAGTTGGAGAACCCGGAGTCCGTGCAGCACCCAACCTGCCAGTAGTCGGCTGCCCCCTACCGGGCAGTTGGAGAACCCGGAGTCGGTGCAGCACCCAACCTGCCCGTAGTCGGCTTCCCCCTACCGGGCAGTTGGAGAACCCGGAGTCGGTGCAGCACCCAACCTGCCCGTAGTCGGCTTCCCCCTACCGGGCAGTTGGAGAACCCGGAGTCGGTGCAGCACCCAACCTGCCCGTGGTGAGCATAGAGTACCTGAAGCAGAGTTTCAGCTTGGGATGGGGGTCAGGTGGAGGCAGGCAAGAGGGAGAGCAGAAGGGGGGCTGAGTCGCTGCACCGTTGGCCTCTGGGTTGTACTTGCCCCCTGGGCCAAAAGTTGCCTGTCAGGCCCATAGTTTTAGGGCTTGTCAAACTACTTTTATTAAGCACCCTACGGACTAAGACTGGGATACCATTAAAGTTCATGTGTGTGTAAAGGCAGGCGTCCCAATACTTTTGATAACATAGTGTACATTTGAGACACGTTTTTACATGGATTTGCAGTGCATTTTTCCTAAGCTTGCATTCCCTTTCAAGTCACTTCCGTCTTCTTTTTTTGGGGGGCTTTTTTGTGCACTGCATTGTGTTAATTTTATTTATTTGCATTTTTTTTTTTTTTTATTATGCTCAATGTGTTAGGTGTAGTTATCTGTATCTCTTTACCATTGCTTTATTCCACCATGGCACAGGGCCGCAGAACAAGTCGCCGTTTTATCAATAATAGATTTGGTTACTAATAATTAAACCGGCTCATTTGCTTCCCATCACAACATAATGAACCCAGCGGCCACTTTCCCACACGCCCGACTTGTCTCGTTTTCCGAAAGAGTCCATAAACCGCTGAAATTCCCAAGTCAGCCATATTCTATACTTAAAACAAGTATGGGGAGACTCAACACTGGGAAGGACTTCAAGGCCCGACAATAAAATGCATTACCGGCTCGCTGTTACCAGCACAAAATATACAGTAGAGGTACATTTGCTTTGATAAAAATGTTTATCGGGGCAGCCAAGTGTATAAATTGGATTTATATATATGAAGTCGCTGCTGCTCCGGAATGTAGATGTGTTTCAGATGTCAGCGGAGAACTCTAGTGCTGGTTTCTCCAAAGATTCCGGCTAGATTTAATCGGACCTTGGAGAATACTTTGTACCGCGCACCTCACTATGCAATGTCATTATCTGTTTTCTCGTAATAAATCCGAACCTGTCTGTCAATCCGTTCAGATTACGCAGAAGTGCCGGTGCGCCGCTGCCGCTTTGGGTTGAACTTTTTAGAATTTTTTTATTTATTTTTTTAACGATGAATATTGCTGTCTCACGGACATTTTGAATTTTTTTTTTTTTTTCATTATTTGTGATTTTGCATACTTATGAAAAAAGTTTACTCAAAGCGGAGCTCCACCCTAAAGTGAAACTTCCCGCTAATTGGAACCCTCCCCCCCCTCCGGTGTCACATTTGGCACCTTTCAGTGCCGAATTTAGGGTGACCATGTGTCCCGGGTTGCCCGGGACAGTCCCGCATTTTGCAGGTCTGTCCCAGGTCCCGGGCACCTTCATTGCAGGACAATACAATGTCCCGGAATGAAGCTGACACAGCCACCCCCCCCTCACCATTATCTGTTGCCCCCAAAAAAGGCCACCACATCGCCGCTTTGCTCATTGACAGTACTTGTCCTGGCGGGAATGTCTGGAGAGGCACAATCCCCGCCCCCTGCTTGTGATTGGAGAAATCATAAATCCCACCTCTTGTGTCTAATCACAGCAGGGCAGTGTAAAGCCAGCATTGGGACAAGGTAAAACGGGTCTCAGCCAGTCAGGACAAGTGCTGTCAGTGAGTAAAGTGGCAATGCCACTTTTGGGGGTGTGATCAGTTCTTCTGGGTAGAGCGCGCATCCGCTGCCCCAGCTGTGCTGTGATTCATTACACCACAGGCTGATTTTTGGGAAGGGGTCCCTGAATGGCCGTTTGGAAATGTGGTCACCCTAGTGCCGATACCTGTTTAAGACAGGTATTTGCACCCACTTCCGGGAGTTTTCTCTGCGGGTATTCTGCGGGTAGTACGTCACTTTCTGCAGAATACCCGTTGTGTTCTGGGAGACACTCGGCTCCCAGAACACAAAACGGACCAGTGAGGGCGGCGCAGCGCGACTCGCGCATGCGCCGTAGGGAACCGGGCAGTGAAGCCGCAAGGCTTCACTTCCTGGTTCCCTCTCCGAGGATGGCGGTGGGGGCAGCAGAGTGACGAGCAATTGCTCGTCTTCTGCTGCCGACGTCGCTGGACTCCAGGACAGGTAAGTGTCCTAATATTAAAAGTCAGCAGCTGCAGTATTTGTAGCTGCTGGCTTTTAATATTTGTTTTTCAGGGGAGCTCCGCTTTAATTCTGAATTCAGGATAAATTTAAAATATACCCCTTTTGGGGCTCACCGTGAACTGCAAGGGTTAAATGCTCGTGTTTGCCTATGGAAACTGTAAAAGTAACAGTAAAAGTAAACAGTAAAAGGCACATCTACCTACCTAACACATACCGTAAATATTCGAGTATAAGCCGAGTTTTTCAGCACAGTTTTTTTGTGCTGAAAATGCCCCCCTTGGCTTATACTCGAGTCTGTGTCCATCTTCACATTTGTGCGCCTGATTCCGGCCAGCCGTAGGTCCCCTGGACCCCAATCTTGGCACACATGTAGCCCCACTCTTCCTCTATAAGTGTGCAAAGCTTGTTGTCCAGGCGACCAACGGCCGGGGAGCACCGATTTTTCAAACCCGGGCACCCCTTCCATAGACTCCCATGTTAAACGTCAGTCTAGTCACACAGCGCAGGAGATCAGGTAGGGAGATTGGGCACAGTGAGGCATAGACACAGTGAGGCATGGGCACAGTGACAGTGAGGCATGGGTATAGTGAGGCATGGGCACAGTGAGGCATGGACACAATGAGGCATGGACACAGTGAGGAATGGGCACAGTAAGGCACAGTGAGGCATGGACACATTGAGGCATGGGCACAGTGAGGCATGGGCACAGAAGGCACAGTAAGGCATGGACACAGTGAGGCACAGTGAGGCATGCAGATGGACACCCTAGGCTTATACTCGAGTCAATAAGTTTTCCCATTTTTTTGTGCTAAAATTAGGTTCCTCTGCTTATATTCGGGTGGGCTTATATTCAAGTATATACGGTATACCCCTTTTATGTGATGGATCCCTCACGGCCTCTTGTCTTCAGTGGTCTGGCCAAAAGTCATTACTATCGCAGCTTGTCATCACATGATGCAGCACAGGGCCATCAGTCCTCCTGTGTGAGCAAGGACACAGAGGGTCCATGCAAGAACATCAGGCAGAAGAAGTGATCCCTGGCTTTTAGGGAAGCAAGTGATGAGATAAGATAGAAGTCCTTTTTCCTGCTACCCTAGGAAGCATAGGAGGCAGCCTCGGAGGTGAGGACTGGACTCCTCAGACAGACATCAGTACTAGGGAACTAGGGAAAGCCTCTGAGGCCAGGGCCAGACCCTTCAGATAAACATCCTCTCCAGGCAAACCCTGGGAGGAAAGAACTGGACCCTTTAAACAGACATCTTCAGCAGGCAAAGCCTGGCAAGGAAGGGCCGCACCTTTCCGACAGATATTTTCTCCAGGCAAAGCCTGGGAAGGAAGAACCGCACCCTTCAGACAGACAATTTTTTCAGGCTAAGCCTGGGAGGGAAGGACCAGACCCTTCAGACAGATATTTTCTCCAGGCAAAGCCAGGGAGAAAAGGACCAGGCCCTTTAGACAGACATTATCTCCAGGCAAACCCTGGAAGGGAAGAACCAGACCCTTCAGACAGACATTATCTCCAGGCAAAGCCTGGGAGGGAATGACCAGGCCCTTCAGACAGATATCCTCACCAGGCAAACCCTGGGAGAAAAGGACCAGGCCCTTTAGACAGACATTATCTACAGGCAAAGCCTAGGAGGGAAGAACCAGATCCATCAGACAGACCTTTTCTCCCGCCTAGGAGGAAAGGACCAGGCCCTTTGGACAGATATTTTCTCCAGTTAAAGCCTGGGAGGGAAGGACCAGACCCATCAGACAGACATTTTCTCCAGGCAAACCCTGGGAGGGAAGAACCAGACCCTTCAGACAGACATTTTCTCCAAGCAAAGCATGGGAGGGAAGAACCAGAGCCTTCAGACAAACATTTTCTCCAGGGAAAGCCTGGGAGGGATGGACCAGACCCTTCAGAAAGACATTTTCTCCAGGAAATACCTGGGAGGGAAGGACCAGGCCCTTCAGACAGATATCCTCACCAGGCAAACCCTGGGAGGGAAGGACCGGTCCTTTCAGACAAACATTTTCTCCAGGTAAAGCTTAGGAGGGAAGGACCAGACCCTTCAGACAGAAATTTTCTCCAGGTAAAGCCTGCAAAGAAAGGACCAGACCCTTCAGACAGACATCCTCACCAGACAGAGCCTGGGAGGGAAGGACCAGATCTTTCAAACAAACATCCACATCAGCCAAACCTAGGGAAGAAAACACTGGACCCATCGGACAGACATGCTGTCATGGATATGCAGTAATGTTTGTCTGTCAGCTTACCTTCCTCTCAGGGCCGATCCTAGGGTCACAGACGCCTGGGTGCAGAAATATTTCTGGCGCCCCCACATGGGCGTGGTCATCCTACAAACTCCTCCCCTTTACACATGTTTCTATGGCAACGATTCAAACACAGAGATGCTCCCCTAAGAAGTCGTCGTTACTCTAGGATCCTCCCATGATCCTTTAACAATAAAGAAAATACAGGAAGAGCGTACAATAATGAGACCTGGAGGGGAGTCTCTCTGATGCACACAGAGAGGGCTTCTGTTAGAGAGTCTGTTAGGAAGAGCCCCCAGACATAGTACAAGAGATGGTCAGAGAGTGCAGACATATTACAGGTGACCGTCAGATAGTGCAGACATGACACAAGAGACTGTCAGAGACTGCAGACATATTACAGGAGATGGTCAGAGAGTGCAGACATAGTACAGGAGACAGAGAGTGCAGACATAGTACAGGAGATGGTCAGAGACTGCAGATATAAAACAGGAAATTATCAGAGACTGCAGACATAATACAGGAGATGATCAGAGAGTGCAGACATATTACAGGAGACGGTCAGAGACTGCAGACATAATATAGGAGATAATGGCTCTCACCTGACCCAGCGATACAGCAACAACGGTTCCTCTGATCAGGAGTCAGCTCACTCTGAATTGCCCGTAGTGACTCCACCGAGTCCAGATCTGTATTAAGTATAGACTCCCTACTCCCCTATAGACTCCCTACTAAGTATAAACCCCTCCCTCAATACAGACCCCCCTCCATTAGTACAGACCCCCCAGGACAAACCCCCCCCTCGATTAGTACAGACCCCCCAGGGCAAACCACCCCCCTCCATTAGTACAGAACCCCCCCACAAACCCCCCCCATTAGTACAGACCACCCCCCTCCATTAGTAGAGACCCCCCACAAACCACCCCCCCATTAGTACAGACCCCCCACAAACCACCCCCCTCCATTAGTAAAGACCACCACACAAACCATCCTCCCTCCATAAGTACAGACCCCCCTCAGGAAAAATCACCCCCTCCATTAGTAGAGACCCCCCACAAACCACCCCCACTCCATTAGTACAGACTCCCCTCAGGACAAACCACCCCCCACCATTAGTACAGACCCCCCCACAAACCACCCCCCATTAGTACAGACCCTCCCACAAACCCCCCATTAGTACAGACCCCCCCACAAACCACTCCCCCATTAGGACAGACCACCCCCCTCCATTAGTAGAGATCCCCCCACAAACCCCCCCATTAGTACAGACCACCTCCCATTAGTACAGAACACCCCCTTCTATTAGTAGAGACCCCCACAAACCACCCCCACCCTCAATTAGTACAGACCCCCCCAGGACAAAGCACCCCCCCATTAGTACAGACTCCCCCACAAACCACCCCCCATTAGTACAGACCACCCCCCTCCATTAGTAGAGACCCCCACAAACCACCCGCCATTAGTACAGACCCCCACAAACCACCCCCCATTAGTACAGACCCCCCACAAACCACCCCCCCATTAGGACAGACCACCCCCCTCCATTAGTAGAGACCCCTCATTAGTAGAGACCCCCCCACAAACCCCCCCATTAGTACAGAACACCCCCCTCTGTTAGTAGAGACCCCCACAAACCACCCCCCTCAATTAGTACAGACCCCCCATTAGTACAGACCCCCCCACAAACCACCCCCCATTAGTACAGACCACCCCCCTCCATTAGTAGAGACCCCCCACAAACCACCCGCCCATTAGTACAGACCCCCCACAAACCAGCCCCCCTCCATTAGTATAGACCCCCTCCTGGCCCCCACAAACCATCCCCCCTCCATTAGTACAGACCCCCCACAAACCATCCCCCCTCCATTAGTACAGACCCCCCACAAACCAGCCCCCCTCCATTAGTACAGACCCCCCTGGCCCCCACAAACCACCCCCTTCCATTAGTACAGACCCCCCACAAACCATCCCCCCTCCATTAGTACAGATCCCCCATGGCCCCCACAAACCACCCCCTTCCATTAGTACAGACCCCCACAAACCATCCCCCCTTCATTAGTACAGACCCCCCCCTGGCCCCCACAAACCATCCCCCCTCCATTAGTACAGACCCCCCCTGGCGCCCACAAACCACCCCCTGCCATTAGTACAGACCCCCCCTGGCCCCCCACACACCAGACCCCCTCCATAAGTACAGACACCCCCACAAATTTTCCCCCCTTCATTAGTACAGTCTACAGACCCCCCCTCTGGACAAACGCAAACCCCACCCGGGCGGCAGCTGGAGAGGACAGTGTGCAGCCGCGCCGCCCAGGTGGAGAGGATCGTGACAGTTAGAACAAATGTCACGCTGATGCACTGCATTCATTGCAGTGCACCGCACGGACCGTCCCGCCCCGCCCCCCCACTACGTCACCGCGGGTCTCTCTCCCAGCCGCTCCAATCTCTGATCTCCTCTGCCTGGATGATGGAGGGGGGAGCAGGGGGAGCAGGAAACAGCAGCGCCGCAGCGGCGATGATCGGCGGCAGTGAACGGCGGAGACTGAGAGCGGCCTCGCTCTGTATTCCAATAAGGAGGAGGAGGAGGGAGGGGAACACTCTGGTGCTTGAGCGCCCCCACCTCTGTGGCGCCTGGGTGAACTGCACCCCTCGCACCCCGTCTAGGACCGGCCCTGCTTCCTCTCCATGTGTTCACCTTAGAGGCCAGACACTCTCACCTGGCTGTTTAAATAATCTCTCCTCCTAGCATGGCCCCACCCCAGGCCCTATCAGAGAACTCTTTATTAACCTGTGCACTGCAAGTCTGCCTTGCTGATCAATGTTGTTTGTTAAGCATTGTGTGTTTGGGTTCCTGCTTGCCGTGTGCTACGTCTGTCTCTGTGTTACCGATCTTGGCTTGTTCTCGACTATCCCGGTCTACTTGTGACCTTGACCTTTGGCTTGTCCTTTGTTTATCCTTGTCTGCTTGTCGCCCTGACCTTGGCTTGTCCCCTCACTATCTCTTGTATCCTGAGCTGCTGCTTCCCTTCTATCCTGTATACCCTACGGAGCGTGAGCTAGAGGACTCTGGGGGCCGCGACCTGGATCCAGTTGCAGCCCAGTCCATCCTCACCACTAGAGGCTCTGGTGAACACCTGCTGGATCTTAGACTCCATGCCCTGGGGAATCTTGGGCTCTAGCTCCCTGTGGGATCCCTGTTTGTGCTCCAGTGGACATGCCTTCCTTAACCACCCAGTGTTCTATCCACAGCAGTCAGCCATAGGGTTCACTACCTTAGCGGTGCACTCCTGACCCCAACGGTGTGCATCTGTCACCTGGCTTCAGGTGACCTGACAGTTTGATCAGCCATGGACCCAGCTGATGTGCCGCTGCCCGCAGATGATCCGTTGCAGGGCATAGTCCGCAGACTTGAGACCCAGGAATCTAATCAGACCCAGGTGATGCAATTCCTTTAGGATTTGGCCTCCCGTTTTGAACAGGTTCAGGCCTCCTTAGGAACCCCGGTTCAACAACCTCAACCACTATCAGCGGCTGCACCTATTCCGGTCGCAGTCGCAGCCACACATTCACTACAACTGCCAGCTCCGTCCCGTTTCTCTGGGGACTCCAAGGCCTGCAGGGGGTTCCTTAGCCAATGCACTTTTCATTTTGAGCTCCAGCCCCAAAACTTTCTGTCTGATCGGGCAAAGGTAGCCTATATAATTTCCCTCCTCTCCGGTGAAGCTTTAGCCTGGGCAGCCCCTCTGTGGGAACTGAATGATCCAGTGGTTTCTAGCCTGTCTGACTTCTTGAAACTTTTTCGGAATATCTTCGAAGAACCGGCTCGTGCCTCTTCAGCGGCTAGCGCCCTTTAACGTCTCCACCAAGAGTCTGCTTCTGTGGGACAGTATGCTCTTCATTTCTGCATTCTGACGGCTGAGTTGAGCTGGAACAATGAGGCCTTAGTCGCAACCTTTTTGCATGGCCTTTCTGATAGAGTGAAGGATGAATTAGCAGGAAGAACCATCCCCACTGATCTGGACGAAGTTATCTCCTTTCGATATTCGCTTTCAGGAAAGGACCCTAGAAATGCAACGCCAGCACTCCTTGGTTCTTAGTCAGCCTGAGCTCCCCTCTCTTCGACCCGTGGACCATCTCCGGCCAGCTGAGGAACCAATGCAGCTGGTTCGGACCAGGCTATCCCCCGAGGAACGTGCTAGGCGCAGAACTCTAGGCCTGTGTCTCTACTGTGGGGGCAAAGGTCATTTTCGTGACACTTGCTTTATTTGTCCGGAAAAACTTTCGGGTCCAATACATCTGGAAAGTGGAGTATTGGACCCAGAAATATCACCTTCACCTTCTCGTCTTCTTCTTTCTGTGTTCCTTCATGTTGGTGCTTCTTCTTATTCGGTCTCAGCATATCTGGATTCCGGAGCCGCTGGCAATTTCATGGACTGGGAAATTGCATCTTCTATGAGACTTACCCTTTTGCCACTCACCCCGCCCTTGGTGGTCTTGGCGATTGATGGCACTGTTCTCCCAGGGGGTCCTATCCGCTTCCAGACCCACCCTGTTAAGATGCCGGTAGGGACACTCCACCAGGAGTGGATATCCTTCCTTATCTTACCTAAGGCCTCAACTCCTATCGTTTTGGGTCTTCCATGGTTACGGCTCCATTCTCCACACGTTGACTGGACTGCTGGACAGATCCTGGCTTGGGGTTCCTCCTGTTCCTCATCCTGCCTACCCAAGGTTGCCCCAAAAGAGAAACTTCCTGTTGCCACCATCCCAGTATCTTTTACTTTTCCTACTGCATATAGTGATTTCTGGGATGTGTCTTGCAATAGTCGGGCTGATGCATTCACTAGGTCATGTGGCACTCTGGATGAGGAGCCCACCTGTGAACCTGAGCCGATCATTCACTCCAGTTTGCATAACCATTTACATTTGTCTGTCCCTAATCACCCTTGGATGCACAGCCAGGCTGGCTTGTCTACAAGTTCTGCAGTCGCTACGCCTTGCAATGCGTTTCAGGTAGTCGCTACACCTGACTCTGTTATTCACTCGGTCTCTGTACTAGTTATGCCAGTCCAGCCCATGCCCAGTGAGCCTCTTACTTTTTCTTATTCAGGACATTCTGCTTGTCTTTCAGCTATTCAGCTTAACTCCTGTGACATGTCACCTTCTAACCAACCTGACCTCAGGGTTCCACTGACCTCTGCCCAGTCTGATGGTCCTGTGCTAGATGTCCAGTTCATCTCTAATTGTCTGGGGGACCCTCCTCAGATCCCTGTTGATCCTCTCATGCCCTTGCTTATTCCTAAAAGGCCTTTGGTCCTCAATAAATCCTCTTGTCCTCTCCCTACCTCGGTTCTGGTCTCTGAGGATAATCTAAGGTACGAGGTTAGAAAAGTTCTGGATTCTCGGCTCTGTAGAGGCATTCTTCAGTACACTGTGCATTGGAGAGGGTTTGGTCCTGAGGAGGCGGCTTGGATCGCTGCATCTGAGGTCTTTGCACCTCGTCTGTTGAGGAGGTTTCATCTGAGGTTTCCCTTTAAGCCTCGGCCCAGGCGGGGGAGGGCCCATAAGAGGGGGGTGGTACTGTCATGGATATGCAGTAATGTTTGTATGTCAGCTTACCTTCCTCTCCATGTGTTCACCTTAGAGGCCAGACACACTCACCTGGCTGTTTAAATAATCTCTCCTCCTAGCATGGCCCCACCCCAGGCCCTATCAGAGAACTCTACATTAACCTGTGCACTGCAAGTCTGCCTTACTGATCAACGTTGTTTGTTAAGCATTGTGTGTTTGGGTTCCTGCTTGCCGTGTGCTACGTCTGTCTCTGTGTTACCGATCTTGGCTTGTTCTCGACTATCCTTGTCTGCTTGTGACCTTGACCTTTGGCTTGTCCTTTGTTTATCCTTGTCTGCTTGTCGCCCGGACCTTGGTTTGTCCCCTTACTATCTCTTGTATCCTGAGCTGCTGCTTCCCCTCTATCCTCTATACCCTACGGAGCATGAGCTAGGGGACTCTGGGGGCCGCGACCTGGATCCAGTTGCAGCCCAGTCCATCCTCACCACTAGAGGCTCTGGTGAACACCTGATGGATCTTAGACTCCGCGCCCTGGGGAATCTTGGGCTCTAGCTCCCTGTGGGATCCCTGTTTGTGCTCCAGTGGAACTGCCTTCCTTAACCACCCAGTGTTCTATCCGCAGCAGTCAGCCATAGGGTTCACTACTTTAGCGGTGCACTCCTGACCCCAACGGTGTGCATCTGTCATCTGGCTTCAGGTGACCTGACACATGATCACCAGGCACACCTCACCAGGAGGGATGGACCAGATCCTATGGACAGACATTTTTCTTTAGGCAAAGCCTCTGTAGGAAGGATTGGACCCTTTCCGACAGACATTCTTACCAAGCAGAGCCTGGGAGGGAAGGACTGAAACCTTCAGGTAGGCATCCTCACTAAGCAAAGCTTGGGAGGGAAGGATTCTTCTAGAAATATTTGTTTTCTTCTTCAGCCCACATCACTGGCATAAATTCTTCAGTGACTGGCCAGGACAGAATAAACATTCATACCCCGATGTATTGCATCTTGTGATTCTAGTTTCTGGAGAGCACTGCCCAGTAAAAGGCAGAAGCACACAATGTCCTTGAGCTTAGGAGAAACCTTACAAATCCTGATAATATAAACAGAGCTCAGGCTGGCTACAGACTAGCTGCAAACACTAGAGAATGTAGTTATAAAAATAAGTTCAATAGCTTTTCATCCATCAAAATTGTATGTAAATTAATTCTGTGCAAATTGGGAAAAAATCTAATCAGACAGATTAAGAATGTGTGAATGAAGAAAATACAGCATTATGACCACTAGATGGAGCTGACTATCATAGGACATTTTTATGCTCCTCCGCTCCATCTAGTGGCCACGATGCAGTATTTTCCACAATCATACATTTGAACTGCAGAAATTATTGACTGAGAACATTTGATTCTGCCTCATTTACACACAATGAATTTATAAGCAGTTTCGATGGGCAAACAGCTATGCAATTTTGTTTTAGATAAATAAACCCCCTAAATTTATACGAGGAACACTCCAGCTTAAGGCAGGGTCTCCACAAGGTGCATTAAGTGACCTTTTTAATTTCGGTACAGTTGCAGTGAATGTTGGATAGCATTAGTAGCCTATCAGTTGTATTTACTTGTTGCTTTTTAACCCATAACGGACGCATTTTGAAAAATTTGAGTAAGCAAAAGGAGAAGGATTTTTGTCTTTCTCAATTTTTTTTTTGCTTTGCAAAACAAAAGCCAGGTAGGATTCTGTTTTTTTTTATAAAATCCTCACAATATATGCGATAGATCGTCCCCACCCCCCAACCAAGTTTCACTTTAAAATCCATAACATACCAAACTCTGAGATACTGTATTAAAACCCGGGAGCGTACACATCGCTGGAAGCCATACAGCTCCCCAGATGTCCTTATTATTTGCAAAGCCGCAGCCAATCACGGGCCGAGAAAGATATTGCAGCTGCAAGCTCGGCTCACGCAGGAAGCCCGACTCTGCCGGGTACAAAAACAATAAAACAAATTAGTGTAATTAGGCTTTTTGAAAAGATTCAGACCCTTTAAAGTAATAAGTTTAATTATATATTTGTTGGCAGAAAAAAGTGCTGTTTCCACGCTTGGCATGCTGAAATGAAAAGCCTACCTTAAACCGATAACTCTTTCACTGACGGGAGGAGAAACACATTTCAATTTGCTTGGGAAGGATTAAGATGGTATTTTACTAGCACCGCAGCGGTAGACGTCTGGGGCGAAGACAAAGGGGCCTATTTATCAAGATTGGCAAAGTAATTGCATTTCGCCACTGCTCCATTTAACTGCTAAACCTCGACTGCTGGTCCATCGGTTTAAAATGGTCATGGACATGGGAGGCGGCGCTGTTGAAAGGCAATGTACACATATTATGAACACAGATAAGAAATAAAAAGGCGGTAAGCAAATGATCAAACTATAAGAAGAGCTTTACTTGCCGAAAATGGGTGAAGAAATGATCACGGGTTAGTGCCTGTGAAGGTTCTCATGTATCCAGGTCATGGTATATTTAGTAGAAGTTATTGATATTCAACTGGACATGTTCTGTAATATTTGTCAGTGGCGGTGCGTCCATAAAGGGCGCAGGAGCGCCGCCCCCTCTCTCCTGCACCGTTCTATCAC
Source organism: Rana muscosa (assembly GCA_029206835.1). NCBI lineage: Eukaryota > Metazoa > Chordata > Amphibia > Anura > Ranidae > Rana > Rana muscosa. The sequence goes on along the minus strand of CM055117.1, from coordinate 31,655,726 downwards.
CATAGATAGATTCATGCATTGCATGAATCTGTCTATGGTCGCAGCTGACACACCCTATTTAGGTGTCCGGCCCCTTTTCGGGCGCAGGGCACCTGAATTACACCGGCGGGGGTGTTTTTTGAAAGCACCTGATTAGAGCCGTAGGTTCTAATAGGCGCCCAAAAATGTGAACAGCGGGCACCATGCTGGGCGTTCAATGTTCACTCAGCTGTGTGTTAGCAAAGCGAAGGAAATCGCTTTGCTAACACTGAATCCGCCTCTCAGCCAATCAGGTTGCCGGGTCTGTTACCTGTCACCTGATTGGCTGAAACGTCAGGCGCTGTGATTGGACGCCTAAGAGAGGACGAAAGAAGACATGGAAAACGTGCAGGAGACCGCCGCTGACCTGCTCCGAGACAGGTAAGTGTCGGGCAGCATCTGATGGGGCACAGTAACGGCAATTGATGGGCACACTGGCAGCATCTAATGGGGCACAGTAGCGGCAATTGATGGGCACACTGGCAGCATCTGATGAGGCACAGTAGCGGCAATTGATGGGCACACTGGCAGCATTTGATGGGGCACAGTAGCGGCAATTGATGGGCACACTGGCAGCATCTGATGGGGCACAGTTACGGCAATTGATGGGCACACTGGCAGCATCTGATGGGGCACAGTTGCGGCAATTGATGGGCACACTGGCAGCATCTGATGGGGCACAGTTATGGCAATTTATGGGCACACTGGCAGCATCTGATAGGGCACAGTAGCGGCAATTGATGGGCGCACTGGCAGCACTTGATGGAGCACAGCAGCGGCAATTGAAGGGCTTACTGGCAGCATTTGATGGGGAACAGTAGCGGCAATTGATGGGCACAATGGCAGAAATTAATGGATGCAGTGTCAGCAATTGATGGCACAGTGGCTGCGTTTGATGGCACACTGGCTGCATTTTATGGCACAGTGGCTGCGTTTGATGGGCACAGTGGCTGCGTTTGATGGGCACAGTGGCTGCATTTGATGGGCACAGTGGCTGCGTTTTATGGGCACAGTGGTTGCGTTTCATGGGCACAGTGGCTGCGTTTGATAGCACAGTAGCTGCAATTGATGGGGTTTTTTTTTCAGTTTGTTTACACCCCCCCAAAAAAAATCTTGAGCACCAGCCACCACTGTTTGAGATATTTTGTAGCTTTTCCAATCAACTTCTTCAGTTCTAATGAGTGTCTGGAAGATACCCAAGACTTGATCTTTCTTGAGTTCTGTCCATGAAGGTTCTCATGTATTCAGGATATGGGACGTATATCTTGTAGTAGTTGGTCGCATTTAACTGGACTTGTGTAATGTTGAAGAAGTTTCATAACTTCACCAAGCCACTTCTTCAGTTCTGATAAATGTCAAAAACATACCTCAGACTTGACCTGGTTTGATTTCTGTCTGCGAAAGTCCTCATGTTTTTCTGGTCATGGGATGTCTTGTTGCAGTTAGTCACATACAACTAAACTTGTTCTGATTTTTCTCTTATATTGACAGGGATGGAGGCACATGACCTTACCAGGCCATGGCTTCATTTAAAGTCCCAAACCATTTTCCTCTTGTAGTAAACTTGTTCTATAATGTTGAAGACGTTTCATAGGATGTCCAAGCCTCTTCTTCTTCTAGCATGTCTACATTACTTCTTCAGTTCTAATGAGTGTCAAGAACATACTCCAGACCTAATCTGGCTTGAGATCTGTCTATGAAAATTATGTATCCAAGTCATAGTAAAAGATGTTGTATAGCTTCTCCAAGCCACTCCTTCAGTTCTAATGAGTATCACAAAGATACCCCAACATGTACCATACAGGTAGCACCAACACCTTAATCCAGCCATTCTCACCTTTTTAACACAGAGGAACCCTTGAAATAATTTTCCGGTCTTAGAGAACCCCTGCTAAAATTACTATATCTACAACTTATGATACAGTGTCTTGAAAAAGTATTCATACCCCTTGACATTTTCCACATTTTGTCATGTTACAACCAAAAACGTAAATGTATTTTATTGGGATTTTATGTGATAGACCAACACAAAGTGGCACATAATTGTGAAGTGAAAGGAAAATCATAAATGATTTTCAAAATTGTTTACAAATAAATATGTGAAAAGCGTGGTGTACATTTGTATAGCGCCCCCCTGACTCAATACTTTGTAGAACCGCCTTTCACTGCAATTACAGCTGCAAGTCTTTTTGGGGATGTCTCTACCAGCTTTGCACATCTAGAGAGTGAAATTGTTGCCCAAAATATCTCAAGCTCTGTCAGATTGGATGGAGAGTGTCTGAACAGCAATTTTCAAGTCTTGCCACAGATTCTCAATTGGATTTAGGTCTGGACTGTGACTGGCCATTCTAACACATGAATATGCTTTGATCTAAACCATTCCATTGTAGCTCTGGCTGTATGTTTAGGGGTGTTGTCCTGCTGGAAGGTGAACCTCATCCCTAGTCTCAAGACTTTTTCAGATTCTAACAGGTTTTCTTCTAAGATTGCCCCGTATTTGGCTCCATCCATCTTCCCATCAACTCTGATCAGCTTCCCTGTCCCTGCTGAAGAAAAGCATCCCCACAATATGATGCTGCCACCACCATGTTTCACAGTGGGGGTGGTGTGTTCAGGGGGATGTGCAGTGTTAGTTTTCTGCCACACATAGCGTTTTTCTTTTATGCCAAAAAGGTCCCCTTTTGGTCTCATCTGACCAGAGCACCTTCTTCCACATGTTTGCTGTGTCCCCCACATGGCTTCTCACAAACTGCAAACAGGACTTCTTATGACTTTCTTTCAACAATGACTTTCTTCTTGTCACTCTTTCATAAAGGACAGATTTGTGGAGAAGCACGACTAATAGTTGTCCTGTGGACAGATTCTCCCACCTGAGCTGTGGATCTCTGCAGCTCCTCCAGAGTTACCATGGGGCCTCTTGGCTGCTTCTCTGATGAATGCTCTCCTTGCCCGGCCGGTCAGTTTAGGTGGACGGCCATGTCTTGGTAGGTTTGCAGTTGTGCCATACTCTTTCCATTTTTGGATGATGGATTGAACAGAGCTCCATGAGATGTTCAAAGTCTGGAAATATTTTTTTATAACCTAACCCTGCTTTCAATTTCTCCACAACTTTATCCCTGACCCGTCTGGTGTGTTCCTTGGCCTTCATGATGGTGTTTGTTCACTAAGGTTCTCTAACAAACCTCTGAGGGCTTCACAGAACAGCTGTATTTATACTGAGATTAAATTACACAATGGTGTACTCTATTTACTAATTAGGTGACTTCTGAAGGCAATTGGTTCCACTTTTAGTTAGGGGTATCAGAGTAAAGGAGGCTGAATACAAATGCACGCCACACATTTTTCACATATTTTTTTGTAAAAAATGTGGAAAACCATTTATCATTTTCCATCCACTTCACAATTATGTGCCACTTTTTGTTGGTCTATCACATAAAATCCCAATAAAATACATCTACGTTTTTGGTTGTAACATTACAAATTGTAGAAAATTTCAAGGGGTATGAATACTTTTTCAAGGTACTGTACATTATTGTGATGGTCAGTGGGAAGAATGCTCCTTAAACTTGTGGTCATTGGGAAAAATTCCCCCTTACAGATGGCTAAAAAGATTACTAGTGTCAGGGGGTACTTATTTGAGAGGCAGAAACTGCTCATTGCTCAAGGAACCACTAGCAACCTCTGAAGCAACCCTAGGGTTCCATGGAACCATGGTTGAGAAACTCTGTCTTAAGCCACTCCCCATAGAAGGTGTCAAGGCAGTTGTTGATTGTCTAAGATGAAGATGGCAGGTGTGAAATCTGGGGTACCACCCTGACCTAGATACATAATTCAATCCTTAGTGTCAAGAAGACCTGTAAAAGTGTTAGTCATCTGAATCACATGACTAAAGGTGTGAATTATTGCTGGGATAGAGATGGTAAAACAACAATATATGTGTCACGTACCTGATTGGAGTCTGAAGTGACGAGGTCAGCCTCTCTTGTATCTCCGGCCCCGGCTCCGCTGGAAGTGAGGACAGGAGAAATCAAGGGACCGGAGGAACACGAGTGCCTGCAGAAGTAGCCCTGGAAGCTTGGAACAGATGATGCGACTCTTGGATGGCAGAAGGTCGCAGCAGGTCGCAGGACCGAAGTTGCAGATACCCGGGAAGCGGAGGAGAGCCTGTTTGGCTCTCCTCCGCTTCCCGGGTATCAGAAGCGTAATCACATGGATAGCCGGGTTCAGCAGCAGACGGACAGCAGGGTACACAGACATTAGGCAGGAGCAAGGTCAAACAGGAAGCCGGGATCAGGAACCGATAATCAGAGGAGTAGCGAAGTCCAGCAGCAAGGTCAGGGAAAGCCAAGATTCGGTAACAGGTGTCAGGCAGGTTCAGGCAGGTAATAGCAAGGTAGGGGTACAGGAACAGCTGAAGATCCGCCAGCACTAGACTGGGGTCAGTGCGCCCCTTAAATAGGCCGTCTGGCGCCAAAGGAAAGCGCAGACGCGCTCCCGTGAACGTGCGCATGCCTATGTGCACGCGTATTGGCGCGTCTGTGATCTGCAGAAATGCTAGTGCGCATGTGCGTGCGCGGATGCGCCAGGAGCACGCTGACAGTTCTCTTACAATATGTAAGTGGCAGATGGTGTTAAAATGCCCTCAGCCCTGTTCAGGGATTCAGGGATAGATGTTCTAGTTTGACTAAGGGCCCATACACACGATCTGACTTTTTGACAACAACGGTCCAACGGACGTGTTTTATCGGACAATCCAACCGTCTGTATGCTTCATCGGACAATTGTTTTCGGTTTTTCAACGGACAAATGTTCGCTGTGCATGCTCTCAAACTTTCCGGCAACAAATGTCCGATGGAGGATAATCCGATCGTGTGTACACAAGTCCATCGGACTAAAGTCCAAAGTACAAACACGCATGCTCAGAACCAATGCTAAAGATCAGACAACAATAGCAGAAGTTGCCCAAAGGGTGGCGGTAAAGAGCTGAAAAACCACGTGATTTGGTGAATGTTGGCTGAAAAAGTCCTGCCGTGTGTATGCATACCAAGTTCACAGCCAACGCCCCTTGGGACCAAAATCCACGGAAAAGTCTGATGGAAGTCCGATCGTGTGTATGAGGCTTTAGACTGCCTTTTTCAGGCCTCTTGAGAACCAGTTGATCCTCCTTCTCCTTTGATTTGCAGGTGCATAGTATCAGTCTGGGAAAGGAATAAGTAGGTGGGAGTGAGTACCACTAAAAACAGACACTCACTCGCCAACCCCCCCCAAAAAAATATTGGGATTTCAGTTTGTACAGATTTATAGAGTGATTGGGAGGTCTACTTTAAAATGGGCAGCTGTTTTGGGGTTTATTTATTGTATATTTTAATTTATATAATAATAATAATTCTATTACTACTACTAATAATAATAATAATATGAATTTTAATAATAATAATAATACATATTATAGTTATTATTATAACAATTATGATTACTATTATTATTGTTATTATATTATTCGTTTATTTTACTTGTGCTAAATGTAAAGCATATGATAAAGTAATTGGTCTTTCTTGTGTTTTCTAGGTAAGTGTGTTTCCTTTACCATGTTTCTCTATAAGACTCAACAGAACGGTAAGAGTTGGCTTCCTTGACTCATTTGTATTTACTGCTCTAAGTGACTTTGCCTCTATCAATCTATGTGGTGTCTGTATACAATTAGCCAATGTGCCATTTTCATAAATCATATGCTACATGATTCATTACATACATGCAGAGGACCAGAAATTCATCTTTTTCTTGACGCATTTCAATGTCAGCTGAAGCTCAATACTGGTCAAAGGATCCTATGGTTGTACTGAACTGATCCCGGGATATTAAATCATTTGAGAGCTTATTTACTGTATATATGTCACCGGTGTAACGGGTATTACCATATCTATACGTAAGAGGGACAGAAATTCATAATTTTCTTGACGCGTTTCAATGTCAGCTGAAGCTTGATGTTGGTCAGAAGATCCTTTGTTTGTACTGAACTGATTTCGGATAATTAAATCATTTGAGCGCTTATTTACTGTTAGACAAGTGCAATTAGTTTTCTGCCCTTCTTGACACCAGACCATCCTCCAAAAGTCTTCTCCTCACTGTGCGTGCCGATGTACCCACACCTGCCTGCTGCCATTCCTGAGCAAGCTATGCACTGGTGGTGCCCCGATCCCTCAGCTGAATCAACTGTAGGAGATGGCCCTTGCGTTTTCTGGACTTTCATGGGTGCCCTGAAACCTTCTTCACAAATGCAGTGGAAATGTTTATGGGATTAAGCTTGTTTTTATGGCAAAGAGGGACTTTGCAATTACCGTATATACTCGAGTATACGCTGACCCGAATATAAGCCAAGGCACCTAATTTTACCACAAAAAACTGGGAAAACGTACTATTGACTCGAGTATAAGCCTAGGGTGTCCATCTGCATGCCTCACTGTGCCTCACTTTGCCTCACTGTGTCCATGTGCATGCCTCACTGTGCCCATGCCTCACTGTGCCCATGACTAGACTGACATTTAACATGAGAGTCTATGGAAGGGGTGCCCGGCTTTGAAAAATAGGTGCTCCCCGGCCGTAGGTCCCCCAGACAAAAATCTTTGCACACTTATGGAGGAGAAATGGTGCTACATGTGTGCCAAGGTTCGGGTCCAGGGGACCTACGACCGGCCGGTACCGGGTCCCCAAATTCACCAGAGAAATTACCGTTTAACATGGGAGTCTATGGAAGGGGTGCCCAGCTTTGAAAAATCGGTGCTCCCCGGCCGTAGGTCCCCCGGACAACAAACGTTGCACATTTGTAGAGGAAAAGTGAGGCTACATGTGTGCCAAAAACATGTGTTTTTTTGGGGGTCCAGGGTACCTACGGCCGGCCAGTACCGGGTTCCCAAAGTCCAGGAGACCAGGTGCAAAAAAGGTGACTCGAGTATAAGCCAAGGGGGGCATTTTCAGCACAAAAAAATGTGCTGAAAAACTCGGCTTATACTCGAGTATATACGGTAATTGCAATTCATCAGATCACTATTCATAACATTCTGGAGTATATGTAAATTGCCATCATAAAAACTCAGGAAGCAGACTTTGTAAGAAAATTATTATTTGTGTCATTCTCAAAACTTTTGGCCATGGCTGTACAGTATATACTGTGCATGTGGGACTCTGCGTTGTCAAGGGAGCAGCCCACAATTCTTTCCCAGTACCAACTATAGATCTCACCCCAAATGCTCCTAATTTCTCCTAGCAAAAAATAACTGGACAGGGGTTGTTACCATCCTCTAACCACCATGAGTTGCAGTGTTATATATTTTCAGTGACACCCCCTATGCAAAAAAAATACAATTGTGTTGCAAAGCACTACAACGTATAGCAGTGCACTACCTGCATTAGAAGAAAAACAGTACATGTCCAATTTTTGGTCTGTTGTGGCACAATGGCAGCCCATTCAATGGACCAGATAGGTGTAAATCAGCCCTTATTTTTGATCATGACAGGGTCACTTTAATGATCCCAGAATAAAAGTTTATTATCAAAACTGATACAGCGATGAGCGATCTCCACTTACACTGCACTTAATAAACAAAAATGTTTGCCTACTTTATTCAATGCCAGCCATGGATTACATTGCGTGCAACTACGGGAAGAATGTGCAAAAACATTGTTCAGATTTGTTTTTACAGCACTTTTAGCAGAAATAGAAGTCAATTGTGAATTGTGCGCTCTCAATAGTCACGATTGTCGGATCTAAATGCGAGAAAGTGGTTTTGTTCTATTTTACAGGAAGTGGCATTTTGTAAGAGGATGTTTCAAAGTCAAGAGTATGTTGATGTAAACTCTTAATGACTCTTCTGGTCGTTGGAATTTACATACTATAAACTTTTTTTTTTTTTTTTTAAACCATGCATTTGTTTAAAGCTGTACCAGGAAGCAAAGACTAGTGTATGCCAGGCATAGCTGTAGCTTATCCTTCTCTTTTTAAAGTGGGGCTTTACCAAATTTTATGACCCTCAGACATGTGGCTCCTTCTAAATACGGAGGGCCACTTCCATGTAGGGTGACTGGCTGCTTCTAGTATGTCCCTATGGCTTAAAAAGTCAATGACATTGTCCAAATGTGGCCATGTGACCATATTAGGTCAATGATGTCACCAGCATCCCTGCAACTTTGCCAGAATTTTTGACATGTTCCTCTTAATGATTTGCAGGGCCACTCCCCTGTAGTGTAGTTGTGGCTTCCTCTAATATCTTCCTATGGCCATATGTGTTCAATGGCATTGTCCAAATAGCGACATTTGGCCATATTAGGTCAATGAGGTCATCATCATTCCTGCCCCTTTGTTAGGTGCGATTTTTTACTTGTGTTTTTGACCCCCAAACATGTCCCTCTTTCTGACTGTGGCCATTTTTGTTTAATAGTTTCCTATTGCCATATTTGATAATTAGGGCCATGTAGCCATATTAGAAAACAAAAAAAGCCTAAAAGGATGGGACTTTAAAAGTGACTGGCAAACCAATGAGTCAGAAATCCAAAAAATAATTTATTAAATATACAAATGTACATAAAATATGACAGTATACATATGTTACAAATCCATATAAAGGTTGATGGATATAATGCTTGTAAGCGTGGCTCCCAAAACTTGACCCAACGTTTCTGGCGCATTAGCCCTTCTTCAGGGGTATTTATTCAAGTGTCTAGACTCTAGAGCCAAAACATATCCAAAGCAGAATCCACCTGTCATATGTAACTGCCACACCCAAAATAAAAACAACAGGTGAGCAAACTGGTCAGCTCACACACACGAGTGTTCCAACGAGGATCCAAAGTGTCCACCCAAATAGAGCATCCGCATGAGGAAAGGATCAGTAATTGAAATACTAAAGATATATAGAGTTCAATACTGAGCGTCTCACATAAACCCAGAGGGTGAAAGAAAAGTCCTCAGGTACACGGAGTATGCCTGTGGTGGACTCCCATACATAAGTGTTCTAATGAGGATTCCAAATGTTTATCCAGATGAAGAATCTCCGCATATGAGGAGGTTGGTGATAACTGCAATTGAAATGGAGAGGATCCAATGTTAAGTACCTCACATATAGCCAGAGGAAAGGAGTAATTTAGAGTAATATAGATCCTCTGGTGGTGAAGCCGTTGCCGCACTTTTCGTGCGGCGACGGCTTCACCACCACAGGATCTATTTTGTCTGCCAGGAAGTTCAGGGTCACTCCCTGCACCATAGGATTACTCCTTTCCTCTGGCTATATGTGAGGTACTTAACCACTTCCATACAGGGCACTTAAACACCTTCCTGCCCAGACAAATTTTCAGCTTTCTGCGCTGTTGCACTTTGAATGACAATTGCGCGGTCATGCTACACTGTACCCAAACAAAATTTTTATCATTTTTTCCCCACAAATAGAGCTTTCTTTTGGTGGTATTTGATCACCTCTGGGATTTTTATTTTCTGCAAAAAAAAAAAAAAAAGACCAAAAATTTTGAAAAAAAAAGTATTTTTTTTGTTTCAGTTACAACACTTTTTAAATAAGTACGTTTTCTCCTTCACTGATGGGGCTGCACTGACGGGCACCGATGAGGTGGCATCAATGAGGTGGCACTGATGAGGTGGCATTGATGGGCACTGATGATGGGCACTAATATGCGGCACTGATAGGTGGAACGGATAATCGGCACGGATGGGCACGGATAGGCGGCTCAGATGGGCACGGATAGGCGGCACAGATGGGCACGGATAGGCGGCACGTATGGGCGCTGATAGGCGGCACGTATGGGCACTGATAGGCGGCATGGATGGGCACTGATAGGCGGCACGGATGGGTACTGATAGGCGGCACGGATGGGCACTGATAGGCGGCACGGATGGGCACTGATAGGTGGCACGGATGGGCATGGATGGGCACTGATAGGTGGCACGGATGGGCATGGATGGGCACTGATAGGTGGCATGGGTGGGCACTGATAGACGGCACTGATGTACTGTAATGGATGCCAATCAGTGCCAAACAAAAATGCCTGCCAATCAGTGATGCCCATTGTGGGCACTGATTGGCATCCATTGTGGGCACTGATTGGCATCCATTAGGGGGCACTAACTGGCATCCCTGGTGGTCTAGGGTGGCATACCTGGTGCTGGCATCCCTGGTGGTCCAGTGGCATCCCTGGTGGTCCAGTGGGGGCATCCTCGGGGGGGCTGTGCTGATAATCGATCAGCACAAACCCCCTCTGTCAGAGGAGCAGCCGATCGGCTCTCCTCTACTCGCGTCTGACAGACGCGAGTGAGGAAAAGCCGATGACCGGCTTTTCCTGTTTACACTGTGATCAGCCGTGATTGGACACGGCTGATCACGTGGTAAAGAGTCTCCGTCGGAGACTCTTTACCTAGATCGGAGTTGCGGGGTGTCAGACTGACACCCTGCAGCAACGATCGCCGCGATGCGCGCCCCCGGGGGCGCGCAGCGGCTCAAAATTGTGAGGACGTCAAATGACGTCCTGTCAGGATTTTGCAACCACTTTGCCGACGTCAATCCGCTATAGGGCGGGCGGCAAGTGGTTAACATTGGATCCTCTCCATTTCAATTGCAGTTATCACCAACCTCCTCATGGTGGATTCTGCTTTGGATATGTTTTGGCTCTAGAGTCTAGACCAGTGATGGCCAATCTTGGCACCCCAGATGTTTTGGAACTACATTTCCCATGATGCTCATGCACTCTGCAGTGTAGCTGAGCATCATGGGAAATGTAGTTCCAAAACATCTGGGGTGCCAAGATTGGCCATCACTGGTCTAGACACTTGAATAAATACCCCTGAAGAAGGGCTAATGCGCCAGAAACGTTGGGTCAAGTTTTGGGAGCCACGCTTACAAGCATTATATCCATCAACCTTTATATGGATTTGTAACATATGTATACTGTCATATTTTATGTACGTTTGTATATTTAATAAATTATTTTTTGTATTTCTGACTCATTGGTTTGCCAGTCACATTAAAAGACCCATCCTTTTAGGGTTTTTTTTGTTTTCTATATCAACAGGGATGTGGTGACTGTCAAACAGTTTTGTGAATGAGGGGATATCTTTCTTTCATGTACCCATATTAGGTCAATGATGTCACCAGCATCCCTGCCCATTTGTTAGGTGCCGCTTTACCATCATTTTGACCCCTCCCCCGAAACACGTCTCTCTTTCTGACTGTAGAGGGCGGCTTCCATGTAGTGTAACTGGACATCTCTTATATCTCCCTATAGATTCCCAGTCATGTTTCCCCCTCTTTGTAGTTCTCTGGAACTGGAGCCCATTGGTTGTGGCTGGGGAATCCCCCGCTCTGCAGCCACACGTAAAACGTGGGAATGCTGATGACATCATTGACCTAATTAGGCCATGTGGCCATGTTAGGTTATTGATATGACCAGCATCCCACCACTTTACTATGTGCATCTTTTCCAGAATTATGTTAGGTCAAGTAGGTATGTAAGCAGGTGGTCAGCGGCAGAAAGGCCTTATTGTTAGGGATGGGTACCTGTTTGTTCAGGGACAGGTAGACTTTAGAAAAGACTGCTGGAACCAAGCTGGATGCTGTAGAAAAACCTAGGGAGCCTAGGGGCTGGTGCCTTCTGAAAAGGCTTGTCTGCCAGGTGGACTACCTGTGGCACGGTATAGCGATCATGGAGGTATCCCCCATAACAGAAACCCACATTTTTACAGAGCTTAAGGGAAGCCCTTGTTTGGCCTTCTTAGGTGATCAGAAAGAACTCCAAACCTGAATGTGTGTTCGATATTAAAGTGTCTTACTATTTAGGAAATAGAACTGTACAGCCTGGAGTGTGTTGTGCTGCTTTGTTCTCTTGCAAATTTGTCTACAAAGCAAGCACCTCCAGGTATATTACAAAAAAGAAACCCCCTAAACAGCTGCTATATAGGTGTCAAGCAAACCATTGTGACGTCATCACGCAATGCACAGAAGTGGAAGGCTGGTGGTGCATTACTCCTGAGAGGACTAGGTGTTCAATTTATAGTGCTGGGCTGTAAGTGTATTGACTTCTTATAAGGTTTTATTTAAGACGGTTATTCACCATGAGGATCCCTTCTTTCCGCTACATATACCCTATGATGGAGACTTCTAAGGAGGTTTAAAGAAAAAGGACTCTGTTGTTTCCATATAATTATGTATATTAAACTAGTGCTTTTCTCCCTACTCATTTATTCAAGGGGTTAAACCGATGAGTTTGTTTATCGCAAGCGGAGTGTTATGGTGAATAGAGCAATTTATGTTTTGAGGAGTGGTATTGAATATAGAGAGGTAAATTATTTTCCCTGCACACTTTTTATTTCTTCTTGCAGATTGAAGGGAATTTCCAGTTATTGTATTTTTTGATGGACAATGAATTGATTTAATTGCATGTTTCTATTTTTTTTATTGTTTTTAGCACTGCATATATTTACTTACCATCCAATTGTACCTGTCACAGATGTACATAAAGATAATAGCATACTAATACTAAGGCAGTGTGATTGTTTCAAGGACCACAATTTGACGATACTTGAACAAAAATTAGGTACATGGTCAAGTTGCCAGAAAAAAAACCTTTACTGCTCCAATGCCACAAAAAAAGCCCAGTGAGGCTTGTCAAGTTGTTGTTGGGCATATTGTAACCATTTTTTTGTGGCATTGGCGCAGTAAAGACTTCTTTCTGACAACTCAAACATGCAGCTCTTTTTTGTTCAAATATCATCGTATTGTGCTCCTTGAAACAACCACACCATCTTTTTTTCAGAGCAGCCTGTATTTCTTCTGAGGTTACCTGTGGGTTTTTCTTTGTATCCCGAACAATTCTTCTGGCAGTGGTGGCTGCAACCTTTCTTGGTCTTCCTGATCTTGGCTTGATATCAAGAGATCCCAGAATTTTCCACTTCTTAATAAGTGATTGAACAGTACTGACTGGCATATTGAAGGCTTTGGATATCTTTTTGATATCCTTTTACATCTTTTTTAAAGTTCCATTACCTTGTTATGCAGGTCTTTTGACAGTTCTTTTCTGCTCCCCATCCACGTGAGAGCTAACAAACTTGTTGACTATTTATACACACACTAATTGCAGTTTAAAAAGTCAAAGATGTTGGGGATTATCCTTTAATTGTTATTTTATGTCAATAAATTTTTATTGGGTTTTACAAGATACAAGAAATAAAATACATATATCTTATAATTTCACATCAATGTAGATGACAAAAGCATTTGTCCAGGAATACAGGTATGAATGTATATTGCATAATATTGCTGTGAAATATTAAGTGGCATATCGTTAAACCATTTATCAGACCACCCCAGTGGGTGCAAACTGTGGTCTGAAATAACTGAACCTGTACAGCTTAATGTGGATTCTCTAAACAGTGTTATTGAAAATCACCAACATATTGCGTATCTACTCAATTTATATTACTATCAAAGGTGTTTATGCATTCACTTCGATAATCATCTTTTATAGAAATATTTAGGGTTAGAGAACTTGGACAGGGAAAAATAATAAGTAGAACTAAAGTAAAAGAAACGGAGGTAAAAGGAACGGAACAGCGGAACCAGCACAAGATGCAAATTATAGCTACCGAGCAGTGTCATCAATATACTTCATTGTATGCTCTTCTTCCAACAGACAGAATGAGGGCCCAAAAAGAATCAGCGAAGGTGTCTATTATAGGACTTGCACCACTCCATCCACGGGTTCCATTGTGGATAGAAATCTGCATATCTGCCTTCTATAGATGCTAACATGCTTTCATATGTGTAATGGATGGATAACGTTCGAATGACTTCTCCTACCCTGGGTGTATCTGGGGTCCTCCAAAGTCTAAGTATGACTAATTTAGCAGCTAGAAGTAAATGTATCGTAAACTTCCTGAGGAAAGGCGGGATATCTTCTATGCCTAAGTGTAAAATGGCTAGTGATGGAGAGGGAATTATATGCAGGCCTGTGACCTGTTGAAGAATTAGGAATACGCTAGACCAGAATTTAGCTAATTTCCCACAGGACCATAGGATATGTGATAGCGTTCCCACCTGTGTACATTGCCTCCAGCACAATGGGGATGTGTGTGGATCGAATTTGGCTATCCTGGATGGCGTTAGGTACCATCTATGCGTAACTTTGTGAGCTAGCTCCCAAAGGTTCGCACACTTAGTAGCTGAGTGAGTATATTGGAGGGCTCTGACCCACTGATCAGCTGTATATGAGGTTTCCAGCTCTCTCTCCCAGACCAGTATTGAGTTAGATTTCTCAAACACCAATTTATCATTCAAGAAGTTGTAAAAAAGTGAAATACCCCCTCTACGGCTAATTTTTGAAGTGATAAATGTGTGTAATTTCCAGAACAATTTATATGTTCTAAAGTGGCCTTTTTTAAGGAATGAAATCACTCTGAAATAGTTGAATTGTTCAGAGGCCGGGAGATTAAATTCTTGTTGTGCGAGAGGGAAAGACTTCAAAGTGTCATTCGAATAAAGGTCCGAGACCCAATGAAGTCCTCCCACGATCCATTTATTAAGATTTAGTTCAGGTATTAGTAGTGCTATGGTGTTGATGGGTACTTCAATGGCGATGTTAGGTGCTAAGGTGGTCCTGGTCAGCACTAGTTGCTTCCAGGCAACTAGGGTTGCTGTCATTGGTGGGGACAGGTACTTATATTTGGTTCTAGCAAGGGGATAGGCAAGCAGAAATTCTTTCAAATTTCCATTAGGTATTAAGGATTGTTCTATGAGACCCCATAGTGGCAAGGGCTGGATGTTAAACCACCCCCTAATCTGTGCTAGTATTGCCGCTTTGTGGTAGTCAGAGAAATCTGGTACGCCCGCCCCCCCTGCCCTTTTGTGTTTTCTAAGTTTGGAGAAAGTGCACCTCGCCTTCTTACCTTGCCAAAGAAAACCCGAAAGCATTTTTTGTAAACCGCTAAAGAAAGTTTTGGGAATCGGAACAGGGACTGTCCGAAAGATGTATAGGATTTGGGCTAGAATCTGCATTTTGAAAGCCGCCAGTCGACCTGTCCATGATAATATATGTTTGCTCAGTATACCTAGCCTATCCGATATTTGTGTTATCAATGGTTGGTAGTTGGCTTTATATAGTTGTTCAGGGTGAGAGGTGAGCCGGATCCCCAGGTAGCTTATGGCATAACTCGACCAGATATATGGGTAATTGGATTGTAATGTAGTTTTGTCGTGATGGGGCACCCCCAAATCCAGAATATAAGATTTAGATTCATTCGACTTGTAATAAGATATTTGGCTATATTCCTGAAGTACTTGCGAGACCTTTTCCAAGGAAGTTATTGGATTGGTAAGCATTAGAATCACGTCATCAGCAAAAAGGCTGATGACATGTTTTTTATTGTTGATTGTGAAACCCTGTATCTCTGATGTCTGTCTGATGCGAGCTGCAAGTGGCTCCATCAGGAGATCTTTAATTGTTATTTTAACCTGTGTGTGTCACCTTGTGTGTCTGTACCAGGGCCAAACATTCCAGGGGATGAAAACTTTTAATCAGGGCCATTTTGGTAAATTCTGTTATCATTATGATTTAAAAAGGAGCCAAACAACTATGTGATAATAAATGGCTTCATATGATCACTATAAAAGACAGGTTTTTGGCATGGTCAGTCATATTTTTAATATTAATGCTACAACTTCAAGTTTTCTGCCAGGGTATGCAAATTTTTGAGCACAACTGTATATACTGTGTGTATATATATATATATATGTATATATATATATATATATATATATATATAATATTATAACTATATATATATATATATATATATTATATTATATAGTGTGACCATTTTATTCCCAGAATGGACTGTAAAAAAAAAAAAGTTTGCTTACCTATACAATAGTGGCTAATTTTTTCTGCCAACAGCGCAACGCACACATGTGTTATTGTTAGAAATTCTGTATATAGCCCTACAGAACAGACATTGCACAGTCCACATGGGCTTTGCTGCTTAAAGGAGTTGTAAAGGCAAAAGTTTTTTTTCTACCTTAATGAATTCTTTGCATTAAGATAAAAAAACTTGTTTGTGTAGCAGGTCCCCCAGCACCCCCTAATACTTTTTTTTTTTTTCCAAATAATTTTTATTAGATTTTGCAGGTTTACAGAAAATCGGAAAAATCAGAAGCAGTGAATAATGTTAAACACTTTGTGCGCAATATACATTGAAGCGATGAGTGATGGGACAATAGCCACAAAATAATAACCAAAAAGATACTGTGTTGAGGCAGACTGGACTGTCAAGCCCTAAAGCCGTATGAAGGCATGTTAGGTCCAGCTGCTTGTAGTGAAGTAAATTTAACAATTTTAACAATTTCAACAAATTTAACAACTGTTAAGTGAGGGGTAGGGCATGAAGATTACCCTGAAAGGACGGGAAATGGGGTAGGCCTATGAAGTAAGCTCCAGGGTCATGTAAGGGACACCAGCCGAGGCCGGCCTCCAATCCACTCACCCCTCAACGGGATCTAGCTGTGAGAGATCGGGGGCCCCAATTGGGTGTGTAGGTTTCGCAAGGCAGAGCTGGTGTATTAAAAAACATATGTGAGTCTTATTAGGGAGGGTAGTTTTGCCAAAGCTAGTTGGTGGGGGGAAGGGGGATCCAGTGGTCTATCAGGGGCATGTTTTTGTACTCAACCAGGTAATCTGCAATTAATGGTGAGTTTTGGGGAGCGTTTAAACAAAAGTGCCCACGAGTATGGGGACTAAGGGGGTGTAGAGGCGGGGAAAAGGGGAGGCGGGGAGGAGGGTAGGCAATAGCGAGCTATGGGGTCGGTCCTGTTGGGGGGAGCACGTCAAGAGGGCATGGAAGAGTGGCATGTGGAGGGCGATTGTGTGGTAGTGTCTCTGTAATGTATCCAACACGCCCAGGTGTCAGTGAATTTAGTAGGGTTGTCATGAGCCTGGAATATGAGCTTTTCCATTTCTGCGGTCTTGTCAACCCTTCGGGCCCCAGCACCCCCTAATACTTACCCTGAGCCCCTTCTCTATCCAGCGATGTCCACGATTCCCTCGGCTATCCGAGACTCTCCTCCTGATTGACTGGGGCACAACCATGGCGCCATTGGCTCCCACGGCTGTCAATCAAAAGTCAGTTAGCCAATCAGGATAGAGAGGGGCGGGGCCGGGTTGGGGCCTGGGTCAGGGCTCCATGTCTAAATGGATACATGGAGCTCTGACTCGGCTCAGGTGCCCCCATAGTAAGTTGCAGGTCTATGGGGGCACTCATCAGGAGGGAGAGGCCGGGAGAAATGAAGAGGGACCTGAGAAGAGGAGGATCTAGACTGCTCTGTGCAAAACCAACTGAACAAAGGAGAAAAGTATGACATGTTTGTTATTTTATTTTTTAAGCAAGACTTTACAATCACTTTAACTGCAAACAGGAACAGGAAACTTTTATTATCAGGAAGAAGACATAGAGTATAGTCATAGATGCAGCTACAAACCTATAAAAACTGCCATCTATTGGCTGATGTAGTTGTTGCACAAAATATGAATGAAAATTGTAATTCAACAGGTATTTCTTCTACTACTCCGTAAAGATTGAGTCAACTGGTCTGTGGTCCAGGGAAGTGCAAGTTAGAACATGCTTGAGTGCAAATGGCTGTGTGACTCACCAACACAGTGCTATGCTGCAGATATTCGGGGAATTAAATTGTTACACCTCATATATATATATATATATATATATATATATATATATATATATATATATACACTCACCGTCCACTTTATTAGGTACACCTTGCTAGTACCGGGTTGGACCCCCTTTTGCCTTCAGAACTATTTTAATGGCATAGATTCCTCAAGGTGTTGGACACATTCCTCCAGATTTTGGTCCATAGTGACATGATAGCATCACACAGTTGCTTCAGATTTGTCGGCTGCACATCCATGATGCTAATCTCCCATTCCACCACATTCCAAGGGTGCTCTATTGGATTGAGATCTGGTGACTGTGGGAGTCATTGGGGTACAGTGACCTCATTGTCATGTTCAAGAAACCAGTGGTGAGATGATTTGAGCTTTGTGACATGGGGCATTATGCTGCTGGAAGGAGCCATCAGAAGATGGGGACTCTGTAGTCATAAAGGGATAGACATGGTCAGCAACAATACTTAGGTAGGCCATGGTGGTTAAACAATGCTCAATTGGTAGTAAGGGGCCCAAAGTGTGCCAAGAAAATCTCCCCAACACCATTACACCACCACCACCAGCCTGAACCGCGGTGATACAAGGCAGGATGGATCCATGATTTCATGTTGTTTACGACAAATTCTAATCCTACCATCTGAATGTCGCAGCTGAAATCGAAACTCGTCAGACCAGGCAACATTTTTCCAATCTTTTATTGTCCAATTTTGGTGAGCGATGTGCGAATTGTAGCCTTTTCCACCCTTTGCTGATATATATCTCAGCAATGGGGGAAAGAGGATTGCCAGTAATTACTTCTCCAGTTGTAAAGACTCGGGTACTCAGAAATTGTACCGCTAGATTATTTGAGAAACCACAATGTGGGTCAATTCTTCAGCATCTGCAACCTAAAAATAACGGTTAAATGAACTTGTGAGAGATGTTACATAACTCTACAGATCTTCTATTAAGTTGGTCGGAAACGTCTCATTGCATCTTCTACCAATTTAAGAGGAACATCACACAACGGTACAGACCTCATATCAAGTTACTCGTACAAAATAACTTTTCGGCAGTCGAGGCTCCGCAGTTCACTTCTGCTTTTATTGAGCGGTTTAAAGGCTGAACACTAAATATCATTTTATAGAATTCGTTTTTATGAAACTCTGGGAAGAAGTCTAGTGGTCTGGGCAGTTCAGAATTCAACCTTTTGGGAAAAAAAGGCGAGAAAATGTCAAGGACAGTGAGGTTATTTTAAAAAGTATCCTTATTGATATTCTTTAAGAAGGCGGCTGGATTTCAGTTATCTAGTGTCTGTTGACAGAACTAGTCAGGTTTTGTTTGTTTTTTTGGTTTGAAACGTGTCAATAAGTTGAGGTTGGACTTTCAACGTTGGATTTATAATCATCTGGGGTGTGCATGTGCTGTTTGTGTGTCTAAATTCCCTTGGGCAGAACAGCAGCTTAGAAGCCCAACTCTGGGATCACTGCCTATTGATCTTGTGAAGCACATCTGCCCATCCACAAAGCCATCTACTTTTTTTAGTTTGCTTGCTGCAAAAATTTGAAACTTGGTATATTTCTTCCCGTGGCATCATTCTTGAGCCTACGATGTCCCTGCTATCCCTAAATATCTATTGGAGGGTCTTCGCAGCTGTGCCACGGAATTGCCTTCTTTTGTTTGAACATGGGGTTCTATGTTTCCTGGCAAAGGCCTTCTGGTTCTTGGGTAGTGTTGTGGGTGGAGTAGTGTGGGAGGTGGAGCATCGGACAGGGCAGGTGGGCTTAACATATTGGCATTATAATAATCCCACCCACAAGATTTTGTACACCAATGGGATTATATCAAAACCAGAGCAGTGAGAACTAGACAGAGGTGGTGAGGGGTCTGGTCTCCGTGAGGATAATGTGTGGGCAAACATGTCCAAACCTGGAAACTCTTCGTATTTCATTGGGTTTCCAGGCTGAAAGTCCACTTATTATAACAATTGCAAGTTTGTTGCCCACAAATGATCACAGTTGCCTGCATTTTGTCACAATTGTTAGTTGCTAGGTGTACCTATTTGTTGCCCACATATTATCCCAGTTGCCCATTTGTTGCCTGCATATTATCAGAATTGCCAAATAGTTGCCTGCATATTGTCACATTTGCCCATTTGTTACCCACATAGTGTGACAATTGCCCGTTGGTTGTACAGCAGATTGCCAGGGTTACCGATTTGTTGCCCACATATTATCCCTATTGCCCGTTTGTTGCCCGCATATTAGCAGAACTGCCCATTTGTTTCCCTCACATTATCACAATTGCCCATTTGTCGCCCAAATTTTATCAAAATTGCCCATATTGTGCCATCATATTATCAGTATTGCCTGTTAGTTGCCTGCATATTGTCACATTTGCCGATTTTTTTGCCCACATAGTGTGACGATTGCTAGTCTGCTGCCCAGCAGGTTGCCAGGGTTACCTATTTGTTGCCCACATATTATCCCAATTGCCCATTTGTTGCCCACAAATGATCACAGTTGATCTGCATATTATGCAATATTTGTCGTCTGAATTTTATATTACCTTTTAGTTGCCTGCATATTGTCACATTCACCCATTTATTACCCACATAGTGTGACGATTGCAAGTTTGCCGCCCAACAGATTGCCAGGATTACGCTTTTTGTTGCCTTTTTGGGTAACAAACAGCACGTTTTTTAAAACTCGTGTTTTGCCGTGATCGCGTCATGCGGCGATCAAAGCAGAATTGCATCGCGTTTGGGGTGCCATTGAAAAATAATGGCACCCAAAATTGCGCCACGCGTTCTGCTCTGTTTTGGGATCACAGGGCAAAAATCGCAGCGATTCTTCCCGTGATGCCAAATGGCGAGATGTGAACGGGGGGCCTATAAGAGTCCAAGATCATTTAATGATAGAATAGATGCATAGCAGAATCTATTTGACGCATTTCGGGGGGAAAAATGCATACCCTGGCGCAATGGTTGGCTGGTCTGTACAGCAAGAAACATCCAGACATTACTGTTTTTGCCCGCCCGCAAACAGTTAAAAGTTTTGGTATTTTTTTTTTTTTTTTTAGGAAATACTTTATCTGCGCCTTTCAATGTTCTCTGTATGAAAAGTTTACCTTTTATTTTTCATTATTATCTCTATTTTGATGTCATCTGACTGGAAAAGCACTTGACTTCGCAGAACAAAATATTCATGAAGCATTATGCATTGCTCACGCACCATAAATCTCTCTTCATTCACCGTTTTATCACGCACGGTATAAATTCCCACCTCCCCTCTTCCCCTTTTTTTTCGATATCTCGCCACCATCGCCGGCCTCCCCTTTCAGCGGAAGCGCGGTCCCCCCCCGGCTGTAATTTATAAGGCAGATACAGTTTGATGGTTTTCGTAAAGTGCCTGTTTTTTCGGATGTGCTATTTTTCAGCGGCGCGCTCGGCGCCTCGCTAACCTAGTTATGCGTTTTGTGTATAAAGACTTATGCCCGGAGCTCGGCACATAATGCAGTTATAAAGTATCACTGCCGATTATTACCGTCTCCTTCCGTAGTGTCATCCCTCAGCCGAATGGGAAGCGGGATTCCATAAACAACGCTCTGACATATCACCACCCCTGCAGGAGATCCATCAGAACTTTGCCTAGGAGAGGATGACATTGTATTATTCTCTATCTTAAGGACCCCTTGGTTGTCATTCGTCACCTTCCAATCACAGAACGACTGTGCGATGTATTCAGTCTGAAATGATCGGCCCCCGAACGTGCAAGGTGAGAGGGTCTGGAGGAGCTTTGCAGCATGAGATTATAAGCCCTAGTCTATAAATTGAGGGGGGGGGGGGTTGATATTCGATGATGGGCAAAGTGTAGTCACCATAGCAACCAGACGATAGGCAAGGTGCAGTCACTATAACAACCGGATGATGGGCAAAGTGCAGCCCCCATAGCAACCAGGTGATAGGAAAATTGCATTCAAAATAACAACCAGATGATAGGCAATGTGAAGTCACCATAGCAACCAGATGATGGGCACAGTGCAGTCACCATAGAATGATGGGCAAAGTGCAGTCACTATAGCAACCACATGATAGGCAATGATAGGCAAAGTGAAGTCACCATAGCAACCAGATAATGGACAAAGTGCAGTCACCATAGCAATCAGATGATAGGCAATGATAGGCAAAGTGCAGTCACCATAGCAGTCGGATGATGGGCAAAGTGCAGTCACTAAAGCAGCCGGATGATGGACAGTGCAGTCAGCATAGCAACCGGATAAGGGGAAAATGCAGTCACCATAGCAACCGGATAAGGGGAGAAGTGCAGTCACCATAGCAACCGGATGATGGGCAAAGTGCAGTCACCATAGCAACTGGATGATGGGCAAAGTGCAGTCAGCATGATAACCAGATAATGGGCAAAGTGCAGTCACTGTAGCAACCAGATGATAGTCAATGATAGGCAAAGTGCAGTCACCATAGCAGCCAGGTGATGGGAAAAGTGCAGTCAACATAGCAGCCGGATGATGGCTGGACACAGTGCAGTCACCATAGCAACCGGATAAGGGGAAAAATGCAGTCATCATAGCAACCAGATGATGGGCAAAGTGCAGTCACCATAACAACCAGATAATGGGAAAAGTGCAATCACCATAGCAACCAGATGATAGTCAATGATAGGCAAAGTGTAGTCACCATAGCAGCCAGGTGATGGGCAAAGAGCAGTCAACATAGCAGCCGGATGATGGCTGTGCACAGTGCAGTCACCATAGCAACTGAATGATGGGCAAAGTGCACTCACTATAGCTGGCAGAGGATTGTCAAAATGCAGTCACCATAGCAACCAGATGATAGGCAATGATAGACAAAGTGCAGTCACCATAGCAGCCGGTGATGGACAAAGTGCAGTTATTCATAGCAACCAGATAATGAGAAAAGTGCAGTCATCATAGCACATCATCTGGTTGCCAAAGCATACAGATAATGATCAAAGTGCAGTTACTCATGGCAACTAGATGATAGGTAATGAGTAGCCATCCAGAGATACCAGATGATGGGCAACGTGCAGTCACCATAGTCTTCAGATGATGAGCAAAGTGCAGCCACCCACAGCAACCAAATGATGGGCAGTCACTGATGTCAAGCAGGGGATTGGCAATGTGCCGTCACCATAGCAACCAGATGATGGGCAATGTGCCGTCACCATAGCAACCAGATGATGGGCAAAGTGCTGTCACCATAACTACCAGATTATGGGCAAAGTGCAGTCAGTATAGCTACCAGATGATGAGCAAAGTGCAGTCACCATAGCTACAAGATGATGAGAAAAGTCACCATAGCTACCAGATGATGAGCAAAGTGCAGTCACCATAGCTACCAGATAATGGGCAAAGTGCAGTCACCATAGCAACCAGATGATAGGCAATGTGCCGTCATCATAGCAACCAGATGATGAGCAAAGTGCAGTCACCATAGCAACTAGATGATGGGCAAAGTGCAGTCGCCATAACTACCAGATGATGGGCAAAGTCCAGTCACCATAATTACCAGATGATTGGCAAAGTGCAGTCACTATAGCTACCAGATGATGGGCAAAGTGCAGTCACTATAGCTACCAGATGATGAGCAAAGTGCAGTCACCATAGCTACCAGATGATGAGCAAAGTCACCATAGCTACCAGATGATGAGCAAAGTGCAGTCACCATAGCTACTAGATGATGGGCAAAGTGCAGTCACCATAGCTACCAGAGGATGAGCAAAGTGCAGTCACTATAGCTACCAGATGATGGGCAAAGTGCAGTCACCATAGCTACCAGATGATGAGCAAAGTGCAGTCACTATAGCTACCAGATGATGGACAAAGTGCAGTCACCATAGCTACCAGATGATGGGCAAAGTGCAGTCACTATAGCTACCAGATGATGGGCAAAGTGCAGTCACTATAGCTACCAGATGATGAGCAAAGTGCAGTCACCATAGCTACCAGATGATGAGCAAAGTCACCATAGCTACCAGATGATGAGCAAAGTGCAGTCACCATAGCTACCAGATGATGGGCAAAGTGCAGTCACCATAGCTACCAGATGATGAGCAAAGTGCAGTCACCATAGCTACCAGATGATGAGCAAAGTCACCATAGCTACCAGATGATGAGCAAAGTGCAGTCACCATAGCTACCAGATGATGGGCAAAGTGCAGTCACCATAGCTACCAGATGATGAGCAAAGTCACCATACCTACCAGATGATGGGCAAAGTGCAGTCACCATAGCAACCAGATGATGAGCAAAGTCACCATAGCTACCAGATGATGAGCAAAGTGCAGTCACCATAGCTACCAGATGATGAGCAAAGTGCAGTCACCATAGCTACCAGATGATGAGCAAAGTCACCATACCTACCAGATGATGGGCAAAGTGCAGTCACCATAGCAACCAGATGATGAGCAAAGTCACTATAGCTACCAGATGATGAGCAAAGTGCAGTCACCATAGCTACCAGATGATGAGCAAAGTTCAGCCATCTATAGCTACCGGATGATGAGCAAAGTTCAGCCATCTATAGCATACAAATAATGGGCAAATGGCAGTCATACATAGTAATGAGTGATGAGCAAAATTCAGTCTATTGTAACACCCAGATGATAGGCAAAGTTCTGTAACCCATAGCAAGCATATAATAAGATAAGTAAGGTGCAATCACCATAGCTGCCAGTTGATGAGCAAGGTACAATCGCCATAGCAACCATATGATAGACAGAGTGTAGTCACTGATGTCATCCAGAGGATGGGCAAAGTGCAGTCAACATATAGCAACCAGATGATAGCCGTGGTTTGGAATGAGAAGTCCCACGAGCTCATATAGGTCTGGTGGTTGGGTTTTTACAAAGTTTTGGCCATATAGTTTATCCTCTTCAATGCTTTCACATCACACATCATGATGAATCCCAACTGGCTGTGCAACCTGCTACATGAACAGCGCCTCCCTCTGGCCGGATCTCAGAACACGGCTGACTCTTTTTCTGCCTTCTCTGCTCCACTCTGATCAGATCCCTCTTATGATTGATTTTTTCTTCCATACCTCTCACTCCACTCTGAGCGGGGTGATCCATTCCTTGCATGCGCTGCGTCTCCAGGCCTGGCAATCCAAATTCAGCCATTCCTTTTGTTGACAGAGAAAGGAAGCAAAACGTAACAGGATTAAAATGTCATACCGAACAAAAGCATTTTATCTGTCTCTCATCCTTTAAAGATAACAACTCCCCCCACCCCATGATCATAGAAGACTGGATGACAATCACTTTTTGTTCTTTATGGCAATGCATCAAAGCTTTGTGTCTTGAAGCAAAACAATCGTCAATCGTAAAAAAAAAAGAAGAAAAACATATTTGGTATATCTCTGAGATCCATGCACATTCCCCCCATGGGTTATTCCTTTAAACACAACTGATAACTTATTGTGCGATTTAATATCTACAGTGGAGAAAATTATTGTTTAATCTCCTGCAGATTATGTAAATTTGTCCATTTACAAAGAAATGAAGGTCTATCATTTTTATCATAGGTGTATGTTATATGATAGCCACTTGCCGACCAGCTCATGTACATATACGTCGGCACTTTAAAGATGGATATCTCGGTAACGGCAGCAGCTGCTGTCACAACCGAGGTATCTGTCTTTTCAGTGAGCGGTCCTGTAAACGATAATGGTGGTCTCCGCAGCTGATTCGCCGTGAGATTACCGTTATCGGCGGCGGGATAGGGGTCCCCCTCCTGCCGCTCTCCCGCACCCTCCGCCGCTTACCGGAGCCGTCGGTAGCGGCGGAGGCGATCAGGTCCTTGTCCCTCTGTGATATGGATATGAGTGAGGGTAAGATGGCCCCCACACGTCTCCATACCATAGCAGGGAGGAAGCGACGTCAAAACGTCAGCTCCGCCCATACGTCTTAACCAGTTGTCTACCGCCCACCGTCAAATGACAGCGGGCGGAAGACTCTCTTGTTCTGACAGGACGTCATATGACGTCCTGCCTTTGAAAGCAGCTAGGGGGTGCGCGTCGCGTCGCTGGGGACCCGATGCGAGTGCCGGCGGTCGTGATGGCCGCCGGGCACCCGCGATTGCCCAGTAACCGAGCAGGACAGTGGATCTGTGTGTGTAAACACACAGATCCACGTCCTGTCAGGGAGAGAGGAGACCGATGGTGTGTCCCTTGTACATAGGGACAACCATCGGTCACCTCCCCCAGTCAGTCCCCTCCCCCCACAGTTAGAACACATCTAGGTAACACATTTAACCCCTTCCTCGCCCCTTATTGTTAACCCCTTCCCTGCCAGTCACATTTATACAGTAATCAATGCATTTTTATAGCAATGATCGCTGTATAAATGTGAATGGTCCCAAAAATGTGTCAAAAGTGTCCGATGTGTCCGCCGCAATATCGCAGTCACAATAAAAATCACAGATCGCCGCCATTACTAGTAAAAAAAAATAAAAAAATGCTATAAATCTATCCCCTATTTTGTATCTGCTATAACTTTTGTGTAAACCAATCAATATACGCTTATTGCGATTTTTTTTACCAAAAATATGTAGAAGAATACGTTTTGGCCTAAACTGAGGAAAATTTTAAAAAATAAATAAAAATTTATATTTATTATAGCAAAAAGTAAAAAATATTGTGTTTTTTATCAAACTTGGCACTTTATTTTTGTTTATAGCGCAAAAAATAAAAACCGCAGAGGTGATCAAATACCACCAAAAGGAAGCTATATTTGTGGGAAAAAAAGGACACAAATTTCATTTGGGAGCCAGGTCGCACGACCGCGCAATTGTCATTCAAAGTGTGACAGCGCTGAATGCTGAAAAATGGCTTGGGCAGGAAGGGGGTTTTCGTGCCCGGTAGGCAACTGGTTAAAGGGACATTTTTTTGTTGTCATTTTTTCAAATGACAATTTTTTTTGTTTTTATTGCATTTTAGTCTAAATATGAGATCTGAGGTCTTTTTGACCCCAGATCTCATATTTAAGAGGACCTGTCATGATTTTTTCTATTACAAGGGATGTTTACATTCCTTGTAATAAGAATAAAAGTGACCCATTTTTTTTTAAAACAGTATAAAAATAAATAAAATCAAGTAAAATAAATAAGAAAACAAAAATTTTTTTTTAAAGCGCCCCGTCCCGACGAGCTTGCGCGCAGAAGCGCGCAGAAGCGAAAGCATACGTGAGTAGCGCCCGCATATGAAACCGGTATTCAAACCACACAAGTGCAGTATCGCCGCGATCGTTAGAGTGAGAGAATTAATTCTAGCCCTAGACCTCCTCGGTAACTCAAAAGATGCAACCTATAGAATTTTTTAAACGTCGCCTATGGAGATTTTTAAGGGTAAAAGTTTGTCGCCATTCCACGAGCGGGCGCAATTTTGAAGCGTGACATGTTGGGTATCAATTTACTCGGCGTAACATTATCTTTCACAATATATAAAAAAAATTGGGCTAACTTTACTGTTGTCTTATTTTTAAATTCAAAAAAGTGTTTTTTTTCCAAAAAAAG
Organism: Rana muscosa; assembly: GCA_029206835.1. Lineage (NCBI taxonomy): Eukaryota > Metazoa > Chordata > Amphibia > Anura > Ranidae > Rana > Rana muscosa. Next base: position 31,628,447 of record CM055117.1, on the reverse strand, counting down.
TGCGCTTGTAAGACCGCTGCGCAAATACAATGTGAGAAAAAGTATTGAAATGACCGCCATTTTATTCTCTAGGGTGTTAGAAAAAAACACTATATAATGTTTGGGGGTTCTAAGTAATTTTCTAGTAAAAAAATATGTTTTAAACTTGTAAACACTGAGTCTGAAAAACAGGCAAGGTCCTTAAGTGGATAGAGACAGAATATCAACCAAAAATCCAGAAAAACAACACGTTATAAATTAAGTTACAGTTCAGTGAGTAAAATAAGTATTTGATCCCCAAGCAAAACATGACTTAAGCCCTGTACACACGATCGGTTTTACCGATGAAAACAGTCCGATGGACTTTTCTCATCGGACAAACCGATCGTGTATGGGCCCCATCGGTCTTTTTTCCATCGGTGAGAAAAAATAGAACATGTTTTAAATTTATCCGATGGAAAAAAAAAACTATAGCAAATTCCGATCGTCTGTGTGGAACTCCATTGGACAAAAAACCCACGCATGGTCAGAATCAAGTCGACGCATGCTCAGAAGCATTGAACTTCATTTTTCTCGGCTTGTCGGAGTGTTTTACGTCACCGCGTTTGGGACGGTCGGAATTTTGACTGATGGTGTGTAGGCAAGACTGATGGAAGTCAGATTCATCGAATTTCCGATGGAAAAATCCATCGGATTAGAATCCATAGAAAATCTGATCGTGTGTACGGGGCTTTAGTACTTGGTGGAGAAACCCTTGTTGGAAAGCACAGAGGTCAGACGTCTCTTGTAGTTGGTGATCAGGTTTGCACACATCTCAGGAGGGATTTTGCTCCACTCTCCTTTACAGATCTTCTCTAAATCCTTAAGGTTTCTTGGCTGTCTCTTGGCAACTCGAAGTTTCACCTTCCTCCACAAATTTTCTATAGGATTAAGGTCTGGAGACTGGCTAGGCCACACCGTGACCTTAATGTGCTTCCTCTTGAGTCACTCCATTGTTGCCTTGGCGGTATGTTTTGGGTCATTGTCATGCTGGAAGACCCATCCATGACCCATCTTCAGTGTTCTGGCTGAGGGAAGAAGGTTCTCATCCCAGATTTTACAATACATGGCCCCGTCCATTGGCCCCTCAATGCAGCAAAAGGTCGGCCTGTACCTTTAGCAGATAAACAGCCCCAAAGCATTATGTTTCCACCTCTGTGCTTCACTGTAGGGATGGTGTTTTTACGGTCATAGTCAGCATTTTTCTTCCTTCAAACACGGCGATTCGAGTTAATGCCAAAGAGTTCAATTTTGGTCTCATCTGACCACAGCACTTTTTCCCAGGACTTTTTGACCATTCTTCCAGAAGCGCATTTGTGAGGTCAGGCACTGATGTGGGTGAGAAGGCCTGGCTCATAGTCTCCGCTCTAATTCATCCCAAAGGTGTTCTATCAGGTTGAAGTCAGGACTCTGTGCAGGCCAGTCAAGTTCCTCCACCCCAAACTCACTCATCCATGTCTTTATGGACCTTGCTTTGTGCACTGGTCCAATTCATTTGGTGGAGGGGGGATTATAGTGTGGGGGTTGTTTTTCAGGGGTTGGGCTTGGCCCCTTAGTTCCAGTGAAGGGAACTCTTAAAGTGTCAACATACCGAGACATTTTGGACAATTTCATGCTCTCAAATTTGTGGAAACAGTTTGGGGATGGAGCCTTCCTGTTCCAACATTACTGCGCACCAGTGCACAAAGCAAGGTCCATAAAGACATGGATAAGGGAGTTTGGGGTGGAGGGACTTGACTGGCCTGCACAGAGTCCTGACCTCAACCCGATAGAACACCTTCAGGATGAATTAGTGCAGAGACTGCAAGCCAGACCTTCTCGTCCAACATCAGTGCCTTACCTCACAAATGGGCTTCTGGAAGAATGGTCAAACATTCCCATAGACACACTCCTAAACCTTGTGGACAGACTTCCCAGAAGAGTTGAAGCTGTTATAGCTGCAAGGGGCGGGCCAACTCAATATTGAACCCTACGACTAAGACTGGGATGCCATTAAAGTTCATGTGCGTGTAAAGACAGGTGTCCCAATACTTTTGACAATATAGTGTATGTTTTTATGTACTTAGCCAGAGTTCAGCTGAAAAGTTCACCTTGGTCAATAATATTCATAATTTTTATTGTTCTCAATATAAAGACTCAGATAAGGCAACAGGTCTAGAACATCGAGTCTGAACCAGTACATTCTAATTCTAGGTTCATCACCGCTACAATTCCAATTAAAATGTTTCCCTAATTGAAGTGAAAACATGACCCAGGTTAATCATAAAGCTTACTATTAAATTAATTTAATTACAAATTGATTAAAATGCCGTATAAAACAGCAAGTGTATTCCCAGTATAAGATCAGATATGGAGTATTTTTACCTGTGCTGGATTTCAGCCCCCTCTCTTCGGAAATCCTCTCGGCATGTTTATTTTTTGTTTTCCTCCATACAATTTTTTTCAGATGTCTTTTGGCCGGTCACATGATGTGTAGGATCCCTTTCACCTTGTGGGCGGCCCTAATGACGCGTGGAGCGTAGCTGACTTGATGGTATCAGTGATGTTCTCTGCATCATTGTACTGTGAGTTTTTGGGCCGCTTCTCTTCTGCCCCCCACTTGGTCCCAGCCTACCATCTAATTTGGAGGAGGTCTTCAGGAAGCTGCTGGCTCTTTTGGATTCTGCCGGCTGCTCTTCCGATGACTAGGCCCGCTCTCCTACTCCCTTCTGAATGAACGACCATGGGGTCGATTCACTAAGAGTCAAATAATGGCTAATCCTTTGCGGGAGTGTGTGACGTCACAAGGGGCAGGGTCTCCGGATGACGTCACCGGATGGCCACGCCCCATGGCTATATAAGAAATGGCAGACAGCGGGGCCCAACACAACGGTGGCAACCAGCGTCAGAGGAAGACCGTGTTTTTTTTTATTTTTAGCAGGCAGCGGCGGCGGACAAAGAAGACATCCTTGAAGAGAGAAGAGGGAGAAGAAAAACCAGAGGGAGAAGACAGCAGAGGGAGAAGACAGCGGAGGAAGAAGACAGCGGAGGGAGTAGACAGCGAAGGGAGAAGACAGCGGAGGGAGAAGACAGGGGAGGGAGAAGACAGGGGAGGGAGAAGACAGGGGAGGGAGAAGACAGGGGAGGGAGAAGACAGCGGAGGGAGAAGACAGCGGAGGGAGAAGACAGCGGAGGGAGAAGACAGCGGAGGGAGAAGACAGCGGAGGGAGAAGACAGGGGAGGGAGAAGACAGCGGAGGGAGAAGACAGCCGAGGGAGAAAACAGCGGAGGGAGAAGACAGGGGAGGGAGAAGACAGCGGAGGGAGAAGACAGCAGAGGGAGAAGACAGCGGAGGGAGAAGAAACCACCGGAGAGAGAAGAGGGAGAAGAAACACCAGAAGGAGAAGACAGCGGAGGGAGTAGACAGCGGAGGGAGTAGACAGCGGAGGGAGAAGACAGCGGAGGGAGTAGACAGCGAAGGGAGAAGACAGCGAAGGGAGAAGACAGCGGAGGGAGAAGACAGGGGAGGGAGAAGACAGGGGAGGGAGAAGACAGCGGAGGGAGAAGACAGGGGAGGGAGAAGACAGCGGAGGGAGAAGACAGCGGAGGGAGAAGAAACCACCGGAGAGAGAAGAGGCCAGAGGGAGAAGAAACACCAGAAGGAGAAGACAGCGGAGGGAGTAGACAGCGGAGAGAGTAGACAGCGGAGGGAGAAGACAGCGGAGGGAGAAGACAGCGGAGGGAGTAGACAGCGGAGGGAGAAGACAGCGGAGGGAGAAGACAGCGGAGGGAGTAGACAGCGGAGGGAGTAGACAGCGGAGGGAGTAGACAGCGGAGGGAGTAGACAGCGGAGGGAGAAGACAGCGGAGGGAGAAGACAGCGGAGGGAGAAGACAGCGGAGGGAGAAGACAGCGGAGGGAGAAGACAGCGGAGGGAGAAGAAACCACCAGAGAGAGAAGAGGGAGAAGAAACACCAGAAGGGGAAGACAGCGGAAAGAGAAGAAACCACCGGAAAGAGAAGAGGGAGAAGAAACACCAGAAGGAGAAGACAGCAGAGGGAGAAGACAGCGGAGGGAGAAGAAACCACCGGAGAGAAGAGGGAGAAGAAACACCAGAAGGAGAAGACAGCGGAGGGAGAAGACAGCGGAGGGAGAAGAAACCACCAGAGAGAAGAGGGAGAAGAAACACCAGAAGGAGAAGACAGCGGAGGGAGAAGACAGCGGAGGGAGAAGAAACCACCGGAAAGAGAAGAGGGAGAAGAAACACCAGAAGGAGAAGACAGCTGAGGAAGAAAACAGCGGAGGGAGAAGACAGCGGAGGGAAAAGAAACCACCGGAGAGAGAAGAGGGAAAAGAAACACCAGAGGGAGAAGAAAGCAGAGGGAGAAGACAGTGGAGGGAGAAGACAGCAGAGGGAAAAGGAACCACCATAGAAAGAATAGGGAGAAGAAACACCAGAAGGAGAAGGGGATTCTCGGCTAAAAGCCCGGCGGATGCCGGACCTTGCCGGAAAGAAGTCTCCCCCATGCGCGGGAGTGACGACATTGCGGCTCCAGCCACTCACAGCGCTGGAGCCGCGATACCCGGAAGACACGCCGAGGCAACATGTCATCTCCCTCGGCGTGGACCAGGTAAGTTACTGACGCCTCGTTCTAAGGTAAGTATTTCATAATGAGCTAGTATGCCTGCACACTAGCTCATTATGCCTTTTGCCTTACAGGTAGCCAAAAAAAAACAGTCAGCGGGTATACAACCGCTTTAAGAAAGGTTGTTAACCATTGAGTTTTGTCCCAGCATGCTTTTCAAAAATTGTGCCAGCTTATGTAGAGCTTCATTCTACTGGCATATGTACCATTCTTGGCTGCTCTATAGAACTGATGTGTCTTCCAAGGTCATTTCCTCCACCCTTCCTCCACTTAACACGCCCAGCAATAGTCGGCTTCAAGGTCATCTTCTGCCTCCATTCGTCCTCCATGGAGTTTTCGGTTGCCCGGTACAGTTAATTACACTAAAACCCGTGCAAATGATATTACTTTGGTCCGTCTCTTGATGGATATCTCAGGGCTGTCCTCACAAGGCGATGTTAATGGTATTTTTTATTAACTGATGACCTGTTGACTGGTATTAGAATATAGATTGCCTCCGCAAATCGGGTCAGTGTATGGAAGAAATAATTAAAGAGCAATTACTTTGGCAGCCTCCATGGCTTTTAATCAGGCTGAGATTTCTCTCTGTGGTCACTGAGAAGGCAGGCGAGGACAGACCTCCCAATGGGGACAGACCGTGAGAAAAAAAAAAAAACGGACAAAGGTTCCCGCATCATCCCAAAAAATAAAAATACAAGAAAATTTGTCTGAAATTCCATTTCAACCATTTGACCTCCAGGAGATTTAACCCTCCCCCACTTCATGATCAGACCATTTTTTGCAATACGGCACTGCATTACTGACAATTGTGCAGTCGTGGAACGCTGTACCCCAACAAAAGTTATGTCCTTTTTATCTCCACAAATAGAGCTTTATTTTGGTGGTATGTGATCACCACTGCTTTTTTTTTTTTTTTTTTTTTTTTTTTTTGCGCTATAAACAAAAGTTTTAAATAAAAAAATATATTTTTTACTTTCTGCTATAAAACATATCCAATAATTATTTATTTTTTTTAAAATCAAATTACTTTATCAATTTAGGCCAATATGTATTGTGCTAAATATTTTTCATAAAAAAATAAAAATAAATAAGTGTGTATTGATTGGTTTGCGCAAAAGTTATAGCGTCTACATACTATGGATTTTTTTTTTATTATTAGTATTAATATATAAAAAAAATATATATATATATATATATATATATATATATATATATTCCATAGTATGTAGACGCTCTAACTTTTGCGCAAACCAATCAATACACGCTTATTTTAAAAAAAAAATTATTAGTATTAATAATAATAAAAAAAAATATTCCATAGTATGTAGGCGCTATAACTTTTGCGCAAACCAATCAATACACGCTTACTTTTTTTTTTTTTTTTTTTTTACGAAAAATATGTAGCACAATACATATTGGCCTAAATTGATAAAGTAATTTGATTTAAAAATATATATATATATATAATTATTGTATATGTTTTATAGCAAAAAGTAAAAAATATTTTTTCTTTTTTTCAAAACTTTTGTTGATAGCGCAAAAAAAAAAAAAAAAAAAAAGCAGAGGTGATCAAATACCACCAAAAGAAAGCTCTATTTGTGGGAAAAAAAAGCACATAACTTTTGTGTGGAACACTGTACCCAAACAATTTTTTTTTTTGCGCTATCAACAAAAGTTTTGAAAAAAATAAATAAATAAATATATATATATATATATATATATATATATATATATACTGTACCGTATATACTCGAGTATAAGCCGAGTTTTTCAGCCCTTTTTTTAGGGCTGAAAGTATACCGCTCGGCTTATACTCGAGTCAGTACCTGAAAATCGTGAAATTCCGAGGCCGGCGTCCATAGTTTAAATCTAGCGCCTTTCTCCCTGTCCGTTCCGCGATAGGCGTTTCCAGCAAACACTGTGTTGAGTGTTGCACCTATCACGGAGGTCCTCTTGTCCGACGTCCGTGATTGGCGGAGCACTGAACACAGTGCCTGCTGGGAAACGGAGTCAGAGAATGAGAGGATCTCCGTGATAGGCGCAACACTCAACACAGTGTTTGCTGGAAACGCCTATCGCGGAAGGGACAGGGAGAACGGCGCGAGATTTGAACAATGGACACCGGCCGCGGAATTACAAGATTTTCAGGTACACTGACTCGGGCACAGGGAGGCTGCAATGGACACAGTAAGGGGGCACATTGAGGTGACAATGGGCACAGTGAGGTGGCAATGGGCAGTGAGGTGGCACAGTGAGATGGCAATGGGCACAGTAAGGGGGCACAGTGAGGTGACAATGGGCACAGTGAGGTGGCAATGGGCAGTGAGGTGGCAATGTGCACAGTGAGGTGGCAGAGTGAGATGGCAATGGGCACAGTAAGGTTGGGCAATTGGCACAGTGAGGTGGCAATGGGCACTTTTCCTCCCCTCGGCTTATACTCAAGTCAATAAGTTTTCCCAGTTTTTTGTGGTAAAAGTAGGTACCTCGGCTTATACTCGGGTCGGCTTATACTCGAGTATATATATATATATATATATTTTTTTTTTTTTACTTTCCGCTATAAAACATATCCAATAATTATTTATTTTTTTTAAATCAAATTACTTTATCAATATAGGCCAATATGTATTGTGCTACATATTTTTCGTAAAAATAAATAAATAAATAAGCGTGTATTGATTGGTTTGCGCAAAAGTTATAGCGTCTACATACTATGGAATATTTTTTTTATATTAGTATTATTTATTTATTTATTTTTGCATAAACATTTTATGAAATGTTTTTGAAAAAAATAAAAATACAACAAATACCAATGGAAAATACATACATTGTACAGTCACATAAATGGAGAATGATAAACCGAATAAGGCAAGAAATGAACAATATCTACTATAGGAACACGGATCTCTGCCTTCCCACAGTACAGTATAGTGTAAATATACAGCGGCAAGGCGACTCTCCTGGGAAAAATCACGAACCTGTACGTGATCCTGCATTTCTTGGCCTGGGGCGGTCCTCAGCTCAATGGTACCCTCATTCAGTAGATCCCCCAGCTCTTTAGTACCCCCATTAAGCAGGTCTCCAGTTTATTAGTGCCCTCATTCAGCAGATCCCCTGCTCAGTAGTACCCCCAGCTTTGCTGATCCCCTGCTCAGTAGTACCCCCAGCTTTGCTGATCCCCTGCTCAGTAGTACCCCCAGCTTTGCTGATCCCCTGCTCAGTCGTACCCCCAGCTTTGCTGATCCCCTGCTCAGTAGTACCCCCAGCTTTGCTGATCCCCTGCTCAGTAGTACCCCTAGCTTTGCTGATCCCCTGCTCAGTAGTACCCCCAGCTTTGCTGATCCCCCTGCTCAGTAGTACCCCCAGCTTTGCTGATCCCCCTGATCAGTAGTTACCCCCAGTTAGGATGACCACATTTAAACTACCATTCAGGGACACCACCCCTTTCCAAAAATCAGCTTGTGCTGTAACGAATCACAGCACAGTGATTGGAAACAAGTGGTGGGATTTATGATTTCTCCAATCACAAGCAGGGGGCGGGGCATAGGTGTGTGCAGCCTGTTGTATTAGGGTGTGCACTTGAAAGCTCAAAAACATGGTACTGATCTCTCTCTGTGTTCATTCTGAAAGGGAATGGGTCGGTAAATGAAATTACCCCTTCCCTCACTCATCCTGAAATATCATCTATGTGTGCCCACTACAGTAGCCAATGGGAAAGGAGGGAAGCCAGCCATGCTGTGGGAGGGGGCACCGGGCAGCAGGGGGAATCTTCACTGCAGGGAGTGATTAGGGTGTGCCTGGGCACACCTGGCACACCCTGTGTGCATGCCTATGGGGCGGGGATTGTGCTTTTCCAGACATTCCCTGCCAGGACAAGTACTGTGAGTGAGTAAAGTGGTGATGTGGCGGCCTTTTTTGGGGGCATCAGATTGTCCTGGGGGGTGGCTGTGTCAGTTTCATTCCGGGACACTGTATTGTCTTGGAATGAAGATGCCCCGGGACAGACCTGCAAAATGCGGGACTGTCCCGGGCAATCCAGGACACATGGTCACCCTAGGGGGTCACATGACTTGGTATAAGAAACACATATTGGGCAGAGGTAAAGACTCAGAGAGGGAGAGACAGACAGGTCACTGATCATAGAGGCTGTGGCGCGCAGGGGATGTGTGCTTCCATTCCATCGGGACCCAGTCCGCCAGTGCGGCGCTGCACCTCTGACACTCCTTACTTAGGGACAGGGCGGCTGCCGCCTGAGTTAGTTACATGCTGCAGACAGCAGACAGAGGCATCCCCTTGCATACAGTCACCACCGCACAGAAAACCTACATAGTGTGGAGACCAGCAGAAGACAGAGAGTATGGAAACCAGGGGCCAGGTGCCCTAGGCAGCTGCCTAGTTTGCCTAGTGGTAGCCCTGATTCCAAGATGCAATATTCTGCATTTGTCAAAAGAGACTGTGTGCTTATTGTTCTTGAACACCATTGAGTTTGATGGGTATTTACACTTCTCAGTCAAGTGTGTTAACTTGTTGCCGCCCACTTTAGCACCCACACACCACACATATGTGTCCATGGGCGGCAGAGGTTCCTGTGCTGAGGGCGTGCTATCGAAGACAGGTCCAGGTGCCTAGCAATGATTGGGAGGTGGCGGGTCTGGCTCCTAGTCATGTGACCATTGTGACAGCCAATCACAGTGTTCACATGATCAGGCAGACCTTCCTGTCTCCTGACTGTAATAACCATTTAAAGGGATGGCAGGACCAGGTGGGAAGGGGTTAAAGTGGACCAAGCATCACATATATTTTTTTTCCTGATAAGTACATGTAGGTTAATGAGGAACATCATTCCCCTTCCCTGCCCTGAGAGGGGGAACATACTTTTTCGAGAAATGCAGATGGACCTGGTTCTTGGCCCAAACTTCAACTGCCTGCAACCATGCATGGTGGTGTAGGCTCTTCAGGGTTAAGACAAGCAGTGAGGACGTGATGTATCACATACTAAGCATCTGTCAACCACCCTCCAACAACCTATCCCCTTGCAAATCACTTTTTAGTGGGGTGGCACAGTGCAAATGAGTCCTAAGAGTGGGGCTAAGTTCACATCTACGCATATGGGGAATGCATGCAAAATTGCATGTTTTTCTGATATGCTGAGAAACGCGTTGCCCTTTGGAAGACGTGCAGCCGTGCCAATAACAATTAATGGCACCGCTGCATGTCTCGTAAAGGGCAACACGTTTCTCTGCATGTCAGGAAAACATGCAATTTTGCCTGCATAGATGTGAACATCTTAAGACTCGTTTACCCTGTTGGTGTCAGAGAAGCTAGTAGACCAGACTGTGTGACTGCACAGAGGAGACCAAACGGATGTAGGTGAAAATATAATAATTTATTAAGATCAATGAACAAACACACAACCACCTCCAACAGAACACTGTGCAATAAATCAACCAATAAACAGTGACTATAGACAATATGTACAATAATGGGAGATACCAGAATCGTAGTAAAGCCAGGCCGAGGTCATACACAAGGGGATGTCAGCAGATGGGTAAGGAGGGGAGACAAACATGAACAGGGAGGGGACGGATGGGTAGGCTGCAGAGCAGGGATCCAAAGTACTCAGGAAACAGGACAGGTGACCGTGGTTATCAGGAGACAGGAGGGGCAGGTGCAGGATGGGCTCAGGATAGGGATCAGGTCGGATTGGGTCAGGTAGGATGCAGGCTCAAAGTCAGGATCGCAGGTTCTTGGTCATGGAGAGAGATACCAGGGCAAGGTGTGTTTGTACTTGCCGGGTATAAAATAGGAGGCCTGTAATTGGCTTCAAGTCACACCTGAGCGCAGGAAGAGCAGTTCGCTCCACACTGCCAGGATCCATCCGCTGGTGGAGACCAGTACTGCGTCCAAAGGATAATATAATACCAGCAGGGAGAAATTCTCCTGACAGTTCCACACTGAAAAAGAGTCAAGGGCTTCCTATTCGTAGGGTATTCTGACGTGTTTCACCCCGCCCGCCGGGGCTTCATCAGAGAGGCCATCTACCGCTCATACGTACACTCTGGTCCGGTTGGGAGTGCAGCGTTCCCCACGCTTATGGATTCTGTCACCACTGGATGAGTGAGAAAAACACCGGCACCCCTACTTCTGAGGACCAGGGGGTCTCCTATCACTCTGAGTTTCATTTCTGGTCACAGATAAATACACTATACTGTCAAGTATTGGGACGCCTGCCTTTACACGCACATGAACTTTAATGGCATCCCAGTCTTAGTCTGTAGGGTTCAATATTGAGTTGGCCCCGCCCTTTGCAGCTATAACAGCTTCAACTCTTCTGGTAAGGCTGTCCACAAGGTTTAGGAGGGTGTCTATGGGAATGTTTTGGACCAGTGCACAAAGCTTTGTGGAAACAGTTCGGGGGATGGCTCCTTCCTGTTCCAACATGACTGCACATCAGTGTACAAATCAAGGTCCATAAATACATGGATGAGTGAGTTTGGGGTGGAGGAACTTGACTGGCCTGCACAGAGTCCTGACCTCAACTCGGTAGAACACCTTTGGGATGAATTAGAGCGGAGATTGTGAGCCAGGACTTCTCGACCAACATCAGTGCCTGACCTCACAAATGCACTTCTGGAAGAATAGTCAAACATTCCCATAAACACACTCCTAAACCTTGTGGACGGCCTTCCCAGAAGAGTTGAAGCTGTTATAGCTGCAAAGGGTGGGCCAACTCAATGTTGAACCCTACGGACTAAGATTGGGATGCCGTTAAAGTTCATGTGTGTGTAAAGGCAGGTGTCCCAATACTTTTGACAATATAGTGTATATAGGATTGGAAACGTACCTTGTAAGCCATCAACTCCACTTTCCGAAAAAAAAAAAAAAAACGATTTCCGAAAACCTCCTTTAACATCACCGAAATCTTTTACTTCTGTTTAGTGTTCTCTAGCGCCATACTTTATAATTCACCCCAGGCCTCGTTATTAATCTAATCTAGTAATTAATATTTATTCTTATTATCTAATTAAACCCCCATCACCAGACAAAGAAAACAACAACAGGACAACAATCCAAGTCCTCAATTAACCTGCATGTGATTGCCGCCTTTTTCTTTTTTCTTTTTTTCCTTTTCAATAAATACCATTACTAAACATTTTTTGAAGTATTTGTTTGCCTGGGAAAGACTAATTGTCATCATTTTATAACGGTGACACTAATTTGTTGTACGCAGATGGCATTGAAAATAAATAATGCGCAGCAAATGGCATCGTTCTTGCCAGTCTGTAAAACACAGGCCTGTACTGTAAAGATACAATGTATACAGGATTGCCCCGAAGTAACATTTTCTGGGGATTGTATGCCGACACCAGAAAATCCCGCCCACCCTCCAGCACACAGCAGGTGATTGACAGCCTCAGCCGTGGTTGTTTCCTTATGAGACTGTGTAAATAGGGGTTTGTCCATTCCCTCTACTCAGGTCTCAGATTACACTCAGCTCATGCTTAAAGTGGTTGTCAACCTCTGAAATGAAAAATTAACAAAGCATACCCTTCTATAGTGTGTACTAGCCTCAATCCAAAGCACCGGGTGCGATTTCTCTCTCCTCTCTCCTCCCTCTGCTATCTGCATAAGTCACTTCTTATAGTCTATGCCAACATCAGAAAATCTCGCCCACCCTCCAGCACACAGCAGGTGATTGACAGCCTCAGCTATGTTTGTTTCCTTATGAGACTGTGTAAATGGGGGTTTGTCCATTCCCTCTACTCAGGTCTCAGATTACACTCAGCTCATGTTTAAAGTGGTTGTAAACCTCTGAAATTAAAAATGAATAAAGCATACCCTTCTATAGTGTGTACTCACCTCAACACAAAGCATCACGTGTGATTTCTGTCTGCTCTCTACTTCCTCTGCTATCTGCATCAGTCACTTTTGACAGTCTATGCCGACACCAGAGAATCCTGCCAACCTCCAGCACACAGCAGGTGATTGACATCCTCATAAGCTGTGGATTTTTCCCTTTGAGACTGTGTAAATGGGGGTTTGTCCATTCCGTCCACTCAGGTCTCAGATTACACTCAGCTCAAGCTTAAAGTGGCTGTAAACCTCTGAAATGAAAAATGAATAAAGCATACCCTTCTATAGTGTGTACTTGCCTCAATCGAAAGCACCGGTGTGATTTCCGTCTCCTCTCGCCTCCCTCTGCTATCTTCATAAGTCATTCTTACAGTCTATGCCGAAACCAGAAAATCCCACACTGTGCCATGCTCTGATGTCAGGGGGCACTGTGCCATGTAATGTTAGGGGGCACTGTGCCATGTAATGTCAGGGGGCACTGTGCCATGCTGTGATGTCAGGGGGCACTGTTGCTTTTACTTACTAATCTGGCTGTTTTTTCTCTCTGCTTTTCAGGGGAAAAGAAAGGGTCAGATCACTATTCCTATGTACACAGAGTTCTGTGTGTTTCTGTGAAATATGTACAATATATATATATAATCACGTGTGTTTGAGCTTCTGTTTGGGGTGCACACACCTATGGGGCACAGTGAGACATGGGCACAGTGAGGCATGGACACAGTGAGGCATCGGCACAGTGAGGTATGGACACAGTGAGGCATGGGACACAGTGAGGCATCGGCACAGTGAGGCATGGGCACAGTGAGGCATGGACACAGTGAGGCATCGGCACAGTGAGGTATGGACACAGTGAGGCATGGGACACAGTGAGGCATCGGCACAGTGAGGCATCGGCACAGTGAGGTATGGACACAGTGAGGCATGCACATGGACACAGTGAGGCATGGACACAGTGAGGCATGGACACAGTGAGGCATGGACACAGTGAGGCATGGGACACAGTGAGGCATCGGCACAGTGAGGCATGGGCACAGTGAGGCATGGACACAGTGAGGCATGGACACAGTGAGGCATGGGCACAGTGAGGCATCGGCACAGTGAGGTATGGACACAGTGAGGCATGGACACAGTGAGGCATTGGCACAGTGAGGTATGGGCACAGTGAGGCATGGACACAGTGAGGCATCGGCACAGTGAGGTATGGGCACAGTGAGGCATGGACACAGTGAGGCATGGACACAGTGAGGCATGGGCACAGTGAGGCATCGGCACAGTGAGGTATGGACACAGTGAGGCATGGACACAGTGAGGCATCGGCACAGTGAGGTATGGGCACAGTGAGGCATGGACACAGTGAGGCATGGACACAGTGAGGCATGGGCAAAGTGAGGCATCGGCACAGTGAGGTATGGACACAGTGAGGCATGGACACATTGAGGCATCGGCACAGTGAGGTATGGGCACAGTGAGGCATGGACACAGTGAGGCATCGGCACAGTGAGGTATGGGCACAGTGAGGCATGGACACAGTGAGGCATGGACACAGTGAGGCATGGGCACAGTGAGGCATCGGCACAGTGAGGTATGGACACAGTGAGGCATCGGCACAGTGAGGCATCGGCACAGTGAGGTATGGGCACAGTGAGGTATGGGCACAGTGAGGCATGGACACAGTGAGGCATGGACACAGTGAGGCATGGACACAGTGAGGCATGGGCACAGTGAGGCATTGGCACAGTAAGGTATGGACACAGTGAGGCATGGGCACAGTGAGGCATCGGCACAGTGAGGTATGGACACAGTGAGGCATGGACACAGTGAGGCATGGGCACAGTGAGGTATGGGCACAGTGAGGCATGGACACAGTGAGGCATCGGCACAGTGAGGTATGGACACAGTGAGGCACAGTGAGGCATGGACACAGTGAGGCACAGTGAGGCATGGGCACAGTGAGGCATGCAGATGGACACCCTAGGCTTATACTCGATTCAATAAGTTTTCCCATTTTTTTGTGGTAAAATTAGGTGCCTCAGCTTATATTGGAGTAGGCTTATACTCGAGTATATACAGTAATGCCGCATACACACGACCATTTTTCTCATCGGGAAAAATTACATTTTTTCTCTTTGACGAGAAAAACGACCGTCTGTGGGCTTTTGGTCATTTTTCCCGACGAGAAAAACTGCATTAATCACGACGAGAAAAATTAGAACATGCTCTAATTTTTCTCGTCGTGATTCACGGCATTTTTTTCCGCGGCAGTTTTCCATAGGGAAACACTGCCGGGGAGCCCACACACGGTCGGTTTTCTCGACCAAGAAAAAAAAATGACGGGAAAAACGGCCGTGTGTAGGGGAACAAGCCGTTCCTCGTTTTTCCCGTCGATTTTCTCGACGATGTTTTCACCGTTGAGAAAATCGATCGTGTGTACGCGGCATAATAGTTATCAGCTGGAAAAGCAAACTTTTTCAGAAATCATTCACCTTCACGAACGTTACACATTATTGAGAAACTTTCCAATCTGTAGGAAAATGTGAGATGGCAATCTTGTTCTAATTGGTAATGTAAGACTTGGAAACAATTAACACGTTTAGGGCAACTTTGCTACTTTAACATCAAGTGTGAAAATATCACCATTCACCTTTCCATTGCTCCTGCTGTCCCCCGGGACCTGTGTTGGAATTAGCAGGTTTCAATGATTTCCAACAAATCCGTCTGCAGATGGAGGAACCTGTTATTATACATTATACTCCGTACAAAACATCGGGTGAAGTATTTGTTTGCTTTGGAAAGACGACTAATTGTCATTATTTCTCACCGTTGACACAAATTTGTCACATGGGATTGAAAATAAAGAATATGTCATCGTCTTTGCCGGTTTGAAGACCCAATCCTATACTGTAAAGAAACAATGTATACATTATGGTCCCAACATATAGTCTAAGCCAGGGGTCTCCAAGGAAGTAGGCTTGTGCAATTCGTTTCGTAACGAATTGAAATTCGTCCGAATTTAGCAACTTTCGGACATTCGGAAGCATTCGAATTTCCGAACAAAGCAATTACGAATAAGACCGAATCCGAAATAAATTATACCGCAAATAGCGAATGCCCGAATGTCTTCGGCATAATTCGTTATGAAAAAGTTACGAATGTACGAATCCATACAAAGCACAATAACACTCACTCTGCTCTCTGCTTCTCCCACACCGTGCTGAACTCCCTCTCAAAATGGTGTACAGGGGCGGAGGTTATAGCCGCATGTAAAAAACAAAAGTAAAATACGAGATTTCGAATCCATTCAAAGCACAATAACACTCACTCTGCTCTGCTCTCTGCTCCTCCCTCACCGTGCTGAACCCTCTCAAAATGGTGTACAGGGGCGGAGGCTATAGCCGCATGTAAAAAACGAAAGTAAAATACGAGATTTCGAATCGTTACAAATAACCGCTATGTATTTAGAAAAGTACAAATCCATTCAAAGCACATTAGGCATAATAGGCAGCGTCGTTGTGAGAGAGACACGGAAAATTACGAATCAACGAACCCAAAAAAAGTTACGAAAGTAGGAGTTGTGTCCAGAATCAAGGAAAAACAACGTACTCTACCGAAAGTACGAATTATAAAGCAACAAAAAATTCAACGAAAAATGTCGCTTGCAAAAATACGAATGAGTCCGAACACGAAAAATCCCGTCTAGCAAAATTACGAATGATTACGAATCAACAGGACCGGAAAGAAACGAACCGAAACGGAACAAATTTTTCCGTTGTGCACAAGTCTACAAGGAAGAATTCTTCTCCATCGTTGGTGTCAGTCTGAGAAATTGTGCCCCATTGTTGGTGTCAGTGGGAGGATTTCCCCCACCATTGGTGTCAGTTGGAGGAATAGTTCCCCATCATTGGTGTTGGTGGAAGGAATTATGTCATTGTTGGTGTCAGTGGGAGGAATTTTGCCCCATTGTTGGTGTTAGTGGGAGGAATTGTGCCCCATTGTTGGTGTCAGTGGGAAGAATATTTCCCCATTGTTGGTGTCAGTGGAAGGAATTGTGCCCCATTGTTGGTGTCAGTGGGAGGAATTCCCCCACCATTGATGTCAGTTGGAGAAATAGTTCCCCATCATTGGTGTTGGTGGAAGGAATCCTGTCCAATTGTTGGTATCAGTAGGAGAAATAGTGCCCCATTGTTGGTGTCAGTGGAAGGAATTCTGCCCCATCATTGGTGTCTGTGGGAGGTATAGATGGAAGGAATAGTGTCCATTCATTGGGAGGAATGGTGCCTATTGGATAGTGTCAATAGGTGGAATAATGCCCCCATTGTTGGTGTCAGCCACAGGAGTTATGCCCCATTGTTGGTGTCAGCCATAGGAGTTATGCCCCATTGTTGGTGTCAGCCACAGGAGTTATGCCCCATTGTTGGCGTCAGCCACAGGAGTTATGCCCCATTGTTGGCGTCAGCCACAGGAGTTATGCCCCGTTGTTGGTGTCAGCAACAGGAGTTATGCCCCATTGTTGGCGTCAGCCACAGGAGTTATGCCCCATTGTTGGCGTCAGCCACAGGAGTTATGCCCCATTGTTGGCGTCAGCCACAGGAGTTATGCCCCATTGTTGGCGTCAGCCACAGGAGTTATGCCCCATTGTTGGCATCAGCCACAGGAGTTATGCCCCATTGTTGGTGCCAGTGGATGGAATAGTGCCCCACTGGTCAACTAAAGGCAAGCAAGGGACTGCATCTCACCCATGGGCTTCAGTTTGGAGCCCACTGGTCAAAGACACGAGGCAATTATGTAATACCTATTAGATTGTAAGCTCTTCTGAGCAGGGCCCTCTTACTCCTCTTGTATTGTATCTGTATTGTCTCCCTTTTATATTGTAAAGTGCTGCGTAAACTGTTGGTGCTATATAAATCCTGTATAATAATAACAATAGCTATAGAAGTAAGCTGAAAATGCCAAAAGTTTCAGAATTATCTTCAAATATATTACACATTAATGTGAAACATTCCAATCTAAAAGAAAACAATGAATTGCGATGTTATTTTAAACAGAATAGCAATGTTTGGAAACTAGGGCTGTGGAAATTAACTATTAATTCCTCGATTAATCGATTACGTTTTTTGATCAATCAAAATTCTTTTGATCGATCAAAATTTCGGGTCTTCAGGGAGTTCCGTCGGACATCCGGTGACGCCACAGACACCGGCGGGGCTTGCAGTGTCCATCTGAAGGGCTCCTTTGCTGTGCCTTCATATCTGCATGCCGGCGGGACCTTATTATCTGCCACACACAAGGGCTGTTACACTTCCCTCTATCACTTCCCTCTATCAACCTGGGATTCTACAGCCATCCACTGGGAGTTGTGATAGTTCCCTTCACGGGACATCTACATGCCGACGGACTGATGTTAGCCCCTCCTCATCTGGATTCAGCAGTGGTATCGTTGTACACATTTTTATACCAGTATCATACTTAGCTACATGTTTTTTTGACTGCTTTTGATACCGTTTGGTATTACTCGCACCATTTTTACAGTTTATGTAGCTACATCGATTTTATCTCCAGTGCAATATTTATTTTGTTACCTACTTGAAGACTATAAAAGTTTTAATGCTATTCCCATTGAGCGCTGCCTTTGTGTGTTTTTTGTATCCTGCTATCCATTTTTCCAGTGGTTGGTAGCTGCACTGGGAATTGGCCTGCAAGGAGATCAGCTAAAAGTAGTTGGATCTGTATGTGCGTTATAATGAATCAAAATTAGTTGATTAATCGATTTAAAAAAAAATTGATTAATCAAACACGAAAATTTAAATCAGTAACAGGCCTATTGGAAACATGTAACGCTTTAACCACTTCAGATCCACGCTATAGCCTGAAAGACGGCTGCAGTGCGGACCTGAACTGCCGGGTGGACGTCCCCAGGACGTCCTCTTGTTTACTTCCGCAATGTGCGCCAGTGGTGGTGCGCATCGCGGAAGAGCTGTGCCCGCTGTGTCACGCGGGTGCCGATGTGCCTGCCTGGCGGTCGCGATGTACGCCAGGTACCCGCGTTCGGCTGTCACAGAGCCAGGGACGTGGATCTCTGTGTGTAAACACAGAGATCCACGTCCTTCTAGGGAGAGGAGACCGATGGTGTGTCCCTTGTACATAGGGACACAGATCGGTCTCCTCCCCCAGTCGGTCCCCTCCCCCCACAGTAAGAATCACTCATGAGGGAACATATTTAACCCCTTCCCGCCCCCTAGTGGTTAACTCCTTCACTGCCAGTCACATTTATACAGTAATCAATGCATTTTTATAGCACTGTTCGCTGTATAAATGTGAATGGTCCCAAAAATGTGTCGAAAGTGTCCGATATGTCCGCCGCAATATCGCAGTCCTGACAAAAATTGCAGATCACCGATATTACTAGTGGAAAAAAATAAAAAATAAAAATGTCATAAATCTATCCCCTATTTTGTAGGCGCTATAACTTTTGCGCAAACCAATCAATAAACGCTTATTGCGATTATTTTTTTTACCAAAATATGTAGAAGAATACGTATCGGACTAAACTAAAAGAAAAAAAATGTAAAAAAAAAAATGGGATATTTATTATAGCAAAAAGTAAAAAATATTGTGTTTTTTTTTTCAAAATTGTCGCTATTTTTTTGTTTATAGCGCAAAAAAATAAAAACCGCAGAGGTGATCAAATACCACCAAAAGAAAGCTCTGTTTGTGGGGAAAAAATGATAAAAAGGTCATTTGGGTGCAGTGTTGTATGACCGCGCAATTGTCATTCAAAATGCGTCAGCGCTGAAAGCTGAAAATTGGTCTGGGCAGGAGGGGGGGGGGGGGGGGTTTAAGTGCCCAGTAAGGAAGTGGTTAAGGACACCTTCGCTCCTTTTAATAGATCAGGCAAGTTTGGAAGCATAGCCCATCACCTTTTTTCATTGCTCCTGCTGTCCCCTGAGAGATACATTGGAAATAATAGAAGTTGTGCCTTTCTGACTGATGCCTGACGAAGCTTTCTACAGCTTGGAGGGCTCTAAAGCATGGATTACACCAACTTTAACATTTGTTGAGCTCTTGTTTGCTTTGGAATTGTCATCATTTCATAATGGTGACATTCATTTGCTGGGCGCACGCGGCGGATATGCAGCAAATGGCATCAACCTGGCTTCCTGAAAGACATGAGCCTATACTGTAATAAGACAACGTATACATTATTGTCCCAACGTATTGTCTAAGTCGCCGGGCAATTATGTAATAATTATCTGTAAGCCAGAAAATCAATCACTTTCCGCATTAATTATCTCCAAGAACATTACTGAGAAACTTTCCAATCTGAATGAAAACGTGAGATCGCAATGTTATTACCGTCATCAGTAATGTCATGATGATCAGAAACATTTCACACTTTTAGGACACCTTTGCTCCTTTAACATGCCAAGTAACTGAAAATATCGCCATCCAACTTTTTCCATTGCTCCTGCTGTCCCCTGAGACCTACATGAGAGTGAATAGCCGTTGTACCTTTCTGATGCCCCACAAAGCTATCTGCAGATAGAGGACTCAGGGAGTACAGATACACTATATTACCAAAAGTATTGGGACGCCTGCCTTTACACACACGTGAATTTTAATGGTATCCCAGTCTTAGTCTGTAGGGTTCAATATTGAGTTGGCCCCACCATTTGCAGCTATAACAGCTTCAACTCTTCTGGGAAGGCCGTCCACAAGGTTTAGGAGTGTGTCTATGGGGAATGTTTTGGACCAGTGCACAAAGCAAGATTCATAAAGACATGGATGAGCGAGTTTGGGGTGGAGGAACTTGACTGGCCTGCACAGAGTCCTGACTTCAACGCGATAGAACACCTTTGGGATGAATTAGAGCGCAGACTGTGAGCCAGGTCTTCTCATCCACATTAGTGCCTGACCTCACAAATGTGCTTCTGGAAGAATGGTGAAACATCCCCATAGACACACTCCTAAACCTTGTGGACGGCCTTCCCAGAAGAGTTGAAGCTGTTATAGCTGCAAAGGGTGGACCAACTCAATATTGAACCCTACGGACTAAGACTGGGGTGCCATTAAAGTTCATGTGCGTGTAAAGGCAGGTGTCCCAATACTTTTGACAATATAGTGTATATAGGATTGGGAACGTACCTTGTAAGCCATCAACTTCACTTTCTCCAGTATAACAGCTTCAACTCTTCTGGGAAGGCTGTCCACAAGGTTTAGGAGTGTGTCTATGGAAATGTGTGACCATTCTTCCAGAGGTGCATTTGTGAGGTCAGGCACTGATGTTGGACGAGAAGGCCTCCGCTCAAATTCATCCCAAAGGTGTTCTAAAGGGTTGAGGTCAGGACTCTGTGCAGGCCAGTCAAGTTCCTCCACCCCAAACTTGCTCTTCCATGTCTTTATGGACCTTGTTTTGTGCACTGGTCTAAATCATTATGTGGAGGGGGGATTATGGTGTGGGCGTTGTTTTTCAGGGGTTGGGCTTGGCCCCCTAGTTCCAGTGATATGAATCCCTAAGGCAGTGTTTCTCAACTCCAGTCCTCAAGGCGCACCAACAGGTCATGTTTTCAGGATTTCCCTCAGATGAAACGGCTGTGGTAATTACTAAGGCAGCGAAACTGATCAAATCACCTGTGCAAAATAATGGAAAACCTGAAAACATGACCTGTTGGGGCGCCTTGAGGACTGGAGTTGAGAAACACTGCCCTAAGGCGTCAGCATACCAAGACATTTTGGACAATTTCATGCTCCCAACTTTGTGGGAACAGTTTGGGGTGGAGGAACTTGACTGGCCTGCACCTCAACCCAATGGACACCATTTTGTTGCATGTGCACATGGGTACTGCCCAACCTTCAGGTCCTGGCAGAGCCCATTTGCACATCTACACATCCACATGTGTTTTTCTGTGTATGTACAAAGACAGGGAAGGTTTTATACTTCCTTGGTGGCGGTCGTTGGGCACGCACGAGAAACCCAGCACATGTGCAGATGGCCGGGGAAACGCTCTCTCTCTCTCTCCCTCCTTTTTTCTTGTGTCTCTCTCTCCCCCCCCCCCTCTCTCTCCCTTTCCCCCTCTCTCTCTCTCTCTACCTCCTTTTTTCTTCTCTCTCTCTCTCTCTCTCTTCCTCCTTTTTTCTTCTTTCTCTCTCTCTCTCTCTTCCTCCTTTTTTCTTCTCTCTCTCTCTCTTCCTCCTTTTTTCT
The DNA here is from genome assembly GCA_029206835.1 of Rana muscosa. NCBI lineage: Eukaryota > Metazoa > Chordata > Amphibia > Anura > Ranidae > Rana > Rana muscosa. The sequence goes on along the minus strand of CM055117.1, from coordinate 31,606,755 downwards.
TGTCTCTCTCTCTTCCTCCTTTTTTCTTGTCTCTCGCTCTTCCCTCTCTCTCTCTCTTCTCCTTTTTCTTCTCTCTCTCTTCCTCCTTTTTTCTTCTCTCTCTCTCTTCTCCTTTTTTCTTGTCTCTCTCTCTCTTCCTCCTTTTTTCTTGTCTCTCTCTCTCTCTTCCTCCTTTTTTCTTGTGTCTCTCTCTCTTCCTCCTTTTTCTTCTCTCTCTCTCTTCCTCCTTTTTCTTCTCTCTCTCTCCTCTCTTCTCCCCTTTCTTCTCTCTCTCTCTCCCTCTCTCTCTCTCTCTTCCTCCTTTTTTCTTCTCTCTCTCTCTTCCTCCTTTTTTCTTCTCTCTCTCTCTCTTCCTCCTTTTTTTCTTCTCTCTCTCTCTCCTCTTCCTCCTTTTTTCTTCTCTCTCTCTCCTCCTTTTTTTCTTCTCTCTCTCTCTCTCTCTTCTCTCTTTTTTCTTCTCTCATCCCTCCCTCTTTTTTCTTCTCTCTCTCTCTCTTCCTCCTTTTTTCTTCTCTCTCTTTCCTCCTTTTTTTTCTCTCTCTCTCTCTTCCTCCTTTTTCTTCTCTCTCTCTCTTCCTCCCTTTTCTTCTCTCTCTCTCCCTCTCTCTCTCTCTTCCTCCTTTTTCTTCTCTCTCTCTTCCTCCTTTTTTCTTCTCTCTCTCTTCCTCCTTTTTTCTTCTCTCTCTCTCTTCCTCCTTTTTTCTTCTCTCTCTCTCTCTCTTCCTCCTTTTTTCTTCTCTCTCTCTCTCTTCCTCCTTTTTTCTTCTCTCTCTCTCTCTCTTCCTCCTTTTTTCTTCTCTCTCTCTCCCTCTTTTTTCTTGTCTCTCTCTCTCTTCCTCCTTTTTTCTTCTCTCTCTCTCTCTCTCTCTCTCTCTCTTCCTCTTTTTTTCTTGTCTCCCTCTCTCCCTCTCTCACTCTTCCTCCTTTTTTCTTCTCTCTCTCTCTCTCTCTTCCTGCTTTTTTCTTGTCTCTCTCTCTCTCTTCCTCCTTTTTTCTTGTCTCTCTCTCCTCTCTCTCTCTTCCTCCTTTTTTCTTCTCTCTCTCTCTCTCTCTTCCTCCTTTTTTCTTCTCTCTCTCTCTCTCTCTCCCTCTCTCTCTTCCTCCTTTTTCCTCTCTCTCTCTCTCTTCCTCATTTTTTTCTTCTCTCTCGCTCTCTCTTCCTCTTTTCTTCTCTCTCTCTCTCTCCCTCCCTTTTTCTTGTCTCTCTCTCTCTTCCTCCTTTTTTCTTCTCTCTCTCTCGCTTCCTCCTTTTTCTTGTCTCTCTCTCTCTCTTCCTCCTTTTTTCTTGTCTCTCTCTCCCTCACTCTCCTCTCTCTCCCTCTCCCCCTCTTTCTCCTCATTGGCTCACTGACTTTGAATGACAACAGCAGGAGCCAATGAGGAGGGAGAGTCCTGGACAGCCGAGGCTCTCATGCAACACTGCTGGATTGAGATGGGGCTCAGGTAAGTATTGGGGTGTCTGCTGCACACAGAAGGTTTTTATCTTAATGCATAGAATACTTTAGAACAACTTTAACCACTTCCTTACCGGGCCTAATTATGGCACTTCTCTCCTACATCCAAATATCATAATATTTTTGGCTAGAAAATGATTCAGAACCCCCAAACACTATATATGTTTTTTTATTTTTTAGCAGACACCCTAGGGAATAAAATGTCGGTCATTGCCAACTTTTTATCTCACACGGTATTTGCGCAATCATTTTTTGGGGAAAAAAAACGGTTTCATTAATTAAAAAATATTAAAACATTAGTTAGCCAAATGTTTTTGCATAATGTGAAAGATAAAGTTACGCCGAGTAAATAGATACCTAACATGTCACCCTTCAAAATTGCACACGCTCGTGGAATGGCGCCAAACTTCGGTACTTAAAAATCCTCATGGGCGACACTTTAAAACATTTTACTGGTTACATGTTTTGAGTTACAGAGGAGGTCTAGGGCTAGAATTATTGCTCTCGCTCTAACGTTCGCTGCGATACCTCACAGTGTGAAGAGAGTGTAAGAGCCACTCTCAGCTTAGACAACTGCAGCCAGAAACCCTACTGGGAAGCCATAGTCCGGTCTGAATAGTGTGTCCGGGTTCCAGGCAGTCTGAAACCCGGACACATGATTCCAAACCCGAACTGTCCGGGTGAATCCTGGACAGGTGGCAACCCTAGGGGCGTCCCCTCTCGCTGCCTGTAAGAACGATCAAGCGGCAGAACAGATCATGATCATGATCATGCACAGAATCGCCGGCTCTAAAAAGCCGAGATCTGAATGATGCCTGTAGCTGCACCCATCTTTCAGATATCCCGGCTCAAAGTCAAGAACGCCCTGGGACGCACCTTGGACGTGAAGTGGTTAAAGCGATACTAAAGTCTCCGTTTTTTTTTCTTGAAAAATTACAAACATGTTATACCTACCTCCTCTGTGCAGTTGGTTTTGCACAGAGCAACTCCAATCCTCCTCTTCTCAGGCGCTCCTGGCCCCTCCCTCCTGTCAAGTGCCCCCCCACCATTGGGGGATATTTATTATAGCAAAAAGTTCAAAATATTGCTTCTTTTATTTTTTTCAAAATTGCCGCTCTTCTTTTGTTTATAACGCAAAAAATAAAAACCGCAGATGTGCGCAAATACCACCGAAAGAAATCTCTATTTGTGGGGGGGGGGGGAAGGATGTTTTTGTATGGGTACAACGTCGCACAACTGCACAATTGTTATTTATAGCGTCGCAATGCTGTATCGCAAAAAAATGGCCTGGTCATTAAGGGGGAAAATACTTCCGGTCCTTAAGTGATTAAAATAACGCAGTGCCGTATCACAAAAAATGGTCTGGTCGTGGGGGGGGGGGGGGGGGGGTAAATATTCCAAGGCTGAAGTGGTTAAGAATTTGTAAACATTTGAGAAATTAATTTAAGTAATTGTGGAAACAATATAAAAAAAAAAGGTATTGATGTCCTGCTGCCGCTGAAATCTGGTGTTGCAGCACAACTTTCCAGACATGTACAGGGATCATGCGCGTCATAAGAGCCATGGGGGGAGGGGGGAGGAGGGGGGTAAGAAAGCTATTTATTCTATTACAGGCAAGGCACTTCAAATTATATGGAGACTCTTCAACCGCCCGGCCCCCAGATCCCAACCATTCCAGTAACCAGTCTCTCCCGGATCTTTATGTAATATTGTACATTACTGTCAGGAGGACTCATGTCTGGTGGTTGCTGCGTGATACCCATTAATGATTAATAAGCGGGATTTCTGGTAATAGTTATTAATGATCAGCCGGAGTAATAGATGATTAAAACGGTGAATTCTTTGCAGCGGGAGCCATTAATCCATTACTGGGCTCCCTCCATTTCAAGGTATAAGTGCCCGTCCGTCATTAAAGTCCAAAGTGAACTTCCAGCTTTAAAGGGTAACTCCACTTTCGTGCGTAAAAAAAATAGCAGATTTCGTTTATAAGCGTTTTTAAAGGTGACCTATTTTTTTACATTAGAAATCTCAAAAATGATGGGAAATTATGAAATTATGAAAAACCCATAAAAAATATAAAAAAAACCTGTAATTGCTTGCATTGCATTGTGGACAATCCACAACTTGTGGCAGGTGACGTGGCAAGTGGACAATCCACAACTTGTGGCAGGTGACGTGGCAAGTGGACAATCCACAACTTGTGGCAGGTGACGTGGCCAGGTGAAATGGCAGGTGACATGGCAAGTGGACAATTCACAACTTGTGGCAGGTGACGTGGCCAGGTGACATGGCCAGTGGACAATCCACAACTTGTGGCAGGTGACGTGGCCAGGTGAAATGGCAGGTGACATGGCAAGTGGACAATTCACAACTTGTGGCAGGTGACGTGGCCAGGTGACATGGCCAGTGGACAATCCACAACTTGTGGCAGGTGACGTGGCCAGGTGACGTGGCAGGTGACATGGCCAGTGGACAATCCACAACTTGTGGCAGGTGACGTGGCAAGTGGACAATTCACAACTTGTGGCAGGTGACGTGGCCAGGTGACATGGCCAGTGGACAATCCACAACTTGTGGCAGGTGACGTGGCCAGGTGAAATGGCAGGTGACATGGCAAGTGGACAATTCACAACTTGTGGCAGGTGACGTGGCCAGGTGACATGGCCAGTGGACAATCCACAACTTGTGGCAGGTGACGTGGCCAGGTGACGTGGCAGGTGACATGGCCAGTGGACAATCCACAACTTGTGGCAGGTGACGTGGCCAGGTGGACAATCCACAACTTGTGGCAAGTAATGTGGCAAGTGACACACTAAATACAAGTACACTGCTGCTCTCTCAGCTGCTGCTACTCACTCTGGATTCACAAAATGGCTGAAATGGTTAAATAATACTGTTTTTTGAGCTTAGGGAGAGTCTTATGAAGTTTCTTAACTAAATGCTTATAGACGCAAACGCGGTAAAACGCTGCTAAAATCGCGGCAAAACGGGCGTTTCTAAACTCCGGGTTCAGCCTTTAAAAACATGCGTTCAGCAGAGTTTGCACCGGCGTCTCATGTTCATGGGGCCTAATTATACTCAAGTCACCTTTTTGCGCCTGATCTCCCGGACTTTGGGGACCCGGTACCGACCGGCTGTAGGTCCCCTGGACCCCAAACTTTGCACACATGTAGCCCAACTCTTCCTCTACAAGTGTGAATAGGTTGTTGTCTGGGGGACCTACGGCCGGGGAGCACCGATATTTCAAAGCCGGGCACCCCTTCCATTGACTCCCATGTTAAAAGTCAGTCTAGTCATGGACACAGTGAGGCATAGGCACAGTGAGGCATGGGCACAGTGAGGCATGGACACAGTGAGACATGGGCACAGAGAGGCATGGGCACAGTGAGGCCCTGAATTGATCTGTCTTCCTAACACCTTTCTCTTCTCCTCATTTTGTGGATGTTCGTGCATAAAGAAATAAACTCTATGTTGGAGTTGACGCTGGTGTGGACCTTGGAGTTACTTGGGGCATAGAGACTTTTGTCCTTACATTCTAGGGACGGAAGCCAACACTGAAGGGAGTCTCGCTGCAAAGACCCATAAGTGAAACTAAGTGTGCTTAACTTCTGCAAACCAGGGGGTATGGGTATGGTGGAGACTATGCGCCTTCCTCTCCAGTGAACGAGCCAAAGAGTGGAGAGAGGAGGGTGGCATTGTTGCTACACAATGAAAGCAGTAGTAAAGTCCGCTTTATGACTTGTACCTACAGGTCTATACAAGTCTATAATAAGGCTAACTTTTAGGCCCCTTTCACATGGTCCGCCTGTCAGTTTTTTAGGCGGACCTGAACGGGCTCTCCGTGCACCTCTATGGAGCCACGGATGTCAGCGGTGACATGCCCGCTGACATCCGACCCGCTCCGATCCGCCAAAGTGTAACGGAGGAAAAGCCTATTTTACATCCGTCTGGCAGGTCGGATCGGATGACAACGGACGCTACGGTCCATCGTCATCCGATCCCCCATAGGGGAGAGCAGCGCTCTGACAGGTTGGTCCCTGCACAGTGTGCGGAGGCAGACCTGTCCTCTGCCTGTTTAATGGGGATCGATGGAGTGATCCCCGCTGAGCAAAGCTGAGCCCGCACACGGGCACGTCCGTGTGAAAGGGCCCTTAGGCAGTGGTGTATTTTGTTTTTGTGCTGCCCTAGGAAAGACTGAAATCAGCCCCCCCCCATCTAAATATCTCCCACCCCTTCCTTCTCAAGTAGGGGGTGAGAGAGAGGGGGTGAGAGAGAGGGGGTGCGAAAGGGGGGAGAGAGTTGAGAGAGAGGGGGGTGAGAGAGGGGAGAGGGTTGAGAGAGAGGGGGTGAGAGGGGGGTGAGAAAGAGGGCAGAGGGTTGAGAGTGGGGTGTGAAGGGGGTGAGAGGGTTGAGAGAGAGAGGGGGTGAGAGAGAGGGGGTGAGAGAGAGAGGGGGTGAGAAAGAGGGGAGAGGGTTGAGAGAGAGGGGATGAGAGAGTGGGTGAGATAGAGGGGAGAGGGTTGAGAGAGGGGTGTGAGGGGGGTGAGAGGGTTGAGAGAGAGAGAGGGTGAGAGAGGGGGGTGAGAAAGAGGGGAGAGGGTTGAGAGAGAGAGGGGGTGAGAGAGTGGGTGAGAGAGAGTGGGAGGGTTGAGAGAGAGAGAGGGGGTGAGAGAGAGGGGAGAGGGTTGAGACAGAGAGAGAGGGGGGTGGGGGTGAGAGAGAGGGGAGAGGGTTGAGAGAGGGGTGTGAGAGAGGTAAGGGGGTTGAGAGAGACAGGATGTGATAGAGAGGGGGGCTCCTCTATCCTCCCATACTACAACAATAGACTCTCCCACCCCCCCCCAAAAAAAAATACACCAGACGCTCACTATCCTGAAGCCCCCAGCTCTTTTTTACCAGCTGTGCAGGCAGATCACAGCACGGGACTCTGACCTGCTCTGCCAAGGGAGCTACTTCCGGAAATTGGAGGCTTTAGCCACCGACTCCTTCTATTTCTGCTTCGCTCCCCTGTCACCAAACGGTTAGTTCGTGGCTGCCCCCGGTGTCCCTCCTTTGGCGGGTGTCATCCGGGTGCGGTCCGCCACTGCTTCTCTGCAGTCTTTGTTGTGTCCCTTCTGCCTGGGGGCGGTGCCACCCCCCAGAAAATTGCTGCCCAAGCCAAATGCCTTGTTTGCCTCATAGTAGATACGCCCTTGCCTGTAGGTACAGTGAATATCTCCTAAACGTGTACCACTTAGGAGATATTCACATTTGTAGCAGCCGGTTACGTCACCGGAGCATGCGCATTGTGCTCTCAATGGATGGCATACTGGAGTATGCCATCCATTAAGAGCACCGTGCCGCGACCGTGACTTCATCACAGTCTGGCCATTCGAGTGGCTAGAGCCCGCAAACCCCAGAAGGGGTGAAGATGGAAGGCCATTTGAGTGGCTAGAGCCTACAAACCCCAGAAGGGGTGAAGATGGAAGGCCATTTGAGTGGCTAGAGCCCACAAACCCCAGAAGGGATGAAGATGGAAGGCCATTTAAGTGGCTAGAGCCCGCAAACCCCAGAAGGGGTGAAGATGGAAGGCCATTTGAGTGGCTAGAGCCCGCAAACCCCAGAAGGGGTGAAGATGGAAGGCCATTTAAGTGGCTAGAGCCCGCAAACCCCAGAAGGGGTGAAGATGGAAGGCCATTTGAGTGGCTAGAGCCTGCAAACCCTAAGGGGGTGAAGATGGAAGGCCATTTAAGTGGCTAGAGCGCGCAAACCCCTGAAGGGGTGAAGATGGAAGGCCATTTCAGTGGCTAGAGCCCGCAAACCCCAGAAGGGGTGAAGATGGAAGGCCATTTCAGTGGCTAGAGCCCGCAAACCCCAGAAGGGGTGAAGATGGAAGGCCATTTGAGTGGCTAGAGCCCGCAAACCCCAGAAGGGGTGAAGATGGAAGGCCATTTGAGTGGCTAGAGCCCGCAAACCCCAGAAGGGGTGAAGATGGAAGGCCATTTGAGTGGCTAGAGCCCGCAAACCCCAGAAGGGGTGAAGATGGAAGGCCATTTGAGTGGCTAGAGCCCGCAAACCCCAGGAGGGGTAAAGATGGAAGGCCATTCGAGTGGCTAGAGCCCGCAAACCCCAGAAGGGGTGAAGATGGAAGGCCATTTGAGTGGCTAGAGCCCGCAAACCCCAGGAGGGGTAAAGATGGAAGGCCATTCGAGTGGCTAGAGCCCACAAACCCCACAACCAGGTGAAGATGGATGGAGGCAAACACATCAAAAAACCATCATTAACGCAACCTAACACACTAGGTGCCTTAATGGGCCCTCAAATTTCTTTACACATCTAAATGAGCCCTTTAAGACGTAGTGACTTATTTACAAGAGCATTTCAGCTTTAAATCCTACTTTGGATCATTCCTCCGTCGCGTTCCAGGCGAAGAAAAACAACGGAGTTGATGAAGGTCAAGAGCTCGCAGGCCTCGTTTAATTTACTAAGTAATAACTTCTTATAACTAATTACAGAGACTGTGGCATATATTTAATAGCATCCCGTCATAAATATTCATGGCCGACACAGTTATTTTTTTGCCATATATTATAATAATTTATATTTAGATGCCAATGACAGTTCGCGAGGCGCACAGAACAGACAATTTAGTTGCGTGTTGGGCTTAACATCGGACCGGAGGCACTGTAAGTTCGGGAAAGTGAAGGCAAGCTTGGCTTATTTCTTTTTTTTTTACCCAGGGATCAATGTTCTCACACTGGCCATGGTATAAATTAGAATTAGTGACCGGACTAAGTAATTGGATTGTATAAAAAAATATTTAGAAGACAGATAAGATCCGGCTTAATAGTGGATTAGCCGCTGCATGGACGCGACCTGTCTGCAGTCCGTTTGAGCTAAAATGTCGTGTTTATTTGATATCCATCTTAAGGGGAGTCAATGAGAATCTATTAAAAAAAAAAGACACAAATAAAGTTGCTACATGTGAGAAAAAAAGTAAAATGCAACATTTAATAGGACTGTGCGATTTTATTTATTTTTTGTTCTTTTTGGATAGTAATAAGAAAAAATAAAATAAAAATGTGGAGCTGGATTTGGGCTTTAAAGAGGGACTGGGTGCTGGGAGATCGATGGGACCACTTGTCATGGTGCTCAAAGAATGCACAGGATTCTTCATTTTTTTTTCTTTTTGCTGAGTTCAGTCTTCATTTTTTGCCATCTACTGGTTGTTACGCAGCACTACAGCTCAGATCTCCACTGTGCACACCTGACCTCATTAGTGGACTCCAGCAATGACAGCACCAGGCTCACCTGTCCACGGATGATGGTTCCATCCTTTTTTCAGCTTCTTCCTCCCCTTTTTCCACAGTTGGCACCTTTCTCATTATCATCATCATCATCATCGTCGGGCACTGATGATGCAACTCCCATGCATGCACAATGTGTATCATCTTGTCATTGGGTTTCACTCCTTGACATCCTACAAATAGCAGGAGTCTACACTGCACTGCTATATAAAGTATGTTCTACCAAACTAGTGCTACTACTACTTTTCTAAGTCCAGTCTTGGTTATTTGCCATCTGCTGGTTGTTACTCAGCACTGCATCTCAAGTCTCGGCTATGCTATGCACACCTGACCTCATTAGTGGACTTTAAAGCAAGACCAGAACTTCAAGTTTTTGCTCTACCAAACTAAAGCCCCCGTACACACGGTCTGACTTTTTGCCAACAAACTTCATTTTGAGCAAGTTTGACAAAAAAGCCGACCGTGTGTACGCTCCATCGGACAAACTTTTTTGGTTTTCATCGGACAAAAGTTCGGTCTGCAAACGGACAAACTTTTCGCCAACAAAAGTCCGATGGAGCAAAGTCCGACCGTGTGTACAGAAAACCATCGGACTTTTGTCCGATGGACAAAACAAATAATGTTAAAATCAACCAACAATAGCAGAAGTTGACCAAAGGGTGGCGGTAAAGAGCAGAAAAGAGCAGAAAAACCACGTGATGTTGGAAAAAGTTTAGGGAAAGTTTGCAGAAAAGTCCTGTGGTGTGTATGCTATGGGTGTGCCCGGCCAACTCCGTTCGGACAAAAATCCACGAAAAAGTCAGATGGAAGTCCGACCGTGTGTACGAGGCTTTACGCTACTTGTACAACTGCTAGCGATTGTTTCTTATTACGGCGTTTAGAGTACTTTCACACTCACAGCGCCTAGGCGTGGGCGATAAAACGCCGCTATTTTTAGCAGGGCTTTACCATTGTTTTTGCATCGATTTTCGGCTGCTAGCAGGGCGCATTTAACCCCTGCTAGTGGCTGAAAAAGGGTTAAAATCGCCTGCAAAGTGCCATTGCAGCAACGCTTTGCCAGCGGTTTGGCAGCGCTGCCCATTGATTTCAATGGGTAGGGGCGTTTTAGGAGCGGTGTATTCACCACTTCTAATGCGCTGCAAAGAAGTTGCTGGCAGGACTTTTTCTGACGCCCTGCCAGCGCACCGCTCCAGTGTGAAAGCCCTCGGGGCTTTCACACTGGAGTGAATGGAGCGGCTCTTTCAGGGCGCTTTGCAAGCGCTATTTTTAGCGTTATTGCGCCTGCAAAGCGCCTCAGTGTGAAAGGGGTCTAATGCCTTGTACACACGATCGGATTTTCCGTAGGGATAAACTCAGACGGATTTTTCAGACATCACCGCGTTCTTGACGGTCGGAATTTGGTGTGACAGTGTGTATGCAAGACAGCTTGAATGGAATTTCGTCTGAAAAATCGGAGTTTATCCCGACGGAATTCCGTTAAAGCTGTCTTGCATACACACTGTCACACCAAATTCCGACCATCAAGAACGCGTTGACGTACAACACTACGACGAGCCGAGAAAAATGAAGTTCAATGCTTCTGAGCATGCATCGACTTGATTCTGAGCATGCGTGGGTTTTTTTTCTCCGTTGGAGTTCCACACAGACGATCGGAATTTCCTATCGTTTTTTTTTTTAAACATGTTCTATTATTTTTACACCGATGGAAAAAAGTCAGATGGGCCCCACACACGGACGTTTTTTCCAATGAAAAAAGTCCATCGGACTTTTTCATTGGAAAAAACGATTGTGTGTACAGGGCATTAAGGAACCCCTAGCAACCTCTGGAGGAATCCTCAAGGAACCCATAGCAACCTCTGGAGGAATCCTCAAGGAACCCATGGCAACCTCTGCAGGAATCCTCAAGGAACCCCTAGCAACCTCTGGAGGAATCCTCAAGGAACCCCTAGCAACTTCTGGAGGAATCCTCAAGGAACCTACAGTAGGTGCCGCCGATATTGTGTCAATCTCACCGCTTCTAGCGGCGATATTGACACCCTATGAGCTCCGTCGCGAGAGCCAGCGCCGAGCTGTCTCGTCACCGGGAAAGGAAAAAATGTTCCTTTCACGATGAGCGACACGCATTGCCGATAGGCGGGGATCCGACGCGGATTCCCGCCAATACCAGGCACTGCGTTTGGTATGAATCCTGAGCGGGAACTCCACGCCAATTTTTAAAGAAAAAAACGGCGTGGGTTCCCCCTCCAGGAGCATACCAGGCCCTTGGGTCGGGTCTGGATTTGAAGGGGAACCCTACGCCGAAAAAACGGCGTGGGGGTCCCCCTCAAGATCCAAACCAGACCCTTATCCGAGCACGCAACCTGGCAGGCCGCAGGGGAAGAGGGGGGGGCGAGAGTGGCCCCCCTCCCTCCTGAACGGTACCAGGCCACATGCCCTCAACATGGGGGGTTTGGTGCTCTGGGGCAGGGAGGCGACCTGCGGCCCCCCCCACCCCAGAGCACCCTGCCCCCATGTTGATGAGGACAGGGCCTCTTCCCGACAACCCTGGCCATTGGTTGTCGGGTTCTGCGGGCGGGGGGCTTATCGGAATCCGGGAGCCCCCTTTAATAAGGGGGCCCCCACCCTATGTAAATGGGTATGGGGTACATCGTACCCCTACGCATTCACCTGGTGGGAAAAAAATGGTAATAAAAACACAACACATTTTTTACAAGTATTTTATTGCACCGCTCCGGAGGTCTTCTTCCGCCTTCGGGGGTCTCCGGTGTCGTCGCCGCGCTCTCCGGTTCTTTCTTCCGCCAGGCCTCCGCTAACTTCTTTTTAGCTCCCTTTGCTAGCGGAGGCCCGGTCTTCTCCGTCGCCTTCTTCTTCTCCCGCTCTCCGGTTCTTCTCCCGCTCTCCGGTTCTTTCTTCCGCCAAGTGCCCCGGAGCATGTGACTGTGACGTCATGAGAAGCCTATATTAATCTCTGCGGACCGAAGATTTATCATTACTGCGAGAGGAAGCGTCGAGTCAACATCGAGGAGGAGAAGAGGGAAGAAGACGCCGACTGCGACGACGGGAAGACCGGCTCCTCCACTAGCAAAAGAGCTACCAAGAAGTTAGTGGAGGGGCCGGCAGAAGGACAACGGAGAGCCGGACGAGACGACGGAGAAGACCGGCCCCTCCACTAGCAAAAGAGCTAAAGAAGTTAGTGGAGGGGCCGGCAGAAGAAAGGAAGAACCGGAGAGAAGAAGAGGGGAGAAGACGACGGAGAAGACCGGGCCTCCGCTAGCAAAAGAGCTAAAAAGAAGTTAGCGGAGGCCCGGCGGAAGAAAGAACCGGAGAGCGCGGCGACGACATCGGAGACCCCCGAAGTCGGAAGAAGACCTCCGGAGCGGTGCAATAAAATACTTGTAAAAAATGTGTTGTGTTTTTATTACCATTTTTTTCCCACCAGGTGAATGGGTAGGGGTACGATGTACCCCATACTCATTTACATAGGGTGGGGGGCCGAGATCTGGGGCCCCCTTATTAAAGGGGGCTCCCGGATTCCGATAAGCCCCCCGCCCGCAGACCCCGACAACCAATGGCCAGGGTTGTCGGGAAGAGGCCCTGTCCTCATCAACATGGGGGCAGGGTGCTCTGGGGTGGGAGGGCCGCAGGTCGCCCCCCTGCCCCAGAGCACCAAACCCCCCATGTTGAGGGCATGTGGCCTGGTACGGTTCAGGAGGGAGGGGGGCCGCTCTCGTCCCCCCCTCTTCCCCTGCGGCCTGCCAGGTTGCATGCTCGGATAAGGGTCTGGTTTGGATCTTGAGGGGGACCCCCACGCCGTTTTTTCGGCGTAGGGTTCCCCTTCAAATCCAGACCAGACCCAAGGGCCTGGTATGCTCCTGGAGGGGGAACCCACGCCGTTTTTTTCTTTAAAAATTGGCGTGGAGTTCCCGCTCAGGATTCATACCAAACGCAGTGCCTGGTATTGGCGGGAATCCGCGTCGGATCCCCGCTCAATACAGTGTTGCGTCTCCTCGCTATTGCAGCGAGCGCAACACGTGTCGCCACTCTGCTGCCGAGATCTCGGCACCCCTGTCGCAGAGAATCTCGGCGATGGGAGCGCGATAGATATACAATATCGCCGGCACCTACTGTATAGCAACGTCTGGAGGAATCCTCAAGGAACCTATAGCAACCTCTGGAGGAATCCTCAAGGAACCCATAGCAACCTCTGGAGGAATCCTCAAGGAACCCCTAGCAACCTCTGGAGGAATCCTCAAGGAACCTATAGCAACCTCTGGAGGAATCCTCAAGGAACCCATAGCAACCTCTGGAGGAATCCTCAAGGAACCCCTAGCAACCTCTGGAGGAATCCTCAGGGAACCTATAGCTACCTCTGGAGGAATCCTCAAGGAACCCACAGCAACCTCTGGAGGAATCCTCAAGAAACCCATAGCAACCTCTGGAGGAATCCTCAAGGAACCCCTAGCAACCTCTGGAGGAATCCCCAAGGAACCCCTAGCAACCTCTGGGGGAATCCTCAAGGAACCTATAGCAATCTCTGGAGGAATCTTCAAGGAACCCATAGCAACCTCTGGAGGAATCCTCAAGGAACCCCTAGCAACCAATGGAGGAATCCTCAAGAAACCCCTAGCAACCTATGGAGGAATCCTTAAGGAACCTATAGCTACCTCTGGAGGAATCCTCAAGGAACCCCTAGAAACCTCTGGAGGAATCCTCAAGGAACCCCTAGCAACCTCTGGGGGAATCCTCAAGGAACCTATAGCAATCTCTGGAGGAATCTTCAAGGAACCCATAGCAACCTCTGGAGGAATCCTCAAGGAACCCCTAGCAACCCATGGAGGAATCCTCAAGAAACCCCTAGCAACCTATGGAGGAATCCTCAAGGAACCTATAGCAACCTCTGGAGGAATCCTCAAGGAACCCATAGCAACCTCTGGAGGAATCCTCAAGGAACCCCTAGCAACCTCTGGAGGAATCCTCAGGGAACCTATAGCTACCTCTGGAGGAATCCTCAAGGAACCCACAGCAACCTCTGGAGGAATCCTCAAGAAACCCATAGCAACCTCTGGAGGAATCCTCAAGGAACCCCTAGCAACCTCTGGAGGAATCCTCAAGGAACCCCTAGCAACCTCTGGGGGAATCCTCAAGGAACCTATAGCAATCTCTGGAGGAATCTTCAAGGAACCCATAGCAACCTCTGGAGGAATCCTCAAGGAACCCCTAGCAACCCATGGAGGAATCCTCAAGAAACCCCTAGCAACCTATGGAGGAATCCTTAAGGAACCTATAGCAATCTCTGGAGGAATCTTCAAGGAACCCATAGCAACCTCTGGAGGAATCCTCAAGGAACCCCTAGCAACCCATGGAGGAATCCTCAAGAAACCCCTAGCAACCTATGGAGGAATCCTTAAGGAACCTATAGCTACCTCTGGAGGAATCCTCAAGGAACCCCTAGCAACCTATGGAGGAATCCTCAAGGAACCTATAGCTACCTCTGGAGGAATCCTCAAGGAACCCCTAGCAACCTCTGGAGGAATCCTCAAGGAACCCCTAGCAACCTCTGGAGGAATCCTCAAGGAACTCCTAGCAACCTCTGGAGGAATCCTCAAGGAACCCCTAGCAACCTCTGGAGGAATCCTCAAGGAACCTATAGCAACCTCTGGAGGAATCCTCAAGGAACCCCTAGCAACCTCTGGAGGAATCCTCAAGGAACCCATAGCAACCTCTAGAGGAACCTTCAAGGAACCCCTAGCAACCTCTGAAAAAAACTCTCAAGGAACCCCTAGCAACCTTTGGAGGAACCCTAGGTGGCCTAGGTAGTTTTTATTTCTAGCATCTACAAAATGCTGAATTACCCGTATTTTATTTCTAATAAACATGCCAATACATATGTTTCTCCTTTTTAAAATAAAAAAGTAAAGAAAAAAGAGCACAGTACATGAAACATCTTTTAGATAAAAGAGCCAGAAGTGTCATTTCTCATTAATAATCAAAAGGACAGGAGGCAACGTTTTTGGTTACCAAGCCAATTAGATCACTAAGATAATTAGATTGTTAAATTCTTTTTCAAAAGACTGTCTTTTCTGTTAGCCTGAAATACGCGATTACACTTTAATTACACAAGGCGGTGATTACCATTCTTTTTTTCTTCTGAAGCAGTTGACACTTTTGTAGAATTTTCACAAAGATCTTAACACCCAAATTTGTTTTAACAAAAAGCAAGAGACTTTACTCAAAAACATTACATTTTACACACACACACACACATATATATATTCACTATATTACCAAAAGTATTGGGACGCCTGCCTTTACACGCACATGGACTTGAATAGCATCCCAGTCTTAGTCCGGAGGGTTCAATATTGAGTTGGCCCCACCCTTTGCAGCTATTACAGCTTCAACTCTTCTGGGAAGGCCGTTCACAAGGTTTAGAAGTGTGTCTATGGGAATGTTTGACCAATTCTTCCAGAAGCGCATTTGTGAGGTCAAGCACTGATGTTGGACGAGAAGGCCTGGCTCACAGTCTCCGCTCTAATTTATTCCAAAGGTGTTCTATCGGGTTGAGGTCAGGACTCTGTGTAGGCCAGTCAAGTTCCTCCACCCCAAACTCCCTCATCCATGTCTTTATGGACCTTGCTTTGTGCACTGGTCCAAATCATTTGGTGGAGGGGGTATTATGGTGTGGGGGGTTGTTGTTCAGGGGTTGGGTTTGGCCCCTTAGTTCCAGTGAAGGGAACTCTTAAGGCGTCAGCATACCAAGACATTTTGGACAATTTCATGCTCCCAACTTTGTGGGAACAGTTTGGGGATGGAGCCTTCCTGTTCCTACATGACTGCTCACCAATGCACAAAGGTAGGCGGGGGCGTTTAAACGATCCTCAATTGGTAGTAAGGGGCCCAAAGTGTGCCAAGAAAATCACCATTACACCACCACCAGCCTGAACCGGCGATACAAGGCAGGATGGATCCATGTTTTCATTTTGTTTACATTAAATTCTGACCCTACCATCTGAATGTCGCAGCTGAAATGGCAACTCATCAGACCAGGCAACATTTTTTCAATCTTCTATTGTCCAATTTTGGTGATCCTGTGTGAATTGTAGCCTCAGTTTCCTGTTCTTAGCTGACAGGAGTGGTCCCCGGTGTGGTCTTCTGCTGCTGTAGCCAATCTGCTTCAAGGTTGGATGTGTTGTGCATTCAGAGATGGTATTCTGCATACTTTGGTTGTAATGAGTGCTTATTTAAGTTACTGTTGCCTTTCTATCATCTGGAACCAGTCTGCCCATTCTCCTCCGACCTCTGACATCAACAAGGCATTTTCCTTCACACAACTGCCGCTCACTGGATATTTTTTTTTTTTTTTTTGGACCATTCTCTGTAAACCCGAGAGATGGTTGTGTGTGAAAATCCCAGCAGATCAGCAGTTTTTGAAATACTCAGACCAGCCCGTCTGACACCAACAACCACGCCACGTTCAAAGTCACTTCACCACTTCAGCTCTGGAAGATTTTGAAAAAAATAAACAATATTTCTTACTTTCTGCTATAAAACATATCCAATAAAATAATGTAAAAAAATCTAATTTTGTCATCAATTTAGGCCAATATATATTCTGCTACAGTACATGGTTTTGGTAAAAAAAAAACCCGATAAGTGTATATTGATCGGTTTGCACAAAAGTTATAGCATACTACAAACTATGGGATATTTTTATGGATTTTTTTTTTTATATAATTGTAAAGGTGATGATCAGCGATTTTCAGCGGGACTGCAACATTGCGGCAGACAAATAGGACACCTAACTGACACCTTTGACATTTTTTGGGGGAACCAGTGACACTAATACAGTGATCAGTGCTAAAAATATGCACTGTCACTGTACTAATGACACTGGCATGGAAGGGGTTAACGGTAGGGGTGATCAAAGGGTTAAGTGTGTCCCTAGGGGATGCTTGCTAACTGTGTGGGGGGTGGACTGACTGGCAGAACACAGAGATTCGTGTTCCTGCTCAGCAGGAACACAGATCTCTATATTCTCCCCTGTCAGCAGAACGGCGATCTGCCTTGTTTACATAGGCAGATCGCCACTCTGCCTCTCTGGGGAACGATCGTGGGTGGCCGGCAGACATTGCGTCCACCAGACCCGCTGATTGGTTCCCCCTCTGTCCAAACAGTGTGCGCCCCCAGAGGCTACTGCACATAGCGACGTACAGGTACGTTGTTTCGCGCAGCCGGGCCGCCTTGCTGCAGTAAACATGCGGAAGGCGGTCCGGGAAGTGGTCAAATCCATTCTGATGCTCGGTTTGAACTTCAGCAAGTCGTCTTCAACACGTCTAGATGCCTAAATGCATTAGGTTGCTGCCATGTGATTGGCTGATTAACACTTTGTGTTATTAAACAGGCGTACCTATTAAAGTGGCCTGTGAGTGTATACAGTACATAATGTTTGGGGGTTCTAAGTAGTTTTCTAGCAAAAAAAAAAAAAGCGGATATACAGTACCTGCCGCCGATATTGTGTCAATCTCGCCTCTACTAGCGGCGAGATTGGCACTCGCGAGCCCCGTCGCGGGAGCCAGCGCCGAGCTATGTCGCTCCTCCTGCTCGCCGCCCCCAATGTATTCCTATGGATGCGCGGCATCTCGGGCGGGCAGCAAGCGCGAGAAGCACAGCTCACAGCGGTGATTTCCAGCGCGATCCCATCGCGCTGGAAACACAAAATTGGTGGCACCTACTGTATACATGTAGACGTGTGCATTGCCAGAAAATTTGTTTTTTTCGTTTCATTTGTTTTTTGTTTTTTTTTTCGTTTTCGGGTCATTCGTTATGATCAAAATTCGTAAATTCGAAAATCCGTAAATTCGAAAATCTGGAAATTTGAAAATTCGAAAATCCGTAAATTAGAAAATCTGGAAATTAGTACATTTGGAGATTTGCACATTCTAAATATTAGAAAATCCGGAAATTCGAAAATTCAAAAATCTGAAAATAAGAGAGAAAATCCGAAAATAAGAAAGAAAATCTGAAAATTCAAAAGAACGAAAATCCAAAAATGTTAAATAATAGCTAACTTACTAATAATAACTAACTATTAAATTATAGATATTGGAATGTCCTTTCAAATTTGGCTTTTAGTCAACGTAACGAATACGAATTTATCCAAAGTTACGAATCATCCAAAATCACGAATGCCGCATCTAAACAATTGGAACAGAATGAATCAATAATAATAATAATAATAATAATAATAATAATAATAATAAAACATTTTCTTTATTATTATTATTATTATTGTTATTTATTATTATTAATTCCTTACGTTCCATTCGTTTAGATACGGCATTCGTTATTTCAGGTAATTCGTAACTTCGGATAAATTCGTATTCTTTACTTTCTCTAACAGCAAAATTTGAAAGGAAATTCCAATACCTATAATTTAATTGTTAGTAATAGTTAAGTTATAACTGAAACAAACAACTACAACTGAAAACGACTACAACAACTGAAACAACAACTACAATTGAAACAACAACAACAACAACTGAAACAACAACTGAAAACAACAACTACAATTGAATACAACAACAACAACAACTGAAACAACAACAACAACTACAACTGAAATGACAACTCCTGAATTTTCGAATGTACAAATTTTTTAATTTACGAAATTGCGAATTTACAAATTTTTGAATATTCAAATTTATGAATTTTTGAATATTCAAATTTACGCATTCACGAATATTTTGAAAAATTTGTTAAACTGGTTTTAATTTGTTTGGATATTTACGAATTAATTAATTTGTCAAAAACAAATCTGGAACGAAACAAATCGCACATGTCTACTTCCATGTACTGTATGACAGAATCGGGTTGGGCAGCTAGTGGTAAAAGTGTATTTTTTCCAAAGAATTTGAGTTTGAAAAACTGCTGCACAAATACCGTGTGACATAAGAAATTGCAACACCCACCATTTTATTCTATAGGGCCTCTGCTTTTAAAAAAAAAAATATATATATATATACAGTAGTACCTTGGATTGTGAGCATAATTAGTTCCAGAAGAATGCTTGTAATACAAAGCACTCGTATATCAAAGCGAGTTTCCCCATAGAAGTCAATGAAAATTCGTTCCACAGTGACTTCTATTGTATGCAGTACCGCATGTGGCCAGAGGTGGGGGGCGTCGGAAACACTCGGAGAGGCTCGGAAACACTCGGGAACTAAATGTTTCCGAGTGGCTCGGAGTGCATCCGAGTGGCTCCGAGTGTCACCTGTGCCCCCGCTCCTCTGGCCAAAGGCACACCGCAAAGGTTTGAATCCTGCTCGTTTTGCGAGAAAACGCTTGCAAACCGAGGTAGGATTTTAAAAATACAGCGCTCGTATTGCGAAACGCTTGTTAACCGCGTTACTCGCAATCTGAGGTATTACTGTACTGTATATAAAATGTTTGGGGTTCTACCTAATTTTCTATCAAAAAAATAAAAATGTTGGACAGAAATGTCAGAATTGGCAAGTGGTTAATGAATGCCCGGGCCGCGGGGAAGGAAATAATTCGGCAGCACATGCGATAGGGTGAAAACGGCCTGTAAGGATGATTTCCGATTAGTGAGTCCAGCTTGTGTCACTCGCTCCTCTATCTCTGTGTCACTTTCCTCTTATTATCAGTACAAGCGGCTCCACCTGCTCCATATCATTCATTCCCTTCTTATCCTTCCCGGATCCCGGCGCAGAACGCGGCTCCCTCGGCGCACACATCACGTAGGTGTCTCTTCTCTCCAGGCGGGGATCCTGGCAGATTTTCATTACACCCTTCCAAATGTTACAACATCGACTCCCAGCACAGGCGTCTCATCCATCACCGCAAAGTTCAGAGCCGGAGACGCGGCAGAACTTTTATAAAACTGTCTTTAGTACCAGCTGCGCCATCAGACATAGAGAGAGAGAGAGAGAGAGAGAGAGAAGCGCCGGACCGTAATAACCAGTTATTGATGTACGAGGATGGAATACGGGACAGTGGCAGACAGGAACCTGTAGGGTGATAGCTGACAGGGCATGCTGGGGGTTATTAGGTAAGTGAAGAAATGTAGCGCTTAAAAAACGAATAAACAATAATCTACGTACCAAATGTTTTTGTGCACATGAAAAACTAATAGTAATAGTCAATCTCAAATATAACAAAACATATATAAATACTGTATATACTCGAGTATAAGCCGACCCGAATATAAGCAGAGGCACATAATTGTACCACAAAAAACTGGGAAAACGTATTGACTCGAGTATAAGCCTAGGGTGTCCATCTGCATGCCTCACTGTACCCATGTCTCACTGTGTCCATGTGCATGCCTCACTGTGCCCATGCCTCACTGTGCCCATGCCTCACTGTGCCCATGCCTCACTGTGCCCATGTCTCACTCTGCCCATGCCTCACTGCGCCCATGCCTCACTGTGTCCATGTCTCACTGTGTTCATGCCTCACTGTGCCCATGCCTCACTGTGCCCATGCCTCACTGTGCCCATGCCTCACTGTGTCCATATCTCACTGTGCCCATGCCTCACTGTGCCTCACTGTGTCCATGCCTCACTGTGCCCATGCCTCACTGTGCCCATGCCTCACTGTGCCCATGCCTCACTGTGTCCATGCCTCACTGTGCCCATGACTAGACTGACGTTTAACATAGGAGTCTATGGAAGGAGTTCCCGGCTTTGAAAAATCGGTGCTCCCCGGCCGTAGGTCCCCCAGACAACAAACTTTGCACACATGTAGAGGAGAAATGGGACTACATGTGTGCCAAGTTTCGGCCGGTACCGGTTCCCCAAAGTCACCGGAGAAATGATCGTTTAACATGGGAGTCTATGGAAGGGGTGCCTGGCTTTGAAAAATCGGTCCTCCACCGGCCGTGGGTCCCCCGGACAAAAAACTTTGCACACTTGTAGAGGAAGAGTGGGGCTACATGTGTTTAGAGGACCTACGGCTGGCCGGTACCGGGTCCCCAAAATCTGGGAGATCAGGTGCAAAAAGGTGACTAGAGTATAAGCCGAGGGGGACATTTTCAGCACAAAAAAATGTGCTGAAAAACTCGGCTTATACTCGAGTATATACGGTAAGTGGAAACATAAATGAAAAATGTCCCATAAGTGGAAAATTCATGTAGTAAACACATAAAGTCCAACTGGAATGGTTGTTGCTCAGAAGTGAAGCACAATAACTAGGCAAACACGTGAAACATCAGGGGTGACGTATCTTCTACCGGAAATGTGGGGTATGCACTCTTACCGGAAGTGGTGGACTTGAATGTCGGTGACAACGAGTCAATCGAGCAAAGAAAACCAGGATCGGCTGACTTCCAGGACGATCATAGGAACCCAGGCAACTCCAAGGACGGCTCCGGGGGAGTCATACAGGTAACCGTGAAGTTGGAACACCGAATTTAGGCAATCGGATGGAAAGGCCAAAAAAAAAACTCATCGAGAAAGATATAAAGAGAGAAAAAGCCTCCACATGGTATAGATCAAAAAGGGTAGGTTTTATTGAATAAAAACCAGCATAACTATAACATTTGTGATCACAAAAGATAAAAAGAAAATGTGGGGAGCAGTAAGCCAAGCCCGACGCGTTTCGTCTGAATAGATTTCAACTGGGGGTTACTGTATAGTTCCTAAGCAGATCGAGTACTTAATATTACTCAATGAGCTGTAGCTATTCGGCCTCATGCACACTGGACAGTTTTTTTTTAATGTTTTTACAGCTGCTGTTTTTGGCTGTGGGTGTTTTTCTCTACAGTCATTACACTCTCCATCGTGTTATCCACACTATGCACACATAGGCTGTTATCAGCAGTTTTGGGCAGTGGTGTTTTTGAGCAGCAAAAAAGAAAAACAAAACTAGTGGGTTCTGAGAGACATTTTTCAGCTGTAAAAATGCTCTAACGCTGATAGACGTCGATAAACGCTCAAAAACGCGTTTTTGGACGTTTTTGATCCATTGCAAAAAAAAAAAAAAAAACGCTAAAAACTGCTAAAAACTGCTATTGCAAAAACATTGAACAACTTTGAAAAACTCACTGCAAAGCTACTGGCGTTTTTATAACATTATTTTAACGTCCAGTGTGCATGAGGCCTACTAGTGTCAGATCCATCCAGTTTGTATTTAGGTCGCATTCACCTCTTCACGTAGTAGGAACTCTTTTTTCCACGTTTCCACGCATTTTTTGCGCTTTTCCCACGTTGTACATAGGACAGCCTATTCACATGAATGGGCTGCCCTATGAGTGAAAACAGTCCCAAAGAAGCTACAGAACCTTTTCGAACGCGGAGGGTGGTGCATTTTTTCAGCACGCATTTGCAGCTTGTCTCAAGTGAATGGAATGCCCTGTGCACAATGCATGGAAAAGCATAAAACACAAGCAGTTCCTCCTTGCGTGAAGTATGAATGGAGCCTCAATCAGTGGGAGGAAAAGTGCCCCATCATTGGTATCAGTGGGAGGAATAATGCCTTATTGCCAAGTGTCAGTGGAAAGAATAGTGCCCCATCGGTGTCAGTGATAGGAATAGTGTCCCATTGTTGGTATCAGTGGGAGGAACAGTGCCCCGTCATTGTTGTCAGCAGAAGGACTAGTGTCTTATCACCAAGTGTCAGTGGAAAGGATAGTGCCCTATCGTTGGTGTCAGTAGGAGGAATAAAGCCCCATTATTGGTATCAGTGGGAGGAATAGTTCCCAATCATTGGTGTCAGTGAGAGGAATAATGCCCCACCATTAGTATCAGTGGGAGGAATAGTGCCTCATGATTGGTGTCAGTGGGAGTAATATTGCCCCATCATTGGTGTCAGTGGAAGGACTAGTGCCTTTATTCCAAGTGTCAGTGGCAGGAATAGTGCCCCGTTGTTGGTGTCCATGGGAGGAATAATGCCCCATTGTTGGTGTCAGTGGGAGGAATAGTGCCTCATTGTTGGTATCAGTGGAAGGAATAGTGCCTCATTGTTGGTATCAGTGGGAGGAATAGTGCCCCATCACTGTTGTCAGTGGAAGGAATAGTGCCTCATTGTTGGTGTCAGTGGCAGGAATAGTGCCCCATCATTGTTGTCAGCTGAAAAACTAGTGTCTTATCACCAAATGTCAGTGGAAAGAATAGTGCCCCATTGTTGGTGTCTGTGGGAGGGATAATGCCCCATTGTTGGTGTCAGTGGGAGGATTAGTGCCTCATTGTTGGTATCAGTGGAAGGAATAATGCCCCATTGTTGGTATCAGTGGGAGGAATAGTGCCCCATCACTGTTGTCAGTGGAAGGAATAGTGCTTCATTGTTGGTGTCAGTGGCAGGAATAGTGCCCCATCATTGTTGTCAGCTGAAAAACTAGTGTCTTATCACCAAATGTCAGTGGAAAGAATAGTGCCCCATTGTTGGTGTCTGTGGGAGGGATAATGCCTCATTGTTGGTGTCAGTGGGAGGAATAGTGCCTCATTGTTGGTGTCAGTGGGAGGAGTAATGCCCTAATGCACCCATCATTGGAGTCAGTGGGAGGAATAGTGCCTCATTGTTGGTGTCAGTGGGAGGAATAGTGCTCCATTGTTGGTGTCAGTGGGAGGAATAGTGCCTCATTGTTGGTGTCAGTGGGAGGAGTAATGCCCTAATGCACCCATCATTGGAGTCAGTGGGAGGAATAGTGCCTCATTGTTGGTGTCAGTGGGAGGAATAGTGCTCCATTGTTGGTGTCAGTGGGAGGAATAGTGCCTCATTGTTGGTGTCAGTGGGAGGAGTAATGCCCTAATGCACCCATCATTGGAGTCAGTGGGAGGAATAGTGCCTCATTGTTGGTGTCAGTGGGAGGAATAGTGCTCCATTGTTGGTGTCAGTGGGAGGAATAGTGCCCCGCCCATCATTGGAGCACAGGTGTGTCAGGAGGAAGGTGCCTCTGAAGCTGCTCTGTGAGAAGGGAGTGGTGGTGAAATCTCTCCCAGCTCCCTGGCCCCCTTTCTGGGGAGGCCATGGAGGGCAGCGGGGCTTCTCCTGCTGGAGGCTCCCAGCCATCTCCTGGGCCGTCAGGTGAACTGCCTGCCTCTGCACAAGCTGATCTCTCTGCCCCTGGTGAGGATGAAGGCTCGGAGGCCATTCGGGAGCGAGTGGTGGCCGGGATTAAGGTCCTGAACAGGGAGAGGGACAAGCTGTACAAGCTGAGAGCGGAGTTGAAGCGCCTGCGAAGGCAACGTGAGGGCTTACACAGCCAGAAACGGGGATCCATGGATCCGGAAATCCAGCTGGCCAAGGTCTGTGTGGATCATCAGGAGACCATCGTGGCCATGATGGAAGGCAGAGATGGGCCCTTTAAAGAGAAGTTTTGCAACGACAAGAGGTTTGGAAGGGTGACAAAGATGGAGGTGGAGGAGGAGGAGACCCCCAGTTCTGACCCCCTGCCATCCCAGGGAGAGGTAAGAAGCCCCAGGCCTTCCCAGGACTCAGGAGGCATGCTAAGGGCCATCCAGGTAATGGAGTCTCCTATGCGGGGGAATCAGATGATATTTAATGAGGAAGACATTACTGATGATGTACCTGATAAAGTAAAGCCTGCTAAGTCCCATGCTGTGGATAAGACTGTTTTTGTACCATCTAGCATCATGACTGATAATGTGCCTAATGACAATGTTGTGCCTGCTGAGGCTGCAATGCAGCAAGACTTGCATTCAAAAAATGTCATTTCTGTAAATGAACTGCAAGTGTCAGAAGAGCCCATTAACCCTTCTTTGGCTGAGTCCAAAGCTGTTTGCCCCACTGCTGCTGAGGGCTCTACAGTGCAGCATCAGGAGACAACTGGTATTGCAGCAACTGTGACTATTGCTGATGGGAATGTGTGTGTGGCTGATAAAAATCCTCCCAGTTCAGGTGTGATGAACAATGGTCCCAGTACAAGTGTGATGAACAATGGTCCCAGTACAAGTGTGATGGACAATCCTACCAACTCTGTTCATGCAGATAATGTGCAGACTAATGTGACTTCAGTGTGGGCCCCTGGCCCTGAGAAACCTACATTTGCAGAGGTGGCACACTCTGCTCCTGGTAGTCCCGCTCCCAAGCGGGGTTTTCCCCTACAAGCTGCCACTTTGAGCGCCCCAGGATCTGGTCTTGGGTCTCTGGCTTCTGCTGGGGGTCCCAGACGGAATGTAGTTATTCTGAAATGGGAAGGTGGTGCCATCCCTCCAGCACGGCGTGCAGTGGTAGATATGATATTGGAGATGGGTTTTGGTGCAAATGACCTGTATGCCTTTATACACGTAGCTGGGACAAGGGACTATACGGTTAGTTTCACCAGGCCAGAGGGTCTTGACCTGTTCTGGGAGCGATATGAGGCTTGGTGCAGGTCAAGACCTGAATGGGAAGGTCTGGTCCCAGTTGCGGTTTCTCAGAGGTCAACAGTAAAAAAAATTACCATTATCCTGACCAATGAGAGTGTTCCTGCTCGGGATCTAGAGGTCTGGTTAAGGAACTATGGGGAAGTTTTGACCAAACCTAATAAAATCCATGATGAGCGTAACATCTGGACTGGGGGATGGTCGGTAACAGTCAGGTTGGCCAGGGATGGGAATGTTGTCCGTCACCTGCCCTCCTCAGCTTTCATAGGGAGGGATAGGATGACTGTTTTCTACCCTGGTCAGCCGAAGCTGTGTCACCGCTGTGGAGAAAAGGGGCACTTGAGCTCCTCCTGTTCAGCCTTGATGTGTTCAGTGTGTCGGGGGCAGGGTCATATGGCTAAGGACTGTACCAGGAAGATCAGGTGCAACCTGTGCCTGCGCCTTGGCCACCCCTACAGCAGGTGTCCTGAAGCCTGGCACAATATGGAGAAGGAGGTAGTAGATGACATGTCAAGGCTGGACAGGATGGAGGGTGAGACCCCTGGTGTACCATCCTCCTCTGCGGTGACCCCCTCCCCCGGTCCTGCTCAGGATCCCTCTCCAGTTCCTGTGGCCACCCCTCCTGTGTCTGTAAGTACTCCTTCTGTTTCTGTCTCTGTGTCCCCCCAGCCTACTGTACCCTCTCCTCTTGTGTCAGAACCTTCCAAGTCTGTGCCCCCCGAGTCTGTTACCCCCCAGGAGTCTACCCCTCCTGAGTCTGACTTAAAGGGATCACCTCCCCCACCAGCGTGTACTAAAAAGGGCGCCCCTTCCTCTGTAAAGAAGTCTTGTGGAAAGACTTTAAAGAAAAAAGTAAGAGATGAGGGCATCTCTGAGGCTGACCTGCAGTACCTGGAAGAGAGAAGGAAGGTTGGGAGGCGGAAGAGGCAGGCGGTGAGGACGGAACGGGGACGGGAAGCTCCGGTTCCTGTCTCCAGCCATCATAGGTCCTCCAAGTGGGATATTTCTTCATCCGGAGCTTCTTCTGAGAGAAGTTCCGATTCCGAAATGGACTTTGAGGCGGCCTCTAGAAAGAGAGAGGCTTCTGGTGATGAGCAGCAGAGGGGAGCTAAGAAGCAATCCACCCAATAACCCAAATGGCGGTTCCCCCTCCGTTAAAAGTGGTGACAATTAATGTCGCCAGCATTAAGTCAGTAAGAGCTCGTTCTATGGCCTTCTTTTTGTTCAGCCAATTAGATGCTGAAATTTTATTTTTGCAAGAGACTAGGCTCACCTCCTTGGCAGATATTCATATGGCCAAGAGAGAGTGGAGGTATGGTCCATCTTACTGGTCTCTTGCGGCCGAGCCTTACGGCGGTGTGGCGGTGTTGTTTAAAACCGGCATGGTAACTGTCCGGCGGGTTATTGAGGTGGAGATTGGGAGATGTATGGTCTTAGACGTCCTTGTGGGAGGGCAGGACCTGCGCCTAATCAATGTTTATGGGCCGCACACAAAGTGGGACAGGAAATGCCTTTTTACAAGGATCAAGCCATTTCTTTTTACATCCCGGCAAGTGGTCTTTGGAGGTGACTTTAATACAATAACTAGGCCCAAGGACAGGAAGGACTTCAAGGACAGGCTGGGATATGATAGCGTTTTTTTAAATAGTATGATTAGGGATGCTGGTCTTGTGGATGTGCACACTAAGCACCTCCCAGATGACACCGGGTTCACTTTTCATCGTGGTAATAGTCAGAGTAGGATAGATAGTTTTTTTTTGAAGGAGGCCTCTGCTTTCTCGCCCCCAGTGGTGCAGGCAGTAGAGTTCTCTGATCACTGTATGCTATCTGTGGTACTGAATGCTTCAGACGCCCCTCAGAGGGGCAAGGGCATCTGGAGATTAAATTCGACACTACTCAAGGAAGAACATGTTAGACAATCCTTTGAGGAATTCTTTCAGGCACAGGTGACCATCCTGGACTTTTGTAGCAGCAAGGCTGAGTGGTGGGAGCTGACCAAAAAGAGGATCGCTGGATTCTTCAGGGGCCTAGCCAATAGAAATCAGTTTAATAAATACATGACCTACCAACGTTTACGGAGGAAGCTGGATATTCTTGTTTCGAGAGGAGGAGATCCTGGGGCAATCTCCGAAGTGAAACTCCTTCTCAGGAAGTGTCAATATGACCGGCATGCCTCTTTGGTTCTGGAGAGGGACTATGGGAAGTACCACTCGCCTGACCCTTACCAGAACTGCAAACAAGGTGTAGCTGTTAAAACGGTCGTTGGCCTTAAGGACAGTACAGGTTCCTTGACAAAGTCCAGGTCAGGGATTCTGGAGGTCGTGAGGTCCTTTTATGCCGACCTTCTTTTGAGGAAAGAGCTTGATCGTGACAAGATGGAAAGCTTTTTGGACTCTACTCCAGGTCTAAATGGTGGAGATGTTCCATTGATGAATTTGACAGAGGAGATCACAGTCGAAGAGGTGATGAGGGCAATTGAACAGCTTGCCATCAAAAAGTCGCCTGGACCGGATGGCTTGACGGCTGAGTTTTACAAAGCCTTTAAGTCTATTCTGGCCCCGCATTTGGTAGCGGTTTTTAACAGTTGCCTTGCTGAGGGGGTGCTTTCCCCTTCCATGAGGCACTCGGCTGTGATTCTTCTTTCAAAGGGTAAAGATCCTTCGATGATTGAGAATTGGCGCCCCATCAGCCTTCTTAATGTCGATAGAAAGATACTGGCAAAGATATTTTTCTGGCGCCTATCGTCCGTGGCAGAGTCTTTGCTTTCTCGCCATCAGCACTGTTCGGTCCAGGGTAGGAGCACCTTCTCAGCGGTTTTAGCTGTCCGGGAGGCCTTGGAGCGGTGCAGGGCTGCAGGCTGGGGAAAGTATTTGCTGACATTGGATCAGGCAAAGGCTTTTGATCGTGTTAACCATGAGTACCTGTGGTTGCTCCTTAGTAAGTACGGTCTGCCGGGTGGTTTTGTCGATTGGCTGAAAGTCTTGTATAAGGGGGCAGAAAGCTTCCCTCTTGTTAATGGTTGGGTTGGACAGTCCTTTGGGGTTGGCTCCGGGGTGCGCCAGGGTTGTCCCCTGAGTCCCCTGCTCTATGTGTTTGCAATCGACCCCTTCATCAGGAGGCTAGAGAGCGGCATGTTGTGTGGGGTACCAGTGGGGCTCCCGGGTGAGCCGCCATTGAGGGTTGTTGCCTATGCGGATGATGTGTCAGTGATTGTCACTGGGACGGATGAAGCGGAGGAGGTGGTCTCTCTGACATCACGGTATTCTGAAGCATCAGGCTCCAAGATCAATCAGGAAAAGACTGAAGTTTTCTGGATGGGAAAGGATGGTGAGGGTTTTGATCTCCCGGACACCTTTCCAGTGCCCCAGGAAAGAATTAAGATACTAGGCATTGAATTTGGACCCGGCGATTATGGCCTCAAAAACTGGGAAGGCAGACTGGAAATTGCCAATACTAAGGTGGTCAGCTGGAAGAGATGGAAGTTATCTATGAGGGAAAGGGTTGATCTGATTAAGACTTACCTGATTCCGATCTTCTTGTATGTCAGCTTTGTCTGCATCTTGCCAGTGTCTCTCTATGCTAGGGTCAGTAGTGTGTTCTTCCAGATGCTGTGGGGGAACAGACTGAACCCCATCAAGAGGAATGTCACCTACCTATCCAGGAGGGAGGGTGGCTTAGGTATGGTCAACCCAGTTCTTTTCTTTTCACTGCTATTTCTAAAGTTTAACATTGGTAATATGCTTGCAGTGGAACCTCCTGGATTGGTAGGCATATTTAGATCTTGGTTTAGGCCTTTTCTACGACTTTGGGAAGAAGGTGGCCAAGTGAAGAATCGCAGGGGTCATTGTGGTCAGCTACCAGCCTATGTCGCTCCGTGCCTGAAGTTACTGCGGCAGTGGCGATTGTCGGCTGAAGATCTCAGATCGGTTCCAAGGAAAGTCCTTATGAGTCGAGTCTTGAGCGAAGTCTTTCATGACCCACTGGCCTTAAGGGATTGCCCGGGCCCAGTTTTGAGGGCGGGGTTAAGACTGATTAATTTGGATAGAGTACCCCCTAAATTTAGGGATCTGGCCTGGTTGTGCTTCCATGGGAAGCTCTATGTTCGGGGCAATTTGAAATTCCGCAGTGGGATGGATCGTAGCTGTCCTCGGGAGGAGTGTGCAGATGAGGAGGAGACTATGGATCATTTTCTGCTTCATTGCCCTTTTAACATAGAGGTGTACAAACAGGTGGGGCGGGCCCTCGTGTCCCTTTCCTCTCCAGGCTGGGTTATGCTGAGTGGGTGTACGGAGCATTCAATACCGGTGGAGTTTTTTGTTTGGATACACTTTTTTTAGTTAGCCTAGTAGTCCGTTATTTCACCTGGAACGCACGGTGTCAGGTCAGCATTCGGCAAAAACTCCTTCCTGTTGAGGTGGTGGTGTATGACATTTTGCATGAGGTGGGGAAGATTCGGGAGCTTGAAAGAGACAAGCGGGGTCAGGGGGCTTGGTTGAAGGCGTGGAGGGGTTTCAAGCCTCCCTGACTACCAGGAGTCTCTTTCCCGGGTGTGGCTGTCTGTCTCTTATCACCCTAGATTATCAGTATTTTTGATGAATTTTTGATAAATGGCTGCGTACATAGGTGATGGGTTGTGCCTCTTAGGCCCTCTCTGCTGCTTTATGTAGATAGTTTTCTAGGGATGTTTTGGTAGTGGATTATGTATATATTGTATATATTCTGAACATGGATGTGTATTCCTTTGTTTTCTGTTGAAGTTTTGTACTATGGTTTTGTTTTTTACTTTTGTATAAAAATTGGTTGCTTGATTCTTTTCAATAAAAGATCAATAGTGCCTCATTGTTGGTGTCAGTGGGAGGAATAGTGCTCCATTGTTGGTGTCAGTGGGAGGAATAGTGCCTCATTGTTGGTGTCAGTGGGAGGAGTAATGCCCTAATGCACCCATCATTGGTGTCAGTTGGAGGAATAGTTCCCAAAGGGCCAGATAAAGGCAAGCAAAGGGCCACAGTTTGGAGACTACTGCTTTAAATCCTCAATAAAAATTCTAATTATTTCCTACTTTGAGTTTTTGTTGCATTGCATATCCACCACCTAATAGAGTGAAGCACTTGTGAATTTCTCCATTCATGTAGTTTAGGAGAAACGGAGAACCGGGAATGGCGGCACAGCCCGGGACCATACATGGCGACCACTTTCACTGTTTTCAAAGGCTTTGTCCTCTTTTTTTTGTTTATCTGATAAGAAGAATAAGCAGGCGGTGGAGACGGGGAAGTGAACTCCGAGTGATTACTTTATAATTAAGTAGCTTAACTTCTGCACTTTGCTAATCTTCTGAACGGCGCTATTGAATGCGGCCTTTCGGCGAAACCCAATCTCCGGGAGTCTGCTGGTGCGGAGCGTAACTGCTCCGCCATGACATAATAGCGTGTTACAGAAGGAGCCGCAATCCTTTAAGGTGCGCCGTTGAATGAAAGAGAGCGGGAATTAGGCATTTACATGAAAAAAGGGAATTAGCTGTGATAAGTGATAAGAGTACAATATAAAGGTAAAGGTTTTATGAATGAATCCGCCTTTAAAGCTGTTCCCTTAGACTCGGCTTCGGTGCACGGACCAATAATCCTAAATTAGATGCTGCTTCGTGTGTCAGAGCTCCCGAAAAAAGCCAACTTACATAGAGCTGAATTGTTTTATATTTGTCTAGAACCCAATACACAGGCTAGTCTACCTTCCTCTGTGTTGGGAAAAACTGCCATTTACCAAGAGGGATCGATCAGACCCACCACCTCTACCACCATTGCCATTTGTTGTTAAAGTTGACCAGAAGTGGTGCCGCTGCACGCTTTGCCTGTGTCGGATGTCGTGTTGCATGTTTGGTCTGATACTGTGAGGGTGTGGTTGGTCGTGGCCCTTGTTTCCCCTCTGGGTTGTCCAGTGCCCGGTACGCCACCCCTGTGCTTGGTTGCTGGAGGTTGGCTTATCGGCCTTGAATCTGACATCTCCTTGAGATTCAGCAGTTGATACCAGTTTGATAGACGTTGTGATGCTTCCGTGGTTCACCTGATGAAGCAGCTGTTAACCGCAAAACACGTTGGAACAGACCAGCAGGATAGATCAGCATCTAAAACAAAACCAAAGAAAATTCCCAGCTCAACTCGCCAGCCAGTCAGCAACCAACCGAATTACTCTGTCTAACAGTTTGCATAAAAAAAACATGGGTTTAGTTTGTGGACATTTGCAAATGCATGCGTAAGCTGCAGAGCCGCTCCAAGGCACCCCGGTATTATCTGCAGTCGTAACTCTTGTAAATTTATGAGAGCCACCCTAGTAGAAGCGCATGCAATCTAATGGGTAGATGGAGGGCAGGTGAGTAGGGTGACCACATTTCCAAACTAGCATTCAGGGACACCCTCCCTTCCCAAAAATCAGCTTGTGCTGTAACGAATCACAGCACAGTGATTGGACACAAGAGGCGGGATTTATGATTTCTCCAATCACAATCAGGGGGCGGGGATTGTGCTCCTCCAGGCATTCCCGGCCAGGACAAGTACTGTCAGAGTGTAAAGCAGTGATGTGGCGGCCTTTTTTGGGGACATCAGATTGGCCCGGGGGGTGGCTGTGTCAGTTTCATTCCGGGACACTGTATTGTCCTGGAATGAATGTGCCCGGGACAGACCTGCAAAATGCGGGACTGTCCCTGGCAATCCGGGACACGTGGTCACCCTACAGGTGAGCCTGGAGGTAGCCCACCCCTCGTTAAAGGCACCAGGGCGCACTGGACACCTAGCACATAGCACAATGGCAGCAAAGGTGTCCAGTGTATCTCCTCACCAATATTACATCAGTAACAAACAACTGGCCACTGCCTCCACCAGCTAACTAAACCCCTGTTTTTAATGCAAACTGTTAGACAGGATAATTTAGTTCAGGGGTCCCCAACCACCAGGCTGCGGCACTCGCAGCCTGGCTGGCAGGCTAGTGAGCGGGCTGGCGGGTGAGCATGCCGGTAACTGAGCCGGCAGGTGAGCACGCAGGCCGGTGAGCAGGCCAGCAGGTGAGCGGGTGGACAGGCCAGTGAGCGGGCGAGCGAGCAGAGTGATATCATCTCTCACCGCCCGCCCTGCATCACCGCAGTTCTGCCCTCACCGTGCAGCCACGGGCAGCAGAGGGATTACATCTCTTACTGCCCACTCTCACTCTGGGTCACACCCACTGGCAATGGCAAAAAGGTTAGGGACCGCTGATTTAGTTGGTTGCTGACTGGCTGGTGAGTTGAGCTGGGAATTTTCTTTGGTTTTGTTTTACATGCATCACCCTTCCATGTGCTTCTTGCTGCAAAGGCCAGTTATACGTGAGGGCAATGCCCATTTCTTTGTTATATCAGCATCTATTCCATCATTTATTCATTTAAGATGCTTTTATAATGTTATGTACTAGACTGGTTGTAATCATAGTATGGTGGTCGTGTAATACGTCCTAGCAACCAACAAGCCCTGCGTAGGAAACTGTCGCATTTAGTGGAATTAGTAATGCCGCCACTAAATCAATGAATACCGAGCAGATGGAGGTTTGGTGGACAGGTCATTTAGTTTGCCTGCTTGGCGTCACAGGGTTCACCGCCAACTCTGCCTGTTCGCTGAGCCGGTAAACAAAATGACCCGTTCACCTGCTCACTGAACCTCCAGCTGCTTACAGTATTACTACCGCCACTAAACGTTGCGGCTTCCTACTCAGGGCTCGTTGGTTGCTAGGACGATGGTGGACGCTGGCGTCCAAGCAACCAAGGACACATCCCTATCCCTATTCAGCTGCCAATCCAACAGTGAAATGCCCTGTACACACGATCGGTGTCTGATGGACTTTTTTCATCTGAAAAACTGATCGTGTATGGGCCCCATCGGACTTTTTTCCATCGGTGTAAAAAAATAGAACATGTTTTAAATTTTTCCGATGGGAAAAAAAAACAATAGGAAATTCCGATCGTCTGTGTGGAACTCCAATGGAGAAAAAACCCATGCATGCTCAGAATCAAGTCGACGCATGCTCAGAAGCATTGAACTTAATTTTTCTCGGCTCGTCTGAGTGTTTTACGTCACCGCGTTTTGGACGGACGGAATTTTGTCTGATGGTGTGTAGGCAAGACTGATGGAAGTCTGCTTCATCGGAATTCCGACGGAAAATTCCATCGGATTTTATTCCATCGGAAATCCGATCATGTGTACAGGGCAAAAGAGTTTCCACATGCTTTAATCCTACACAATTCCCCTTCATCAGGGCTAAAAAAAACGAATTCAAATATAGAAGTCATAAATATGTAAAATAAATTAAAAAAAAATCATAAATATACAGTGCCTTGCAAAATAATTCACTCCCCTTGGCATTTTTCGTGTTTTGTTGCCTCACAACCTGGAATTAACATGGATTGTTTGAGGATTTGCATCATTTAATTTACAGAACATGCCCACAACTTTGAAGATGTTTTTTTTTTTATTGTGAAGCAAATAACAAATAGGACAAAATAACAGAAAAAGTCAATGTGCATAACTATTCACCCCCCTAAAGTCAATACTTTGTAGAGCCACCTTTTGCGGCTATCAAAGCTCCAAGTCATTTTGGATAAGTCTCTATGAGCTTGCCACATCTTACCACTGGGATTTTTGCCCATTCCTCTTTGCAAAACTGTTCCAGCTCCTTCAAGTTGGATGGTTTGCACTTGTGAACATCAGTCTTTAAGTCTGACCACAGATTTTCTATTGGATTGAGGTCTGGGCTTTGACTAGGTCATTCCAACACATTTACATGTTTCCCCTTAAACCACTCAAGTGTTGCTTTAGCGGTGTGTTTGGGGTCATTGTCCTGCTGGAAGGGGAACCTCCGTCCTAGCCTCAAATCACACACAGAATTCCCTCAACTCTGACCAGTTTCCCAGTCCCGACTGCTGAAAAACATCCCCACAGCATGATGCTGCCACCACCATGTTTCACTGTGTGGATGGTGTTCTTTGGGTGATATGATGTGTTGGGTTTGCGCCAGACTTAGCGTTTTCTTTGATGGACAAAAAGTAAAATTTTAGTCTCATCAGACCAGAGCACCTTCCTCCATACATTTTGGGAGTCTCCCACATGCCTTTTCGCAAACTCAAAACGTGCCATTTTGTTTTTTGCTGAAAGTAATGGCTTTATTCTGGCCACTCTGCCATAAAGCCCAACTCTATGGAGCGTACGGCTTATTGCCGTCCTATGTACAGATACTCCAGTCTCTGCTGTGGAACTCTGCAGCTCCTCCAGGGTTACAGTACCTTAGGTCTCTGTGCTGCCTCTCTTATTAATGCCGTCCTTGCCCGGTCCGTGAGTTTTGGTGTGCGGCCGTCTCTTGGCAGGTTTGCTGTTGTGCCATGTTCTTTCCATTTGGTTATGATAGATTTGATGGTGCTCCCAGGGATCATCAAAGATTTGGATATTTTTTTATAACCTTATGACTTGTACACACGATCGGATTTTCCGTCGGGATAAACTCCAACTGATTTTTCCGACGGAATTCCGTTCAAGCTGTCTTGCATACACACTGTCACACCAAATTCCGACCGTCAAGAACGCAGTGACGTACAACACTATGACGAGCCGAGAAAAATTAAGTTCAATGCTTCCGAGCATGCGTCGTCTTGATTCTGCGAATGCATGTTTTTTTCTCTGTTGGCGTTCCATACAGACGAATGGAATTTCCAATAGAAATTTTTTTCGTTGGAAAAAAAGAGAACATGTTCTCTTTCTAACTCCGTCGGGAAAATCCGATGAAAAAATTCCGTCTGACTTTTTTCATCGGAAATTCCGACCATGTGTACAAGGCATAACCCTGACTTGTACTTCTCAACAACATTGTCCCTTACTTGTTTGGAGAGTTCCTTGGTCTTCATGGCAATGTTTGGTTAGTGGTGCCTCTTGCTTAGGTGTTGCAGCCTCTGGGGCCTTTCAGAAAGGTGTGTATATGTAATGACAGGTCATGTGACACTTAGATTGCACACAGGTGGACGTCATTTCACTAATTATGTGACTTCTGAAGGTAATTGGTTGCACCAGAGCTTTTTATGGGCTTCATAACAAAGGGGGTGAATACATACGCACATGCCAATTATCAGTTTTTTTATTTCTGAAAAATAGTTTTATGCATATATTTTTCTAATTTTACTTCACCAACTTAGACTATTGTGTTCTGATCCATCACATATAATTCAGATTAAAAAAGAACATTGAACTAAAGGCTGTAATTCAGGGGTGTCAAACTCAATTTCATTGTGGGCCGCATCAGCATTATGATTGCCCTCAAAAGGGCCGGTTTTATCTGTAAGATTAGATATCCAGCGCATCCCCTCCCCTTACATTAAATGTCACACAACCATCGGAAGTTGAGTCCCCCCCTCTCTCTTACATCACAGTGCACCCCCTTTCCTTATGCTGCTGCTGGGAAGAAGCTGGATGCATTGCTTGAAAGCAGAAAGTAGGGGTCTGGATGAGGTCCGGAGGGCTGGAGCTCTCCTGCAGCTGCAGGAGAGATGCGAGGGCCACATGAAATGGCCTGGAGGGCCAGATTAGGCCCGCGGGCCTTGTGTTTGACACCTGTGCTGTAATGTAACAAAGAAAGTAAAAAGCCAAGGGGGGTGAATACTTTTGCAAGGCACTGTAAAAATCAACCCATAAATACCCTTTTGCCTATAATGTCTGAATCCAGCAAATTTTAGACACTTACAGTACCTTACATACAAATATCAGAATACTTGAATGGCAAACAGTAAAACTTAAAATAATCAGCAATTCTCTTTCAAAACAGGACAAAACTTCCATATCATACATTAAATTGGACTTTTCAGCAATTTTCCATAAAATTCTATGAGAATAACAAAGCCTAGAACATAATGCAAATCTATTCTTCGGAAGTATATTATACAAACAGGCTTGAGATCGCAAGCACATAATTGTAACTGAAATCATTGTAATTGTGTACCAGAAAAAGGGATACATTTGTATCACTTGTAACATTTTCTATAAGAAATAAAAGCATACCTTACAAATGTAGATTTCAGAGAAATCTGTGTTAAATTGAAATATCAGAGAAAATGCACATAAGAAAGAAAAATGGCTCAGAATAGAAATTATGAGGTCAATGTTAACATTTATCAGTAGGAGGCTTGTTAACATAGGCGGCTAGAGGCGGCAAAAATAGGCAGTTGAGTCACAGTTTTACTGCCTGTCTTGGGGGGGCGGCAAACCTGACCCTCTCACTCCCAGCAACCAAAGCCCCCCCCCCCTTGTCACTTGATCAATCGCCGCTTCATTGCCTGTCAGCCCCACACTTACCCCATCCTGGTCGTGGCTTCGTCGGCTTCCCTCTGCATCTCCTCTCGGCCAATCAGGTCCTAGGACTACCGGCCAATCGGGTCTTAGGACTCCCGGCCAACCGGCTCTCAGGACCCACTTCCTGATTGGCCAAGAAGACATTAGAGAATATTAATTTGCTAATATCACACAATTGGTTGGGCTCAGGGCGCATTGCTCTGCGCCCCGAGCCCACCCTTTTTTAAGCCAATTAGAGCCTCAGGCAATAATCATGTGCTTAAAAAAAATAACCCCATTGGAATCCCTGTGTCCCACGCCCTGCATGGAGATTAAGGGCTGGGTGCACAGATTAGGGGGGTGGCGCCCCTGCGCCCCTTATGAGCGGCCGCTACTGTCTTGTACCCAATAGGTAAGCCTATAATTAGGCTCACCTGTAGGTACAGTTAATATCTATGTAAAGTGATTGTAAAGGAAAAAAAAAAAAAAAAAAAATATATATATATATATATATATATAAACTAACAAATGTGTGATACTTACCTGCTCTGCGTAACAGTTTTGCACAGAGCAGCCCAGATCCTCCTCTTCTCAGGTTCCCCGCCGGCGCTTTGGACCCTTCCCTTTTGCCGAGTGACCCCATAGCAAGCTGCTTGCTGTGGGGGCACTCGTTCATGCTTGCTCCCAAGCCGTGGCTCTCTGCGTCCATAAGACACATAGAGCGCAGTTCAGCCCTGCCCCCCACCTCTTTGGCTGTGATTGCCATTGGCTCCCGCTGCTGCATATCAACCAATCAGAAAGGAGAGACCTGGGAGAGCCTTGGGTTTTGTGCACATCGCTTTATCGAGATTGGGCTTAGGTAGGTATTGGGGGTGGGGGGGGGGGGGGGGTCGAGAGCTGCACACTGAAGGTTTTTTACCTTTGTGCATAGAATACATATACTGTAGGTAAGAGACCCTTTACACCCTTAGGTTGCATTCACGCCTGGGCGTTTTGAATCGCTGGCAGATTTGCAGCGATTCTGCCCATGATTTCAAAATGCCCAGGTGTGAATGACAAATCACGCAACGCTCATTTCAGATGCCATTCATTTGAGTGGCACCTAAAAACGTGGCGCGGTTCTGCCGCGATTGTCGTGCGATAAATCGGGCTGCAATCGTGGCAAATCGCATCACCTAAAGCTTGTCACCCAAAAAAAAGTTCAGGAGCTTATTTTGGGGGACATCATCATTGACTGTGGAAAATGTTTCATTTCATTTGGAAAATAAAGGTCCCAGAGTCTGGAGGAAGAGTGGAGAGGCACAGAATCCAAGTTGTATGAGGTTCAGTGTGAACTTTCCACAGTCGGTGATGATTTGGGGAGTCATGACATCTGCTGGTGTTGGTCCGCTGTGTTTTATCAAGTCCAAAGTCAGCGCAGCCGTCTACCAGGAAATTCTAGAGCACTTCAAGCTTCCCTCTGCTGACCAGCTTCATGGAGATGCTGATTTCATTTTCCAGCAGGACTTGACACCTCCCACACTGCCAAACCTGGCAATGGACCTGGATGGAGAGGAGATCATCCATCGCTGGACCCCGGAGAGGAGGATACCGACAGCGTTGGAGTGGAGACTGAGAGTGGATTACCACCACTGGAATCTTTTTTTATAAAATATTATAAACCTGGAAAATGGGAAAAATATATAGAAACTGCGCTAAATATGCCAAGAATAAAAACCAGATACTCTCACTGGTAACTCAATATCTGATGGGAGCTGCGATTCGAATGTAAACCACCGTACATGTTAGCAAAAGGAAAGAAAAAAAAAAGGGGGGAATCGCGCTAGCCCGTGACCAACACTAAAAAGTGAAGGAATAATTCATGTAAATCCCAAAAAACATCAATCAATGAAAATTAATGAGTGAAAAATTAATAAGGTTAATAACATAATCTGGATTGCTCAAGAATGTTATGTGACCTAATTGAAATCATATAATATATAGAAAAAGTCCTTTAAATCAAGTCCATTGAATAACACCAGTGCTCCGTGTAGAAAACCATAAAAAGTGAAATGTTGCATCCAAATAAATTTGTGACGTTCCACCACCAAATAGCAGGATTTCCTCCTTACCAGCTACAAACGACCCCCCATGACAGAGGATTTTTATGCAACATTTCACTTTTTATGGTTTTCTACACGGAGCACTGGTGTTATTCAATGGACTTGATTTAAAGGACTTTTTCTATATATTATATGATTTCAATTAGGTCACATAACATTCTTGAGCAATCCAGATTATGTTATTAACCTTATTAATTTTTCACTCATTAATTTTCATTGATTGATGTTTTTGGGGATTTACATTAATTATTCCTTCACTTTTTAGTGTTGGTCACGGTCTAGCGCGATTCCCGCCTTTTTTTTTTCCCTATTATAAACCTATTACAAGACAATTTTATGTTCCAATTTATTGAAGCCCCAACTAGGACTGATGCTCTGCTGGACCTGGTAATCTCAAACTATGCAGAGCTTATAACCAATATTCATATAAAAGAACATCTGGGTAGCAGTGACCATAACATGATTAATGTTAGCTGTAAGCAACAAACATATACGGGAAAGATAAATACACTTAACTTTAGGAGAGCAGATTTTCCAAGCATGAGGGCTGCTCTCCAGGACTTATGCTGCGTACACACGACCGTTTTTAATGTCATTTTAAAAAACAATGTTTTTCTCGACGTGATTTTTCTTGTTTCCTCTCAAGCCTGTCTTGCATACACACGTTCATTAAAAAAAAACGCTCGAGCAGAGCGCAGTGACGTACAACACGTACAACGCCACTATAAAGGGGAAGTTCCGCTCGAATGGCGCCATCCTTCATGTTAGTAAAGTTTGTTGAGCGGCGATTCGCGCTTTTCAGCCTCGTGCTTTTCAGTCCGTTACAGCGTGACGAATGTGCTATCTCCATTACGAACGCTAGTTTTACCAGAATGAGCGCTCCCGTCTCATACTTAATTCTGAGCATGCAAGTTTTTTTTCCCTTGTAAAAGCATACACACTACCGTTTTTCACGACGTTAATAAGAACGACGTGAAAAACGACATGAAAAAATAGAGCAGGTTCTCATTTTTTTTTAGGCCATTTTTCACATCGTTAAAAATGCTCTGGAGCATACACACGATCGTTTTTAATGCCCAATTTAAAAAAATTAATTTTTAACGTTGTGAAAAACGGTCGTGTGTATGCGCCATTAGACTGGGAGGGAATATTGGCATCAATAGACGCAGAACAGAATTGGGAATTCTTCAAAAAGACTGTACTCACTTGCAGCGTTTTTTCCCATGGGCAATATGTTTTAAAGGCTAAAAACAAAACCTATATGGTTCACGGCCAAAGTTAAAAATGGCTATAAATAATAAATAAAAGAGCTTTTAAAAAAATATAAAAATGAAGGAACACTATCATCGTTTAAATGCTACAAAGAATATAACAGAATATGTAAAAAGGAAATCAAGGATGCAAAAATTCAAAACGAACGGCAGATTGCAAAAGATAGTAGGACAAACCCCCAAAAAATCTTCAAATATATTAATAGTAAAAATGTGAGGTCTGAGCATGTAGGCCCTTTACAAAATAATCTGGAGTGGGTGACTGGGGACAAAGAGAAGGCTAATTTAGTAAATACTTTCTTCAGCTCTGTGTATACAAAGGAGCATGGGGGAGCTCATGTCCATAATGGGGGTGGTAGTGACACAGCCCCAAATCCACAATGGCTCAAAAGTGATATGGTCCAGAAATATTTAGACAGAATAAAGGTGGATAAAGCACCTGGACCAGATTAGTTGAAATGAGTTACTATTGTAATTTGGAAATTTGGATACGTCTGAATTTCCGAATAACAAAAAAATTGTCAGAATTTCAATTTGGAAAATAACAAATCGCACATGTCTAGAGGCATGCCAATGCATAAAGTGGTGCCTGAAACAGAACACTGAAAGATACCCTTATCAATGTGGTGAAACACGTCCATTGCGCTGCACATCACTGCAAGTCCCTGCGAAATGACATCCTCAGCCCGGGCTCCAGCCATGCCACGCCCCCAACGCATTTCACTCCGCCCCCCAGAGCTTAATCATGGGGCTCTTGTATCATTGGAGCTGAGATGGGCTCTGTCCTTGCCAGCAATCCAAATGGTGTACTACAGGAGAGGACACCAGCTGGAGCCTTAAGTGTGACCCCCCTATTTGTTGTCTGGATACGCGTTCATTATCCAGTCAACAAGCTGCAAAAAGGAGTGTGTGTCTGTGACCAAGCTGTGCTGCCAAACTGCAGTAGAGAAAAGTGAGGTCACAAACCTGGTTGTGCTCTCTGGCAGGTGTGCCCAGACCACAAAAGTGACTAGAATTACAAGTCCTTAAGTAGGTAAAACAATTCAGACGTATGTGTTTTTGTGGTGTATTTAGCTGTTTGCCTGGAGTTCAGCTTTGATAAAAATCAATAACCAAGTCTTCCTGCCACCGAGCTTCTGAGCGAAGGGACACAAGTTCAAGGAGGGGAAGAATGACAACCTTTCTGGCTAAGCATTGCAAATAATCTCTCTTTCCCTCTCAGGACTCTGTCTGGTTAATGTCAAGCGTGCAGTTTATTTATCAACTTCTGAGTCTGTATTTTTTGTTTGTTTTTAGACTTGAGATAATAACCTGCATGGTGTTGAAGACACTCGATTTGACTGCTATTGAGCTGGTTAATTCCCTGCAGTCTCTCGCCTTGCGTTTCTGGTCTTCATGAATGACTTGCCGGGAATAAGCCAAGAATGGAGAATTATAAAGTCCGTTACGGTTCCACTCCTTACCGTAATCTTGTAGTGATATTTAAAAGGAAAACGCACTTTAAACCGCTTCTCATTTTTCACATGGGAGTGTCAAGTTGTCAAGTCATAGCACATAAATGTTGAAGGCCAACTCATACAATGACATCCCCTTCCTTCGACTTTCAAACATTTTCATTATACATGCCTCATTTCCAGCAGTCTTCAGGCCAGTCAGGCCAACATGATGGAACCCAAAGAGGTTTGTCCATGACAGGGACTATTGGGTTTGGCTAGAATTGGCGCCAAGAGCCCTACACCCCCTCCCTATACACACTGCCCCCTTGAACCCTACACCCCCTTCCTATACACACTGCCCCTCTTGAACCCTACACCCCCTTCCTATAAACACTGCCCCTCTGTAACCCTACACCCCTTTCCTGCACACAGTGCCCCCTTTAACCCTATACCCCCTCCCTGCACAC
Organism: Rana muscosa; assembly: GCA_029206835.1. Classification (NCBI taxonomy): domain Eukaryota; kingdom Metazoa; phylum Chordata; class Amphibia; order Anura; family Ranidae; genus Rana; species Rana muscosa. Next base: position 31,565,072 of record CM055117.1, on the reverse strand, counting down.
AGTGCCCCTATTTAACCCTACACCACCTTCCGGTATACACTTTCCCCTTTAACCCTACACCCCCCTTCCTGTATACACTTTCACCTCCTCGCTAGGTACACCTCTCTAGGGACCCTCCAGCATACCTCCCAACTTTTTGAGATGGGAACAAGGGACATCCTTTTATTTTAGCAGGGCCTGTGCAAGACTGTTTTATGCCCTAGGCAAGACCAGCTACTTGCACCCCCCCCCAACAAAAAAAAACTGTACACATTGCCCCCATTCCTGCACATAATGCCTCCCCCTTTAAACTTACACTCCCCTTCCTGTATACACTGCCCCCCTTCCTGCACACACTTCCCTCCTTTATTGCTACACCCCCTTGAACCCTACACCCCCTTCCTATACGCACCACCCCCCTTGAACCCTACACCCCCTTCCTATACACACTGACCCTCTTTAACCCTACACCCCCTTCCTGCATGAACCTTTTTTTGGTGCATTTTGGGGATTTGGGCAGCTTATTGAAATGAATGGAAAGCTTTATCGCAATGCACAATAATACATTGCATAACTAACACCAGAAGCCCCTGCATCACATCAAAGTCCACCCCCTTCACATCAGAAGCCCCCACATCACATAAATGCCCCCTTCTCACCATAAGCCCCCACATTACATAAAAGTCCCCCCTTCACATCAGAATCCCCCACATCAGAGTTCCACCCCTTTCACATATGAAGCCTCCCATCACATCAGTGTACCCCTTTTCACATCAGAAGCCTCTCATCATATTAGAAGTCCCCTCTTTCATTTTAAAAGCCCCCCATCACATTAGAGTTCCCCTTTTCCCACCAGACGCCCACGCATAACATCAAAGTCCACCCCCTTCACATCAGAATCAGAAGCCCCACATCACATAAATCCCCCCTTCTCACCATAAGCCCCCACTTTACATAAAAGTTCCCCCCTTCACATAAGAAGTCCCCACATCACATCAGAGACCCCCCCCCCTTTTCACACCAGAAGCCCACACATCACATCAAAGTCCCCCCCTTCACATCAGAATCCCCCACATCAGAGTTCCACCCCTTTCACATATGAAGCCTCCCATCACATCAGTGTACCCCTTTTCACATCAGAAGCCTCTCATCATATTAGAAGTCCCCTCTTTCATTTTAAAAGCCCCCCCATCACATTAGAGTTCCCCTTTTCCCACCAGACGCCCACGCATAACATCAAAGTCCACCCCCTTCACATCAGAATCAGAAGCCCCACATCACATAAACCCCCCCCCTCTCACCATAAGCCCCCACTTTACATAAAAGTTCCCCCCTTCACATAAGAAGTCCCCACATCACATCAGAGACCCCCCCTTTTCACACCAGAAGCCCACACATCACATCAAAGTCCCCCCCTTCACATCAGAATCCCCCACATCAGAGTTCCACCCCTTTCACATCTGAAGCCTCCCATCACATCAGTGTACCCCTTTTACATCAGAAGCCTCTCATCATATTAGAAGTCCCCTCTTTCACTTTAAAAGCCCCCCCCCATCACATCAGAGTTCCCCTTTTCACATCAGAAGCCCCCATCACATCAGAAGCTCCCACATCACATCACATTACATCAGAGTCCCACTTTTTACATGAGTAGCCCCCTTTCAAACAGAATCCCCCTTTCACATCAGAAGCCTCTCATCAATTAGAAGTCCCCCTTTCACATCAGAGTTCCCCCTTTCACACCAGAAGCCCCTATCATATCAGAGTCACCCTTTTAAATCAGAAGACCCCCATCACCTAAGAGTTGTTGCAGGTTAGATCTGAGAAAGGGGGTGCGCCCCCAAAACGCGTTTGCTGTACCCCATGTTCTGTGCATGTCCATGCACTGTGTTTATGGCCTTTTGTCAGTTGCATTTTGTGAGTACCCACTTTTATACAAAAATGTCTTATTATTAAATTATCTGTGGTAATGCACTAGGTGTGCACGCCTTCCATTTCTGTTTTTCTTGTAGTTCCTTTCGGATTACCCCATCTGAGGAAGGCAGCATCCACTGAGTTTTGGGATACTATATATACCTTTCACACCACCAATTTATCTGACATCTGTTACTCCACACCTTGGAAGACCTATTAGCGCTGGAAGTGTTTTTTGCAGGTTAGATCATGTAGAAGGCAGGATGTGGCCCATGGGCTATAATTTGGAGACCCCTGTGTAGAAAGCTTGCCTACGGTTATTTAGATAGTGGCTGATCCAGCCTATCTGGCATCCGGTGTTATAAAAAAGGGGAAGGCGAGGGTCCGGGGCTCTTCGCCCGTTCTTGCTAGAGAGAAGATTTGCTTGCTGCAGAGCAGGACTGCCTCACCTTGCAGTCTATCAGAGAGGCACCTGGAGGCCAGAGTTTTACCAGGGGCTATAGAGCACCAAACATGGACTTCTACCATATGGAGGTATGCCTGGGCAGTCTGCTAGAGTTAGTTAGGTACATTCCATTTGTACTGTTCATGTAAATCTGTACTATGTAGATAATCTTCGGTAAAAGTTGCATCGACCCTTTTAAGTCTAGTCTGAAGTCATTTAAAGGGGTGCATGATGGTTCCTGGTGTATCTAAAGACCTAGGGTCAGTAAAGCCCATGCGGTGTATGAAGCAACAGCCACTACACAAGGTCTACTCGGCAAGTCAAGCAGGAGGAGTAATACAGCTGCTATGGGTAACCAAGTACTAGTGCAAGTTACAGCACAGCCATGAAGCATGGTACCTGGTGCAGGTGTTGGGTCCTCTGGTAGCAAGGGGGTCTGTGACTTGGCTCCCTCCCCAGTGGTCGGTTTTCCACAGGACCCGGGACCATGTCCGTGTTCTAGAGACCATAGCCTGCCCATATGGTACGGGAAGGACGGACTTAACAACTGCACCATGAGGTCCGTGCTTTGTGCACGGTGGGACCCTATTCTGTCACTGGGAGTGAGGTGGCAGAGGTACATTGGACTGGTGGAGAGGACATAGGCTCTGCGGTGTCCCTCCTAATGCAACACACATCAGACAACAGTGTGTAGTGACATGAGACAGCACTTATCAGAGGAACTCTGTATTTTTATTACTGTACACAGCGACATGGCTCATCTCTAAGTCCGGGAACTGTCCTAAAGCGGAGTTCCACCCAAAAATGGAACTTCCGCTTTTCAGAATCCTCCCCCCTCTGGTGTCACATTTGGCACCTTTCAGAGGGAGGGGGGGAGCAGATACCTGTCTAATACAGGTATTTTGCTCCCACTTCAGGGCATAGTCATCCGAGCCACCCGCGGGTATCTACGCCACTTCCGGCGCCTTCTCCCGCAGTCTTCTGGGAGACACACAGCCGACAAGACTTCATTTCCTGATTCCCTTTCCAAAGATGGTGGCGGCAGCACCCGAGAATCGAGGGACAGATCGGCTTCGGGTGCCAACATTGCGGGCGCCTTGGACAGGTAAGTGTCCATATTTTGAAAGTCAGCAGCTGCAGTATTTGTATCTGCTGACTTTAAAAAAAAAAAGAATTTGGCGGAACTCCGCTTTAATGTTTGATTCTCACATGATCACAGTCCCCACCTGGTCCTGACATTGATGACCCCCACGTGCAGGGTGAGTGGCCCCGCCCACTCCTAAGTTATCAAAGGCAGGGGAGGTAGGGTAAATCAATCCTGTAGCTGTTCCTGTAACATTGAATAAAGCCTAGATCCTACGTCCTTGTGCACAAACTAGCCGCTGCACACACTACGGGTTCCTTCCAGTGGCAAAACTCCCTGCCCCATCCACACTTAAACTTCATTCTACTCTGACTGGTAACTGATCAGCCATCTTTCAGTGAAGTCTCTCTTCCATAAAAATAAAATAAGGCGGATTGTTTTGTATCCTAAGCGCAGTTCTTCATCGGTCGTAAACATTTAAAGATCGCCGTCCTCAGCGACGGGATAAAAATTCCACAGGGAGCTCTCTCCGTTCGGGCGTATAGTCCTTTTTTAACACACATTGCTGCAGTAAAACCATTCATCTCCCACCATTATGACGCATTTAATTTATATTTAATTATGAATTTATTTGTTAATTACACGACTCGAGTGCCTGCGAGCTTTTATGCTCAATGAAAAGCGTACCACGCATAAATGTGCTCCGCTTCTCGATGCCGGGAAACTGCAGTGCCGGTTACAGGCCACATAAAACCGAAAGGCAATTTAGACTTCTGGGGGGGGGGGGGGCTGCAATGCAAAATAATGTTGGCGGGAGCAGAGGCTTCTGGGAGGCGATGTCATTGATCAATTGTACCGCTGACTTTTTACTTAATGATCTAATTTGTGGGTAAATGGCGTGTCATTAGTACGGGCTAAAGTAGGATTTAGGCTGGAGTTTGTCAAAGTAGTTCAGTAGATAGCAGGATGTAGTAATTACCCAGCTGTGGTCGTCAACGTAATAAAATGAATTACCAGCTCCTTGTCGTAAATCCAGTGCAGTATAGAATTATGTAAATAACTTAACGTAACTCAGGGAGTAGGCTTGATAAGTAGACTGAATAATTTTACTGGTCAATTACTGTCTTGCATGACTGTACATGGGGGCGAAGGATTGTGATTTAAAGGGGATCTAGTGTGACTGTACATGGGGATGGAGGATTGTGACTTAAAAGAGATCTAGTGTGACTGTACATGGGGACGAAGGATTGTGAAATAAAGTGTAGTTAGCATGACTTTACATGGGGATAAAGGATTGTTAAATAAAGCAGAGTTAACATCATCAAGATATTTCCTTGTTAAGTACCTTCATGTGTCAGTGTAACACTTCCAGGTTCAGGGAGTAGGCTTGATAAGTAGACTGAATCATTTTACTGGTCAATTATTGTCTTGCATGACTGTACATGGGGATGAAGGATTGTGACCTAAAGGGGAGCTAGCATGACTATACATGGGAATGAAGGATTGTGACCTAAAGGGAATCTAGTGTGACTGTACATGGGGACGATGGATTGTGATATGAAGGGGAGCTAGCATGACTGTACATGGGGACGAAGGATTGTGATATGAAGGGGAGCTAGCATGACTATACATGGGAATGAAGGATTGTGACTTAAAGGGAATCTAGTGTGACTGTACATGGGGATGAGGGATTGTGATATGAAGGGGAGCTAGCATGACTGTACATGGGGACTAAGAATTGTGATATGAAGGGGAGCTAGCATGACTGTACATGGGGATGAAGGATTGTGACTTAAAGGAGATCTAGTGTGACTGTACATGGGGATGAGGGATTGTGATATGAAGGGGAGCTAGCATGACTGTACATGGGGACTAAGAATTGTGATATGAAAGGGAGCTAGCATGACTGTACATGGGGATGAAGGATTGTGACTTAAAGGAGATCTAGTGTGACTGTACATGGGGATGAAGGATTGTGAAATAAAGTGTTGTTAGCATGACTTTACATGGGGATAAAGGAGATATTTCCTTGTTAAGTACCTTCATGTGTCAGTCTAACACTTCCAGGTTCAGGGAGTAGGCTTGATAAGTAGACTGAATCATGTTACTGGTCAATTACTGTCTTGCATGACTGTATATGGGGTCGAAGGATTGTGACCTAAAGGGGAGCTATTATGACTGTACATGGAGATGTAGTATTGTGACTTAAAGGGGATCTAGTGTGACTTTACATGGGGACGAAGGATTGTGACCTTAAAGCGGAGGTCCACCCTATTTTACAACTTTTGCTCAATCACATTACAGCAATGTATTCATTTATAAACGGAACAGTGAATTTGCAAGTGTCAATGTGTGATTGTGTTATTGTTTGTAAAAAAAAACAAAAAAACTCAACTGTCAGTGGACCTCCGCTTTAAGGGGAGCTAGCACCAGATAGATATTTCCTTGTTAAGTACCTTCATGTGTGAGTGTAACACTTTTTCCGGTTCAGGGAGTAGGCTTGATAAGTAGACTGAATCATTTTACTGGTCAATTATTGTCTTGCATGACTGTACATGGGGACGAAGGATTGTGATATGAAGGGGAGCTGGCAGGACTGTACATGGGGACGATGGATTGTGATATGAAGGGGAGCTAGCATGACTGTACATGGGGACGAAGGATTGTGATTTAAAGGGGATCCAGCATGACTGTACATGGGGACGAAGGATTGTGATATGAAGGGGAGCTAGCATGACTGTACATGGGGACAAAGGATTGTGATATGAAGGGGAGCTAGCATGACTGTACATGGGAATCAAGGATTGTGACTTAAAGGAGATCTAGTGTGACTGTACATGGGGACGAAGGATTGTGACCTAAAGGGGAGCTAACATGACTATACATGGGAATGAAGGATTGTGACTTAAAGGGAATATAGTGTGACTGTACATGGGGACGAAGGATTGTGAAATAAAGTGTAGTTGGCATGACTTTACATGGGGATAAAGGATTGTTAAATAAAGCAGAGTTAACATCATCGAGATATTTCCTTGTTAAGTACCTTCATGTGTCAGTCTAACACTTCCAGGTTCAGGGAGTAGGCTTGATAAGTAGACTGAATCATGTTACTGGTCAATTACTGTCTTGCATGACTGTATATGGGGACGAAGGATTGTGACCTAAAGGGGAGCTATTATGACTGTACATGGAGATGTAGTATTGTGACTTAAAGGGGATCTAGTGTGACTTTACATGGGGACGAAGGATTGTGACCTTAAAGCGGAGGTCCACCCTATTTTACAACTTTTGCTCAATCACATTACAGCAATGTATTCATTTATAAATGGAACAGTGAATTTGCAAGTGTCAATGTGTGATTGTGTTATTGTTTGTAAAAAAAACAAAAAAACACAACTGTCAGTGGACCTCCGCTTTAAGGGGAGCTAGCACCAGATAGATATTTCCTTGTTAAGTACCTTCATGTGTGAGTGTAACACTTTTTCCGGTTCAGGGAGTAGGCTTGATAAGTAGACTGAATCATTTTACTGGTCAATTATTGTCTTGCATGACTGTACATGGGGGCGAAGGATTGTGACCTAAAGGGGAGCTACGTAGCATGACTATACATGGGAATGAAGGATTGTGACTTAAAGGGAATATAGTGTGACTGTACATGGGGACGAAGGATTGTGATATGAAGGGGAGCTAGCATGACTGTACATGGGGACAAAGGATTGTGAATTAAAGGGAATCTAGTGTGACTGTACATGGGGACGAAGGATTGTGATATGAAGGGGAGCTAGCATGACTGTACATGGGGACGAAGGATTGTGATATGAAGGGGATCCAGCATGACTGTACATGGGGATGAAGGATTGTGACTTAAAGGAGATCTAGTGTGACTGTACATGGGGATGAAGGATTGTGATATGAAGGGGAGCTAGCATGACTGTACATGGGGACGAAGGATTGTGATATGAAGGGGATCCAGCATGACTGTACATGGGGATGAAGGATTGTGACTTAAAGGAGAGCTAGTATGACTGTCTGCTGGGGATGCTGACATCACATCCAAGATGGTGGTGCCCAGCAGCCATCTTGGGGGTTTTGGGTATCTTTGCAAGGGAGGAATTTACAGGTGAATACTAGGCACAAAAAAGAACAAAAAACAAACAAAAAAACAATATGCTTTGGAAAACCAAAGCATGATTCCAAATACACTAAAAAATTTACTTTTGGTTTATATACAATTACAGGAATACTAAATATAAAGGGACCCCTTTTTCCAAAGCAGTTCATCAGCAATCCATGAACATCAAACTTGCTAAACAGATCTCAGAGCTGGCATTAACACATCAGTGACTGAAAATACTTTGTGCGATCAGTTTAATGCTATCAAAGGTCAACCCAAGCTGGGCAGGTCCAGCGTGCCATGGAAACCCCTTTTCTTCCATCACCCCCTTAGTCTTTTGTGTGTTGATACTGAAGACAAGTTATTTCACATTCGAAGGGACATTAAGCAAAAGAAAACACAAAGAACAGAGAAATTCCTTGTGGCATATTCCACTTGGGACCAGATAACAGAATTTTCTAAAGCCATTGATTTTGTGGCATTAAGCGTCTGGATGATAGGCCAGAGTATGTAGTCGCTGCGATCGCTATCTTTACCTGGAGAAGTAACGCTGTCCCATCTTGTGTAAGAAACTGATGTAAAATCTCACACTGTTGTCTTTATTACAGAGAATGTAGCAGATGGGAGAATAGATTGGAAACGGTCTGCTAATGGCTTTCATAGGCAAACTGTACAGCAACACAATGACTGTGGGACAGATACTGCAATGGAATAATTTGTCTTTGCCATGAAAGGATAATGCACCTTTGTGCTAGAAATATTAATTCAATTTTATGTTTATACCATAGGCGTGCGCACAGGGTGTGCCGGCTGTGCCTGGGCACACCCTAATCCCCCCATGTGTGTTAATTATTATCGCTCTATGTGTTGGCAGGAAGATGGGAAAGATCTCCCTTATGCCGTTTAGACCATAAGAGAAGTGTTTACGCTCTTCTCTTTCACTGTGCTGGAAGGGAGATCAATGTGCCCAGGACAAATATATGTAGACACACACCTGTTTGCGCTTTGGGGTGCACACCCTAATGCAATAGGCTGCGCACACCTATGGTTTATACTCATACCTGGTTGACATGAGCATGTATGATCTACTATGCTCAAGAACCCCTTCACCGTCGATAAAAGAAATGAGATGAACAAATGTTATTCTGAAAATTTTTTGACCCAGGGGGTTTGAGGGATGAGCAAAATCAGGCATTGTACAGTACACCAAGTAAGGGTCCTGGTCAGTAGGTTTATTTCCTCAGTATTTGGGTTGTGGTCCCTGTAAGGGGATGATTTGAAGATGTTGTTGAATACTCAGGGGTTCTGACCCATGCATGATGAAGGGTTCCAGGGTTGTCCAGTTAGAGAGGATAGGACTGATATTCAGTGGAGTGGTAAATCCTCATTAGGGACCCAGAATTTTGGAGGTTCAAAGAGTTATGGGAAGGAAGAACCTCCAAACCCTGATTACATGGACTTCGGTCTAAAAGGCGTTAAGCCATCTGCATTAAAGTCCAGAAAAGGAAAAAGCCAGCTCCTGTCTGGGAAGTGGTGTCGAGAACACATCTGAGTGAATAAAATGGGCTAGCTTGTGACCTACACAGAGCTCTCTTCTGTCATTCGCTCAGCCCATCAGTGGGTGCCGGCCATAAATCATTGGCCGAGACACACTAATAGGCTTGTGCTGCAGCGAATGGCAGCACAGCCAGGGTGGCGGTGCGCACACCCCTAACCCAGAAGAAACATTTACATGTACATGATCCGCCGCATGGGGGGGTGGGCACTCTGCCACAGTATATCTGCGGTAGGCAGTCCCCAAGTGGTTAAGCCGACTCTTTATTTTTGTATACCAGTACTTGATGGACTATTTTTGTTTGCTGAAGCTGAACTGTTTTTCTGTTTGCCTGTTTTGCTTTGAATAAAAAGGACGGTTTGCTCTTACCAACGTGCTTGGCTGATGATCTCAGGCTCCACATGTGGCAGCATTTTCACTCCTACCATTTTGGCAAAAAATATGGACATTTCCGCAAAATTGTGCCTATTCAGCAAACACATTTTGGTGGAATGCATTGACATGCAGTGGGCTTTAAATGGCTCCTGAGGATTACTAAAGCTTATTTCAACTATCCTGGACCAGTTCTTGTGCCACAAAAAGTTGCCCTTGTTGAAGTTGGGAACATGATGTTAGATATTGAAATATAAAGAAACTCTAACCCTTATCTACAATTATTCCTAATGCTAAATCTAATTCTAACCCTAAACCTTAATGCCAACCCTACTAACCCTAACCCTAATGCTGACCCTAATGTCAATCCTAAAGCTCACTTTAACTAGAAACAAAACCATGTGATCGCCATTGGCATGATGATTACACAGCTTTGATTTTAAATAAAAGGCTAGGGTTAGTGTTAGGGATAAAGTTGGAGTTGGCTTTGCTTATTAATTGTAAATACATTTTGGGTGAAGGCAAAATTAGAAATTTCCCAGCTAATTCAATTATGGCAAAAATAACTCTATTCTGCAGCATGAACTCAACAAGATTTTAGAAATCTTTCTCGGGGACTTTGGTCTAGGCCAGGGGTCCCCAATCTTTCTAAACTAAGGGCCACTTTACTGTCCTCCAGATTTTTGGGGGCCAGACTGTCGCTGTTGGGAGTAGAAAAAGTCCCAACATCAGTGGGGAAAAAAAATGACCTGTCTTTTAAGTGGGAGGAATTGTGCCCCATCATTATGGTGGATAATGGTGGACACTGGTGGGCAGGGATGAGCCGAACACCCCCCTGTTCGGTTCGCACCAGAACCTGCGAACAGACAAAATGTTCGTGTAAACTTTAGAACCCTATTAAATACAATGGACTCGAACGTTCGAAATCTAAAGTGTTAATTATAAAGGCTAATATGCAAGTTATTGTCCTAAAAAGTGTTTGGGGACCCGGGTCCTGCCCCAGGGGACATGTATCAATGCAAAAAGAAGTTTTAAAAACGGCCGTTTTTTCGGGAGCAGTGATTTTAATAATGCTTAAAATGAAAAAATAAAAGTGAAATATTCCTTTAAATTTCGTACCTGGGGGGTGTGTATGATATGCATGTGAAGTGGCGCATGTTTCCCGTGCTTAGAACTGTCCCTGCAAAAAATGTCATTTTTGAAAGAAAAACATGCATTTAAAACTCACTCGCGGCTATTAATGAATTGTCGGCTCCCGGCAATACATACAAAAGTCATTGATAAAAAAAAAAAAAAAAGCGTGGGGGTTCCCCAGAATTCAATTACCAGGCCCTTCAGGTCTGGAATGGATATTAAGGGGAACCCCGCCACAAATTAAAAAAAAAAATTGACGTGGGGTTCCCCCAAATATCCATTCCAGGCCCTTCAGATCTGGCATGGATTTTAAGGGGAACTCCACCCCAAATTTAAAAAAAAAATGGCGTGGAGTCCCCCTAAAAATCCATACCAGACCCCTTATCCGAGCACGCAACCTGGCCGGCCGCAGGGGAAAAGGGGGGGACGAGAGAGCGGCCCCCCCTCCCTCCTGAACCGTACCAAGCCACATGCCCTCAACATGGGGAGGATGTCCCCATGTTGATGGGGACAAGGGCCTCATCCCCACAACCCTTGCCCGGTGGTTGTGGGGGTCTGCGGGCGGGGGGCTTATCGGAATCTGGAAGACCCCTTTAACAAAGGGGACCCCCAGATCCCGCCCCCCCCTATGTGAATTGGTAAGGCCCTACCATTTCACAAAGAAAGCGTAAAAAAATGTTTAAAAAAACACACAAACACCTTGAAAAAGTCCTTTATTTAAAAAAAAAAAAAAAAAAACATTCCAGCGGTGAAATCCAGTGTCCCGCGGCGATCCCGATGTCCAGCGCTGTCCTTCATTGGTTGTGCCTGAGCGGACCTGATGGGGAACTCCCTCTCAGTATTTTAAATGTATAGACCCGCCCCTTCTTAAGTTCCCCATCAGGGCCGCTCAGCGGACCAGATGCGGAACATGAGAAGGGGCGGGTCTATACATGTATTACCAAAGTGAGAGCAGTTCCCCATCAGGTCCGCCCCCTCGGTATGTCGGACCCGCCTACGTCATAGGCTTGAGCGGGGAACTTCCTTCACTATGTAAATTTAAATTACACAGTGAAGGAAGTTCCCCGCTCAAGCCAATGACGTAGGCGGGTCCGACATACCGAGGGGGCGGACCTGATGGGGAACTGCTCTCACTTTGGTAATACATGTATAGACCCGCCCCTTCTCATGTTCCGCATCTGGTCCGGTGAGCGGACCTGATGGGGAACTTTAGAAGGGGCGGGTCTATACATTTAAAATACTGAGAGGGAGTTCCCCATCAGGTCCGCTCAGGCACAACCAATGAAGGACAGCGCTGGACATCGGGATCGCCGCGGGACACTGGATTTCACCGCTGGAATGTTTTTTTTTTTTTTTTTAAATAAAGAACTTTTTCAAGGTGTTTGTGTGTTTTTTTAAACATTTTTTTACGCTTTCTTTGTGAAATGGTAGGGGTACAATGTACCCTTACCAATTCACATAGGGGGGGCGGGATCTGGGGGTCCCCTTTGTTAAAGGGGTCTTCCAGATTCCGATAAGCCCCCCGCCCGCAGACCCCCACAACCACCGGGCAAGGGTTGTGGGGATGAGGCCCTTGTCCCCATCAACATGGGGACCTCCTCCCCATGTTGAGGGCATGTGGCTTGGTACAGTTCAGGAGGGAGGGGGGGCCGCTCTCTCGTCCCCCCCTTTTCCCCTGCGGCCGGCCAGGTTGCGTGCTCGGATAAGGGGTCTGGTATGGATTTTTAGGGGGACTCCACGCCATTTTTTTTTTATTTGGGGTGGAGTTCCCCTTAAAATCCATGCCAGATCTGAAGGGCCTAGAATGGATATTTGGGGGAACCCCACGTCAATTTTTTTTAAAATTTGCGGCGGGGTTCCCCTTAATATCCATTCCAGACCTGAAGGGCCTGGTAATTGAATTCTGGGGAACCCCCACGCTTTTTTTTTTTTTTTTTTTTTATCAATGACTTTTGTATGTATTGCCGGGAGCCGACAATTGATTAATAGCCGCGAGTCGGTTTTAAATGCATTTTTTTCTTTCAAAAATGACATTTTTTGCAGGGACAGTTCTAAGCACGGGAAACATGCGCCACTTTACATGCATATCATACACACCCCCCAGGTACGAAATTTAAAGGAATATTTCACTTTTATTTTTTCATTTTAAGCATTATTAAAATCACTGCTCCCGCAAAAACGGCCGTTTTTAAAACTTCTTTTTGCATTGATACATGTCCCCTGGGGCAGGACCCAGGTCCCCAAACACTTTTTAGGACAATAACTTGCATATAAGCCTTTATAATTAGCACTTTAGATTTCTCCCATAGATTTTTCGAATTTGCCGCGAACACCCCAATTTGTTCGCTGTTCGGCGAACGGGCGAACAGGCAATGTTCGAGTCGAACATGAGTTCGACTCGAACTCGAAGCTCATCCCTACTGGTGGGTGGTGTCAGCACTCGGGTCTTATATGTCTTAGGTACTCCCAACATAATTTATGGTTCTGCTTCTGCCCACCATTGTGTGTTCTAGCTCCTCCTGTTACATTGTCCATTATATAAAAAAAAAAAAATCAGGCAGGGATGGTGGGCCCACATTGTTGATAAGTGTGCAGATTTGGGAGCCTAGCTCAGAGATTTCACCAGATTTCAGAGTCCATAGGAGATAGAAAAATCTGGTTTTATTCTCCAGCATCTGCCAAAACTGTATACTTCAATTTAGGATATCCTAACCCTTTAAATTGACTAATTGGAGTGTTCTGTCAAGGAACCAAGGGGGCAGGATAGGTGAGTGACTTGTATAGCGCTCACATGCGAACTGAATCGCCTCTAGGCGCTTTTTGCAGCCAGTGTCTGCTTGGCTGGTGCGGTCATTTTACCCCGTAGGATCTCGACACGCTTGGGACACACAGTTGTACACACATATATACTGGGCCAATTTGGACAAGATCCAATTAGCCTACCTGTATGTCTTTGGAGTGTGGAAGGAAACCGGAGTACCTGGAGGAAACCCACACAGACACAGGGAGAACATGCAAACTCCAGTCAGATGGTGTCGTGGTCAGGATTCGAACCAGCTGACCCTTTTGCTGCTAGGTGAAAGTGCTAACCACTACACCACTGTGCTAATAGTTTGATATGGAAGCCATCTCACTCCAGTCTGACACCCAGGGGGGCAGGATAGAGTGAAATGGCAGCTATCTCACCCCAGTCTGATATACCAAGGAGGTAGGATAAGGTGAGATGGCAGCCATTTCCCCCCCAGTCTGACATACCCAGGGGCAGGATAGAGTGAGATGGCAGTCATCTCACCCCAGTCTGACATACCAAGAGAGTAGGATGGGATGATATGGCAGCCATCTTTCCTCACTTTGACATACCAAGAGGGCAGGATAGGGTGATATGGCAGCCATCTTGCCCCAGACTTGCCTACCAGGGGGATAGGATAGGATGATATGGAAGCCATATCTCCCCAGTCGGATATGTCCAGGGGGCAGTATAAGGTGAGATGGCAGCCATCTTGCCCCATTCTGAATTTCTGACTTACCAAGGGGGCAGAATAGGGTGATATGGCAGTCATCTCACCCCAGTCGGACATACCAAGGGGGTAGGATGGGATGATATGGTAGCCATCTTTTCCCACTCTGACATACCAAGGGGGCAGGATAGGGGGATATGGCAGCCATCTTGGGGCAGTCAGACATACCAAGGGGGCAGCCATTTCGCCCCAGTCTGACATTCCAAAGGGGCAACATAGGGTGATATGGCAGCCATATTTCCCCAGACTGACATACCAAGGGGGTAACATAGGGTGATATGGCAGCCATCTCTCCCCAGTCTGACATACAGTACCAAGGGGGCAAGATAGGGTAAAGATACTGGGAAAAGATGGCTGCAATATCACCCTATTCTACCTTTGTAGTATGTCAGACAGGGGAGAGACGGCTGCCATATCACCTTATCTTGCCCCCTTGGTATGTCAGACTGGGGCCAGATGGCTGCCATGCTTAAAGGGTAGGATAGGGTGATATGGCAGCCATCTTTTCCCAGCCTGACATACCAAGGGGACAGGATAGGGTGATATGGCAGACATCTCGCCCCAGTCTGACATAACATATCCATTAAGAAAATGTTTTTGAAAAGATAATATTTCCCCTTTTATAGCTTTCTTTATAAACCTTTATTACCAAGTTAAAAGCCAGGCAGGTTTTTGGCATGTCCCTCGAGGAGAAAGAGACATCTTCCCATTGAGGCTCCAAATAATTCCTTTAAATGTCACTTTTAGCAGGCCCTCAGACTTCCATGCTTTACATTTGCACATGAAAACTGCACCGCTGAATTATACATTGTGCCTGTTATCGCACCTAATCCTGACTTCAGAAGCCCTCGGTGCCTTCCGCCACGTTCGTCTCTCCTCTGACAACGCTCGAGATGAGCTTGACTTTTTTTTTTTACCTGCCTTCCTCCATAAACCCAGATTGCTAAAGCCAAGCTGTGAAGCTATCTAGCCAGAATTACTCTTTACTGTTAGCGATAAAGGACAGCAGCGGAGAGAGCGGGCGGCCCTGGCAAGGCTTGTAATGATTTCTCTCGGTGGTTTTTCAGTTTTTTTTTTCCAGGTATTTCCTCTAAATGATTACACAGCCCGGCACTCCCGCTCACAGAACTGTTCATTATTCCATAACAAACAGCCCACAGGTCAGAGGTATTTACCGCGCCGCCTAGCCGAGCCAAGTTCCCGGACTTGCGGCGTGCCTGCCTAGCGCACCTTTACGACCAAGGACGGGGCTGTTTAAAATGCCCGGCGTTGTTTATTATGTCGTTTCAGTGAAACACAATAGCCATTGATTTTCTCTCACGTAAGTGGAAAATATTTCTCTGCCTGCTTTACAAAGCTATTACTTTGCAAAATTATTATTATTATTTTTTTTTTTTTGCAAATATATTACTCTTTAAAGGAGCAATTTAAGCTACTTGTGCTTTAGCGGTGAATTATGGTTTACTTGAAGGGAATCTACTATGTATTTTCTTTGGGAGGGCATTTTGATGCATTATTGAAACATTCACTTAAAAGTAATTTTTAATGATTTTTCACAGTTTTGCTTGTTTGCTGTTCCATATTTTGATTATCATATTTCATGTGCAGAATGTGCTGTCTAGTGGCCACTTGTATGTAGTACAGTGTTGAGTAAGGGAATGAAACACTTGAGAAAAGTTTGTCCTGAAACTTGAGAACAAAGTCTCAACATTACAAAAAAACAAGAATATTCCAGCCTAAAGAATAGACCCAAAAAATAGGTCCTTAAAATGGTAATAAACCCCAAAAAATAACAGTTTGATATATACTATATTACCAAAAGTATTGGGACGCCTGCCTTTACACACACATGAACTTTAATGGCATCCCAGTCTTAGGCCTGGTTCACACCTTTGCATTTGTTTGCGTGTTTTCAGTTTTGCAGAAACATATTACAGTCCATTTAACATGGTTTCCTATGGTTTGCCTTCATGATTTCTTGCACTGGGGCCCTGAAGGTTCTAGCTACGCCTCTGTCACCACCCTCTTCCCAGGTTGATAATACGGCTGTCCAAGTTATTGGCTCTATTTCTCCTCCATCCAGAGAGGAGACACCTTAAAGCGAAGCTCCAGCCCCACCACCAAAAAATGAAAAGTCAGCAGCTACATACATATACTGTAGCTGCTGACTTTTAATATTAGGACATTTACCTGTCCAGGGATCCCATGATGTTGGAACCCCAGCCAATTTTTCAATCGGCTCTTGTCTGCTGCTGCCTCTATTCCTTGTAAAGGGAAACCGGCAGTAAAGCCTTGTGGCTTCACAGCCGGTTCCCTGCTGCACATGCGTGAAGCGTGCGGCGCTTTGTGGGGGCCACGACGAGGTCTCACGGAAGTGGAGACTGGTCCTTGTCAAAAACAGGTACCCGATCCATCCTCCCCCCGAAAGGTGCCAAATGTGGCAGCAGAGGGGGGAGGAAGCAAACAAGCGGAGATTCCCCTTTTGGGTGGAGCTCCGCTTTAAGACAGGAAGTGTGTTGCTGGCAGGATCACCAAGTGAAATAAAGGTAGAAAAGCCTAGAAAAATAATGCAGCCACCACATTTAAGGATTGGCAAGCTGCAATAATTTTTGTTTTTGGGTTTATTACTCTTTGAAGCACACCACACATGGAAATTCGACAAAGCAACTGAACTTTCAGTTTCATTTTTTTATTGATATTGGGAAGCGGTCATAGATATACAATGGTGGCTTTCAATCGAATGAAAGGAGATGGGATTGAAATTTACCCAGCCGGGTGTGGCAGACAAATGCCAACCTCTGAAGTGAGTGGTGCTGCGTCTTTTCACTAGCTACCCCTTGATGCAAGAGCTATAATACCTACAAGATTGCACTGTTGGTGACCCGAACTGACCTTGATTATTCTACTGCCTGCTGCCTTCCAAGACCCTTGTCTGGATCTGTAAACTCTTCTGCCTTCCATCTTATGTTGCATCTTGTATTGCAGTCCCCACGCTGTAGTTGTTCTGTTCCTTCTACCCCTTGGTGGGGCAATCATGAGGGCCGTGGCTTGGTGACAGTTGAAGTGAAGACAGCCGGGACCACTAGGGTCTCTGGCCCATTTCCACCTTCAGGAGCTCTAGTGAAGACCAACTGTCTCTTTAGAATCTGCATCTCAAGTGAGCCTACATCACCGGACATAGGGCCACCATAACAGTTTTGCCCTTTCTCTCTGTCCCCATCTGTCTGTCTTGCTCCTATACCTTTTCTCCGTCACCTTCTTTTCCCGCTCTTTTGCTCGCACTCTTTCTTTGTTTCCTGTCTTACTCCATCCATCTGTATTGCTCATGTTATTATCTTATCTGCCCATCTTTTTGCCTCTTTGTATATCTTTTGCCCTCTCTCGTTATTTCTCTGTTGAGTTCTCCCCCTCTGCCTTCTCCACCTCAATATTTCCTCCTCTTTTTCCCTCCCTATCTCATTTCTCTCTTCTATGCCCTCTCCATATTTTTATGTCTATCTCTCTTCTCCTTATTTCTCTGTTTAGCTCCCTTGCCCACCTCAATCTCTCCCTTTCTCTCCATGGTCCTCATTTACCAAAACTAAGGGCCCAAGAGCAAAGAGCGATCGGTATGAAGGCAATTGACATGCTTGTAATGTAGGTTTGCATGAGCATAGGGACCTTTGTGCACCCAGAGAATGTGATTGGATAAGGGATCTTGGAAAGTGTACAATCTTGCTCAATGCACATGTGTAGGCAGGGCCTTGATGCAGATACCTGCTCAGGAGGAATCAGAGGCACACTACAGTTCTTGCTCATTGGAACTTTATAGGCACAGTTGGCAATGGAATAAAATAAATATGGAATAAATTGGAATAAATAAAAAAACTTAAAAACACTCAATATACCTAATTATGGTACAGAGAATGCTATTAAAAGATCTTTGAAGATGATTAAACCCTGATCATCCAATGAAATTAGAGCTTTATTAAACTGGAGGATTACTTTATTAAATTGGGGAAACTAACATCATGTACATTGGATCAGGTACTCCAAGTGTGGAAATGGATGCCATGAGCTGTTTAATCCCTCAATAAAGCAATTCACGTCTGGATGCAGAACACCTTGCAATGCATTACAGAGGGACATGACTAGGGTATAAAAGATGCTTTGTTCTCCTGACTGCTGGACTCCACCACTAACCTTTTCTTAACCTGGCGGTATGATTTTGTCAGATTTTAGGTGCTGAAAGCGGTACAATTATTTTGCATGGAAATTTGGCGTTTTATACTGTAGGCCTGCAATTCTTAGTAATAACTCACTTAAATCTGTCCAAACCGGAGTCTAGTACACAATCCGGGGTATAATAAAGTTTAAAACACAAAATCATTAATTATAATATAATCAATAACTATAAATAATTATAACAAATAATAATATAATAATAAAAAAAATATTCAATAATGTAATCAAATCAAAAACACTGAAATTTGCTCAGTTGCAGAATTGTCGCTGTCATTAGATATAGTGTTTGATGACGAATTTCCCCACAAATCGCTATCGCTCAATTCTGCAAGTGATTCTAATTTATTATCGCTGTTTTCTAGCTGGTCTAAAACCACTTTTGACATAAAGGGACACTTTTTGGTTGCTATGGACAATCTCCAGTTTCCAGGCAGAAAAAAAATTATTTATAATATAAAAGTGCATGCAGGGCACTGGACAGACCACTAGGGACAAAGGGGGTGTGTCATTTTTTTAAACAGTGCTGTAATCAATAAGATTACAGTGCACTGTATTTTGACTTTTTTGAATTTGGCGCCGATCTCCGCCCCCCTGCGCCGCAACGTCGCAGGGAACGAAGCTCAGTGGCACTGTGTGTGAATCAAGCGAGGAGACACGGCTCGCACACACTGCGGGTAGACATCGCAGGATCCAGGGGACAAGGTAAGTAACTCTCCCTGTATCCTGCAATGCAGCCTGAGTCTGGCTCGGGGTTACCGCTTTTGGTACAGAAATCTCCCCCCGAGCCCGACTCAGGATTACCACCGGGGAGGTTAAGAAAAGACACATGAAACCCAAGATGGAGTTTAATGGCCAAACCAGCCTTTTATTAACAACATTAAAAATAACATATCAACATATTAACATATGCAACATATGAACATCCAGAACAGTCTGACAAATAGAAGAAACAAGGTCCTTATGGGCATCTACTTCTAGTACTTGCGTAAAGACTGCAAATGTTTAGGCCTCCAGCTGCAACAAACGCTGAATCTGAGACAAACAACTACTCACAGATACCACCAACCATAATAATGGAAGCTGTACCGAAGACGGGTCCCAACCATAATAATGGGAGCCATACCGAGGCCATGCCGAGGACGGATCTCAACCATACTAATGGGAGCCACACCGAGGACAAGTCCCAACCATAATAATGGGAGCCACACCGAGGACAAGTCCCAACCATAATAATGGGAGTCGCACAGAGGATGAGTTCCAACCATAATAATGGGAGCCGTACTGAGGACGGGTCCCAACCATACTAATGGGAGCCACACCGAGGACAAGTCCCAACCGTAATAATGGGAGCCGTACCAAGGACGGGTCCCAACCATAATAATGGGAGCCGTACTGAGGACGGGTGCCAAACATAATAATGGGAGCCGTACTGAGGACGGGTCCCAACCATACTAATGGGAGCCAAACTGAGGACGGGTTCCAACCATACTAATGGGAGCCGTACCAAGGACAGGTCTCAATTATAATAATGGGAGCCGTACTGAGGATGGGTCCCTACAAATGTACATATTTTTGCATAATCAAAACAATACAAGGACCTTGTACCCTGCCTGCTGCCATGACAATGCCCCCAGAACATGGCCCACCTCAGTCCTAAACCACTGAACACAGTGAGGGCGGGAGAGTGGGCAGTTGTCTCAAGTACGCTCTTCTCCGACTTAAGACCTGAGACCCTCCTACAGATCTCCCCTTTCTGCAGCCCCACTTGCTACCGCCCACTCCACCAAGTGCTATTTTAATAATGCTAAACTGCCCAGAAACACCTCCCCTTACCAAACCCCTTTTAACCCTGTCATGCCGGCCCTGCGTTCATTCTTTTTCTTTTCGGACTCCAGGCCTTTCTTGATCATGTAACACATCCAGCATCATGGTTCCAGACCCTAGCCGCAATTACCAAGCCCCTAGTAATGCAAAAAATATATACTTTTTTTTCACGTTCATAGATTTAATTAGACTTTATTTTTTTAAGAAAAAAATAATAAAACATTTCAAATTGAATAATTAAATAAAATATTTTTTATAAAAATTAAAAGAACAAAAAAGAAAAACAATTACATTTCAAGAGTTTAGGTCCACTTTAAATCAATAATATTTTCCTTCTACAATCCCTTTAAATGCCCCCCCATGTTGACCATGGTCATGCCGTTTCCCTTCCTGAAATGAAAGTGCTCTGCCTGCCATGAGACAGAGCGAAACTACCAAGCTTGTCAAGGCTTCATGAGACCCACTGAAGCCTGCCAGGCCCGCTGGGCACCGGTAATGAGAAGGAGAGAGAGGTACTGGCTACAGAAATCAGCTCAATAATTAATCAAAGCTCACTTCTTCTTAATGAAAGAAAAAAGTACATGAGACAGAATGCAACATAGAAAATTTAAAGTAGAACGGTCAGCATGAGGAACACAGTTCCTTATCTGTGTTTAGTGCATGCTGCATAAAGAATTAATATTACTTGCCAGCCCTCTATTTATTATTTAGGTGGCGGGGAGCTGAGATAAGTACAGAGGTTTAGTTAAACCGAGATTTAACCAAATTACCTCAATTTGCAAAAAGGGAGATAATAAAATAATTTTCTATACCTATAGTATCTGAAGGATAAATGGGTTTTTAGTGTCCATTATTTCATTTTTTTTTATTAATAATAGATCATACTGTTGTAGCGCCCTCCCCAATATTTGGGGGCGCTGTGTATATATTTAGGGGTAGTCTGAGCTGGTAGTTGGGCTCAGATCAGTTGTGATTTATTATTGCTTCTGCTCTGGGTGTGATGCTGCCTGGCAGTAGTGTTCCCTGTTGCCTGTAGGTGGCACTGTCACCACCGGCATAGGTTGAACCACAGGGAGTATCACAGCACCTTGAGTTTTCTCTCTCGGCAGCCGTGCAGTGGGCGTGGTGAACCCGCTGTGCATGCTGGGAGAGGGTACATAAGGGGCAGATGCCATTGGGGTTCGTTCATTCCTGGGGACCCATTGGTCCTGTGTGTGTGCCTCGTGGCCCGTATGGCACGGTGTGCGTGTGTTCTGGTCCCGGGCACCTTCAGTCTGAGGCCGCATCGCTGTTTGTAGGCCCGACTCTGCTGGCTGAGGCCTATGCTCCAAGAAAGGATCCCAAGCTACCCACCTGCGGGAAGCCCACTATTAGGAAAGGAGACCAGGGGAGGATCAGTCCCAGAGGAGACTAGCGACGGTACTGCCGTCTCGGCAAGAGGCCTGGAAACTCGCCTAAGGAGGGATCCATAATTACAAGCCTTGCAAAATGCCCATCTGGCCCAAAGGTTCTCTTCATTATTGCCTGGCTGGGAGGTTCAGGACTTTAATCCTGTGGCAGGGGATTCATGATCGTATCCATAATAGAGAAAAAGGAAAGATTGATTTGTGCTGCATTCCGGCTGCTAGGACCACTAAACGGGACTATCCGGGTGAGCAATACCCACTCAGGCTTGAGTGGCGACAAGTGCTATTTTAGTGTTGCGTACCTGAACCTTCCCCAGTGTGTTTCTCCCTCTCGTATTCTACTCTTCCTCTAAAGTTTTCATCAAAGAGAAAAATAAAGCCTAGCTGTTTGGGTTTTACATGGTGTGGACATTGACTTTTCTGAAGACTTTTCTTACACCCCTGACAACGGAAGCCATGGAGGTAATTCGCAGACCCAACAAAACCAGCCGGTCCCTTAAATGGGGGTAAGTGCTACACTGTAAACTGGCCTGGAAGATGGTGGCTGGGAGGGAGCATAAATAGCCTGGGGCATGGAAGGTAGGGGGGTTCTTCTCCTGGAAGAGGAGATTCCAGCCTGGAGGGTTGTTGCCTTTCTGGGCAGGTCTGCCATGCTTCTACTGCTCATCAAGGTCTATGCTAGCTGGGGGGCCTATTCTGCTGAAGTTCACTGGAGCTGACGGAGCAACTTCTTTTTGGGATCTGGTCTGAAGGATTCACAGGAAAGGTTCCTGGAAGATATTGGAAGGAGGCATCCAATTATCCAAGGACATTAGTGAGTGCAGACCGGTGTGAGAGATCCCAGTAAATGTGCGCTGCTACTACAGTATATCTCTTGTATTAGGGTCAGCATCGCCTAAAGAGGACATTGTTCATGGTGTCCTAGTATAGCTCAGCCCATTATTTGTTGCTACAAGGACTGTGCTCTGGTTTTTCAGGAGGAAGATTAGTGTCCTCAAGTTGCTTCTTAATGTTGCTGGAGTATACCGAAATTACCCTGCGCCCGTCCAAGTTCAAGTTCTGCAATAAAGCATCACAAATGCAAACCTCTAGACCAGTGTTTCTCAACTCCAGTCCTCAAGGCGCCCCAACTGGTCATGTTTTCAGGTTTTCCATTATTTTGCACAGGTGATTTGATCAGTTTCGCTGCCTTAGTA
The DNA here is from genome assembly GCA_029206835.1 of Rana muscosa. NCBI lineage: Eukaryota > Metazoa > Chordata > Amphibia > Anura > Ranidae > Rana > Rana muscosa. The sequence goes on along the minus strand of CM055117.1, from coordinate 31,542,307 downwards.
ATTACCACAGCAGTTTCATCTGAGGGAAATCCTGAAAACATGACCTGTTGGGGTGCCTTGAGGACTGGAGTTGAGAAACACTGCTCTAGACTGATTACTGAGCGAAAGGTGTGACTGTAAGCCTGGCTGCTGGTGCGTCTACTGGGAAAAAACCTTGGGGCTTAAACAGCGGGCCCTTTAGAGGGTGAGCGCTACACTAAGGCTACCAGATGTTCAAAATTAAATCTAGGGATACCGTGATCGTGCCCTCGGGGACCCGCGGACACGATGTCCGCGGGTGTCCCGCCATCGTGTCACGGAGCTGCAGAACGGGGTGTCAAAATAGCTAATTCATTGAGATCTCCGAGTAGATGGTGACCCTGGATGATGCTTGATCAAAGATAGCTCCGTCCTACTGGAGAGAAAAGCAGATGAAAACATTGTCAGAGGGAGTACTGTGAGAGGTAATAGATACCTGAAAGTGTTACACTGACACATTACTTAGCATGCAATTATGAAAATATATCTGAAGTTAGGACCACTTTAACTACGACCCCCCCTCTTCCGAGATTTTCATTGCTCTGGGCTGCACTGTTTATCTGTTTTGCTCACATACTGTATCTCCTCTTTCATATGATTTTTCTAATCTACAGGCAAAGCTTTTGCAGCGTGTGATTGTTTTTTCTTTTGCATTTTAATAAATAAAAAGCAATAAAAATAATGCGCACACATCAGATGTTTCATAGATAGAACTGGTATATTGAAATTCAAATTGAAATACGCATGGCCAGAATACAGCTTCTTTTGCAATCTTCTCGCAGTACTGTAGTAACAGTGCAATCACTCCCATAATAGACTTCCATATTGTGTGAACAGAATGTTGCAGAATTATAGCACCTGTTTACTAATATAGCACCCTCTAGTGTGTGCTAGAAGTAGTTGTTAGTGTAGGAAAATTTAGCTTGGCTGAGGACCAGGCTTTGGTTGTGAATCTGGGTCAGGGTTCAGTGACTCAGGGGCTGGGTGACTCATTCGGCAGCTCTCTCTGTCACTTCCCCCTGGTCTGGAAGTTAATAGAAATTTCCAGAGCTGGGGGGGTGGGAGTGAGGAGGGGCTGTCATGTATATTTATGAAGACCTCGACCAATCCCACAGCAAAAGGGGTCTGAAAGGGGGCAGGCCATCTCATAAATAGACATTAGCCATGCTAGGAGGGGTAGTTGGGTGGAAGATGGAGATGGAGTGCTGAGGAGGCTGTTGGTGGCCTTTAAGGGTGCACCCTAGTCTGGGGGGGGTGACCTCTGGCCTGGGACTCAGGTGCAGGAATATTCCCCCTAAAACACACAGAGGAAACCCTTCCTGGAGGCACAGGAGCAAGGAGAGAGGACAGTGGGAGCAGGTCAGCACTACTGGGAGATCTCCTGAGAGTCATCCAGGTGGGCTGATGAGTGTCAGTCTGGAGGAATGTGGGCTGAAGTTAGTCTGGAGAGCTAGTGAAAGGGGCATCTGCAGCCAGGTGTGTTGGCAGTGTCTGAAGAGGTGGTGCTGGGATCAGTAGGCACAGGGGGAATGCAATCTGGACACTGAACATTGCTACACATCTAAGGGGCCTCGGGTTCCTGCCCATAATGGGCTAATTGCTTCATCTGACTGAGTGACTGTTGGATAATTCACAGTTTTCCAGCTGGAGGAGGAAAAGGATTCTTTATATAGAGACTGTATATAGGAAGAGTTGTCCCTGAAGTTTGTTCTGAAGTCAAATGGGCATCTCATAATTTCCCATCCCTATCCAAGTTATTATCCTTCAATAAATAACACAAAACAAAGTCATGGACTGTTCTCTGACTTTGAGTGATTGTGGTTATTCGGTGTGCCTGGCTGTGCAGGGTGGGGGATCCCAGTTACTTGCGGCTCCCCTGGGTATGAGGAGCTATATGTCCTCCCCCATGCAATGCGATAGTACTTGAGCCAAGTGGCCAATTGCCAAGCCCAGACGCTGTCATGTGGCAATGGGTGGTGAAGTAATTCACTAAGGTAATCCACAACACCATATGACACCACAACTCACTCAGGGTGGACTCCTGCGGAAGAACAGCAGCAGCAGCAAGGGAATGTATATGACGTTGTCCCAGAACTAGCCGGCCGCACTGTAGCCATCATTCTGCTATAGCGCAGTTGGCAAGTGGTTAAAGTTGAATCTCCATTTAAAAAACTGCAAGCAGACAGTCTCTTAATTGCAGAAGAGACATGCAATGTCTCTTTTGCAATAAATAAACCTACTATCACGCACAGTACCTTGGTTGGACACCAAGCTGACCAGAGAGTTTCCCTTACAGCTCTGGCCCAAGCACCCCTAAATGTGGTGACAAAGCTAAAAAGCTCAAAGTGGCATGGGTGCCAGTAACTGAGTACAGGTAAGACCCCCCAGGAAATAATCATGGTTGGCAGACCGCAGAACGTTGGGAACACAGTGTGAAGACTTGAGTAGGAGTACACAGGGTCAAGGCAAAACATGGCCATACATAGTTAGGCAAGAGGAAGCGTAGTCAAGTAGTAGGCTGATGACAGTACTAGGGAAACAGGCAAAGTATAGTCAAGTAGCAGGCCAAGGTCAGTACCAAGGAAGCAGGCAGGACATAGGTTAAAGGCAGGCCAAGGCTGGTATCCAGGTTTCACAGAGCAAGGTCAGGAACTAACTGGGTCAGCAGTAGAAGATCAGTCAGCAGGAACACAAGAGCACAAGTTGCGGGGGGAGCTGAAGAACATCCAGGAACTAGCACACATCAGAGCCTCCTTTAAATAGGCAACTTGGGGCCATTCCCGGGATTGGGCATGCGCGGGTGTGTACAAATGCACCTACGTGTCAGTGCACAACGTTTACTGGCCAGAGCTCGTCTGTGTGCTAGCGCATGCGCACAAACCTCAGTTTACATTTTGGCACTGTTTGCCGAGATGACTGAAATCCTGTGCATGCCAGTCAATGAAAACGGCTGCAGCCCGGCACCCAGAAGAAGCTGGGTAGAAGATGCTGGCAAAGGAACATGGATGGTTGAAGGAGAGGTAAGTATTGCAGACTTTAGTTCTGCATTAAGTTGATGAAAAATCATTAATGCTGCAACCGACTGTACCCAATCAATTTTTCTGCATTATTCTAGGAGTATGGGTACATTTAATGAATTTTTTAAGGAAACAGTATCTAGCTTGAAAAATTACTTTTGTTTGATGATCAGACAATCCTAAAGCTTAACCTCAGGTTGATATAAAAGATACAAAATAATACATCTCTGTAATCATAATACATCACTAAATATTTTTACATGCAATGAGTGTAAGTTCCCGAATCTGAGCTGGTATCACCCTCTTTTAGCCCCTGTACAGCAGGGCTGGAGTGCAAGAGGAAGAAGCACCACAGAGACCACTCAGTAGTGACAAGAAACATTCTAATAGGTGAAGAGAGAAGAGTGACAGAGAGATGAGCTCATCACTGAGCTGCTTCTTCTTTCAGTCATAGGTTGGGGCGATAGTCTGGGATGTCCGCTCATAGGTTGTGGGCTAGTCCGGAATGACCGGTCATAGGTTGATGGCTGGTCCGGGATGTCCCCTCATATGGTGAGGGCTAGTCCGGAATGTCCCCTCATAGTTTGAGGACTAGTCCGGGATGTCCGCTCATAGGTTGAGAGCTAGTTCGGCGATGTCCGCTTATAGGTTGGGGGCTAGTCCGGGATGTCCGCTCATAGGTTGAGGGCTAGTCCGGGATGTCCGTTCATAGATTGGGGGCTAGTCCAGGATGTCTGCTCATAGGTTGAGGGCTAGTCCGGGATGTCCGCTTATAGGTTGGGGCTAGTCTGGGATGTCCACTCATAGGTTGAGGGCTAGTCCGGTATGTCCGCTCATAGGTTGAGGGCTAGTCCGGGATGTCCGCTCATAGGTTGAGGGCTAGTCCGGGATGTCCGCTTATAGGTTGGGGCTAGTCCGGGATGTCCACTCATAGGTTGAGGGCTAGTCCGGTATGTCTGCTGATAGGTTGAGGGCTAGTCCGGGATGTCCGCTCATAGGTTGAGGGCTAGTCCGGGATGTCCGCTTATAGGTTGGGGCTAGTCCGGGATGTCTGCTCATAGGTTGAGAACTAGTCTGAGATGTCCGCTCATAGGTTAAAGGCTAGTTTGTCGATGTCTGCTTATAGGTTGGGGGCTAGTTTGGCGATGTCCGCTTATAGGTTGGGGTCTAGTCCGGGATGTCCGCTTATAGGTTGGGGGCTAGTCCAGGATGCCTGCTCATAGGCTGAGGGCTAGTCCGGGACGTCTGCTCAAAGGTTGGGGGCTAGTCCAGGATGTCCGCTCGTAGGTTGGGGGCTAGTCTAGGATGTCCGCTTATAGGTTGGGGCTAGTCCGGTATGTCTGCTCATAGGTTGAGGGCTAGTCCGGTATGTCCGCTCATAGGTTGAGGGCTAGTCCGGTATGTCCACTCATAGGTTGAGGGCTAGTCCGGTACGTCCGCTCATAGGTTGAGGGCTAGTCCGGGATGTCCGCTCATAGGTTGCGGGTTAGTCCGGGATGTCCGCTTATAGGTTGGGGCTAGTCCGGAATGTCTGCTCATAGGTTGAGGGCTAGTCCAGGATGTCTGCTCATAGGTTGGGGGCTAGTCCAGGATGTTCGCTCATAGGTTGAGAGCTAGTCTGAGATGTCCGCTCATAGGTTAAGGGCTAGTTCGTCGTTGTCTGCTTATAGGTTGGGGGCTAGTTCGGCGATGTCCGCTTATAGGTTGGGGTCTAGTCTGGGATGTCCGCTTATAGGTTGGGGGCTAGTCTGGGATGTCCGCTCATAGGTTGAGGGCTAGTCCGGGACATCCGCTCAAAGGTTGCGGGCTAGTCCAGGATGTCCGCTCGTAGGTTGGGGGCTAGTCCGGGATCTCTGCTTATAGGTTGAGGGCTAGTGTGGTATTTCTGCTCATAGGTTGTGATCATTTTTAATGGTCACTTTTGGCCCTTTGAGCTTCTGGACAAGATATTGTTACCTCAATGGCAAATGACCATACAGCCCCTTCTTATTTGTTTTGAGTGTAGTTTGATAGCTCGAGATGTTTGTTTAAAAATGTAAAGACCTTAAACTATAGTTTGTTTGTTATTTTTTTTTTATATTGTACTATTTTTTGATGTTTCCTAATACAAAATAGTAATATACATAAAAAAATAGATTTCCTGCTATTTAAATAAATAATATTAATATAAACCAAAAAGCAAAAAAAAAAAAAAAAGTAAAAAAAAAAAAAATTGTTTTGATATTTAAGGTTAAGACACAAAAAAGGAAAATGCAAAAAAAAATAAAAAAAATAAATAAAATTGTGTATTGTCTCTTTAAACTTTCAGGTCCTGAGATTTTGCCTAAATTTTGGGGAAAAAAAATCTAAATTTTGCTCATCCGTAGACAGCGTTTATGATTCATAGCACGGTTCTTAAATAGTTTTATGTACCAACTCACAATAAACTGTGAACTGAGCAATGATTTAATTATTCCTAAACACTGCATACTAATTAACACTTGATTCATAACAATCAGTAAAAGAACATTTTCATGTCATACTGAGCAATAATTACAAGTGTTAGTAACAGGGAATGCACAGGGGGTTCATTTTTAAATAAATTTGTATTTTTTTTATGTATTTATGTAATGTATTCAGTGTTATTATTATTTTATAAATATTTTTATATGTATGTAATGTATTTGGTATTAAAACAAAAATGATTGTTTTTTTTTTTTTATGTTGTTTTAGACAGTTAAAATAAAGATATTTCTTTGCATATTTATCCCCTTCCAGCTATGTGTGAATCTGGTACGCTGGGGTTTTAGTGTTGTGCTTGTGAGTGCTTACCTGAATAATAGGAGTACAGATTGTAGACACAGCTGAATGCACAGAGGTGGGACAACCCCTCAATACTCCTCTCTTTTACAGTGCAGAGCTAGTGCTGGGCTTACTTATTAGGCAGCTTAGCATCTCCTGCACATTGACTGGCATGCTTTGCACAAACCAATGTAGCCCATATTAAATATTTAGCTGATAAAAAGGATAATTTTAAATGATATTGTTATAAATTATATGTGGTGACCCCATCCCTACAATACATGCTGTGCCCAGGGCAGTCGTCCCTTGTGCCCCCCCCCCCTTTGTCCCAGCCCTGTATGTGAGACCAATGCAGGAGCCTAACTGGGAGACAGTTGTCACTTTATAACAGTAAGTGCCTACTGCATCCTCTCACCTTGTGATTTACTAAAAAACATACAATGTTACGGTCTTATCTCGTTGACTGCATTCATAGGTGTGCACACAGGGTGTGCAGGGTGTGCCTGGGCACACCATAATCACCTCATGTGTATTAGCATTATCACTCTGTGTGCAGGCAGGGAGATAGGAAAGATCTCTCTCTTACCGGCACTTCTTTTTCACTGTGCTGGCAGGGAAATCAATGTTTTGGGGCCATATATATGTAGACACACACATGCATCTGTGTTTGAGCTTTGGGGTTCACACCCTAATGGCTGAATTTCATAAACAGGTGGGTGCATTATACCTCTGACTGACATATCAGGGACATCACTTTGTATCCCTTCTCAACACCTGCTGTGATAAAACCAATCAGACACCTTGTTGTTTTCATCTAGCAGCTTGGCCCAGTCACTGTGCAGCAGCATTGAATGCCCCCCATGTTTATATTTTCACATGACTCTTTTCAGGGCCCATTTACTTCTTTGCCACGGGTTGTGCCTTAACATGCGTTGCGTTAAGGCAGCTCATTCAAAATTAATGGGCTTTAAAGACACCCTAATGTACTTAAAAAAGCACATAACTTTTTTTTTTTTTTTTGTAACACAATGCACCCAATTGTTATGCATTATGACGTCATTGACATGCTACAATGCAAGCACATTGCCTTAGTGCAGGGGTCTCCAGACTTTCTAAACAAGGAGCCAGTATACTGTCCTTCAGACTTTGAGGGGGCCAGACTGTGACCAGTGTGAATAGAAGATGCCCTGACATCAATGGGAGTAAACAATGACCCAACATTGGTATTGGTGGGAGAAATAGTGCCCCATCATTGGTATTGGTCAGAGAAATAGTGCTCCATGATTGGTGGAAGTGGAAGAAATAGTGCCCCATTGTTGGTGTCAGTGGGGGAAATAGTGCCCCATCATTGGCATTGATGGGGGGAATAGTGTCTCATTATTGGTAATGGTGGGAGGAATAGTGCCTAATTTTTGGTACTGGTGGGAAGAATCATGCCTTATCATTTGTACTGCTGGGAGGAATAGTGCCTTATCATTGGTACTTGTGGGAGGAAGAGTGCCTCATCATTGGTACTGGTAAGGGGAATAGTGCCTTATCATTGGTACTTGTGGGAGGAAGAGTGCCTCATCATTGGTACTGGTGGGAAGAATAGTGCCTCATCATTGGTACTGGTGGAAGGAATAGTACCTCATCATTGGTACTGGTGGGAGGAATAGTGCCCCATTGTTGGTATTGGTGGGAGGAATAGTGTCCCATTGTTGGTACTGGTAGGAGGAATAGTGTCCCATTGTTGGTATTGGTGGAAGGAACAGTGCCCCATTGTTGATATTGATTGGGGGAATAGTGCCCCATCATTGGTGTCCATGGAATAAATAGTACCCCATAGTTGGTGTCAGTGGGGGAAATAGTGGCCCATCACTTGTGTCAGTGGAATGAATAGTGTCCCATCATTGGTGTCAGTGGGAGAAATAGTGCCCCATCACTGGTGTCAGTGGGAGAAATAGTGTTTTGACATTGGAGTCAGTGGGAGAAATTATGCCCCACTTCTGGTGTCAGTGGAAGGAATAGAAAATAGCAAAGGGTCACATCCAGCCCCCGGGCCGCAGTTTGGAGACCACTGCCTTAGTGCATCGGGGCGCCATATAAAATGAATAGCACCACAACACATGATTCATGAATTGCCGCAATGCAGAAGTGTAAGTGGGCCCTAAAACAAATTGATAAGGATGGAGAGAGCAATTGCCTTCATGGTTATATAGATTCAAACATTTCAAAAAGGACTATAGATTCCCCTTTGCGTCTGCTTCAGATGGAACGGCGGTATTAAATAATGAATGGGCACAGCATGACGCCTTTCAAATCGCAGCTCCCTCCAGACACTCGGTGAGAGAGATGACTTTCTATCGTATTATCCTCTTAGGTGGAAAAACACACAGAGCCGTTCCTGCCCTTTTTAGACTTTTTCTAGGTTTTAATTGGTCTTTGAAAGTCGGCATTCGGGTAATAGACTTTGCCATGAAGCACAGTGTGGGCTAGGCAAACAACAAAGGAGCGGTATATCGGTTCTGCGCCCAGGGACGGCAGTTATTGGAGAGGGGCTTAGAGCGCCAACAGCAACAGAAAATCCTGAAGCTCTTCATACAGTCCCTAACATACAAAGCATCAACAAATAAGTCAAGGAAAATCTCAATGCGTTTTTGATGAGCTGGTATTTTGAGTTATTTTAGTGGTTCCCTTTAACCAATAATTACAGGTATAGATATTGTTACATTTGTGACAGCGGGCAGGTAAAATCACCAGGTTGCATCCAGGATGGTAGATATGTATGCCCTAGATTCAGGCTTTATGCAGATTCATACCACTAGGGGGAGTGCTGGGAGTCTTGCGGGGGAAGAGTTAATGAGACCAGCTGAATCAAGTGGCTCATTAAGGCCTCTACAAGAACTCCCAGCATGCTAAGGGAGATGCTCCATCCTGGAACCAGTTCTGTGTTGTGCAAGACTGGGGAGTGTGTTTCTGTCCTGTGCGGTGAGACAACGCCTGTGTGGCTAAAACCTTAAAAAAACAGGGAGATAGGGGCTGGGGCAGCATAAGGCTGCACCTAGTTGTCAGACAGGGAACCTACGTGTGTAGTAACCGGTCAAGCTGACCAGGATTTATTTTTGTATGTTTCTTTTTGTTTTGCTGTTTTTCCCCTGTAAATAGTTTAAATAAACCGCACCTTTTGTTTTTGTAACTACAAACTCTGTCTGCTGTGCCTGTTTTTGTGTGATGAAACCATCCAGGGGGTCACACACACCCGCTGCTGAGCTAACCCCCTCACACATTGTTATGCTGGTTGAGCTTGGGTCATTGTAACTTTGCTTACGCCATACCTGTGGGATCCCTCTAAAGCAGCCTTTCTTAATCTTTTTACCCCAGAGGAACCCCTAAAATAATGTTCAGGTCTTGGAGAACCCTGCTAAATGGAGATCAGTGGGAAAATGCCCCTTACATTGGTGATTAGTGAGAAGAATGTCCCTTAAATTGGTGATCAGTGAGAAGAATGTCCCTTACATTGGTGATCAGTGGGAAGAATGCTCCTTACATTGGTGGTCAGTGAGAAGAATGTTCCTTACATTGGTGATCAGTGGGAAGAATGTCCCTTAAATTGGTGATCAGTGAGAAGAATGATCCTTACATTGGTGATCAGTGGGAAGAATGTCCCTTACATTGGTGATCAGTGGGAAGAATGTCCCTTACATTGGTGATCAGTGAGAAGAATGTTCCTTACATTGGTGATCAGTAGGGATGAGCTCGGTGTTCGAGTCGAACATAGGTTTGACTCGAACATCGGCTGTTCGCGCGTTCGGCGAACAACGAATGATTTGGGCCGTTCGCGCCAAATTTGAGTGACGCGAACGGCCCAAAATACACTGCGCCATCGCAGTGTAATCCCGGCGCTGTGATTGGCCAAGCATGCACTGTGACCCTGCAGGCATGGCCAATCACAGCGCCGGCAGCGAGGAGAGCAATGATTGGCCACAGGCAGGATGCCTGTGGCCAATTATAGCTGAGGGGGTTTAGTACACGCCCCACACTATAAAAGGCCGCCAGCGCGGCGGCCTTGTGTAGTGTGTTCCGGAGCAGGGAAAGTGAAGGATAGGCAGGGACAGTGTCAAATCTTGTCAAATCTATTCTTTGCTAAACCTTGTGTGTAGGGACAGAGAAGGATAGGCAGGGAGAGTGTCAGTGTCATATTCTTTGCTAAACCTTGTGTGTAGGGAGAGAGAAGGATAGGCAGGGAGAGTGTCAGTGTCATATACTTTGATAAACCTTGTGTACAGGGAGAGAGAAGGATAGGCAGGGGACAGTGTCAGTGTCATATTCTTTGCTAAACCTTGTGTGCAGGGAGAGAGAAGGATAGGCAGGGAGAGTGTCAGTGTCATATACTTTGATAAACCTTGTGTGCAGGGAGAGAGAAGGATAGGCAGGGGACAGTGTCAGTGTTATTGTTGCTAAGCCTCCTGCACATTATACACCTGAAGTTAGCCCGTATTGCTGCTTTTTCCTGGTGTGTTACACCAACTGGATTTTGCGGCACTTACAGCAGGCGGAGTGTGCCTCCTGATCATATTACACCTTAACTTAGCCTGTATTGCTGCTTTTTCCTGGTGTGTTACACAAACAGGATTTTGCGGCACTTACAGCGGGCGGAGTGTGCCTCCTGATCATATTACACCTTAACTTAGCCTGTATTGCTGCTTTTTCCTGGTGTGTTACACAAACAGGATTTTGCGGCACTTACAGCGGGCGGAGTGTGCCTCCTGACCATATTACACCTTAACTTAGCCTGTATTGCTGCTTTTCCCATTTCCCTGCAGGCCATTAGAATGTCTGGAAGGCAAACAAGGAGAGGCAGACAGTCAGGAGCCAAAAAAAGAGTGCAAGCAGGCTCTGTGTCTAGAGACAACAGTGCTGGTCGTGGACGCGGTGCATCGCCATCAGCACGTGGCCATGGGACACGCTTGTCCTTCTTTTCGGCAGCTGGACGTGTTGAGCCGCATCATGCCGAAGACTTGGTAGAGTGGATGACCAAGCCCTCCTCATCCTCCTCATCCTCTCTCACCCAGGCTCAGGGTACTGGCAAAGCAGCTGCCAAAGCGTCCTCTTCCCTGGTATCAATGTCATCATCAGTCACTCCTTCCCTAGACCAACCATGTCCTCCTGAGGAGTCCCCCGAACTGTTTGAGCACAGTGTTGGGTACATGCTCCAGGAGGATGCCCAGCGTTTCGAAGGGTCTGATGATGATACCCAGCTAGAGGAAGGCAGTAGCGTGAGAGCAGAGAGAGGGGATGCTCAAGAAGGACACCAATCTGGCAGTCATGTTCCAGCAGCTGCAGCATACTGCCAGATTGGCTCCAGTGATGAGGAGGGAGGGGATGATGAGGTCACTGACTCCACGTGGGTGCCTAATAGGAGAGAGGAGGAGGAGGAGGATGAGGAGGAGGCACATCTCCAACGAGGCAGGATGCCCTCGGGGGGCCAGCGTAAGGGCAGCACACCGACGGAATCACACCGCAGAGCTCCGCCTGTGCAAGGCGCTGCCTCTGCTCATTATTCAAAAAGTTCTTTGGTGTGGGCCTTTTTTGAGTCGAGTGCATCAGATCGCACAGCTGCTGTTTGCAACATATGTCTCAAGCGTATATCGCGTGGCCAAAACATCACCCGCTTGGGCACCACATGCTTGACCAGACATATGTTGACCTGCCATGCAGCTCGTTGGCAAGCCTACCTTAAAGACCCACACCAAAGAACAAAGCTGACCTCTTCTTGCACCGCATCAGCTGGGATCTCCAACCCCACTATACCTTCAGTCCTCTCTGAAACCTGCTCTGAGAGGAATGAAGGTGTAGAATTAGGTGTGTCACAGCCAAGTACTTGCGGGCACTCTGCTAGCAGTACACCAACGTCCGATTCTAGCAGGCAAATTTCCCTGCCCCAGCTGCTGGACCGTTGAAAGAAGTTCACTCCCAGCCATCCACATGCCCAGCGGTAGTGATGAGCCGAACACCCCCGGGTTCGGTTCGCACCAGAACCCGCGAACGGACCGAAAGTTCGAACGAACATTAGAACCCTATTAAATACAATGGATGCGAACGTTCGAATTCTAAAGTGCTAATTATAAAAACTATTATGCATGTTATTGTCCTAAAAAGGGTTTGGGAACCCGGGTTCTGCACCAGGGGACATGTATCAATGCAAAAATAAGTTTTAAAAACGGTCGTTTTCCGGGAGCAGTCATTTTAATGATGCATAAAGTGAAAAAAAAAAAGTCAAATATTCCTTTAAATATCGTACCTGGGGGGTGTCTAAAGTATGCCTGTGAAGTGCCACGTGTTTCCCGTGTTTAGAACTGTCCCTGCACAAAATGACACTTCTAAAGGAAAAAAAAGCCATTTAAAACTGCTTGCGGCTTTAATGTAATGTCTGGTCCCGGTAATATGGATGAAAATCTTTAAGAAAAATGGCATAGCTACCCCATGACCCCCCCCCCTACCCCAGCCCATTACCAGCCCCTTTGGGTCTTGTATGGATATTAAGGGGAACCCCGCACATAAAATAAAAAAGGCCCTATATACTCTGAACAGCCGTATACAGGCGGTGCATACAAGACAGGGACTGTAGGTTTGTTCTTATGTAGAATCTGTTTGTAATTTTGAACAGGTACATTGTTGAAGTGTAGCTCCAGACCAAAAATCTATTTTTAAACTTTTTGGAAAACATAGGTAAGGGTTATCACCCCTGTAACATTTGTTTTGCTGTCTGTGCCCCTGTTCAGAACATTTCACCTCACTTTCCGTCCTAATGACAACTGTTTTTGAAATGTGGTGTTTTTCTTGAAACAAGGATTGCTGATAAAGCATCAGTACAGAGGAGACACCTTTCTCCCATATTTATTCTTACAGGAGAGAATTTTCCTTCCTAGTGGTAGATTTCCTCTCACTTCCTGTTGTCTTCTTGCGTTTGCAAGTAGGAGTCGTTTGTAAGTTGGATGTTTGAAAGTAGGGACCTGCCGTATATACTCTGCAGAAATAGGCCCCTTAGTTGTTGGTGTTGGTACAACACTGTAAGCACTCACAGTTACTCTTGGTTGGTGCTGGAACGCCCTGCTGTCAACTATTATATCAGGAATTTTAATTACATATAATTGTTGAACAGTGGTAGTAAAAATTGGGCCTTTGATGGTGGTGCTGGTGCCACAACACTGTAAGCCCTGACAGTTACTCTTGGTGGGTGCAGCAATGGGCCCTGCTGTGAATTATTAGATCAAGAATTGTAATTACATGCCCCTGTTGAACAGGGGCTGAAAAATTGGGCCTTAGGCACTGGTGGCACAACACTGCAACCCTTCACAGATACTGTACTTGGAGCACAGCAATGAGCCCTGTTGCAAAGTATTGCTTCAAAAATTGTAATGACACGCCCCTGTTAAACAGGGGCTGAAAAATTGGGCCTTAGGCACTGGTGGCACAACACTGCAACTCCTCACAGATACTGTACTTGGAGCACAGCAATGAGCCCTGTTGCAAAGTATTGCTTCAAAAATTGTAATTACACGCCCCTGTTAAACAGGGGCTGAAAAATTGGGCGTTAGGCACTGGTGGCGGCACCCATAAACAAAAATGATCTTCCAAGCTATCATCATCAATCGTATCATTGAGGACTCGGAGGAGGAGGATAGCCAGTCAACATAACAGCACAGGCACTCAGCATCAGCATCAGTCTTGAAGGGATGTGACATTTTAAAATCAATTAGTCTGTTATATCAGCATCAGGTGTGTGGTAGCTGGTGGTGATCCAAGACTGGTTCATCTTGATGAAAGTCAGTCGATCAACCGAGTCGGTGGACAGGCGCACCCTGTGATCCGTGACAAATCCTCCAGCAGCACTGAATGTGCGTTCCGAAAGAACGCTGGATGCAGGACAGGCCAGTAGCTCAATTGCATACTGTGCAAGCTCTGGCCAGTGATCCATCCTCAAGACCCAGTAAGCCAGAGGATTTTCGGTGGGGAAGGTGTCCAAGTCTGACCTTGCCCCTAGATATTCCTGCACCATGTTTATCAGACGCTGGCGATGGTTGCTGGAACCGATCATACTTTGGGGCTGCGGACTAAAGAATTGTCTGAACGCATCGGTCAGACGGCCACCTTCCCCACCGCTCCTTCTTTGACTGGCCGAAGCCTCAGCAACTCGTTGTCCAGGACCAGGAGTTTGCAACCTCCCAGTCTCTGGGAACGCGTTGCACAGACCTTTCTGCAAGGCCTCCCGGAGTTGTCTCATCCTCTGCTCCCTCTGCGACGGTAACATAAGGTCCGCAACCTTACCCTTGTACCGTGGATCAAGGAGAGTGGCCAGCCAGTAATGGTCCCTCTCCTTGATCCGAAGAATACGAGGATCCTTCCGCAGACTTTGCAGGATCAGGGAGGCCATGCAGCGTAGGTTTGCTGAGGCATTCGCTCCGGAGTCCTCTGGGTCACTAAGGACGACATGATCCGCAGCCACCTCCTCCCAGCCACGTACAAGTCCACTGGTTTCTTGGGACTGTAAATCATCCCTAAAAGACTGCTGCTGATGATGCTGAGTGCCAGCCTCCACCTCCATGCTGACACAATCCTCCTCCTCCTCCTCCTCCTCCTCCTCCTCCTCCTCCTCTTCCTGTGCGATGGGTGGGACAGAAGGAACACTGTCTGGGTAAAGGGGGCCTTGAGAGGCAAGGAAGTCCTCCTCTTCCTGCCTCTGTTCTGCCTCAAGTGCCCTGTCCATTATTCCACGCAGCGTGTGCTCCAACAGGTGGACAAGAGGTACAGTGTCACTGATGCATGCACTGTCACTGCTCACCATCCTCGTGGCCTCCTCAAATGGTGCCAGGACAGTGCATGCATCCCTGATCATGCCCCACTGGCGTGGAGAAAAAAAACCAAGCTCCCCTGACCCTGTCCTGGTGCCGTAGTCGCACAGGTACTCATTGATGGCCCTCTGCTGCGTGTGCAGCCGCTGCAGCATGGCCAACGTTGAGTTCCACCTGGTGGGCATGTCACATATAAGGCGGTTCTTGGGCAGGTTCAACTCCTTTTGCAGCTCAGCCAGGCGAGCACTGGCATTATAAGATCTGCGGAAATGCACACAGACTTTCCTGGCCTGCCTCAGGACATCCTGTAAGCCCGGGTACCTGCCCAAGAAGCGCTGCACCACCAGGTTAAGGACGTGAGCCACACAGGGCACATGGGTCAGTTGTCCCTGTCGGAGGGCGGAGAGGAGGTTGGTGCCATTGTCGCAAACCACCATTCCTGGCTTAAGCTGGCGTGGCGTCAACCACCTCTCGGCCTGGCCCTGCAGAGCAGACAGGACCTCTGCCCCAGTGTGGCTTCTGTCCCCCAAACACACCAGCGCAAGCACGGCATGGCATCTTTTTGCCTGCGTACTTGCGTAGCCCCGTGAACGGCTACGGAGCACCGCTGGTTCATAGGACAAACCACAGGAAGAGGCCATGGAGGAAGAAGAAGAGGAGGGGGTGGAGGAGAGAGGTGTGTCACAACCAGTAGTAGCATTTTGGAGGCGTGGCGGTGGGACAACCTCCAACACTACTGCACCTTGTCCTGAATCCTTCCCAGCTGCCAAAAGAGTGACCCAATGGGCCGTGAAAGAAAGGTAACGTCCCTGTCCATGCCTGCTGGACCATGAGTCAGCGGTAATATGCACCTTACCGCTGACCGCCCTGTCCAGCGAGGCCAAGACATTGCCTTCCACATGCCGGTAGAGAGCCGGAATAGCCTTCCGTGAGAAAAAGTGGCGTTTGGGAACCTGCCACTGAGGAACCGCACATTGCACAAACTCACGGAAGGGGGCCGAGTCTACCAACTGAAAAGGCAGCAGTTGAAGCGCTAGCAATTTAGCCAAGCTAGCATTCAACCGCTGGGCATGTGGATGGCTGGGAGTGAACTTCTTTCGACGGTCCAGCAGCTGGGGCAGGGAAATTTGCCTGCTAGAATCGGACGTCGGTGTACTGCTAGCAGAGTGGGCGCAAGTACTTGGCTGTGACACACCTAATTCTACACCTTCATTCCTCTCAGTGCATGTTTCAGAGAGGACTGAAGTTATAGTGGGGTTGGAGATCCCAGCTGATGCGGTGCAAGGAGAGGTCCGCTTGGTTCTTTGGTGTGGGTCTTTGAGGTAGGCTTGCCAACGAGCTGCATGGCAGGTCAACATATGTCTGGTCAGGCATGTGGTACCCAAGCGGCTGATGTTTTGGCCACGCGATATACGCTTGAGACATATGTTGCAAACAGCAGCTGTGCGATCTGATGCACTAGCCTCAAAAAAGGCCCACACCAAAGAACTTTTTGAATGACGGGCAGAGGCAGCGCCCTGCACAGGCGGAGCTCTGCGGTGTGATTCCGTCGGTGTACTGCCCTTACGCTGGCCACCAAAGGGCATCCTGCCTCGTTGGAGATGTGCCTCCTCCTCATCCTCCTCCTCCTCCTCTCTCCTATTAGGCACCCACGTGGAGTCATTGACCTCATCATCCCCTCCCTCCTCATCACTGGAGCCAATCTGGCAGTATGCTGCAGCTGCTGGAACATGACTGCCAGATTGGTGTCCTTCTTGAGCATCCCCTCTGTCTGCTCTCACGCTACTGCCTTCCTCTAGCTGGGTTTCATCATCAGACCCTTCGAAACGCTGGGCATCCTCCTGGAGCATGTACCCAACACTGTGCTGAAACAGTTCGGGGGACTCCTCAGGAGGAGGACATGGTGGGTCTAGGGAAGGAGTGACTGATGATTTGTCTGACATTGATACCAGGGAAGACGACGCTTTGGCAGCTGCTTTTCCAGTACCCTGAGCCTGGGTGAGAGAGGATGAGGAGGAGGAGGAGGGCTTGGTCATCCACTCTACCAAGTCTTCGGCATGATGTGGCTCAACATGTCCAGCTGCCGAAAAGAAGGACAAGCGTGTCCCATGGCCATGTGCTGATGACAATGCACCGCGTCCACGACCAGCACTGTTGCCCCCAGACACAGAGCCTGCTTGCCCTCTTTTATTGCCTCCTGACTGTCTGCCTCTCCTTGTTTGCCTTCCAGACATTCTAATAGATGGCCTGCAGGGAGATGGGAAAAAAGCAATAAGGGCTACCTTCAGGTGTCCTTCTCTGTCCCTTGAAACAAGGACTTTCACAGTGAAAGAAACTGACACTGTCCCTACCTAGAGTTTTCTGTCCCTAGAATAAATGTTTTTTTTAATCACAATATAGCACAAGGACAATTCACTCAATATCTCTCCAGGTCCCTGGAAACAAGGACTTGCAGAGTGAAAGAAACTGACACTGTCCCTACCTAGAGTTTTCTGTCCCTAGAATAAATGTTTTTTTTAAGCACAATATAGCACAAGGACAATTAACTCACTGTCCTTACAGGTCCCTGGAAACAAGGACTTGCAGAGTGAAAAAAAAAAAACACTCTCCCTACCTACAGTTTTCTGTCCCTAGAAAAAATGTTTTTTTTAAGCACAATATAGCACAAGGACAATTAACTCACTGTCCTTACAGGTCCCTGGAAACAAGGACTTGCAGAGTGAAAGAAAAAAAACACTCTCCCTACCTACAGTTTTCTGTCCCTAGAAAAAATGTTTTTTTTAATCACAATATAGCACAAGGAAAATTAACTCACTGTCCTTACAGGTCCCTGGAAACAAGGACTTGCAGAGTGAAAGAAAAAAAACACTCTCCCTACCTACAGTTTTCTGTCCCTAGAAAAAATGTTTTTTTTAATCACAATATAGCACAAGGAAAATTAACTCACTGTCCTTACAGGTCCCTGGAAACAAGGACTTGCAGAGTGAAAGAAACTGACACTGTCCCTACCTAGAGTTTTCTGTCCCTAGAATAAATGTTTTTTTTAAGCACAATATAGCACAAGGACAATTAACTCACTGTCCTTACAGGTCCCTGGAAACAAGGACTTGCAGAGTGAAAGAAAAAAAACACTCTCCCTACCTACAGTTTTCTGTCCCTAGAAAAAATGTTTTTTTTAATCACAATATAGCACAAGGAAAATTAACTCACTGTCCTTACAGGTCCCTGGAAACAAGGACTTGCAGAGTGAAAGAAACTGACACTGTCCCTACCTAGAGTTTTCTGTCCCTAGAATAAATGTTTTTTTTAAGCACAATATAGCACAAGGACAATTAACTCACTGTCCTTACAGGTCCCTGGAAACAAGGACTTGCAGAGTGAAAAAAAAAAAACACTCTCCCTACCTAGAGTTTTCTGTCCCTAGAAAAAATGTTTTTTTTAAGCACAATATAGCACAAGGACAATTAACTCACTGTCCTTACAGGTCCCTGGAAACAAGGACTTGCAGAGTGAAAGAAAAAAAACACTCTCCCTACCTAGAGTTTTCTGTCCCTAGAAAAAATGTTTTTTTTAATCACAATATAGCACAAGGAAAATTAACTCACTGTCCTTACAGGTCCCTGGAAACAAGGACTTGCAGAGTGAAAGAAAAAAAACACTCTCCCTACCTACAGTTTTCTGTCCCTAGAAAAAATGTTTTTTTTAATCACAATATAGCACAAGGAAAATTAACTCACTGTCCTTACAGGTCCCTGGAAACAAGGACTTGCAGAGTGAAAGAAACTGACACTGTCCCTACCTAGAGTTTTCTGTCCCTAGAATAAATGTTTTTTTTAATCACAATATAGCACAAGGAAAATTAACTCACTGTCCTTACAGGTCCCTGGAAACAAGGACTTGCAGAGTGAAAGAAACTGACACTGTCCCTACCTAGAGTTTTCTGTCCCTAGAATAAATGTTTTTTTTAATCACAATATAGCACAAGGAAAATTAACTCACTGTCCTTACAGGTCCCTGGAAACAAGGACTTGCAGAGTGAAAGAAAAAAAACACTCTCCCTACCTACAGTTTTCTGTCCCTAGAAAAAATGTTTTTTTTAAGCACAATATAGCACAAGTAAAATTAACTCACTGTCCTTACAGGTCCCTGGAAACAAGGACTTGCAGAGTGAAAGAAAAAAAACACTCTCCCTACCTACAGTTTTCTGTCCCTAGAAAAAATGTTTTTTTTAATCACAATATAGCACAAGGAAAATTAACTCACTGTCCTTACAGGTCCCTGGAAACAAGGACTTGCAGAGTGAAAGAAACTGACACTGTCCCTACCTAGAGTTTTCTGTCCCTAGAATAAATGTTTTTTTTAATCACAATATAGCACAAGGAAAATTAACTCACTGTCCTTACAGGTCCCTGGAAACAAGGACTTGCAGAGTGAAAGAAACTGACACTGTCCCTACCTAGAGTTTTCTGTCCCTAGAATAAATGTTTTTTTTAAGCACAATATAGCACAAGGACAATTAACTCACTGTCCTTACAGGTCCCTGGAAACAAGGACTTGCAGAGTGAAAAAAAAAAAACACTCTCCCTACCTAGAGTTTTCTGTCCCTAGAAAAAATGTTTTTTTTAAGCACAATATAGCACAAGGACAATTAACTCACTGTCCTTACAGGTCCCTGGAAACAAGGACTTGCAGAGTGAAAGAAAAAAAACACTCTCCCTACCTAGAGTTTTCTGTCCCTAGAAAAAATGTTTTTTTTAATCACAATATAGCACAAGGAAAATTAACTCACTGTCCTTACAGGTCCCTGGAAACAAGGACTTGCAGAGTGAAAGAAAAAAAACACTCTCCCTACCTACAGTTTTCTGTCCCTAGAAAAAATGTTTTTTTTAATCACAATATAGCACAAGGAAAATTAACTCACTGTCCTTACAGGTCCCTGGAAACAAGGACTTGCAGAGTGAAAGAAACTGACACTGTCCCTACCTAGAGTTTTCTGTCCCTAGAATAAATGTTTTTTTTAATCACAATATAGCACAAGGAAAATTAACTCACTGTCCTTACAGGTCCCTGGAAACAAGGACTTGCAGAGTGAAAGAAACTGACACTGTCCCTACCTAGAGTTTTCTGTCCCTAGAATAAATGTTTTTTTTAATCACAATATAGCACAAGGAAAATTAACTCACTGTCCTTACAGGTCCCTGGAAACAAGGACTTGCAGAGTGAAAGAAACTGACACTGTCCCTACCTAGAGTTTTCTGTCCCTAGAATAAATGTTTTTTTTAATCACAATATAGCACAAGGAAAATTAACTCACTGTCCTTACAGGTCCCTGGAAACAAGGACTTGCAGAGTGAAAGAAACTGACACTGTCCCTACCTAGAGTTTTCTGTCCCTAGAATAAATGTTTTTTTTAAGCACAATATAGCACAAGGACAATTAACTCACTGTCCTTACAGGTCCCTGGAAACAAGGACTTGCAGAGTGAAAGAAAAAAAACACTCTCCCTACCTACAGTTTTCTGTCCCTAGAAAAAATGTTTTTTTTAATCACAATATAGCACAAGGAAAATTAACTCACTGTCCTTACAGGTCCCTGGAAACAAGGACTTGCAGAGTGAAAGAAACTGACACTGTCCCTACCTAGAGTTTTCTGTCCCTAGAATAAATGTTTTTTTTAATCACAATATAGCACAAGGACAATTAACTCACTGTCCTTACAGGTCCCTGGAAACAAGGACTTGCAGAGTGAAAGAAACTGACACTGTCCCTACCTAGAGTTTTCTGTCCCTAGAATAAATGTTTTTTTTAAGCACAATATAGC
This sequence comes from Rana muscosa, assembly GCA_029206835.1. Taxonomy (NCBI): domain Eukaryota; kingdom Metazoa; phylum Chordata; class Amphibia; order Anura; family Ranidae; genus Rana; species Rana muscosa. Next base: position 31,521,837 of record CM055117.1, on the reverse strand, counting down.
ACAAGGACAATTAACTCACTGTCCTTACAGGTCCCTGGAAACAAGGACTTGCAGAGTGAAAGAAAAAAAACACTCTCCCTACCTACAGTTTTCTGTCCCTAGAAAAAATGTTTTTTTTAATCACAATATAGCACAAGGAAAATTAACTCACTGTCCTTACAGGTCCCTGGAAACAAGGACTTGCAGAGTGAAAGAAACTGACACTGTCCCTACCTAGAGTTTTCTGTCCCTAGAATAAATGTTTTTTTTAATCACAATATAGCACAAGGACAATTAACTCACTGTCCTTACAGGTCCCTGGAAACAAGGACTTGCAGAGTGAAAGAAACTGACACTGTCCCTACCTAGAGTTTTCTGTCCCTAGAATAAATGTTTTTTTTAAGCACAATATAGCACAAGGACAATTAACTCACTGTCCTTACAGGTCCCTGGAAACAAGGACTTGCAGAGTGAAAGAAACTGACACTGTCCCTACCTAGAGTTTTCTGTCCCTAGAATAAATGTTTTTTTTAAGCACACTATAGCAGAAGCACAAAACACACTGACACTCTCCCTACCTATCCTTCTCTTTCCCTAAACTAAAGGAATCCAGGTTAAGCAAGAAAGAAATAACAGTCACTGTCCCTGCCTATGCTACTCTATCCCTGCTCCGGAACACACTACACTAGGCCGCCGTGCTGGCGGCCTTTTATAGTGTGGGGCGTGTACTAAACACCCTCAGCAATAATTGGCCACAGGCATCCTGCCTGTGGCCAATCATTGCTCTCCTCGCTGCCGGCGCTGTGATTGGCCAAGCATGCGGGGTCACAGTGCATGCTTGGCCAATCACAGCGCCTGGATGACACTGCGATGGCGTAGTGCATTGTGGGCCGTTCGCGTCACTCGAATTTGGCGCGAACGGCCCAAATCGTTCGATCTTCGTCGAACGATCGAACAGCCAATGTTCGAGTCGAACGTATGTTCGACTCGAACACGAAGCTCATCCCTACCCAGCGGTTGAATGCTAGCTTGGCTAAATTGCTAGCACTTCAACTGCTGCCTTTTCAGTTGGTAAACTCGGCCCCCTTCCGTGAGTTTGTGCAATGTGCGGTTCCTCAGTGGCAGGTTCCCAAACGCCACTTTTTCTCACGGAAGGCGATTCCGGCTCTCTACCGGCATGTGGAAGGCAATGTCTTGGCCTCGCTGGACAGGGCAGTCAGCGGTAAGGTGCATATTACTGCTGACTCATGGTCCAGCAGGCATGGACAGGGGCGTTACCTTTCTTTCACGGCCCATTGAGTCACTCTTTTGGCAGCTGGGAAGGATGCAGGACAAGGTGCAGTAGTGTTGGAGGTTGTTCCACCGCCACGCCTCCAAAATGCTACTACTGGTTGTGACACACCTCTGTCCTCCACCCCCTCCTCTTCTTCTTCCTCCGTGGCCTTTTCCTGTGCTTTGTCCTCGGAACCAGCGGTGCTCCGTAGGTGTTCAAGGGGCTACGCAAGTACGCAGGCAAAAAGATGTCATGCCGTGCTTGCGCTGGTGTGTTTGGGGGACAGGAGCCACACTGGGGCAGAGGTTCTGTCTGCTCTGCAGGGGCAGGCCGAGAGGTGGTTGACGCCACGCCAGCTTAAGCCAGGAATGGTAGTTTGCGACAATGGCACCAACCTCCTCTCCGCTCTCCGACAGGGACAACTGACCCATGTGCCCTGTGTGGCTCACGTCCTTAACCTGTTGTTGCAGCGGTTCTTGGGCAGGTACCCGGGCTTACAGGATGTCCTGAGGCAGGCCAGGAAAGTCTGTGTGCATTTCCACAGATCTTATAATGCCAGTGCTCGCCTGGCTGAGCTGCAAAAGGAGTTGAACCTGCCCAAGAACCGCCTTATATGTGACATGCCCACCAGGTGGAACTCAACGTTGGCCATGCTGCAGCGGCTGCACACGCAGCAGAGGGCCATCAATGAGTACCTGTGCGACTACGGCACCAGGACAGGGTCAGGGGAGCTCGGGTTTTTTTCACCACGCCAGTGGGGCATGATCAGGGATGCATGCACTGTCCTGGCACCATTTGAGGAGGCCACGAGGATGGTGAGCAGTGACAGTGCATGCATCAGTGACACTGTACTTCTTGTCCACCTGTTGGAACATACGCTGCATGGAATAATGGACAGAGCACTTGAGGCAGAACAGAGGCAGGAAGAGGAGGACTTCCTTGCCTCTCAAGGCCCCCTTTACCCAGACAGTGTTCCTTCTGTCCCACCCATCGCACAGGAAGAAGAGGAGGAGGAGGAGGATTGTGTCAGCATGGAGGTGGAGCCTGGCACTCGGCATCATCAGCAGCAGTCTTTTAGGGATGATTTACAGTCCCAAGAAACCAGTGGACTTGTACGTGGCTGGGAGGAGGTGGCTGCGGATCATGTCGTCCTTAGTGACCCAGAGGACTCCGGACTGAATGCCTCAGCTAACCTACGCTGCATGGCCTCCCTGTTCCTGCAAAGTCTGCGGAATGATCCTCGTATTCTTCGGATCAAGGAGAGGGACCATTATTGGCTGGCCACTCTCCTTGATCCACGGTACAAGGGTAAGGTTGCGGACCTTATCTTACCATCGCAGAGGGAGCAGAGGATGAGACAACTCCGGGAGGCCTTGCAGAAAGGTCTGTGCAACGCGTTCCCAGAGACTGGGAGGTTACAAACTCCTGGTCCTGGACAACGAGTTGCTGAGGCTTCGGTCAGTCAAAGAAGGAGCGGTGGGGAAGGTGGCCGTCTGACCGAAGCGTTCAGACAATTCTTTAGTCCGCAGCCCCAAGGTATGATCGGTTCCAGCAACCATCGCCAGCGTCTGATATACATGGTGCAGGAATACCTAGGGGCAAGGTCAGACTTGGACACCTTCCCCACCGAAAATCCTCTGGCTTACTGGGTCTTGAGGATGGATCACTGGCCAGAGCTTGCACAGTATGCAATTGAGCTACTGGCCTGTCCTACATCCAGCGTTCTTTCAGAACGCACATTCAGTGCTGCTGGAGGATTTGTCACGGATCACAGGGTGCGCCTGTCCACTGACTCTGTTGATCGACTGACCTTCATAAAGATGAACCAGTCTTGGATCACCACCAGCTACCAAACACCTGAAGCTGATATAACAGACTAATTTATTTTCAAATGTCACATCCCTTCAAGACTGATGCTGATGCTGAGAGTTTGTCCTGTTATGTTGACTGACTATCCTCCTCCTCCTCAATGATCCGATTGACGATGATAGCTTGGAAGAACATTTTTGTTTCTGGGTGCCGCCACCAGTGGCTAAGGCCCAATTTTTCAGCCCCTGTTTAACAGGGGTGTGTTATTACAATTTTTTATGCAATGCTTTGCAGCAGGGCTCATTCCTGCACTCCAACTAGAGTATCTGGGAGTGGTTAGAGTGTCGTGGCACCAGCACCAGTGGCTGAGGCCCAATTTTTCAGCCCTTGTTTAACAGGGGCGTATAATTACAATTTTTGATGCAATACTTTGCAACAGGGCTCATTGCTGTGCTCCAAGTATAGTATCTGTGAGGGGTTGCAGTGTTGTGGCACCAGTGCCTAAGGCTCAATTTTTCTGCCCCTGTTTAACAGGGGCATGTAACTACAATTCTTGATCTAATAATTCACAGCAGGGCCCATTCCTGCGCCCACCAAGACTAACTGTGAGGCCTTACAGTGTTGTGTCAACACCACCACCACCACCACCACCAAAGGCCCAATTTTTCAGCCCCTGTTCAACAGGGGTATGCAATTACAATTCTTGATCTAATAATTCACAGCAGGGCCCATTCCTGCGACCACCAAGACTAACTGTGAGGCCTTACAGTGTTGTGTCAACACCACCACCACCACCACCACCAAAGGCCCAATTGTTCAGCCCCTGTTCAACAGGGGCATGCAATTACAATTCTTGATCTAATAATTCACAGCAGGGCCCATTCATGCGCCCACCAAGAGTAACTGTGAGGGCTCACAGTGTTGTGGCAACACCAACATGTAAGGGGCAAATTTCAACTGAGTATATACGGCAGGCCCCTACTTTCAAACATCCAACTTACGAACAACTCCTCCTTGCAAACGGAAGGATACAACAGGAAGTGAGAGGAAATCTACCCCTAGGAAGGCAAATTCTCTCCTGTAAGAGTTAATATGGGAAAAAAAGTGTCTCCTCTCCACTGATTCTTTATCACCAATTCTTGTTTCAATAAAAACCCCAAATTTTCAAAAAACATTTGTCATTAGGACGGAAAGTGAGGTGAACTGTTCTGAACAGGTGCACACTGCACAGACAGCAAAACAAATGTTACAGGGGTGATAACCCTTCCCTATGTTTTCCAAAAAGCTTAAAAATATATTTTTTGGCTGGAGCTACACTTAAACAATGTACCTGTTCAAAATTACAAACAGATTCTACATAAGAACAAACCTACAGTCCCTGTCTTGTATGCACCGCCTGTATACGGCTGTTCAGAGTATATAGGGCCTTTTTTATTTTGTGTGCGGGGTTCCCCTTAATATCCATACAAGACCCAAAGGGGCTGGTAATGGGCTGGGGTGGGGGGGTAGCTATGCCATTTTTCTTAAAGATTTTCATCCATATTACCGGTACCAGACATTACATTAAAGCCGCAAGCAGTTTTAAATGGCTTTTTTTCCTTTAGAAATTTAATTTTGTGCAGGGACAGTTCTAAACACGGGAAACACGTGGCACTTCACAGGCATACTTTAGACACCCCCCAGGTACGATATTTAAAGGAATATTTGACTTTTTTTTTTCACTTTATGCATTATTAAAATGACTGCTCCAGAAAAACGGCCGTTTTTAAAACTTCTTTTTGCATTGATACATGTCCCCTGGTGCAGAACCCGGGTTCCCAAACCCATTTTAGGACAATAACATGCATAATAGTCGTTATAATTAGCACTTTAGATTTTGAACGTTCGCATCCATTGTATTTAATAGGGTTCTAAAGTTCGTGTGAACTTTCGGTCCGTTCGCGGGTTCTGGTGCGAACCGAACCCGGGGGTGTTCGGCTCATTACTAGTGATCAGTGAGAAGAATGTTCCTTACATTGGTGATCAGTGAGAAGAATGCTCCTTACATTGGTGATCAGTGAGAAGAATGTTCCTTACATTGGTGGTCAGTGAGAAGAATGTCCCTTACATTGGTGATCAGTGGGAAGAATGTTCCTTTCAATTGTGATCAGTGGGAAGAATGTTCCTTACATTGGTGATCGATCAGTGGGAAGAATGTTCCTTACATTGAGGTCAGAGGGAAGAATGCTCCTTATATTAGTGGTCAGTGGGAAGAATGTCCCTTACATTGGTGATCAGTGAGAAGAATGTTCCTTACATTGGTGATCAGTGAGAAGAATACTCCTTATATTGGTGGTCAATGGGAAGAATGTTCCTTACATTGGTGCTCTTAGGAAAGAAAGTTTCTTACATTGGATGTCATTGGGAAGAATGTTCCTTATATAAGTGCTCAGTGGGAAGAATGTTCTTTACATTGGATGGTCAGTGTGAAGAAGGTTCTTGTCCACAGCTGGCTCTGCCAGATGGCGTTGACTCAGAGAACTCTCTTTACATTGGTAGTCAAAATGCTCTTTTCATTGGTGATCAGTGAGAAGCATGCTCCTTACATTGGTGATCAGTGGGAAGAATGTTCCTTACATTGGTGATCAGTGAGAAGAATGTTCCTTACATTGGTGATCAGTGGGAAGAATGTTCCTTACATTGGTAATCAGTGAGAAGAATGTTCCTTACATTGGTGATCAGTGAGAAGAATGTTCCTTACATTGATGATCAGTGGGAAGAATGCTCCTTACATTGGTGATCAGTGAAAAGAATGTTCCTTACATTGGTGATCAGTGGGAAGAATGTTCCTTACATTGGTGATCAGTGGGAAGAATGTTCCTTACATTGGTGATCAGTGGGAAGAATGTTCCTTACATTGGAGGTCAGTGAGAAGAATGTTCCTTACATTGGTGGTCAGTGGGAAGAATGTTCCTTACATTGGTGATCAGTGAGAAGAATGTTCCTTACATTGGTGATCAGTGGGAAGAATGTTCCTTACATTGGTGATCAGTGAGAAGAATGTTCCTTACATTGGTGGTCAGTGGGAAGAATGTTCCTTACATTGGTGATCAGTGGGAAGAATGTTCCTTACATTGGTGATCAGTGGGAAGAATGTTCCTTACATTGGAGGTCAGTGGGGAGAATGCTCCTTACATTGGTGATCAGTGAGAAGAATGTTCTTTACATTGGTGATCAGTGGGAAGAATGTTCCTTACATTGGTGATCAGTGGGAAGAATGTTCCTTACATTGGTGATCAGTGGGAAGAATGTTCCTTACATTGGTGGTCAGTGAGAAGAATGTTCCTTACATTGGTGATCAGTGGGAAGAATGTTCCTTACATTGGTGATCAGTGGGAAGAATGTTCCTTACATTGGTGATCAGTGGGAAGAATATCCCTTACATTGGTGATCAATGGGAAGAATGTTCCTTACATTGGAGGTCAGTGGGAAGAATGTTCCTTACATTGGTGATCAATGGGAAGAATGTTCATTACATTGGAGGTCAGTGGGAAGAATGTTCCTTACATTGGTGGTCAGTGGGAAGAATGTTCCTTACATTGGTGATCAGTGGGAAGAATATCCCTTACATTGGTGATCAATGGGAAGAATGTTCCTTACATTGGAGGTCAGTGGGAAGAATGTTCCTTACATTGGTGATCAATGGGAAGAATGTTCCTTACATTGGAGGTCAGTGGGGAGAATGTCCTCCTTACAGTGATGATCAGAATGCTACACTTACCGACAGCTAGAATGATTATTGTTGTCCACAGCTGGCTCTGCCAGGTGGCGTTGACTCTGGGACTGTGCAAGAACCATAAAATGAGAGGTCAGTAAGCCCCAACTCAAGCAGGCCCTAGCAAACTCTGGAGGAACCTGAGAATAGCCAATCTAGAGGGATCCCACGTGTATGGTACATATATACATAGTTACATTGGCCCAAGCTGGTCTCATTAGACATGGGAGCCGTCAAAAAATGTGTTTAGTTTCATTCCGTTCCGTTTCATATGAAAAAAAGAAATCGTAATTCTCAATTCGTGTACGGAATTTAATTCGGATTCGTACGAAATACGAATTTCGTACGAATCGTTAATATTGAACTCTACGGACTCATGCCGCGTACAGACGATCGGAAATTCCGACAACAAAACCGTGTATTTTTTTTCCGAAGGATGTTGGCTCAAACTTGTCTTGCATACACACAGTCGCACAAATGTTGTCGGAAATTCCGAACGCCAAGAACACGGTGACGTATAAGACGTACAATGGCACTATTAAAGGGAAGCTCAATACCATAATTCGTACTTTCGGACGGGGTAGAGTACATTGTTTTCGTTGATTCTGGACACAACTCCTACTTTAGTAACTTTTTTCTTTGTTTGTTTCTTTCGTATTAGTTGAAAATCGTTATTTGGTAGTTTGGATTCAGATAATTTGGATCCGAAATTTGTAAACGAAATTTCGTATGTCGTACAGAATTCACATGTCTAGGTCTCATGCAGCTGACTCTTCCAAGTGGTGTTGGCCCCCGAAACTATGCAAATACTATTAGATGGGAGCTACAGCTCAAGGAACTCCCAGCAACCCCTAGAGGAACTGTAGGGTTCCATGTAATCCTGGTTGAGAATAGCTGCTCTAGAGGCTCAAATCGTTGTAGTAGGCAACCCTAGTACAGTCATCACAACTAGCTTCCAGGTTCCATGCTGAGAAGCTGCTCTGCGCCATTGTGAACACAAGAGGTTGCCTGCTCGGCACTAACATTGCCCAGTGCAAACAGAGCATTCTCTTATTGGCTGAAGTGTAGAGTGTGACATCAACATCCCACCCTCCACCTCATCCAAACAGAGAATGCTTTGCATTCATTGAGGAAATGCAAAGCAATCTATGAATGATGCCCTTGGCCAACCTTGTGTTCAGAATGTAGCAGGGCAGAGTCTCATCATGGGCCTGGAAACTAGTGAAGACCACTGAAGGGGCATTGCCTACTACAGTGATTCCCAGCTTCTAGAGGGATCCCACAGGTATGGTATATGCAAAGTTACATTCCAAGCTGGACCATTGTAGCTATGTAAAAATATCCATACTTGGAATTATTTTTTAACATTAAATCCCATGTTCCTTACAGTGGGACTGCCCAGTAGTTTAAGGGTATTTGGACCACCCAGCCTTGGCACAACAAGAGCCAATGGCTGCAAAAGGAACTGAGGACAGGCAGCGTAGGGATCTTTGACCAAACAGGTAACCCATACAAGCCATTTGACTATAATGGACCCTCTGAAGTTTCAGACACATCAGCAGGTGGGAGCTTAACCTTCGTGCTAGAGTCCAGAAGGACAGCAGGTAGGGAATCAGCAAAGTCCAGCTGGGCAGCTGGAAGGCAATCAGCAAAGTCCAGCTGGGCAGCGGGCAGGAGATCATCACAGGCCGGCTTGTTAGCGGGCAGCAGATCATCACAGGCCGGCTGTGGAGTGGGCAGCAGATCCTTGGCGTTTAAGTCTAGGGGTCCACTAAAGCAGTTTTACTTACCCAGTCTTCTGCTCATGCCGGAAGCTGGTGCTCTCCTCTTCTCCCCTACACTCTGGCAGTGGACTGTCCCTCAGTGTTCTAATGTCCAGTGGAAGGCTATGGGCTCTGCATTGGTTTTGATATCAGAGGACCTGCCAGGCAGCCAGAGCATAATGGAGCAGAAGCTGTGGGACTGGTCCTATAGCCTATGGGAGAGGAGGATTATGTAATTAAAATTGCATTTTGATCCCTCCTAGAGCTTCATAGGCGTTTAACCCATATGGCACCCACGCCGCAAGGAAGCATTGTTTTCCTTTTTCTAGAGTTCAACTTTAAAGTAAAGCTCAACTGTGGGGGGGGGGGGAAATACTTTTTTTTTACATTTGCAGACCCTGCAATTTTTTCCATTAGAACACTGAGTACATAATGAACCAAACCCTTCCATTCAGAATCAATTTGCACAGGACATGGTGAAACAAACAGCTATTTCTTCAGAGTAGTAACAGAGCCTGCTTCAAAGTTTGTTATTGATCACCCAATGGGAATAATTTTTTTCTCAACAAAAGTGGAGCGACTCTTTAAGGTGGACGTTCAGTATCTAATGTTAAACTTTCTAATCCCAGCTGCCTGTTTTCTCTCGTTTAATGCAGATTAGAACTCCATGCAGCTGTCTTAGTTACGCCACAGAGAGGGGAAGAGAAAAAAAAAACAGTAAAAAGAAAATTCTTAATCCAAAATGAATATTAATTGAGATGCCTTTTTTTTCCTTGCCACCCAAGCGATTAATCTCTCAATTGCAAAAAAAAACCTGCTACTCATCTGCAGAGCAGCCTGGAAGGTGGTTTGGGAGGGGCCGGCAGTGCCCCACATTTGGTGATGAGCCCCGGAACTTCAGTCTTTGCACGCGTGTTATAAACGCTTGGTGTAGCGCGCTCGCCTTTCCACTAAGGGCTATGGGATTCGCTCCTTGTCCTCAGCCCACGGCGAAGAACGGAGAGTCACAAAACCTGCCAGTCCCCGGGGCAGTCTTTGCCTGGCCGTGACATGAATCTTTACCCTTACTTATGAGTAAAACTGCCAAGGTTTTAATAATGAAGGTTTTTTTTTTGTGCATTCTGATCACCATGAATACAAATAAGTCAGTGACCCTGGTTCATCAAGCTGCAAGCGCACTTAAGGCATTAGGAATGCTTAATGAACATATGGCAATATTTATATACTAATTGTTTGCAGCAAGATCCTATGTAAAACGTGGTCTGTACTGCATCTTGAGTCATACAGAAATACACTTATGTCCTTATGAGTTGGGAGGTGGACCACTTTTTGTGCCACCGGTACCAACACATTGTTGTTAAATTAGCCATTAACACGGTGGGAGAGCAGGCATAGAATGACCTTGGCTGCACCACCACCACATGAAGGACCAATTCAGGGTGAGATGTATGCATCAACAATCTGTAGACAGTGACGGCAGCACAGGCGTAGACTGATCTTGGCTACATCACCACCATCTTTCCACCTGCACCACCACCACATGAAGGACCAATTCAGGGTGAGATGTACGCATCAACAATCTGTAGACAGTGACGGCAGCACAGGCGTAGACTGATCTTGGCTACATCACCACCATCTTTCCACCTGCACCACCACTGCATGAAGAACCAATTCAGGGTGAGATGTACACACCAATATTCTGTAGACAGTGGCGGCAACACAGGAGTAGACTGATCTTGGCTGTACCACCACCATCTTTCCACCTGCACCACCACCGCATGAAGGACTAATTCAGGTAGAGATTTACACACCAACATTCTGTAGACAGTGGCGGCAACACAGGAGTAGACTGATCTTGGCTGCACCACCACCATCTTTCCACCTGCACTGCCACTACATGAAGGACTAGTTCAGGTAGAGGTGATTTTTGCACATCAACAATCTGTAGACAGTGGCGGCAGCACAGGTGTAGACTGATCTTGGCTGCACCACCACCATCTTTCCACCTGCACCACCACTGCATGAAGGACTAATTCAGGTAGAGATTTACACACCAACAATCTGTAGACAGTGGCAGCAGCACAGGTGTAGACTGATCTTGGCTGCACCACCACCATCTTTCCACCTGCACCACCACTGCATGAAGGACTAATTCAGGTAGAGGTGATTGTTACACATCAACTAACTGTAGACAGTGATAACAGCACAGGTGTAGACTGATCTTAGCTGCACCACCACTGCATGAAGGGCTAATTCAGGGTGAGATGTACACATCAACAATCTGTAGACTGTGGCGGCAGCACAGGTGCCGAATGACTTTGGATGAACCACCACCATCAGCCAAGCTGACTGTGGCCTTGAAGGCATATACAGTCACCCAATCCCTTCCACACCCATCTATCCCAATCCTCAAAGGAAGGAAAGAAGGAAGAAAAGAAGGAAGCAAAAGAGTAAGTAAGGAAAGAAGAATAAGACAGAATTAAAAGGGAAGGAAGAAAGAAAAGAGGGAGGGAAGGATGGGTTAAATGGGAAGGAAGGAGGGAGGGAGAGAAGGGAGGGAAGGATGGGTTAAAAGGGAAGGAAGGAGGGAGGAAGGGAGAGAGGGAGGGATGGGTTAAAAGGTGAGGGAGAAGGGATGGAGGGAATGAAGAAAGGAGGGAAGGATGGATTAAAATGGAAGGAAGGAAGAAAGGAAAAAGGAAGAATGGATGGGTTAAAAGGGAAGGAAAGATGGGTTAAAAGGGAAGGAAGGATGGAGGGAGGAAAGGAAGAAGGGAGGGAAGGATGGGTTAAAAGGGAAGGAGGGAGGGAGGGAGGGAAGAAAGAACAGAGGGAAGGATGGGTTAAAATGGAAAAAATGAAAAGGAAGGATGGGTTAAAAGAGAAGGCAGGAGGGATGGAAGGAAGGAAGGATGAAAAGAAGGAAGGATGGGTTAAAGGGGAAGGAAGGAGGGAGGGAAGGAAGAAAAGAAAAGAAGGGATGAAAAGATGTAAGCAAGAATTGAAAGGGAAAGGGGAAGAAAGGAAGGAAGGGGAGAAACAGGACATGGCAAGGAAGGAAGGAAGGAAGGAAAGACTAAGAAGCAAGGAAGTAAAAAGGAAGAAATAATTAAAAGGCAAGGAAGAAGAGAAGAAAGGAGGACAAAAAGAAGGAAAGAAGGAAAAAGAATTAAGGAGGAAGGAAGGACAGAAGAAAAGGATTGAATGAAGGAAATAAAGGAAGGAAGGAGCAGCATCTACAAGAAGCATTCTCTAATAATCTCTACTACCACATAGACTCTACTCTATTCCTATATTGTCTATAGCCCATTGGTTTTCCTGGTTCACCATATAGAGTTGTGCAGAGTGTGTCATCCATTCGGCATGGCGGCGGTGTCATTTTCCCTCCAGTCTAAGTATGGCGCGATAGCCATCTCTCAGACGCGGAGGGGGTTAAGCGAAACCCTCTTAGCACTTAGGAGGAGCCCTTTCAGCGTACGCCACAATATACCATGCGTGGAAGATTGGATTTCGACCACGTTGTGAATACTCAATTTGCTTTCACAAGGCTTGGATGGTGCCTCGGGGGGACAATGGCCTTCTCCAGCCACCCCCTTCTCCCTCCCCCTAAAATACCAAATGAAATAAAGAAAGAGAGACGGCCACAAGGCAAGCGCAAAATTGGATTAAGGGGTTTGCTTAAAATGGAACATTGTCGCCTTTCATTTGAAAGTCAATGTTAGTGAAAGATTTCATTGGTATTCGAAATGAGCGCAGCAATTTCCCGGCTGTATTACGGCTGCCTCTTCACTCTTATCAGCAGCGGCATCGCAGCTCTGCAGAGAGAGGATTCATTGTAGAATGGCTGAGCTTGTGCTGGAGCTGAGCGGGGCCTGTGCTGGACTGAAGGCAAGATAGGGATATAAAAAGGGATGACTGTGATTTCAGAGATCTGTTGCAAGCATAATCTTGAGCTTATTAAAGGAAATATGAAGGCATGTCAAACCAGTGGCTTTTGGACTGCACGTGGCTCTCCTTTGTAGCCCCTCATGTGTATGTTAAACTTAACAATGAACTGCTTATATCTGCTTCCTTTTGGTCTGTTGATCCTGCCAGGAATCTTGTGAGCTTTTTATTTCCTGTGCTATTTGCTTCTACTGCACTCTATCATTTACATTTGTATCTCTGGGGACCACAAAGCACCTTCTTCCTATGTTATAAACAAGAGTGGAGGAGGTGTTGTGTAGTCCTAACACCCTTACTGTCCTTAAGTGAAAACTCTGCTCCTTAATAGCTGCCCCAGGTGCAGAGTTTTTAGATGGGGAGGAATAAACATATGACCTGGTGAGTGTTTTCATGTGGGAGTTCGGACAGATGCCCTGCACAGTGTTTTCATGGGAAGGGGAGAGGGGTGGCTGTGGCAAACTGCACCCTCCTCATCATATGCATACCCTACCTCTCATTTTAAATCTGGTCGATCTGGCTCTAAAGCCTAGTACACACGGCCGAGAATCTCGTCAGGAAAAAAAACAGTCATTTTTCCTGACGAGATTCTTGACAAGAATCTTGTACCAGCCGTTTGTACATATGTACGATTCAAAAGAACCGCCATTCTTTTGACTGGCACGAACGCAGTGACTTCATCGACTACAACAAGCATGCGCTCGTCACATTCGATGCCGTCGCCGCCATCTTGCTTCACCCTACCTATGCCTTGGAAGCTACCACGCATGCGTCAAAGTCATTTCGAGCATGCGCGGGTTTCCGTGGAGGCAGGTAAGTATACATACGCTCGGGTCCCGACAAGAGTCCCGACGAGAAAATAGAAAGCTGGATCTCTATTTTTCTCATCGATATTCTGGGCAGATTTCCCGACGAGAAACCTGAAAGCCTCGTACACACGTACGGTTTTCTTGGCAAGAAAGCTCTGCCAGCAGTTTTCTTGTCATTTCTTGCATGTGTACAAGGCTTAAGAAGCCTGGAACAGACAGAGAACACACAACAGGAAGATCTCATGATGTCACTGTGCACTTCTGGGTCCATGTGTTACCCAACTGGTGGACTTAGAGCTCAGTGATGCTGAGATAAGCATGATGGCAGCGAGGAGTGGGATCCCAGCTGCAGGAAACAATCAGACATGCACTGACTCGTTGGTATTAAACCAGGTTGGGGACTTCGTTTTACATCTTTTCCCTGGGCACTGGATAATCTTGAACGGAGAGCAGTTTGACATCACTGCCCTAGGCACTGGATAATCTTAAGGGGAGCCCAATTTGTAATTTTTGTCCTGGGCACTGGATGATCTTCAGTGGAGTAAAGATTGACATCTACTCCCCCAGATTTGCATGATTTTGAGGTGAGCCCAGTTTGACATCTTCACCCTGGGCAATAGATGACCTTAGGGGAGTGCACTTTAACATCATTGGATGATTTTATGGGGAGTGCAGTTTGGCATCTTCGCTGTGGGCATTGGATGATCTTGAGGGGAGTGCAGTTTGGCATCTTCACCCTGGACACTGGATGATGTTGAGAGGAATTCAGTTTGACCTCTATATTCTGAGCACGGGATGATCGTGAGGGGATCCCAGTTTGAGATCTTCACCCTGGGCACTTGATAGTCTTGAGGGGGGGCACAGTTTGTCATCTACCCTCCCCTGTGCTGGATGATCTTGAGGCAAGTTCAGTTTGGTATCTTTGCCATGGGCCCTGGGTGATCTTGAGAGAAGCCCAGTTTGGTATCTTTGCCCTGGGCACTGGGTGATCTTGAGAGAAGCCCAGTTTGGTATCTTTGCCCTGGGCACTGGGTGATCTTGAGAGAAGCCCAGTTTTGTATCTTTGCCTGGGCACTGGGTGATCTTGATAGAAGCCCAGTTTGGTATCTTTGCCCAGGGTACTGGATGATCTTGATGGGAGCGCAGTTTGGTATCTTCGCTCTGGGCCTTTGATAATCTTGAGAGGAGACAAGTTTGGTATCTTTGCCCTGGGCACTAGATGGTTTTGAGGGGAGCCCAGTTTGGTATCTGAGCCCTAGGCACTGGATGACCTTGGGTGGAGCACAGTTTGGTATCTTTGTCCTGAGCACTGGGAGATCTTAAAGGGAATCGCAGTTTGGTATCTTCACCCTGGGCAATGGATGACCTTGAGGGGAGTGCACTTTGACATCTACATTCTGAGCACGGGATGATCGTGAGGGGAGCCCAGTTTGAGATCTTCACCCTGGGCACTAGATGGTCTTGAGGGGGGCACAGTTTGGCATCTACCCTCCCCTGTGCTGGATGATCTTGAGGCAAGTTCAGATTTGTATCTTCGCCCTGGGCACTGGATGATCTCGAGAGATGCCCAGTTTGGTATCTTTGCCCTGGGCACTGGGTGATCTTGAGAGAAGCCCAGTTTGGTATCTTTGCCCTGGGCACTGGGTGATCTTGAGAGAAGCCCAGTTTTGTATCTTTGCCTGGGCACTGGGTGATCTTGATAGAAGCCCAGTTTGGTATCTTTGCCCAGGGTACTGGATGATCTTGATGGGAGCGCAGTTTGGTATCTTCGCTCTGGGCCTTTGATAATCTTGAGAGGAGACAAGTTTGGTATCTTTGCCCTGGGCACTAGATGGTTTTGAGGGGAGCCCAGTTTGGTATCTGAGCCCTAGGCACTGGATGACCTTGGGTGGAGCACAGTTTGGTATCTTTGTCCTGAGCACTGGGAGATCTTAAAGGGAATCACAGTTTGGTATCTTCACCCTGGGCAATGGATGACCTTGAGGGGAGTGCACTTTGACATCTACATTCTGAGCACGGGATGATCGTGAGGGGAGCCCAGTTTGAGATCTTCACCCTGGGCACTAGATGGTCTTGAGGGGGGCACAGTTTGGCATCTACCCTCCCCTGTGCTGGATGATCTTGAGGCAAGTTCAGATTTGTATCTTCGCCCTGGGCACTGGATGATCTCGAGAGAAGCCCAGTTTGGTATTTGAGCCCTTGGGAGAGCACAGTGTGGTATCTTCGTCCTGGACACTGGGAGATCTTAAAGGGAAGCGCAGTTTGATATCTTTGCCCTGGGCACTCAGTGACCTTGAGAGGAGCACAGTCTGGTACCTATCCCCCAGTACTGGGCAATCTTGAGGGGAGCCCAGCTGGTATCTTTTCCCTGGGCACTGAATGATCTTAAGGGGTGCGTAGTTTGCTGTCTTCACCCTGAGCACTGGATGACCTTGTCCTGGCACTGGGCTCTTTCCACCACAATGGACTTGGACAGGACACTGTCCCTGAAGGACCCAACTAAGTGATCTCTCTGAACAGTTGCACAAAATCATTGATGGGCATCTAGACAAAGCTAGGTATGTCCTATGGGCCCACAGCCTCAACCTCCTTTGCCCCTGTTCCTACACCACCATACAGTAGATGAGTGCTGTAATGGTTACAATACAAGATGTCACCACAACCGTGCAGTACTAGATAGGAGCAGAAAAGTTACAAAGGTGAGATATTACCAATCAACCTTCTCATAGAAAGGAAATAATAGTTCTGGGTGGAGGGTTTTTATATTTTTTTCGATCTGCTGAGAGCAAAATCCCATCTCAATGTGTAAAAAAAAAAAAATGGAGCAGGAGATTATTAATACACAGTGTTCCCAGCTGCAGCATTGAATAAAGCTTTCCCACCATATTAATGATTTAATTACATGTACACTAAGACGATAAGGAAAAACAAACATTTCAGTAACACATTAGAGAAAATAAAACCAGCTGCAAGGCAAAGCAGAAATGAATAAAGCGCAGCCTGTGCCAAGGCTTCTTCCCAGATATACACGGTGTCGACGAGCGGGCAGCTATAGATGCTGATAAGCCCTACAGGTCTGTGGCGCTATCTGGTGTGCCACATGGTTGAAAAATACAGCCGCCGCGGAGCAGACGAGGTGGGGAGAGGGCGAAGAATAGCAGTTTTATCTCTCTATGAACTGCTGATAATCCTCACAGGACTCTAAATATCCACGGGGCATCTTTGTAATTAACGGCAGAGCTTCTTAGCAGACCCGCACTGAACTACGCGTATTAAGATGTATAGGAAGCCATCAGTGGCCCAAGCTGTTTATTTCACCTATTTATGACATTTATTTAAAGTTAAACAAACAGCTAAATAGACAGATAAAATACATATTAAAAAGCTGTTTTGCCTTCTAAAGGATTTAGGTTGACCATCCAGTCCTGAGATGTGCACAGCTCTGCCACATAGCCCAATCTATGAAGGGGGGCCTTTCCCTCCCCACTGCCTATGACTGGACAGTGAAAGGGGAAACAGTCCTTCTTCCACCGCTAGAGGTCTTCTGTCTGATGGCCAGCAATATTCAACACACTTCCTCTGAGCCCAGGTCCTCCCGGACTAGCCCCAAGCCTATGACTGGACAGTGAAAGGAGAAGTAGTCTTACTTCTGCCTCTAGATGTCTTCCGTCTGATGGCCAGCAATATTCAACTCACTTCCTCTGAGCCCAGGTCATCCCGGACTAGCCCCAAGCCTATGACTGGACAGTGAAAGGAGAAGCAGCCTTTCTTCTGCCGCTAGATGTCTTCTGTCTGATGGCAAGCAATATTCAACCCACTTCCTCTGAGCTCAGGTCATCCCGGACTAGCCCCAAGCCGATGACTGGACAGTGATAGGAGAAGCAGTCTTTCTTCTGCCGATAGATGTCTTTTGTCTGATGGCAAGCAATATTCAACCCACTTCCTCTGAGCCCAGGTCATCCCGGACTAGCCCCAAGCCTATGACTGGACAGTGACAGGAGAAGCAGTCTTTCTTCTGCCGCTAGATGTCTTCTGTCTGATGGCCAGCAATATTCAACCCACTTCCTCTGAGCTCAGATCATCCCAGACTAGCCCAAAGCCTATGACTGGACAGTGACAGGAGAAGCAGCAGACTGATAAGCTCATCTTTCTGGCACTCGGCTCTCAACTCCTACCAGTAGACATGTACAATTTGTTTCGTTCCGAATTAGTTTTTTAACGAATTTCAACAAATTTGTTAATTCGGAAATATCCGAATTAACGAAAAACACATTTAATTAATTTTTCCGAATAGTCGAAAATTTGGAAATTCGGAAACCCCAAAACCGAAAAATTTGAATATTCGAAAATTCGTAAATTCATAAATTCGAAAACCAGAAAATTCGTAAATTCATAAATTTGAATATTCGGAAATTTGGATATTCAAAAACCCAAAAATTTGAAAATCTGAAATGATAACTAACTAATAATAACTTAAAGGGTATCTCCACTTTCGTGGGGGGGGGGGGGGGAAATAGCAAATAAAAAATAAAATAATATAGTGTGTACAATTGCGGTACAAGTCATATTGGAATTGAATGTTATTAAAAATGACCTTTCCTTTTCAATCTGCAGCCTCTGTAAATTTCTATATATACATTGCAATATGGCCACCTGGAGTTGTACTGTACACAGAATGTGTACTGACCACTCCCCAGAAACATCATTTCCCGCTTGTGTGATTGGCTCACCAATTTTCCCAGAAGTCTGCCTAAGATACAAGTCAGATTTCAGGCATCCCCTGCAACAAAAAATATAATTTTTGGTGAGATTTTTCCAATAGGAACATGTCTAAAGGGATGCAGGCCCAGCAGCTTTCCTCATTAGTGCTCTGCAGCTGCACACCTGAGAGATAATTATGAAACCACTCCCATTAGACCCACTTATTACAGAGGCACAGACAAACACACCTGGATTTCTTCAGAATAACAAAAGGTAGGAATCTGCAACAAAGGTTGTTATAATCCTTGCAATGTACAGAGATCACCCAGAGGGGAATGTTTTTTTCTCAAAAAAAAGTGGAGTTACGCTTTAACTATTACTAACTATTAAATTATAGGTATTGGAATTTCCTTTTCAAATTTGGCTGTTAGTGAACATAATGAATACGAATTTATCTGAAGTTACGAATTATCCGAAATAACGAATGTCGCATCTAAACGAATGGAACGTAAAAAAAATAATAAGAAGAAATAACAATAATAATAAATAATAAAAAAACATTTGATTATTATTATTATTATAATTTATTAATTATGTGTTCTGTTTCATTTATTTAGATACGGCATTCGTTATTTCGGATAATTCGTAACTTCGGATAAATTCGTATTCGTTACGTTCACTAACAGCCAAATCTGAAAGGAAATTCCAATACCTATAATTTAGAATAAAATAGTTAGTTAATATTAGTTAGTTCGTTATTATTTAGAATTTTCGTTCTTTCTTATTTTCGGATTTTCGAAAAAAAAATAATTTACAAATTTTTTAATTTACAAATTTTTTAATTTACAAATTTTCTAATTTACGGCTTGCGATCATAACGAATGACCCGAAAAATTAAAAAACAAAACAAAAAAAAACAAATGAAACTAAAACAAACACATTTTTCGGCAGTTCACATGTCTACCTACCAGCATGCTTCTTGTACTGTTAGTTTTTTTTTATTTTCAGCCCGCCGAATTAACGAAAAAAAGAACTAACCTTATGTAACCGGCTTTGGCATTTGCATTGCCTGATATAGGTATACTCACACCCTTGGCAGTAGAAATTTAAAGCTAACTAACTACAAGAATTCTCTATTAGACGTGTGCAGAATGGAAAATGTGTTTCTTTTCATTTCGGATAGATTTGTTTTGTTACTAATTTAGTTTCAGAATTAGTTTTGTTTAGTTTTCGTTATTTTAGTTTTGTTTATAATTTTCGGAACGATTCTATGAACCGACCCTTGGTTCCATCCCCTACCCAGCTCCCAGTACGGCCCTTTGAGGCTGAGGTTTTACACCATCGCCGCATGCGGCTCCCAGCAGGCGTCCGGTGCGTCCTGATTCGCCGTTTCCGGTCCGCTTTCAGCACAGAATTTTTGGCTGATTTCGGACCTGAAACGGACCAAAAGACACACAGGGCTTCTGTGCAAATTTGCATCGAAACCGCAGCGGAGATATGTGAACCGGCTCCATAGAGAGCCAGTCGAAATCTCCTGCTATTGCGAATTGGATGCAGGGAACTCGGTCTTAAGCCTCGTACACACGGTCGGACTTCAAACAAAACTTTTCCGTGGATTTTTGTCCGAAGGGAGTTGGCCGGGAACACCCATAGCATACACACGGCAGGACTTTTCTGCAAACTTTCCCAAACCTCACGTGATTTTTCTACTATTTTCTGCTCTTTACCGCCACCCTTTGGTCAACTTCTGCTATTGTTGGTTGATTTTAACATTGGTTCTGAGCATGCGTGTTTGTACTTCGGACAAAAGTCCGATGGATTTCTGTACACACAGTCGGACTTTGCTCCATCGGACTTTTGTTGTCGAAAAGTTTGTCCGTTTGCATAGCAAACTTTTGTCCGATGAAACTTTTCGGCAACAAAAGTCCGATGGTGCAAAGTCCGACCGTGTGTACAGAAATCCATCGGACTTTTGTCCGAAGTACAAATACGCATGCCCAGATCCAATGTTAAAATCAACCAACAATAGCAGAAGTTGACCAAAGGGTGACGGTAAAGCCTCGTACACACGGTCGGACTTCAAACAAACTTTTCCGTGGATTTTTGTCTGAAGGGAGTTGGTCGGGCACACCCATAGCATACACATGGCAGGACTTTTCTGCAAACTTTCCCAAAACTTTCCCAACATCACGTGGTTTTTCTGCTCTTTTCTCCTTTTTACCGCCTCCCTTTGGTCAACTTCTGCTATTGTTGGTTGATTTTAACATTGGTTCTGGGCATGCGAAAAAGTTTGTCCGATGGAGCGTACACACGGTTGGATTTTTTTTGAAAACCTGCTCATTTTGAAGTTTGTTGTCAAAAAGTCCTACCGTGTGTATGGGGCTTTAAGAGCAGAAAATAGCAGAAAAACCACGTGATGTTGGAAAATTTTGGGAAAGTTTGCAGAAAAGTCCTGCCGTGTGTATGCTATGGGCATGGACGTCCGCTGAAATGTTTTCGGGGGGGGGGGTGCTTCAGCAGCGGCGATACACAGTCGCATTTTACCCTTTCTTCGACCGCTAGCGGGGTGTTAAAAGCGACCCCCCCACGTTAAAATGTAATAACACCCCACTGTGCCCCCTGCATCTTTAAATATCTCTTTGTCACTACTGTGTACCCCCTCTCCACAACTGCACCTCTGGACCCCTTTACATTACACAGCACCCTGCATCACTGGAACCCTTTACATTACACAGCACCCTGCATCACTGGACCCCTTTACATTACACAGCCCCCTGCATCACTGGACCCCTTTACATTACACAGCACCCTGCCTCACTGGACCCCTTTACATTACACAGCACCCTGCATCACTGGACCCCTTTACATTACACAGCACCCTGCCTCACTGGACCCCTTTACATTACACAGCACCCTGCCTCACTGGACCCCTTTACATTACACAGCACCCTGCCTCACTGGACCCCTTTACATTACACAGCCCCCTGCATCACTGGACCCCTTTACATTACACAGCCCCCTGCATCACTGTACCCCTTTACATTACACAGCACCCTGCATCACTGGACACCTTTACATTACACAGCACCCTGCATCACTGGACCCCTTTACATTACACAGCACCCTGCCTCACTGGACCCCTTTACATTACACAGCCCCCTGCATCACTGGACCCCTTTACATTACACAGCCCCCTGCATCACTGTACCCCTTTACATTACACAGCACCCTGCATCACTGGACACCTTTACATTACACAGCACCCTGCATCACTGGACCCCTTTACATTACACAGCACCCTGCATCACTGGACCCCTTTACATTACACAGCACCCTGCATCACTGGACCCCTTTACATTACACAGCATCCTGCATCACTGACCCCTTTACATTACACAGCCCCCTGCATCACTGGACCCCTTTACATTACACAGCACCCTGCATCACTGGAACCCTTTACATTACACATCACCCTGCATTACTGGACCCCTTTACATTACACAGCACCCTGCATTACTGGACACCTTTACATTACACAGCCCCCTGCATCACTGGACCCCTTTACATTACACAGCACCCTGCATCACTGGAACCCTTTACATTACACAGCACCCTGCATCACTGGACCCCTTTACATTACACAGCATCCTGCATCACTGACCCCTTTACATTACACAGCCCCCTGCATCACTGGACCCCTTTACATTACACAGCCCCCTGCATCACTGTACCCCTTTACATTACACAGCACCCTGCATCACTGGACACCTTTACATTACACAGCACCCTGCATCACTGGACCCCTTTACATTACACAGCACCCTGCATCACTGGACCCCTTTACATTACACAGCACCCTGCATCACTGGAACCCTTTACATTACACAGCATCCTGCATCACTGACCCCTTTACATTACACAGCACCCTGCATCACTGGAACCCTTTACATTACACATCACCCTGCATTACTGGACCCCTTTACATTACACAGCACCCTGCATTACTGGACACCTTTACATTACACAGCACCCTGCATCACTGGACCCCTTTACATTACACAGCCCCCTGCATCACAGGACCCCTTTACATTACACAGCACCCTGCATCACTGGACACCTTTACATTACACAGCACCCTGCATCACTGGACCCCTTTACATTACACAGCACCCTGCATCACTGGACACCTTTACATTACACAGCACCCTGCATTACTGGACCCCTTTACATTACACAGCACCCTGCCTCACTGGACCCCTTTACATTACACAGCCCCCTGCATCACCGGACTCCTTTACATTTCACAGCCCCCTGCATCACTGGACCCCTTTATATTACACAGCACCCTGCACCACTGGACCAATTTACATTACATAGCACCCTGCATCACTGGAACCCTTTACATTACACAGTCCCCTGCATCACTGGACCCCTTTACATTACAAAGCCCCCTGCATCACTGGACCCCTTTACATTACACAGCACCCTGCATCACTGGACACCTTTACATTACACAGCACCCTGCATCACTGGACCCCTTTACATTACACAGCACCCTGCATCACTGGACCCCTTTACATTACACAGCCCCCTGCATCACTGGACCCCTTTACATTACACAGCACCCTGCATCACTGGACCCCTTTACATTACACAGCACCCTGCATCACTGGACCCCTTTACATTACACAGCACCCTGCATCACTGGACACCTTTAAATTGCACAGCACCCTGCATCACTGGACCCCTTTACATTACACAGCACCCTGCATCACTGGACCCCTTTACATTACACAGCACCCTGCATCACTGGACCCCTTTACATTACATAGCACCCTGCACCCCTTTACATTACACAGCAGCACCCTGCACCTCTGGACACTACACACACTACACACTGACCACTACACTGCACACTGACCACACTGACCACTACACTGCACACTGACCACACTGACCATATGTATGACGTGTCCTATGACGTCATGTCTCTGCAGTCACACACACACACACACGTGTTGTAGGACATCTCCTCCTCCCTCCATACCACACACACAGCCCGGCTCTCCTTCCTTCTCACCTTCAGCAGGTCCAGCGGGGCTGTAAGTGGGTGTAAGGGCGGCGGAGGGTGTAGAACACTGCCAATTTGGCCAACACCTTCTCGATTCCAGGGGGGGGCAAACGACCCCCCTTGCCCTATGGAGCGGACGCCCATGGCTATGGGTGTGCTCGGCCATCTCCCTTCGGACAAAAATCAACGGAAAAGTTTGTTTGAAGTCCGACCGTGTGTACAAGGCTTAAGAAAAAATATAGCCAAGTAGAATTTTGTAGTGCTAAGTAATTTGTATGTAATTCAAAATCAGCAGGTTTTCAAAAAAATCCGACCGTGTGTACGCTCCATTGGACAAACTTTTCGGTTTTCATCAGACAAAAGTTCGCTCTGCAAACGGACAAACTTTTTGGCAACAAAAGTCCTACGGTGCAAAGTCCTGCCATGTGTACAGAAAACCATTGGACATTAGTCCGAATTACGAACACGCATGCCCAGAACCAGTTAAACTCAACCAACAATAGCAGAAGTTGACCAAAGGGTGGCAGTAAAAAGCAGAAAAGAGCAGAAAAACCACGTAGTAAGTCAATTACGTCACTATGTTCATGTTTGTTGGCTGAAAAAGTCAGAGCGTGTGTATGCTATGGGCGTTCACGGCCAACTCCCTTCGGACAAAAATCCACGGAAAAGTTTGTTTGAAGTCCGACCGTGTGTATGAGGCTTTATAAAATAGATCCCTTGCAGCCAGCAGCAATAGACCCCCGCCCCCCAGCAACAAAAGACCTGCCCCCCAGCAACAAAAGATCTGCCCCCAGCAACAAAAGACCTGCCCCCCAGCAACAAAAGATCCGCCCCCCCCCAGCAACAAAAGACCCCCCCCCCCATCAACAACAGATCTCCCAGCAGCCAGCATCAATAGATTTCTCCAGCAGCCAGCAACAGTAAACCCCTCCCTAAACAGTAGATCTCTTCCAGCAACAATTGGCCCTTCAGTAACAAAAGAACCCCCTGTCAGCAACAATAGATCGCTGTGCAAAAACGATCCACTCCAGCAACAATAGATCCCCCAGCAGCCAGCGTCAGTAGACCCTCCATCACACCCCAGCATTAGGGTGACAACAATTCCAAACTACCATTCAGGGACACCCCCCCTTCCCAAAAATCAGCTTGTGCTGTAACGAATCACAGCCCAGTGATTGGACACAAGAGGCGGGATTTATGATTTCTCCAATCACAAGCAGGGGGCGGGGATTGTGCTCCTCCAGGCATTCCCGGCCAGGACAAGTACTGTCAGTGAGCAAAGCGGTGATGTGGCGGCCTTTTTTGGGGGCATCAGAGTGGCCCGGGGGGGGGGGTGGGGGTTACTGTGTCAGTTTCATTCCGGGACACTGTATTGTCCTGGAATGAAGGTGCCCGGGCAATCCGGGACACGTGGTCACCCTACCCAGCACTCCTTGCCATTGCATACATTCAGTTTTGGAGGTGCCTGCTGACAAAAAGTTCTGGGTGTTGCATATGCATTTTTGAGGCCTTATGAATGCCTGGCAACGCTCTGTCAACAGTTCTGTCCACAACAATGACCTGACATGTAGCAGTCAGCTGGCCTCACAGCTCCCCAAACATCTCCATTCATGTCAATGTAAATGCACTGCAAACGCATCGCAAACTCCCCTATGGCGTTTGCAGTGTGTTTGAGATGCATTTAGAAAGCGCTGAGACTCAATCACATCTGCGGTTGAAGGGCGGTAAAACCCTGTGGTTGAGCTGCGCATTTACTGACCCTTAACCCCTCTCTGCTTTAATTGCAGAGGCAGCGACTGGGGGGTGTACACACGCTGCAATCATGGGGAAAAAAAATTATACCTTCTCTCAAATGAATGGGACCGCTCTGCGACCACCCCACAACTGCATGCAGTTGCAGCATGGTAGTCCGGCATTTACGGGGTTAAAACAGGAGTTGAGGAGGCGATACAGTGTAGCCTCGACCACGATCCCAGTATAACCACTTCAACCGTAGGCCGTTTATAAACGACCTATGGATGGGAAGTGGTTAACATGACGCAAATGCATCAAAATCACATGCAGAATGCATCAATAGCACATCGTAAAGAGAAACTGCAGTCTGCTCACATAATTTGTAATAAAAACATCTTTGCCATTCTGAAGCTTCCCTCCAACCACTTTCCATATTATTTTATATATACTGTTATTCTGTACTTGCCAAATATGCTGCAGAAATCTCCATTCACTGAGTCTGGCTGCAGCCATTTTAACTGTGGGCAGCTGAAGCTGCTGCCTGTTCACTTCCTGGATTTACACAGACACACAGAGGCACACCTCCAGCTCTGCAGCTCTCATTGGCCCTCTTATGACTCACCCCCCCCTCCATTCCTGGCAATCTCTCACAAGAGTGAGGCCCCTTTCACACTGGAGCGGTTTGCAGGCGCTATTGCGCTAAAAATAGCGCATGCAAACCGACCCTAAACAGCGGCTGCTGTTTCTCCAGTGTGAAAGCCCCGAGGGATTTCACACTGGAGCAGTACGCTAGCAGGACCGCTCCAAAAGTCCTGCTAGCAGCATCTTTGGAGCGGTGAGAGGAGCGGTGTGTTTACAGCTCCTCCACCGCTCCTTCCCATTGAAAGCAATGGGAAACCGTGGCTACACCAGCGGCAATGCGCCTCTACAGAGGCGCATTGTCGGCGGTATTAACCCTTTTTCGGCCGCTATCGGGGGTTAAAACCGCACCGCTAGCGGCCGAATACCGCCGCAATTCCGACGGTATAGCGCTGCCAAAAATAGCGGTGCTATACCCCCAGTGTGAAAGGGGCCTGAGAGAGAGAGCTGTGCATGATGTAGGGTTGCCACCTTTTCTTCACGCCAAGCCCGAACACTTTAGCAGCCTGGGACAAGGAAAGCAGTAATGCGGTGCGCATAGCGTGCCACAGCGAACAGAGGGTGTGGCCAAATTGCTCTTGCTGACATCATTGCCCTGCCCCCCAGTGATGCCAAACCTGCCCCCAGACAGCCGCCCACAGCTCCCAAGTGGCAACAGATTTGTATGTGACTATCTTGGTTACTTGGGGAGCCACAGCCCAGTCTCAATGGTGTGTCCGGGTTTCAGTCCGCCTGAAACCCGGACACATGATTCAAAACCCGACTGTCCGGGTGAATCCCGGACAAGTGGCAACCCTAGCATGATGTCATAAGCCTAGGCTAATGACCAGACAGGAAACAGGAAGTGGGCTGTATAAGGGATTAACTGGCAGAAAAAAAACATGTTTTTATACTATCCAAAGTTAAAACAACAACAAGGCCAGAAGATTTAATAGAGGGAAAGATGAAAAAATGACTGAAGGTCCGCTTTAATAGGCTCATTAATGAGCATGCAAAGGATCTAAATTTGAAAAGGCACATCTAAACGAGCCCTAAGCAGGTTGGGGGCAAGTGGGGTTGATTTACTAAACCCAAAGAGTGCAAAATCTAGTACAGCTGTGCATGGTAGCCAATTAGCTTCCAGGTCTTGTGTCAAAGCCAAAACCATACACAGCTGTACTAGATTGTGCACTCTCCAGTTTTAGTAAATTAACACCAATATCTCTTCTTTTTTTTTTACAGAGAATCTTTCTATTAAGGTACAAGGCATACAGGCGCCACGTACATGTCAATGCAAGAACCAAGAAGACATTGGTACATAATGTAAACAACAGTAACGGAATCAGCCATAAGCAAAGCAGAAATAAAGGTTCCAGAGTTGGCACACAGAGAAAGGGGGGGGGGGATTTTGAGGTACAAAAATGCTCCCCAATCAGTACCAGGGGGAGACAGGAGGAAGGTAGGGGATGGGAAAAAAGGAGAGCGGGTGTAAGGGGGAGGGGAAGGTTGAAGAGGATAAACAAAAAGGAGGAAGGAGAAAAAAAAGGGGGGGGGGGCACATATACCAATGTAGGAGTCGGCAGGTGAAGTTACCAACTCTTGATGAGGAAGCACCTCACAGTATTGACAATAATGGCAGGCATAGGTGTGCGCACAGGGTGTGCCGGGTGTGTGCCTGGGCACACCCTAATCATCTAGTTCACATTAGCATCATCACTTTGTGTAGCAGCGGGGAGATAGGAAAGATTTCCCTCTTACTGACTCGGCTATAAGAGAAGTGCTTATGCACTTCTCTTTTACTGTACCGCCAGGGAGATCAATGTGCCAGGGCCATATATATATGTAGACACACACATGCATGTTTAACCACTTAAGCCCCGGACCAATACGCAGCATAAAGACCAGGCCCCTTTTTGCGATTCGGCACTGCGTCGCTTTAACAGACAATTGCGCGGTCGTGCGACGTGGCTCCCAAACAAAATTTACGTCCTTTTTTCCCCACAAATAGAGCTTTCTTTTGGTGGTATTTGATCACCTCTGCTTTTTTCATTTTTTGCGCTATAAACAAAAATAGAGCGACAATTTTGAAAAAAATTGCAAATTTTTTACTTTTTGCTATAATAAATATCCCAAAAAATATATAATTTATTTTTTTCCTCAGTTTAGGCCGATACGTATTCTTCTACATATTTTTGGTAAAAAAAATCACAATCGGCGTTAATTGATTGGTTTGCACAAAAATTATAGCGTTTACAAAATAGGGGGTAGTTTTAAGGCATTTTTATAAAAAATAATTTTTTTTTTTTACTAGTAATGGCGGCGATCAGCGATTTTTTTTTGTGACTGCGACATTATGGCGGACACATCGGACACTTTTGACACATTTTTGGGACCATTTTAATTTTTACAGCGATCGGTGCAATAAAAATGCACTGGTTACTGTAAAAATGTCACTGGCGGTTAAGGGGTTAACCACTAGGTGCGCTGGAGGGGTTAAGTGTGCCTAGGGGCGTGTTTCTAACTGAGGGGGGCGTGGCTACGAGTGACACATTACCGATCTCCGCTCTGATTACACAGAGCGGAGATCGGTGACAGTGTCAGTAGGGGAGCGGGGAGATGTTGTGTTTACACTAACATCAACCCGCTCCGAGCCTCCGTGAGACGATCGCGATCAAGTCCGCGGGACCCACGGTCCGACTCACGGGGAAGGCAGGGGGGTCGCAAACGCACCGCCGGTGGCGCGCGTGCGACCCCGACGTCGGCGGTTAAAGGGCCACATACAGGTACGTGATTGTGCCTGTACGAGCCATTCTGCCAACGTATATATACAGTGAGGGGTCCTAAAGTGGTTAAGCTTTGGGGTGCACACCCTAATGCAATAGGCTGTGCACACCTATGATGGCAGGTTAACATCTCAGACCACCCCATTACCCCAAGAGTCTATCCAAGCAGACCAAACCTTGTCAAACTTCTTTGGGCACTTCCGGTTCAAGTAGGTAAGCTTGTACAAAGGTAATACTTGGTTCACAGCTGACCGCCAGGAAGCGACCAAAGGAGTTTGAGAGGACTTCCAGCAAAGGAGTATCTCTTTTTTTTTGCGTAAAAAGTGTAGCAAAAATCCCGGGCCCCATTAGGCCTAATGGTGACCTCCAGAGTTAGGGACAGCTGACATCCTTCTGTGTAGAGTGAGTTACAAGGCATGGTGGGTGTAATGCAAGATGAAACGGTGGGCGCCAGACACTTTTTGAATTCAAAGAGATTTATTGTCTCTTAAATAAAACTGTGGGAGAGAGGGTTGGGGCCAGGACACCCTTAGGTAGATGCAATGTTAATTGGCAGGCTCCAAGACTTCTATAGGCGGACAGCAATACAGGTGAAGGCCTCCAGCCAGACACCACTTCTGTATAGGTAGGAATGCTGTCTCCTATGGCAACGATCTTGTAGAGGTTACTAACTATATTTTTATCCAACTATTTGCAACAAAAACAGTTCTCAGCCTACCCAACAATCACTCACTGTGGGTCTTCACTCAATGAGCTCCCAGTCTCTGTCACTAGACTTAGGATCCAATAGCCACTGGATCCTCTGAGCTGTTTCACTTTTAGCACTCAGTATCTTCCTCAAGCGTCACCCCCGCTTCCCTGCTGGGTCCCTGGCTTGGCACGCACAGATACTCTTCAAGCGATACCCCCGCTGACACATTAGGTCCCTGGCTTGGAACCATACAGTAGGTGTGCACAGCCTATTGCATTAGGGTGTGCACCCCAAAGCTCAAACACATGCTACCGATCACTCATGATGAAAGGAAAGGGGCCGATAAGTTACATATTTACCGGCCCCTTCCCCCACTCATCCTAAAACATCCCTGCAGCAACAGCCAGAGGAAGAGGAGAGTAGGGAAGCCGGCAGCGCTTCAAGGTGAAGGAGGCGGGGAACCTAGGCAGTTGGGGGAATCTGTGCTGCACAGGGTGATTAGGGTGTGCCTGGGCACACCTGGCACGCCCTGTGCGCACGCCTATGCTTGGAACTCACTGGCACTCCACAAGCTTCACCTCTGCTGTCCCGCTGGGTCTCTTACTTGGCACTTGCTAAAGTTTTCCCCCTTCTTCACCATCCCCGGCTGGTGAGAAGTCTGCTCTGGTACTGGCCTCAGCTTACTTACAGTGGTCCCTGGTAACAAGGTGAATGGTCCATTAGTGGCGACAGCTTCCCCTTTACCCCCGGCCGGCGGAACCGTTACTTCTGGTTGGACTACAAGCCCGCACTCCCAACCCTACGCTGCTCTTCTGCTTCTGGATAGTCCCTCAGACAGCCTAGCAGCCAGATGTCCCCGGGATAGGCCTCAGGCTTCCAGCCTAGCAGTCCGGGGCAGCAACACATGTCCACCTAGACAGCTGTCCGGTTGGCATAGTACCTTGATCACCTGATTCCACCCAAATAAATAGGCTCTCCTAGCAGGCCAAGAGACCCGAGAAAATCCCTGCCCATTGGCTGAGACACCCCATTCATTCCTAATCTGCCCTTGCTATGCCCTTATCTTATCTATTGTCACCAGCTACAGTGCCACCTAGTGACAGAAGAGAAAAGTGAAGCAAGTCCAGAATTGGGGAGAAATCAATTGATCTCCTAACAATTGGCCAAGGCAACTATCGCCTGGCAACTAAATTTAATAGCAGCTCTGCCTAAACATCAGGGTGCTACAGAAGTATAACAGATGAACAATTTAACATATCTGTTCCTTAACCAATATCTCTTTAAGCAGACTTTTCCTATTTATGAGTAACCCCAGCAAACTGTCCCTTTTCACCTAATTTAGCGCAACGGCACAGCTGCAGCCTCCAATCTAATTTACAGTCCAAGAGCCGTTTTAAAACACATTCTCCCTTAATTTCATATCACGTTATTGTTTCCACAAAGGTATTTAAATGTAATAAGATGCCATTTAAATTTTGATGTGCTGCTTTCAGTATACAGAGACCCGAGCTATAATATTCTCATTAGATTAAAGTGCTCGCTAAGTGCCGTAGGGCCGGCAACTAAGAGCAGATAGGCAAACCGACCTCGGAAGCAAACGCAGCCTTTTTTTTTATTTTATTTTTTATTCCATTTAAATATAAAGGATTCAGGTCATAAATTAAGCACTCAGGCGAACCGGTATATGAGGAAGGTAATGGAAAACACAACACTTAAAAAACAGTTCAGGTTCTCCGGGAGCTCAAGCAGAAAAATAAAAGAAGAAGAAGGAGGAGAAGTGGGGTGAAACTTTATTGCGGGAGCGTAAATGTGTCTATAGAGGTTATCAAACGTAATAAGGTGCAATGATAAAATACATTTATTACGGAGCCGTTGGAATCCATCATGGAGTCCTGTTTGTTCAGCTTGATCTAAGCAGGGACAATAAGGAATGGTCTATAACTTCAAATCGTAAGACGGAAAGTAGTAAGACAGATGTCGTCTAGATAGCAGTGGCGGCCCATCCATAGGGTGCGCACGGGCATATCCATGCGCCCGGCCCCTAATCTACATGCAGGGCGCCGGACGCATGGAGTTCAATAGGGTTTTTTATTTTGAAGCATGTGATTAGAGCCTGGGGCTATAATTGGCTTAAGAAAGGGGTGGGGTCGGGGCGCAGAGCACTGCGCCCAGAGCCCACCCAGTTGTGTGACAATAGCGAATTGATATCAGATATTGTCTTCCTGATTCTCCTCTTGGCCAATCAGGAAGAAGCTCCTGAGTCCTGACTGGACAGGGAGTCTTAGGACCCACTTCTTGTTCGGCCAGGAAGAGAAGCTAGATATGATAAACACAGTAGATAGATAGGTAGATAGATAGATAGATACTGTAGATAGATAGATAGATAGATAGATAGATAGATAGATAGATAGATAGATAGATAGATAGATAGATAGATAGATAGATCTGAAAAGGGGAGAGGGTAATGCCCTGTACACACGATCGGATTTCCGATGGAATAAAATCCGATGGATTTTTCCATCAGAAATCCGATGAAGCTGACTTCCATCAGTCTTGCCTACACACCATCAGTCAAAAATCCGACTGTCCCAAACGCTGTGACGTAAAACACTCCGAAGAGCAGAGAAAAATGAAGTTCAATGCTTCTGAGCATGCGTCGACTTGATTCTGAGCATGCGTGGTTTTTTTCTCCGATGGAGTTCCCCACAGACGATTGGAATTTGCTATTGTTTTTTTTTCTATCGGTAAAATTTAAAACATGTTCTATTTTTTTATACCGATGGGAAAAAGACCGATGGGGCCCACACAAGATCGGTTTGTCCTAGAAAAAAGTCCATCGGCCTTTTTTCATCAGAAAAAACGATCATGTGTACGCGGCATAAGAGAGAGTCAGCAAAGATAGAGAGAGGGAGGAAGAGAGATTAAATAAAAATAGAGAAAAGAGAGCTATGATAAACGCAGTAGAGAGGCACAGTAAACAAAGAGAGAAAAGGTGTGTGGGGTGGAGGATAAACCGCCAGAAAAGGAGAAAAAGATACACAATTACCAAAGACAAAAGGAAAAGAAAGAGAACGAGGGGAGATAGAAACACAACCAAGACAGTTGGGGGGGGGGGGGGGAGAAAAAGGACGCAAAAAAAGAGAGATACCATGATAGATATTGGAGGCTGCCAGTACTCTCTCACTTGTAACTTCCTGATAACAGATTTTTTTTTTTCCTTGAACCGCTCCAGCTAGTTTATTCCCAGCTGCAACTTAATTATCTTCAAATCACAGAATGAAATTCCACCATCTTAACTTGGCAACTAATTTAATTGTGATGTACCTAGAGAAGACACAATATAAAGATGAAAAAAAAAAAAAAAGATAATATAGCGGTGTGGTAGAGATGGCGAAAGACAACCTGCTCCCACCGCCCAATCTTGTTTTCCGAGCGGTGACCACCCTTAGGATGGCTCTGCCCTGGATTGTGAGGCTCTTGGCCTAGTTTTGGAGACATCGGGGGGGGGGGGGGGAGGGGAGACATGTTTCCTGCCATTTGGGAAATCAAATTGTACGAGTATGAAATTGCCTATTTAAAAGCAAACACGGCCCTTCAATTAAAAGGTCAGTCTGTGCGAGAGCGATGGATTTTTCGCTCACTCCCCTCGGGGCCTGGGGACAAGGAAAATATAAAGATCTACCCATAGAACAGGTAATTCTAATTAAATGATGCCAGTGAATTCGTGTTTCTCTTAATCACAAACAAACAGGCAGTAGTACACATTAGTCCTTAGATGGCCTCCTGCGCCTTGGCTAAGAAGACGTCGGATAAAACATTTACAACACAAACCCCAGGTTTAGTCACTTGTGAGAGCCTTGAGCTTAAAGTGAACTTGAACATGGCTACTCGGGGCAAAGTAACAAGGGTGGTGAAGCCACATACTCACCATGCAATCACTTCCCAAGGCCATGTCCGCCTGCTCAAGCCACATATAATTCTGCCTTGGTGTGCCTATATTGCTATCTTCTATGCAAGAGGTCAAAGAATATACTTGACAAGTGTAGCTTGACCTTTAGCTGCCCCCCTTCCCTTAAGGCAGGGGTCTCAAAACTTTCTAAACAAAGGGCCAGTTTGGGGGGGGGGGGGGCTGGACTATGGACAGTGGGGTTAGAAAATGACTCTGACTGGTGGTCAAAAGGGGTAAAGAAAATTGCATAGAACCTGTAGTCAGTAGCTGGAGGACTTTTGCCCCATCATTGGTATTAGTGCCCTATCAGTGTCATTGGAAGGAATAGTGCCCATCGTTGGTGTCAGTGGGAGGAAGAGTATTTAATTGTTTATGTCAGTGGAAAGAATAGTGCCCCATCAATGGTGTCAATGAAAGGAATAGTGCCCGAATTTGGTATCAGTGGGAAGAAGAGTGTCCAATCGTTTGTGTCAGTGGAAGGAATTGTGCCCCATCGTTGGTGTCTGTTGGAGAAATTATGCCCCATTGTCGGGTGTCAGTGAGAGGAATGATGATTTCTTATGTTTTCTGCGGGAGGGATAGTGCCTTGATCAGTGGAAGGAACAGTGCCCCAAGGGCCAGATAAAGGCAATGAAAGGGCCACAGTTCGGAGATCACTGCTTTAAGGTAAGTAGGTCGAGTGGAAGTTTGTTTTCCCTGGGGCTTATTACATGACACTATATTCTTCAACCAAGTAGCGCAAGAGGCCAGGTGAAGGTGAAGTGGATAGAATATCTGTGATATTCAGGAGATTCAGGTGTCTATAGAGAATGAAGGAGACTAAGTGCCTCAATTGGCACATAGTCAGAGGGACATGCAGATAGATTGGTCCCTGCGGGAGACAGAAGACATGTTTAGTAAACAGGCAGGAGGTCAGTTCAGATGGCAGGCAGAAGACTTAGTAAACAGGCAAGAGGCAGCAGACAGTAATGCAGTCAGTGAAAAGGCAAGTGGGTTGTCCAGGTGGTAGGCAGAGATGTAGTCAGTAAACAGGCAAGAGGTCCATGCAGGTGGCAGGCAGAGACCTGACCCCATTAAACTTGCAAGAGGTCAGTCCAGATGGCAGGCTGAAGACTTAGCAAACAGGCAAGAGGTCAGCCCAGGCAGCAGGCAGAGATGCAGTCAGTAAAAGGACAAGGTTTGTCCAGGCGGTAGGCAGGGATGTGATCAGCAAACACACAAGAGACCCATGCAGTTGGCAGGCAGAGATCTGGTCCGTAAACTGGCAAGATATCAGTCCAGGTGGAAGGCAAGTGTGGTCAGTAAATAAGCAAGAGGTTGATCCAGGTGGCAGGCAGAGACGTGGTCAGTAAAGAGGTAAGAGGCTTAGTTAAGGTGCCAGGTAGAAGATGTGGTCAGTAAACAGGCAAGAGGTCGGGCCAGGTGGCAAATAGAAGACTTAAGCCTCGTACACACGGACGGTTTTCTCGGCAGGAAACAACAAAAAAAACTGCTGGGAGAGCTTTCTTGCCGAGAAAACCGCGCATGTGTACGAGGCTTTCAGGTTTCTTGTCGGGAAATCTGCCCAGAATCTCGACGAGAAAAATAGAGATCCTGCTCTCTATTTTCTCGTCTGGATTCTTGTCGGCCTGTTTCCTGACGAGAAACCAGAGCGTGTGTATACTTACCTGCCTCCATGGAAACCCGCGCATGCTCGTAATGACTTTGACGCATGCGCGGTAGCTTCCAAGGCATAGGTAGGGTGTAGCAAGATGCCAGCAATGGCATCGAATGTGACGAGCGCATGCTCGTCGTAGTCGATGACGTCACCGCGTTTGTGCCATTCAAAAGAACGGCGGTTCTTTTGAATCGACGTGTGTACACTTGGCCTGCAAGAAAACTTGCCAGAAATCTCGTCAGGAAAACCGACAGGTTTTTTCCTGACGAGAATCTCGGCCGTGTGTGCCAGTTCACCCTGGCCACACACTAAACTGCAGCGGTTTCAGCATTTCAGCACTTCACACAGTTCCCTAATTTTTTTTTCAACTTGGCACACAGTGGAGGAACACCGGCAGGGTAAAAGTCCTTAGACCGCCAGTTATCAAATCCCCAAAAGGTTACCTGGAGGTGGGGATAGGCCTTTTAGACCGTGAATGCTCCAGGCAAATAATTATGCAAATTATGATCCCAAACCATTATAGAGTATATTATAATGTATACAGACCTGTGCTGGTATCATTTTGCAAGGGCTGCACAAACACTATCTAGCCAAATGTTTGAAGACACCTAATCACCATAGAAATTTGAGCTTTTTGGACATTCCATTTTAAAACCATGGCCATTAATATGTAGTCACCCTCCCTTTGTAGCTATAATATCCTCCACTCTTCTGGGAAGGCTTTCTACATGATTTTGGAGCATGTCTGTTGCAAAACTCAGACAAAAGTGCATTTGTGAAGTCACCTACTAATGTTGGATGATAATCGCCTTGAGAGCAAGGACTGATGTCAATGTACAATATACTAGCAAATAACAAAATGTTACAATATGTACAATATATGTGTAACGTGTTGCGTAAATTGACAGCGTTTTATAAGTACCTGTATTAAAGAAAAATACCTCATCAAACCATGTCTTTATGGATGGTGTTCAGTAGGGTTGAGGTCAGGGCTCTGTACAGGCCACTCGAGTTCCTCCACACGAAACACATCAAACCATGTCTTTAGGGATTGTGATCAGTAGGGTTGGGGGTCAAGGCTCTGTATGGGCCACTGAAGTTCCTTCACACCAGACTCATCAAACCATGTCTTTAGGAATGGTGATCAGTAGAGTTGTGGTCAGGGGTCTGTACAGGCCACTCGAGTTCCTCCACACCAAGCTCATCAAGCATGTCTTTATAGATGATGATCAGTAGGGTTGAGGTTAGGGTTCTGTACAAGCCACTTGAGTTCCTCCACATCAAGCTCATCAAGCATGTCTTTATAGATGATGATCAGTAGGGCTGAGGTCAGGGTTCTGTACAAGCCACTTGAGTTCCTCCACATCATGCTCATCAAACCATGTCTTTAAAGATGATGATCAGTAGGGTTGAGGTTAGGTTTCTGTACAAGCCACTTGAGTTCCTCCACATCAAGCTCATCAAACCATGTCTTTATGGATGACCATCAGTAGGATTGAAGTCAGGACTCTGTACAGGCGACTTAAGTTCCTTCACACCAAGCTCATCAAGCATGTCTTTATAGATGATGACCAGTAGGGTTGAAGTTAGGGTTCTGTACAAGCCACTCGAGTTCCTCCACATTAAGCTCATCAAACCATGTCTTTATGGATTGTGTTCAGTAGGATTGAAGTCAGGACTCTGTACAGGCCACTCAAGTTCCTCCACACCAAGCTCATCAAGCATGTCTTTATAGATGATGATCAGTAGGGTTGAGGTTAGGGTTCTGTACAAGCCACTCGAGTTCCTCCACATTAAGCTCATCAAGTTACTCCACACCAAACTCATCAACCAAGTCTTTATGGAGCTGGCTTTGTACACGGGCACATTTGCACAATGTTACATGTTATGCCAAGGTCATTATTTTTTTTTCTAGATATTCCCTTTAAATGTTTTTACATTTCTTTCACTGTCATAAATCGTTATCTTTTTCTGTGTTCTCCTATCCATCAAGAAGTAAAATCCTCAATAAACCTGGGTGGAGGTGGGGATCCTAGTATTCAATTATTACCCCCAAGCCACAGCACTGCGAGTCTAAGGAACGTGTGCAATGAAAATAAGAAACATCAGTAGCTGCCAAAGAGCTCAGCAATAGACTCAGCCAATCAATAGTGGCCGCTCTTGGGGCGCACCATTGAATTTCTATTGATTGGCTGTACAAATATTATTCTGAGCTCTTGAATCAGATTTCTTGGCCAGTGGTACAAATTGGATAAATTGTACAAGAAGCGTTGGCTTGGATTATTAATAGCGAGGGGCGGCATATTGCAGTATTTTTTTTTTATCCGATCATCTTTAGGAGGAATGTGCAATCTTTTCCCTCCAATAAATCTATTAAATGTCCTTTAGTTGCAATAGATTTGGTGAGAAATAGGGATGAGCTTCGTGTTCGAGTCGAACATAAGTTCGACTCGAACATCGGCTGTTCGATCGTTCGACGAAGATCGAACGATTTGGGCCGTTCGCGCCAAATTCGAGTGACGCGAATGGCCCACAATGCACTACGCCATCGCAGTGTCATCCAGGCGCTGTGATTGGCCAAGCATGCACTGTGACCCCGCATGCTTGGCCAATCACAGCGCCGGCAGCGAGGAGAGCAATGATTGGCCACAGGCAGGATGCCTGTGGCCAATTATTGCTGAGGGTGTTTAGTACACGCCCCACACTATAAAAGGCCGCCAGCACGGCGGCCTAGTGTAGTGTGTTCCGGAGCAGGGATAGAGCAGCATAGGCAGGGACAGTGACTTTTATTTCTTTCTTGCTTAACCTGGATTCCTTTAGTTTAGGGAAAGAGAAGGATAGGTAGGGAGAGTGTCAGTGTGTTTTGTGCTTGTGCTATATTGTGCTTAAAAAAAAAAAAAAATTCTAGGGACAGAAAACTGTAGGTAGGGAGAGTGTGTCAGTTTCTTTTACTGTCAAAGTCCTTGTTTCCAGGGACCTGGAAGGACAGTGAGTGAATTCTCCTTGTGCTAAATTGTGCTTAAAAAAAACATTTTTTCTAGGGACAGAAAACTGTAGGTAGGGAGAGTGTGTCAGTTTCTTTCACTGTCAAAGTCCTTGTTTCCAGGGACCTGGAAGGACAGTGAGTGAATTCTCCTTGTGCTAAATTGTGCTTAAAAAAAACATTTTTTCTAGGGACAGAAAACTGTAGGTAGGGAGAGTGTGTCAGTTTCTTTCACTGTCAAAGTCCTTGTTTCCAGGGACCTGGAAGGACAGTGAGTGAATTCTCCTTGTGCTAAATTGTGCTTAAAAAAAACATTTTTTCTAGGGACAGAAAACTGTAGGTAGGGAGAGTGTGTCAGTTTCTTTCACTGTCAAAGTCCTTGTTTCCAGGGACCTGGAAGGACAGTGAGTGAATTCTCCTTGTGCTAAATTGTGCTTAAAAAAAACATTTTTTCTAGGGACAGAAAACTGTAGGTAGGGAGAGTGTGTCAGTTTCTTTCACTGTCAAAGTCCTTGTTTCCAGGGACCTGGAAGGACAGTGAGTGAATTCTCCTTGTGCTAAATTGTGCTTAAAAAAAAACATTTTTTCTAGGGACAGAAAACTGTAGGTAGGGAGAGTGTGTCAGTTTCTTTCACTGTCAAAGTCCTTGTTTCCAGGGACCTGGAAGGACAGTGAGTGAATTCTCCTTGTGCTAAATTGTGCTTAAAAAAAACATTTTTTCTAGGGACAGAAAACTGTAGGTAGGGAGAGTGTGTCAGTTTCTTTCACTGTCAAAGTCCTTGTTTCCAGGGACCTGGAAGGACAGTGAGTGAATTCTCCTTGTGCTAAATTGTGCTTAAAAAAAACATTTTTTCTAGGGACAGAAAACTGTAGGTAGGGAGAGTGTGTCAGTTTCTTTCACTGTCAAAGTCCTTGTTTCCAGGGACCTGGAAGGACAGTGAGTGAATTCTCCTTGTGCTAAATTGTGCTTAAAAAAAACATTTTTTCTAGGGACAGAAAACTGTAGGTAGGGAGAGTGTGTCAGTTTCTTTCACTGTCAAAGTCCTTGTTTCCAGGGACCTGGAAGGACAGTGAGTGAATTCTCCTTGTGCTAAATTGTGCTTAAAAAAAACATTTTTTCTAGGGACAGAAAACTGTAGGTAGGGAGAGTGTGTCAGTTTCTTTCACTGTCAAAGTCCTTGTTTCCAGGGACCTGGAAGGACAGTGAGTGAATTCTCCTTGTGCTAAATTGTGCTTAAAAAAAACATTTTTTCTAGGGACAGAAAACTGTAGGTAGGGAGAGTGGGTCAGTTTCTTTCACTGTCAAAGTCCTTGTTTCCAGGGACCTGGAAGGACAGTGAGTGAATTCTCCTTGTGCTAAATTGTGCTTAAAAAAAACATTTTTTCTAGGGACAGAAAACTGTAGGTAGGGAGAGTGTGTCAGTTTCTTTCACTGTCAAAGTCCTTGTTTCCAGGGACCTGGAAGGACAGTGAGTGAATTCTCCTTGTGCTAAATTGTGCTTAAAAAAAACATTTTTTCTAGGGACAGAAAACTGTAGGTAGGGAGAGTGTGTCAGTTTCTTTCACTGTCAAAGTCCTTGTTTCCAGGGACATGGAAGGACAGTGAGTGAATTCTCCTTGTGCTAAATTGTGCTTAAAAAAAAACATTTTTTCTAGGGACAGAAAACTGTAGGTAGGGAGAGTGTGTCAGTTTCTTTCACTGTCAAAGTCCTTGTTTCAAGGGACAGAGAAGGACACCTGAAGGTAGCCCTTATTGCTTTTTTCCCATCTCCCTGCAGGCCATCTATTAGAATGTCTGGAAGGCAAACAAGGAGAGGCAGACAGTCAGGAGGCAATAAAAGAGGGCAAGCAGGCTCTGTGTCTGGGGGCAACAGTGCTGGTCGTGGACGCGGTGCATTGTCATCAGCACATGGCCATGGGACACGCTTGTCCTTCTTTTCGGCAGCTGGACATGTTGAGCCACATCATGCCGAAGACTTGGTAGAGTGGATGACCAAGCCCTCCTCCTCCTCCTCATCCTCTCTCACCCAGGCTCAGGGTACTGGAAAAGCAGCTGCCAAAGCGTCCTCTTCCCTGGTATCAATGTCAGACTCATCATCAGTCACTCCTTCCCTAGACCCACCATGTCCTCCTCCTGAGGAGTCCCCCGAACTGTTTCAGCACAGTGTTGGGTACATGCTCCAGGAGGATGCCCAGCGTTTCGAAGGGTCTGATGATGAAACCCAGCTAGAGGAAGGCAGTAGCGTGAGAGCAGACAGAGGGGATGCTCAAGAAGGACACCAATCTGGCAGTCATGTTCCAGCAGCTGCAGCATACTGCCAGATTGGCTCCAGTGATGAGGAGGGAGGTGATGATGAGGTCACTGACTCCACGTGGGTGCCTAATAGGAGAGAGGAGGAGGAGGAGGATGAGGAGGAGGCACATCTCCAACGAGGCAGGATGCCCTTTGGTGGCCAGCGTAAGGGCAGTACACCGACGGAATCACACCGCAGAGCTCCGCCTGTGCAGGGCGCTGCCTCTGCCCGTCATTCAAAAAGTTCTTTGGTGTGGGCCTTTTTTGAGGCTAGTGCATCAGATCGCACAGCTGCTGTTTGCAACATATGTCTCAAGCGTATATCGCGTGGCCAAAACATCAGCCGCTTGGGTACCACATGCCTGACCAGACATATGTTGACCTGCCATGCAGCTCGTTGGCAAGCCTACCTCAAAGACCCACACCAAAGAACAAAGCGGACCTCTCCTTGCACCGCATCAGCTGGGATCTCCAACCCCACTATAACTTCAGTCCTCTCTGAAACATGCACTGAGAGGAATGAAGGTGTAGAATTAGGTGTGTCACAGCCAAGTACTTGCGGCCACTCTGCTAGCAGTACACCGACGTCCGATTCTAGCAGGCAAATTTCCCTGCCCCAGCTGCTGGACCGTCGAAAGAAGTTCACTCCCAGCCATCCACATGCCCAGCGGTTGAATGCTAGCTTGGCTAAATTGCTAGCGCTTCAACTGCTGCCTTTTCAGTTGGTAGACTCGGCCCCCTTCCGTGAGTTTGTGCAATGTGCGGTTCCTCAGTGGCAGGTTCCCAAACGCCAC
Organism: Rana muscosa; assembly: GCA_029206835.1. Taxonomy (NCBI): domain Eukaryota; kingdom Metazoa; phylum Chordata; class Amphibia; order Anura; family Ranidae; genus Rana; species Rana muscosa. Next base: position 31,481,234 of record CM055117.1, on the reverse strand, counting down.
TTTTTCTCACGGAAGGCTATTCCGGCTCTCTACCGGCATGTGGAAGGCAATGTCTTGGCCTCGCTGGACAGGGCAGTCAGCGGTAAGGTGCATATTACCGCTGACTCATGGTCCAGCAGGCATGGACAGGGACGTTACCTTTCTTTCACGGCCCATTGGGTCACTCTTTTGGCAGCTGGGAAGGATGCAGGACAAGGTGCAGTAGTGTTGGAGGTTGTCCCACCGCCACGCCTCCAAAATGCTACTACTGGTTGTGACACACCTCTCTCCTCCACCCCCTCCTCTTCTTCTTCCTCCATGGCCTCTTCCTATGGTTTGTCCTATGAACCAGCGGTGCTCCGTAGCCGTTCACGGGGCTACGCAAGTACGCAGGCAAAAAGATGCCATGCCGTGCTTGCGCTGGTGTGTTTGGGGGACAGAAGCCACACTGGGGCAGAGGTCCTGTCTGCTCTGCAGGGCCAGGCCGAGAGGTGGTTGACGCCACGCCAGCTTAAGCCAGGAATGGTGGTTTGCGACAATGGCACCAACCTCCTCTCCGCCCTCCGACAGGGACAACTGACCCATGTGCCCTGTGTGGCTCACGTCCTTAACCTGGTGGTGCAGCGGTTCTTGGGCAGGTACCCGGGCTTACAGGATGTCCTGAGGCAGGCCAGGAAAGTCTGTGTGCATTTCCGCAGATCTTATAATGCCAGTGCTCGCCTGGCTGAGCTGCAAAAGGAGTTGAACCTGCCCAAGAACCGCCTTATATGTGACATGCCCACCAGGTGGAACTCAACGTTGGCCATGCTGCAGCGGCTGCACACGCAGCAGAGGGCCATCAATGAGTACCTGTGCGACTACGGCACCAGGACAGGGTCAGGGGAGCTTGGTTTTTTTTCTCCACGCCAGTGGGGCATGATCAGGGATGCATGCACTGTCCTGGCACCATTTGAGGAGGCCACGAGGATGGTGAGCAGTGACAGTGCATGCATCAGTGACACTGTACCTCTTGTCCACCTGTTGGAGCACACGCTGCGTGGAATAATGGACAGGGCACTTGAGGCAGAACAGAGGCAGGAAGAGGAGGACTTCCTTGCCTCTCAAGGCCCCCTTTACCCAGACAGTGTTCCTTCTGTCCCACCCATCGCACAGGAAGAGGAGGAGGAGGAGGAGGAGGAGGAGGAGGATTGTGTCAGCATGGAGGTGGAGGCTGGCACTCAGCATCATCAGCAGCAGTCTTTTAGGGATGATTTACAGTCCCAAGAAACCAGTGGACTTGTACGTGGCTGGGAGGAGGTGGCTGCGGATCATGTCGTCCTTAGTGACCCAGAGGACTCCGGAGCGAATGCCTCAGCAAACCTACGCTGCATGGCCTCCCTGATCCTGCAAAGTCTGCGGAAGGATCCTCGTATTCTTCGGATCAAGGAGAGGGACCATTACTGGCTGGCCACTCTCCTTGATCCACGGTACAAGGGTAAGGTTGCGGACCTTATGTTACCGTCGCAGAGGGAGCAGAGGATGAGACAACTCCGGGAGGCCTTGCAGAAAGGTCTGTGCAACGCGTTCCCAGAGACTGGGAGGTTACAAACTCCTGGTCCTGGACAACGAGTTGCTGAGGCTTCGGCCAGTCAAAGAAGGAGCGGTGGGGAAGGTGGCCGTCTGACCGATGCGTTCAGACAATTCTTTAGTCCGCAGCCCCAAAGTATGATCGGTTCCAGCAACCATCGCCAGCGTCTGATAAACATGGTGCAGGAATATCTAGGGGCAAGGTCAGACTTGGACACCTTCCCCACCGAAAATCCTCTGGCTTACTGGGTCTTGAGGATGGATCACTGGCCAGAGCTTGCACAGTATGCAATTGAGCTACTGGCCTGTCCTGCATCCAGCGTTCTTTCGGAACGCACATTCAGTGCTGCTGGAGGATTTGTCACGGATCACAGGGTGCGCCTGTCCACCGACTCGGTTGATCGACTGACTTTCATCAAGATGAACCAGTCTTGGATCACCACCAGCTACCACACACCTGATGCTGATATAACAGACTAATTGATTTTAACATGTCACATCCCTTCAAGACTGATGCTGATGCTGAGTGCCTGTGCTGTTATGTTGACTGGCTATCCTCCTCCTCCGAGTCCTCAATGATACGATTGATGATGATAGCTTGGAAGATCATTTTTGTTTATGGGTGCCGCCACCAGTGGCTAAGGCCCAATTTTTCAGCCCCTGTTTTACAGGGGCGTGTAATTACAATTTTTTTAGCAATAATTTGCCATAGGGCTCATTGCTGTGCTCCAAGTACAGTATCTGTGAGGGGTTGGAGTGTTGTGGCACCAGTGCCTAAGGCCCAATTTTTCAGCCCCTGTTTAACAGGGGCGTGTCATTACAATTTTTGAAGCAATACTTTGCAACAGGGCTCATTGCTGTGCTCCAAGTACAGTATCTGTGAGGGGTTGTAGTGTTGTGCCACCAGTGCCTAAGGCCCAATTTTTCAGCCCCTGTTCAACAGGGGCATGCAATTACAATTCTTGATCTAATAATTCACAGCAGGGTCCATTGCTGCACCCACCAAGAGTAACTCTGAGGGCTTACAGTCTTGTGGCAACGCCACCACCACCACCACCACGAAAGGCCCAATTTTTCAGCCCCTGTTCAAAAGGGGCATGTAATTACAATTCTTGATCTAATAATTCACAGCAGGGCCCATTGCTGCACCCACCAAGAGTAACTGTCAGGGCTTACAGTGTTGTGGCACCAGCACCACCATCAAAGCCCCAATTTTTACTACCACTGTTCAACAATTATATGTAATTAAAATTCCTGATATAATAGTTGACAGCAGGGCGTTCCAGCACCAACCAAGAGTAACTGAGTGCTTACAGTGTTGTGCCAACACCAACAACTAAGGGGCCTATTTCTGCAGAGTATATACGGCAGGTCCCTACTTTCAAACATCCAACTTACAAACGACTCCTACTTGCAAACGAAAGAAGACAACAGGAAGTGAGAGGAAATCTACCCCTAGAAAGGAAAATTCTCTCCTGTAAGAATAAATATGGGAGAAAGGGGTCTCATCTGTACTGATGCTTTATCAGCAATCCTTGTTTCAAGAAAAACACCACATTTCAAAAACAGTTGTCATTGGGACGGAAAGTGAGGTGAAATGTTCTGAACAGGGGCACAGACAGCAAAACAAATGTTACAGGGGTGATAACCCTTACCTATGTTTCCCAAAAAGTTTAAAAATAGATTTTTGGGCTGGAGCTACACTTCAACAATGTACCTGTTCAAAATTACAAACAGATTCTACATAAGAACAAACCTACAGTCCCTGTCTTGTATGCACCGCCTGTATACGGCTGTTCAGAGTATATAGGGCCTTTTTTATTTTATGTGCGGGGTTCCCCTTAATATCCATACAAGACCCAAAGGGGCTGGTAATGGGCTGGGGTGGGGGGGGGTCATGGGGTAGCTATGCCATTTTTCTTAAAGATTTTCATCCATATTACCGGGACCAGACATTACATTAAAGCCGCAAGCAGTTTTAAATGGCTTTTTTTTCATTTAGAAGTGTCATTTTGTGCAGGGACAGTTCTAAACACGGGAAACACGTGGCACTTCACAGGCATACTTTAGACACCCCCCAGGTACGATATTTAAAGGAATATTTGACTTTTTTTTTTCACTTTATGCATCATTAAAATGACTGCTCCCGAAAAACGACCGTTTTTAAAACTTCTTTTTGCATTGATACATGTCCCCTGGTGCAGAACCCGGGTTCCCAAACCCTATTTATGACAATAACATGCATAATAGTTGTTATAATTAGCACTTTAGAATTCGAACGTTCGCATCCATTGTATTTAATAGGGTTCTAATGTTCGTTCGAACTTTCGGTCCGTTCGCGGGTTCTGGTGCGAACCGAACCCGGGGGTGTTCGGCTCATCACTAGTGAGAAACTCAATTATATAGTGTATTATTTTTTATACCTTTTCTTTTATATCTCTACAACCCATGAATGTAAATCTCTTTGAATCTGTGTGAATTTATAATCTTTTAAAAGCTTTTTTTTTAGAAATTCGAGTGAAGGTGTAAAGAAAACCGATAACTGTCTTCGGTGCAAATATATATATATTTATTTATTTATATAATTTAATTAATTTATATTATAATCTATATAATTTATTATATATATATATATATATATATATATATATATATATATATATATGTGTAGCACACAGATCCCGTTATTCCTTATCTCCACAAGGCGGGACACACCATACTACAATGCCCAAGATCCTTCTGTAGTGAAAGGTTGAGCGGTGTTATAATTGTTGGGTCCTGCAGCGAGTTACCTCCTTCCGTTGGTTCTCACCCCTAGAGTGTAGGGAAGAGTCTGTGTACGGTGCACCAATAATACCAATGTCCAAACCAGGTTAAACCTTAATGAAGAAAGGTTTATTTTCTGTATGCTGGAATTGGATAGAAAAGTTGAAGAATAGAGTAATATGGAGGCAGGTTCAGGCACGCGGCACTTAATGTCACCATTTGATCCCAATTGGATCTAGCTCACCCGGATAGTTCCCTGGAATAGCGGATCCTAGCAGCCGAAGTGATGCTCAGACGTTTTCATAGGTTTCTTTTCGGAGGTACGATCGGGAGACCCTCTGCCACAGAATCTCTAAGCCCCGAACTCCTCAGCACTGGTACCATACACAGCACGTTACAAGACGTTGGATGCATGGTGAAATCCCTTCAGAAGGTTACCGGGCCCCTTCCTTCACCGTGAACTCTCACCGGTCCGTCAGAAAGGTCCTCCCCCGGCCTCCTCTTCTAAGAGCGGGTCCCCTCTCAGGGGCTCCCTGGAATTTCTCCCTTTAGATACGGGCCCCAGCTAAAGGTGCTGGGCCCAATGCCGAAGCTGCAGACCCAGGCTGAAGGTGCCTGGGCCTAGTGCCCATGCGCACCCCCTGGCCTGGAGGGTGGGGCGGCGTGGACTTGGACTGGCTTCCCCCAGTCCCGAAGAAGACGAACAAGCCCTTCCCAGGCAGCGTCTGCCCCTTATGTATCCTCTTCCAGCATGCACAGCAGGCCCAACACGCCCACTGTACCGCTGCCGAGAGAGGACACCCCAAGGCACAGCACTAATACCGTGGATCAACCCTGACCCGTTATGGCAGCGCCACCCACAGGCCACAGGGAACTGCACACCAGTATACCACCTAGAAATAAAATAGCACGACCTACAGATTGAATACGGTCTGACCTTAACTACCGTTTAGACCAGCCCCTAAATTTGGGTAATGGGACCCCCTGATTTTGGGACACCCCCTACACATATATATATATATACAGAGTGCCTTGAAAAAGTATTCATACCCCTTGACATTTTCCACATTTTGTCATCTTACAACCAAAACTGAAAATTGATTTTATTGGGATTTTATGTTAAAGATAAACACAAAGTGGCACATAATTGTGAAGTGGAAGGAAAATGATAAATGGTTTTTAAAAGTTTTTACAAATAAATATGTGAAAAGTGTGGGGGGTACATTTGTATTCAGCCCCCCTGAGGTGAATACTTTTGTGGAACCGCCTTTCGCTGCAATTACAGCTGCAAGTCTTTTTGGGGATGTCTCTACCAGCTTTGCACATCTAGAGAGGGACATTTTTGCCCATTCTTCTTTGCAAAATAGCTCAAGCTCTGTCAGAATTGATGGAGAGCGTCTGTGAACAGCAATTTTCAAGTCTTGCCACAGATTCTCAATTGGATTTAGGTCTGGACTTTTCTTTCTTTTCTTCTTACTTCTAAGATTGTACTGTATTTGGCTCCATCTATCTTCCCATCAACTCTGACCAGCTTCCCTGTCCTTACTAAAGAAAAGCATCCCCACAATATGATGCTGCCACCACCATGTTTCCCAGTGAGCCCTGTACACACGGTCAGATTTCCGATGGAATAAAATCTGATGGATTTTTCCATCGGATTTCCGATGAAGCTGACTTACATCAGTCTTGCCTACACACCATCAGTCAAAAATCCAAACGTCCCAAACGCCGTGACGTAAAACACTCAGACGAGCCGAGAAAAATTAAGTTCAATGCCTCTGAGCATGCATCGACTTGATTCTGAGCATGCGTGGGTTTTTTCTCCGATGGAGTTCCACACAGACGATCGGAATTTGGTATTGTTTTTTTTTCCATCGGATAAATTTAAAACATGTTCTATTTTTAATCACCGATGGAAAAAATACCGATGGGGCCCATACACGATTGGTTCGTCCGATGAAAACAGTCCATCGGACTGTTTTCATCGGTAAAACCAATCGTGTGTACACGGCATTAGTTTTCCATCACATACAGCGTTTTGCTTTTAGGCCAAAAAGTTCAATTTTGGTCTCATCTGACCAGAGCACCTTCTTCCACATGTTTGCTGTGTCCCCCACATGGCTTCTCACAAACTTCAAACGGGACTTCTTATGACTTTCTTTCAACAATGTCTTTCTTCTTGTCACTCTTCCATAAAGGGCAGATTTGTGGAGAAGCACGACTAATAGTTGTCCTGTGGACAGATTCTCCCACCTGAGCTGTGGATCTCTACAGCTCCTCCAGAGTTACCAGGGGCCTCTTGGCTGCTTCTCTGATTAATGCTCTCCTTGCCCGTCCTGTCAGTTTAGGTGGACGGCCATGTCTTGGTAGGTTTGCAGTTGTGCCATACTCTTTCCATTTTTGGATGATGGATTGAACAGAGCTCCGTGAGATGTTCAAAGCTTGGGATATTTTTTATAACCTAACCCTGCTTTATACTTCTCCACAACTTTATGCCTGACCTGTCTGATGCTTTCCTTGGCCTTTATGATGCTGTTTGTTCACTAAGGTTCTCTAACATACCTCTGAGGGCTTCACCGAACAGCTATATTTATAGTGAGAAACATTAGGGGCCCTTACATTTTTGCGGTGCATTATCATGCGTGATGTCGTGTGCTTGGCAGCCTATTAAAAGTATTAGCCTGCCAATGCACCAAGTTTCCCCAATGATGGACATGTTGTGAAATTTGTAGTGGAACGCACTGTGGTGTTATGGCGTGCAGTGCAACACATAGATTGAAAAGAAATGGCACTGCAGTGGAAGACTGCATGAAGAGTGTGTTGCAATGCACAGATCTAAAAAGGCCCTGTTTAACATTTTTGTAAGTTAATGCATGTACGTTACCATGCGTTGCATTAAGGCGGCCCATCTAAACAACTCTAATCGGACATGCACCATTTTTGGCAATGTATAGCAATCACATGTAGTGTCTATTTACATGTTTGTGGTACGTTTTACGCACGGTAATGTGGATGTTGAAATGAATAGGCTGCCAGCGAGCTCCGACTTACCAAAAATCAGACATGCGCCGTTTTTATAATGCATCACAAAGCACTACCATGCATTGTGGCCTGCTGCAGAGCAGGCGCATTGGCTTCTTCTATTGGGGTGCCTGAGACGTAAAAATAGGCCCCCAAAACTGGGTGTAACAAGGCAATAAAGTGTACCTCCAGCCCAACGTTGTTTTCTCCAATTTTGCATAGGTTGTGAAAGGGATGAAAGCTCTGTCAGGTTTTTACTGTTGTCTATGCCATCACTAGAGAGATCCAATCTCTCTTTTTTGTCCTGGTAACTATCATCATGGGTAAAGAAAGTGATGAAAATTGAAGCTTCAGCTATTGAGCTCTATAAACAACGTATTTATTTTTTAGCAAGGCAGTTAAGATTTGTCTGGTAAACATGTGAATAGGAGACCTGGGTTGCCACCTGTAAACCGGAAAGTGTATTTAAACCCGAACGATAAACTACTCTTGGTCATTGTGTGTCCTCTGTGGCCGCATGGTGCTCCCTCTCCGCATCGGTGTTGACCTCAGCTGGTGATCCCCTGGTGGTCATTTGGGTTCCATATATTTATTGGTGGCCTGTAATCCCCTGAGGAAGCCATTGTTGACGAAACATGTTGGGAAAACACACCTTCTTGTCATCATTGGTCATCTGAAAAATACCATCTTGTAATTACTGACTAATTGGAATCCTTCCAGTGAGATCACCACAAATTGAGATATATAAGGATTTACTTTTGATTCAGTTTTAATCATGTTTAAAATAAATTGTTCTCATTCTTTGTTGGCACCGCTATAATCCCACTTCAAACCTTTTTTTCCATATTTACTCTATTTTCCATGTTATCTCAAAGAGCCCTCCTAGTTCTTATTTTGGACTAAAGCAGGGTTCTCCAGACTTGATAGTACAAGGGTCACATACTGTAGTATATTTTATAAATCTCATGCTGAAAAAAAAAAATGAGTCCCCCTTTACATTAGAATCCCCTTCTACGATGAACCTGTCCCGGTATTGCTGTCACCTCTTTCCCTTTCAGGCAGTTGATTGGATAGTGAATTGGGCATCAGCTTCGTCTAGCAATCAGGCAGGTGACAAAGCAGTTCAGAGGCGGGTCAGTCATAACCGCTTGATGTTTTTGGATCTGGTGCCAAAACTTTCTCTTGCTGCCCATGCCAGGACAAAGCCCTCTAGGGTCACCTGACTTCTTCTTCCACATGAAAACACTGTGCCCGGGGCTGCCACCCCTCTTGCCCTCGCCCCCTTTGACCCAGACCTGCATGCTGAAGATACCTGTGCTGCAAAATCCCTTAGAGGGAACAACCCAACACAAGGTTACTTGGTTTATTGATTTGGTGGCACTCTTGGAAGTTTATATAGAAAATAGTCAGCCACCTCTCTTGCCCCCCCCCCCCCCTGCCCACTTCCTCCCTTTTCCAGGTGTTTCTTGTTGAAGGTACTGTACTACTCCTACTGCATTGGACAAACATGTCCCGGTACTGCTGCCTTCTCTCTCCCTTTCAGGCAGTTGATTGGATTGTGAATTGGAACCACCAGCTTTGTCTAGCAATCAGGCTGGTAGCAAAGTAGTTCATAGGCAGGTCAGTCACATGTTTTGGGTTTGGCACCCAATTGTACTTTTGCTGCCAGTGCTGGAACAAACTCATCTAGGGTCCTCTGCCCCCCCCCCTCACATGAACTGCCACCCCTCTGGTCCCCCACTACTTGTCCATGACCGTTTGATATTTTGGGTCTGGCGTATAATCATACTCTTACTGCCCTTGCCAGGACAAGGTCATCTAGGGTTGTCTACTCCCCCCCCCCACATGGGACTACTGTGCCTGCTGGGGCAGCCACCCCAACTTGCCCCATCTTTTGCTTGCTGTAGATACCTCTGCTGCATAATCCGCTGAGGGAATCAACCCAATGCAAGGTGACTTGTTTTAATAATTGATTTGGTGGCACTTTTAGAAATTCATATACGAAAAATGACAGCCACCACCTTGCGTCAGTTCTCACCCTCAAATTCCTCCCTTGTCCAGGTCCTGATTCTACTGCTTTGGACAAACCTGTCCTAGTACTGCTGTTGATTGGATGGTGGACGATGAATCGGAATCATCAGCTTTGTCTACTGACCAGACAGGTGATAAAGCAGTTCATGTTTTGGGTTTGACACCCAATCGTACTTTTGCTGCCAGTGCTGGAACAAGCTCATCTAGGGTCCTCTGCTCCCTCCCTTCCACATGAGGCCCTTGTGCCTGGGGCAGCCACCCCTCTTGTCCTCCACTCCTTGTCCATGACCATTTGATATTTTGGGTCTGGCGTATAAGCATACTCTTACTGCCCTTGCCAGGACAAGGTTATCTAGGGTTATCTACTCCCTTCCCCCCACATGAGACTAATGTGCCTGGGGCAACCACCCCTCTTGCCCCATCCTTTGTCCCAGCCCTGCTCGCTGTAGAAACCTCTGCTGCCCAACCTTTGTCCCAGCCCTGCTCGCTGTAGAAACCTCTGCTGCCCAACCTTTGTCCCAGCCCTGCTCGCTGTAGAAACCTCTGCTGCCCAACCTTTGTCCCAGCCCTGCTCGCTGTAGAAACCTCTGCTGCCCATCCTTTGTCCCAGCCCTGCTTGCTGTAGATACCTCTGCTGCATAATCCTTTGGGGGGTATCAACCCAATGCAAGGTGACTTGTTTTAATAATTGATTTGATGGCGCTTTTAGAAATTCATATACGAAAAATGACAGACACCCCCCTTGCCTCAGTTCTCACCCTCAAATTCCTCCCTTGTCCAGGTCCTGATTCTACTGCTTTGGACAAACCTTTCCTAGTACTGCTGTTGATTGGACGGTGAATCGGAATCATCAACTTTGTCTACTGACCAGACAGGTGATAATGCAGATCATGTTTTGGGTTTGGCACCCAATCATACTTTTGCTGCCAGTGCTGGAACAAGCTCATCTAGGGTCCTCTCCTCCCCCCCCCCCTTCCACATGAGGCCCTTGTGCCTGGAACAGCCACCCCTCTTGTCCCCCACTCCTTGTCCATGACCATTTGATATTTTGGGTCTGGCGTATAATCATACTCTTAAGCCCTGTACAAACGGGCGGGAATCCCGTTGGGAAAAAAAACGTTGGTTTTCTCGACAGGATTCCTGGCAAGCTTGTCTTGCCAAGCCCTATGTACTGACGGCCATTCAAAAGAACCACCGTTCTTTTGAATGCTAAGAACGCAGTGACGTCATCCACTATGTCGAGCCAGGGCTCATCACATTCGATGCCGTCGCCGCCATCTTGCTACACCCCACACTAACCTTGTATGCTACCGCGCATGCGTCAAAGTATTATCGAGCATGCGCGGGTTTACCTTGGACAGGTAAGCATACAGACGACCGGTTTTCTCGGCAGGAAAACTTTACCGAGAATCCCGACGAGAAAAATAAAGAGCAGGTTCTCTATTTTTCTCGTCGAGATTCCCGGTAGTTTTCCCAACGAGAAACCATACACAGGACCGTTTTTCTCGGCAAAAAGCTCTCCCAGCAGTTTTCTTGCTGAGAAAACCAGTCATGTGTACGAGGCTTCACTGCCCTTGCCAGGACAATGTTATCTAGGGTCATTTATCCCCCCCCCCCACATGAGACCATTGTGCCTGGGGCAGCCACCCCTCTTGCCCCATCCTTTGCTTGCTGTATATACCTCTGCTGCTTAATCCTTTCGGGGGATCAACCCAATGCAAGGGGACTTGTTTTAATAATTGATTTGGTGGCACTTTTGGAAATTCATATACGAAAAATTACAGACACCCCCCTTGCCTCAGTTCTCACCCTCAAATTCCTCCCTTGTCCAGGTCCTGATTCTACTGCTTTGGACAAACCTGTCCTAGTACTGCTAATGATTAGACGGTGAATCGGAATCATCAGCTTTGTCTACTGATCAGACAGGTGATAAAGCAGTTCATATTTTGGGCTTGGCACCCAATCATACTTTTGTTGCCAGTGCTGGAACAAGATTATCTAGGGTCTGCTAATCCACCCCCCCCCCATTCACATTAGACCACTGCACCTCATGCAGCCACCCCTCTTGTCCTCTGTTCCTTGTCCAAGACCACTTTAAGTTTTGGGTCTGGAACCCAATCATACTCTTGCTGCCTGTGCCAGGACAAGGTCATCTAGGGTCATCTGATGTTCCCCTATCCACATAAGACCACTGTGCCTGGGGCATCCCCCCTGTTGCCCCACCCCCCACCTACCCACTTACTCCCTTGTCCAGGTCCCCCTTGCTGGTGTTACTGTACTTCTACTGCATTGCAAGGTGACTTATTTTAATAACTGATTTGGTGGCGCTTTTAGAAATTCATATACATGAAAATGAAATGTCAGTAGAATTTAAAAATCTAGGAAAAATTACTTTTAGCTAAAAATTGACAATAATAGCGCCTGTGGAGTAAACATTTAGCAAAATTCTGCGGTGGCTTCCCTTTCAGAAATTCATATATGGTCTTCCTGCACGGGGAGCCTGGGAGCACTTTGCGATCCTTACCTCTCATTCCAGTTAATAGACCATAAAAACTTTATAAGAACATTGTGGGCATTAGTGGCGTGACCGCACTCTGTGCAGCTCTAGAGGGTGCCGTAAGAGCTACCGCGTGTACCGAAAATGAGGATTCCAGCCACCGGGGGGCAGATTCTGACAAGGATATTAGTAACAAGTCTTCCTAATGTTCCCTTGGAAGGATTAAAAACTGTTTCCTTCACAAATAATAACTCACCGGCTAATGATATAGTGCGCTGAGTATTAGCATCGCGCAAGGTCCGCGCTGCTTTTAATGTCGTTAAATGTTTCCGATAGTCAGAAATCTTCTCATGTGGCTTGAAATGTCCTATTTAAAGTACTTTCCAAATCCTCCAAGTGCAAAGAAAGTGCCAAGTATGAACTGCATCGATTGCTGTGCGGAGTTAAACTTTTTATATAGGCGTAGAAGTTTTTATTTTACTTTTTGACCCTAAAAATAATTTCTGCATCCCTACTTTGTTATAGAACATGTCTCCTGTAAGCATGGAATGTTTTCCTAACTGCTGACAACTGACATATTGCTAACTGACAACTGACATATTTCTAATTGACAAATTACATACTGCTAACTGACAACTGTCATATTGCTAACTGACATATTGCTAACTGACAACTGATATACTGCTAACTGACAACTGTCATATTGCTAACTGACATACTGCTAACTGACAACTGACATCTGCCATACTGCTAACTGACAAGTGTCATATTGCTAACTGACAACTGCCATATTGCTAACTTACAACAGACATACTGCTAACTGAAAACTGTAATATTGCTAACTGACATCTTGCTAACTGACAACTGGCATATTGCTAACTTATGACTGACATACTGCTAACTGAAAACTGTCATATTGCTAACTGACAACTGACATCTTGCTATCTGACAACTGACATACTGCTAACTGACAACTGACATATTGCTAACTGACCATGACATACTTCTGACAACTGTCATGTTGCTAACTGACATATTGCTGACAACTGTCATATTGCTAACTGACATACTGCTAACTGACAACTGCCATATTGCTAACTGACATACTGCTAACTGACAACTGTCATATTGCTAACTGACATACTTCTAACTGACAACTGCCATATTGCTAGCTGACAACTAACATACTGCTAACTGACAACTGACATATTGCTAACTGACAACTGTCATATTGCTGACATACTGCTAACTGACATATGTCATATTGCTAACTAACATACTGCTAACTGACAACTGACATACTTCTAACTGACATAAACTGCAATGCCATTGGTTGTCAAGTAATGTTGTTGGGTAGGGAGATTACCTAAACCTAAAGGGCTTGTTCACAGCAGGAACTGTGTTTAAGCTCTTGCGTTTTCTGGGCTGCCCTATGCATTTGAAACAAGTGATACATTTACAGACACAATTTTTTAAATTGCACCGGACCAAAACGCATGGGATTTTCAGTAAGGTGTCCCCCATTGTTAGTCTCGGTGTGTTGGCAATCAGGCAGGAGTCCAATGTATTTTCTATGGAAACCAAAACTCTATAAGGAATATTGCAGAGAACTGCAGGTAAAGTGCAGAATCTCCAGCCGCCCCCCTGTGGTACCAGTCCTGGGACTCCTTCAGCCGTTCGCCTATGGTGCCAGCAGGGCACCATGCATTTAGGTGGGTGAAAATGCACACACACATTTGCTAGATCCATGGGGGTGCCATTAAGAACTGATGGCACCCACGCACGTCTGTGGAAGGCAGCACATTTTTGTGCGGTGTGGTTATTTGAAAACTCACAGAAATATAAAATCAAAGCGCTGATCTGCAGCAATGCCACATTGGATGCCGCAGGATCACTGTTAGAAGCGGCGGGAGAGGTGCAACCCCCCCCCCCAATCGCTTCCCGGTCATTTCCAGGCTTACCGGGGCCATTGGTAAAGCCCAGAAGCAGAGGGCCGGAGTGAGCTCTGACGTCACTTCCGGTTCTTGGGCATAAACAAATTATTTCTTTATTTTCTTGAAGTTAAAATGTAATTTTTTTTTTGCTTTAACCACTTCAGCCCCGGAAGGTTTTACCCCCTTCCTGACCAGAGCACTTTTTACAAATTTTCACTGCGTTGTTTTAACTAGTAATTGCACAGTCATGCAATGCTGTACCCAAACGAAATCTGCATCCTTTTTTTCCCACAAATAGAGCTTTCTTTTGGTGCTATTTGATCACCGATTTTTTTATTTTTGCACTATAAACAAAAAAAGAGCGGCAATTTAAAAAAACAAAAACATATTTTTTACTTTTTGCTATAATAAATATCCCAAAAAATGTTTTTAAAAAACACATTTCTTCATCAGTTTAGGCCGATACGTATTCTTCTACATATTTTTGGTAAAAAAATCACAATAAGCGTATATTGATTGGTTTGCGCAAAAGTTATAGCGTCTACAAACTAGGGAAAAGATTTATGGCATTTTTATGGGATTTTTATTTCTTTAATTTTTTTTATTAGTAATGGCGGTGATCTGCGATTTTTAGCGGTATTGCAACAATGCGACGGACAGATCAAAAATTTTTGACACATTTTTGGGACTATTGACATTTATACAGCGATCAGTGCTATAAAAATGCACTGATTACTGTGTAAATGACACTGGTAGGGAAGGGGTTAACACAAGTGGGCGATCAAGGGGTTAGATGTGTTCCCTCAATGTGTTCTAACTGTATGGGGATAGGACTGAGTAGGAGAGGAGACATATCGCTGTTCCTACTTACTAGGAACAAACGACATGTCTCCTCTCCTCTGACAGCACAGGGATTTGTGTGTTTACACACACAAATCCCCGCACTGGCGCTCGTGCACGTGATCGCGCGTGGCCGGCGGCTATCACGACCGCCGTCCACGCGCACTGGGCGCCCTCTGGCGGCTCTTAAAGGACAGGGAAGCCATTCTGCCCTGTAAATAGACCCGAGTCGGTCGGAAACCGGTTAAAAGGTAAATGAGAGATCTGGGGTCTTTTGACCCCAGATCTCTCAATAAAGAGGACCTGTCATGCTTATTTCTATTATTATTATTAAGGGATGTTTACATTCTTTGTAATAGGAATAAAAGTGATTAAAAAAAAATGAAAGGGACAGTGTAAAAATAAAAAAATTTAAAGTAAATTAAAAAATAACTATTTTTTTTTAAAGTGCCCCATCCCTCCGTGCTTGCGCGCAGAAGCAAATGCATACGTAAATAGCGCCCGCATATATAAACGGTGTTCAAACCACACATGTGAGATATCACCGCAATCGTTAGAGCGAGAGCAACAATTCTTGTGCAAGAACTCCTCTGTAACTCTAAACAGGTAACCTGTAAAAACTTTTAAAGCGTTGCCTATGGAGATTTTTAAGTATCGTAGTTTGTCGACATTCCACGAGCGTGCGCAATTTTAAAGCATGACGTGTTAGATATCTATTTACTTGTCATAACATCATCTTTCACATTATACAAAAAAATTGGGGTCAGTACCAGGATCTGAACCTGCGACTGTAGCTGCATCTGGCAGTACCGCTCCTTGCTGAGCCACCTGAGATGCTAGACAGCATCCCGTCTGAACCCTTAGATCAGGGATATGCAATTAGCGGACCTCCAGCTGTTGCCAAACTACAAGTCCCATGAGGCATAGCGAGACTCTGACAGCATCAAGCATGACACCCAGAGGCAGAGGCTTGATGGGACTTGTAGTTTGGCAACAGCTGGAGGTCCGCTAATTGCATATCCCTGCCTTAGATGATCTTGTCTTGTACCTTGTTTCTGGTGAACCTTGAACTGTTTACACTTCCCATGAACTTATAATTTAAGTCATGCCTTTGCTTTTCCTGTTTGCCAGATTGTTGTGCTCTCTCCAGCCGATATCTTGCTCTTTTGAGTACCCGCAGTTGTCCTTATCTCCACTACCACTTGTTACCGACCTTTGGCTTGTTTCTGGACTATGCTTCAGCTTGATCCAAACCTGCAACCACTTGTTACTGACCTTTGGCTTGTTTCTCAACTACGCTTCAGCTTGTTCCCAACCTGCAACCACTTGTCATCGATCTTTGGCTTGTTCCTCAACTACGCTTTGGCTTGATCCTAACCTGCAACCACGAGTTGCGTGGCGCTTTGTGAATGGGCGGCTGTTCTCTGGGATACACACAGTTCCCAGAAGACACTGCATCCCATTCCCCAGCAGACAACGCGAGGAGGACGAGGAAGAAGACCAGCCGCGGACTAGGAAGAGGCAGATTAGGAAGATCTGCCTAGCAACCACAATTTCTGGTAAGTAAAAAGTTTTTTTTTTTCCATTTTTTTTTTTTGGAGCAGTTTTATGTCATTTTTTTTTTTTTGTTAGGGTGGACCTCCACTTGAAGCCCTCCCCAATAATTTGGGCTCGGCCAGTGCCAAACATTCCTAAAGTGTGCCAGGTCTTTATTTTTTATGCATCTCATTGGCGCTTTCTCCCACTTCTAAAACAATGAAGCAAACTGTATTTCAGACCAAGACCTCCACACACAAAGAAATGCTCGAGTGGTTGTCTCATCACACTGAGCTCTCATTTTTTTTTTTTTGTACTCTAGAGTCAGTGAAGTGAGAGGATCCACTCAGCAAACTGCAGAATAAATCCTGATGAGAAAAGAAAAAAAAAAAAGTTTTAAGGACTGGATAAGGAAAAGTGAGAGTTTTCTATCAGAGAAGATTGTTAAGTGTAACATTTTCGATCTGGAGGTTCTTTTTTTGCAGGAGAGGCTTTGTCAATATGACAGCATCGGTAATTGTGATTTTAGCTTCGGCACGGAAAAGCACCAGAAAATAAACGTTATGAGTCTAGATGAGCAAATTTTACAGAATCCCGGAGGAATACGCCTCTGCTTTTTCCTCTATTTTCAAAGCGGAATTCAAGGCAAACAGCTAAAATACATATATGGGGGATGTTTTACCTGCCAAAGAGTTTGTTTTTCTGTCCATAATGGCTCTATAATATCAGCCTGTATTTGCACTATATGCCGGCAAGTCTGGACGTGCATCTGGCCGATGGAATGATTTGCATGGTTCCGACCAGGGCCAGGACAAGGGGTGGGCAGGAGGGGAGGCTGCCCTGGGTACTGTGGTATCATGTGAGCTGGGGGGGGGGGGGGCAGGGGCACCACAAGGAGATTGAGGGAGGGTTTTGTGTTGGGGGAATTTGAGGGGCAGGGGGGTAAGTATTGTTCTAGGAGGGGAAATTTGGGAGGGGAATGCTAAAGTCAATTAGGGGGATTTATGTTGGGAGGAGAGATGGGGGGGGGAATAAGATTTGTGTGAAGAGTGGGGGGATGTGTACTAGGAGGAGAAATTTTAAGGGTAGAGGATTTGAGCTAGGAGGATTATTAATTTTTGATGGGGGGGGCATTTGGGGGATGGGGGGGGCAAAGATTTGTGCTGAGAGGGGGGAATTCAGCAGGGGTGCAGATTTGTACTGGAAGGAGAGGACATTTATGCAGATTAGTGCTCGATTTTGTTTGGGGGGGGGGGGTTGCTGACACATGCATCTTAGGGGGAGCACAGTTTGGCATGTTCACATGACCTTGTCCCGGCACTGGTTCCAACCAATTTTTACATGTGATGAAATGAGACCTGAAAATCTTCTGAATATCTTCTGTTCTAAGAAGGCTTTACTGCGCTATGAGTGCAAGTGGGTGCAGCTTGGTGCAGTAGCAGTAAGCACTCAAGGTCCAGTTGCAAGAAATACAACTGCATTGAAGTAAAAGTTCGGTAATGCACAAGCCTGGTGGGAAGGCACCTGGTTCGGGTACACTCACAGGATGCAACTGCAACAGCGATGAGTAACAGCAGTAGGTCTCAGGTGTGTCACAGGGGGTTGGCCTGTGCTGGATTGTGGCCTGGTCATCCAGATCCATGCGGAAAGGCTTCCAATAAGGATGACGTGTTCCTGCACTTTCCCTACTCCACCGGAACCTCTTCCTGCGCTATGCACTTTCCCCGATACAGGGGTGAGCTGTCCCTACTCTAGCCACACGCTAAATGGGTGGCAAACCTGGGAGCCAGGGTCCTAAATAGACTCTGCCTGACTCAAGATGGTCACCAGAGTCACATGGGGTGGCAGCATCCAATTGCATAGCTCCCCCAGTGATCTAGGGCAGTGTTTCTCAACTCCAGTCCTCAAGGCGCACCAACAGGTCATGTTTTCAGGATTTCCCTCAGATGAAACAGCTGTGGTAATTACTAAGGCAGTGAAACTGATTACATCCCCTGTGCAAAATAATGGAAAGCCTGAAAACATGACCTGTTGGGGCGCCTTGAGGACTGGAGTTGAGAAACCCTGATCTAGGGAACCATAGAGGAACCATGTTCCTCTTGACTTCCCCTCCATCTGCAATGCCACTGCGGTTCAGCCCCACCTGCAGTGGAGAAAGTAGACTGTACCTGCTTATATGTTTATAGATCTTAAGAGTTATAAGACCCTGTGAGACAGCATTGCCAGGTGGTAACTTTACTTGTTCTCTTGTTTTTTTTTTTTTTTACATGCAGTGTGCAAAAATCAAAAAAACTAAGTTAACCAAAAAAGTGCATGTGAACACAAATACATAAAAAGGACACTAGAATGTGTCATGGTCCCCTCCTGAACAGGAAGGACCCCTCCCTGGCCCCTGGGGCGCAAGACTTCTGACAGGGGCAAGGCACACTCAGGTCTCACCTTATGATCAGCTGAAGCCAAGTAATAGGTGCTGGGTGGGGAGCTCTCCAAAGACAGACACCTGGAAGGAACTTGATAGCCACACATTCTCCACCTAATCTTCAGGGTAGGCTTGAAGACCCACACCCTACAAGAGTGAAAGATGACACAAAAATAAGTGCAGTGACATACAAAGTGAGAAAAATAAAGGAAAATGCCAATGTGCAAGGGTGTCAGTACCAGGATCTGAACCCGCGACTGTAGCTGCATCTGACAGTACTGCTCCTTGCTGAGCCACCTGAGATGCTAGACAGCATCTTGTCTGAACCCTTAGATAATCTTGTCTTGTACCTTGTTTCTGGTGAACCTTGAACTGTTTGCGCTTCCCATGAACTTACAATTTAAGTCATGCCTTTGTTCTTCCTGTTTGCCAAATTGTTGTGCTCTCTCCAGCTGATATCTTGCTCTTTTGAGTACCAGCAGTTGTCCTTATCTCCACTACCACTTGTTACCGACCTTTGGCTTGTTTCTGGACTACGCTTCAGCTTGATCCCAACCTGCAACCACTTGTTACTGAACTTTGGCTTGTTTCTCAACTACGCTTCAGCTTGTTCCCAATCTGAAACCACTTGTCATCGATCTTTGGCTTGTTCCTCAACTACGCTTTGGCTTGATCCCAACCTGCAACCACTTGTTACTGACCTTTGGCTTGTTTACTGACTACGCCTGCCTGCTATATCTGCTACTGGACTACGGTGAGATGATTCTGAGGACTGTGACTTGGTATTAACATGCATGCAAAACCCATCTCCACCATCAGGACCCCACACTTCAGGTCAACCCCTGCATCATCCGCCAGGGGGACCTGCTTGTGTACTTGTCCAGCTGGTCGGTGGGAGCCTCTCTACTACTTGTGCTACTGGTCTCCGAGCCTGACCCCTGACTGTGACACAGGGCTTGGCCTTGCAGCCTGGTAGCAAAAAAAGCCCCGTTCTCAGCTGTGGTGCTGTGCAAGTGGCTTTTTTCTCACAGTGAGGTCCCAAACCCATAGTGATACTAAGAGCCCCACTTCCAGGGGACTCTTAACCCCACGGTCTCCTTTACTTTTTCTCTACTGGAGTAAAACACAACAGCTTAGTCACCTTCCTGATGTTATCAGAACAATTAGAAATTCTCCAGTCAACTTGTACTGGCTTGTTGTGCAATATAGAGAGATGGTTAGTCTCCATGGTCTGTTCAAAAATAACAGGAATTATTGTAACTTGTGAATAGTAATGTGCTGCTAGTGCAAAATCTTACCTACAGAGGGCAAATCCCCTTAGCTTGACACTTGTCTTGCCTCTAAGGTTCTCTGTGAGTGGTAATTTTTCTGCTTTCTAATCCTTAATTTTACTTTGTAACTCTTCACTTCTAAATAAACGTTTAAAACCCTTAACCATAAGCAGAGGTTGTTGCTTTCCTTATCAGTGTATATGAGATTCCCAACCATCTGCCATTGGTTGTTATACAATTTACTTAGTGGACATAAATAATGTATGCGTGTAAAATTTTCCCAGAAGGAAACAGTTTGGAAACAGTTTGGCCGGTGTCTTGTCACATTTGGCTCCCCATCACAGATTGCTCCGGAAGTGACGTTTTGTCGCCGCCATCTTGCTACACCCCACACTCCTGCATAGTAATGATAGAGTGAGAAGGGGGCAAGCGGACATCTTGTTGCACCCACCGGAGTTTTAGATTTCACTGTTATTTTCAACACAAAACTGAGCTTATATGCTTAAATACAGTATTTGGAAATTCGACGGACTGTTTAGATGTTAAATTTTAAAAGCAGCAGCAAACCTGATGACATTACATGGTTGCTAATGTGGCAGAACACCTCTGTTTTTCACATTTAACATTTAAACAGTCCGCCGGATTTACAAATACTGTATTTAAGCATATAAGCTCCGTTTTGTGTTGAAAATAACCGTGGAAACTAAAACTCTGGTGAGTGTAACAAGATGTCCGCTTGTCCCCTTCTCACTCTATCATTACTGTGCAGGAGTGTGGGGTGTAGCAAGATGGCGGCGACGAAACGTCACTTCCGGAGCAATCTGTGATGGGGAGCCGAATGTGACAAGACACCGGCAGACTTTAAATTCCATCTGTTGATCCAGTCCTTGCTATCTATCACTTGGCAATGTTTGGCACCTTTATTTGTTGCTTGCCCAATACCGTCCAATCATCAAAGAAGGGAAGTAAGGGCACAACACAAGCTCCAGAAATTACCAGCATGAACCACATAACATAGTTGCCATTAACGATGACTGAGAGTTTTATTTCCCCAAAATTTTGGCCAAATACACCAAAGTCAATAAAGAAGCCAAAAAGATGGTGGATTTTGTTGCCTCTTGAGGGTGCATTTAACTTTAAAAGGCTCCTTATGGGGTTTACAGAAGCTCTTTGAACATTTCTGCACCTGCCATATCAAACATGCTTGGGAAAAACATAGACCTATACTCAGAGAACCATATTAGATCTATAGATCTATACTAAGGCAAAAAAGTACCGTATATACTCGAGTATAAGCCGAGTTTTTCAGTACATTTTTTTGTGCTGAAAATGCCCCCCTCAGCTTATACTCGAGTCACCGTTTTGCGCCTAAACTCCTGGACTTTGGGGACACGGTACCGGACAAACTTGGCACACATGTAGCCCCACTCTTCCTCTACAAGTGTGCAAAGTTTGTTGTCTGGGGGACCTACGGCCGGGGAGCACCGATTTTTCAAACCCGGGCACCCCTTCCATAGACTCCCATGTTAAATGGTAATTTCTCTGGTGATTTTGCGGACCCGGTACTGGCCGGTTGTAGGTCCCCTGGACCCAGATCTTGGCACACATGTAGCCCCATTTCTCCTCTACAAGTGTGCAACGTGTGTTATCTGGGGGACCTACGGCCGGGGAGCACCGATTTTTCAAAGCCAGACACCCCTTCCATAGACTCCCATGTTAAACGTCAGTCTAGTCATGGACACAGTGAGGCATGGGTACAGTGAGGCATGGGTACAGTGAGGCATGGGCACAGTGAGGCATGGACACAGTGAGGCATGGGCACAGTGAGGCATGGACACAGTGAGGCATGGGCACAGTGAGGCATGGACACAGTGAGGCATGGACACAGTGAGGCATGGACACAGTGAGGCATGCACATGGACAAAGTTAGGCAAAGTGAGGCACAGTGAGGCATGCAGATGGACACCCTAGGCTTAGTTTTTCCAGTTTTTTGTGGTAAAATTAGGTGCCTCGGCTTATATTCGGGTCGGCTTATACTCGAGTATATACGGTAAAACAAAAAATTAAATGGACCACTCTTCTATGTTTCTATTGGGCCAAAAAAAACACAGCACCTCATTATACTTATTTTTTTTTCACAAAAATACAAAAACAGACAGTGAAAAAACACAAATAAAAAGTGAGAGCATACATATATAAATACACAAACACACACACAAAAAAATAAAATAACCACAATACAAAAAAAAATAATAATAAATTAAAGTACCCTCAATACATAGTTCAATAATAATAATAAAAAAAATAATAACAAAGGGGAAAAATAAGTTTTTCGTTATCAGCTTAATTAGCAAAATTGATTGTTTCTAAAATTTAGTTAATGATAAAATTGGTAATTTTGAAGCAAAATCATTAAAATCACTCCACTCTTCCAGGGGTAAAACCGTTGCAGTTTATTTTCTTATGTCTTTGTACTATTGGGGAAATGCTCCTTCACTTTCTGTCCCATAAACACCACAGAAACTAGAAGGAATCTCCCAAAGTGGGGGGGGGGGGGGGATCAATCTTTTAGGGTCCATGCACTCTTGGTATAAAGGAGAAGTACAACCAAAGCTCATCTGACTGTACTTCTTCTGTGGATCACAGGAGTGTAGTTCGTTCTGTACTCCTGTGACCCGTTTTCAGCTGACAGCAGGTTGAAAGCCCACTGATGGCTGAAGTCACAAAGCCAGTCCAGGCTCGGGCAAGATTGCGACAACGGAGTCCGGATCCGCCCACATGTCTGGACCAGCAGCCGGCTCTGCCTCTTAACGAGCTGCTGAGAGCCTGAGCCGGCTTCTCCCGCCCCCTCCACAGCTCAGCGCCCCAGTGAGCGAGGAGGAGGGGCAGAGCAGAGAGCTGTGACTGACAGTCACCAGCTCTCTGCTCAGGGAGCCCTAAAAACCGAGTGATCGGTGGTGTTTGATCGCTCGGTCTTAGAGGTGCCAGGGGACACATCCACCTAGGTAAGTATGATTCAAAAAAAAACAAAAACATACTTCTCTTTAAAAAAGAGTGTTTTTGTACAAGCGTTTAGGAGCGTTTAGTGTTTTTTTTCTGCCCGAAAACTCCTCTCAAAAATGCAATCCAGAAGGGTTTTTTTTTTCTGCCTCTGAACGCTGAGCTTAAAACATGCCTCTAAACATCCTAATGTGCATGGATACAGGATAACATTGAGCTGCTTCTACAGGCAAAATGCAAAACTCCTGAAGAAGCAACGTTTTTTAAGCCCAGTATGCATGGACCCATAGAAAGTTGACCCTAGAAAAGGTGCCTGCAGTGGACCATTGGAAGATTTTTCACTTTCTCTAAAACTCTAACATTTTAGATTTAATCTCACTATCTTTCCCAGGGCCAATGGTCACCAGTAGAATTGGAGGAGTGATGCCGTGTACACACGGTCGGAATTTCCGACAGAAAAAGTCCGATGTGAGCTTTTCGTCGGATATTCCGACCGTGTGTATGCCCCATCTGACTTTTATGTCGGAATTTCCGACGGACTTAGATAGAGAGCAGGTTCTCTATTTTTCCGACAGAAAATCCGTTTGTCTGAATTCAATTCCGCATTCTCAGAAGCATTGAACTTCTTTTTCTCGGCTCGTCGTAGTGTTGTACGTCACCGCGTTCTTAACGCTCGAAAGTTCAGAGAACTTTTGTGTGACCGTGTGTATTGCAAGCCAAGCTTGAGCGGAATTCCGTCGGAAAAACCATCCAAGTTTTTGCCGATGGAAAATCCGTTCGTGTGTACGCGGCATTACTCTCCCCAATGGAGATAGTAATATAAACGTGACAGATGGTCTAACTTTTCCCTACATTGTCCCAAAACATAAAAAATAAAAAAAAGTTCTGGCTATAGATACTGTACATTTAAAAAAAAAAAATTTCCTCCTCTAGAAAAAAAAATAAAAAAGAACAAAAAAAAATTTTGTATTTGCCTGTGAGTTAAAGTAAAAGGTTTTCTAAGCAACCATTAGAAAGTAAATTTTTAGGTAAATTATTCCTTTGATGTGCAAAAGCCATTTTCTTGTCATTATCTTCATAATATAATGTGCATGTTTCTCATTCTATAGCTTTTTGGGAAAAAACAACACTCCACCAAAGTAATTCAGAGAAGAGTTTTTTTTTTTTTTTTGATAAGAAGAAATGTTAATCGCTAAAAGAAAATAAAGAAAAAAAATAGTATCTATCTATCTATCTATCTATCTATCTATCTATCTATCTATCTTTACTATCTATCTATCTATATCTATATAGCTATAGATAGATAGATAGATAGATAGATCTACCGTATATATATATATATATATATATATATATATATATATATATATATATATATATTATTTTATTCATATTAATAACAATAGTAGCAATAGTTACCTAGTATAATAATATAATGATAATAATATTATTATTAATACTACTAATAATACTACTAATAATAACTGTAATAATAATAATACAGTTGTAATACTAATAAAATAAAAATTGTATAGCACTGCCAGTGGGGGAAGTAGAGTCGGCATCTGTAAAAATAGTGGCTGCCTTAAGCAAATATAAAATTATTATCATACAACATAACTAGGTTTTAAAAACACTCACTCAGAATAATAAGATTCATAATAAAGCTGAACTCCACGCATATAAACACACTGCTGAAATATACATGTGGTGCGCTTACTCTGAGCTCAGGTCATCCCGGACAAGCCCCCAACCAGTGACTAGCATCCTTCAACCCACTTACTCTGAGCTCAGGTCATCCCGGACAAGCCCCCAACCAGTGACTAGCATCCTTCAACCCGCTTACTCTGAGCTCAGGTCATCCCGGACAAGCCCCCAACCAGTGACTAGCATCCTTCAACCCGCTTACTCTGAGCTCAGGTCATCCCGGACAAGCCCCCAACCAGTGACTAGCATCCATCAACCCGCTTACTCTGAGCTCAGGTCATCCCGGACAAGCCTCCAGGCAGTGACTAGCATTCTTCAACCCGCTTACTATGAGCTCAGGTCATCCCGGACAAGCCCACAACCAGTGACTAGCATCCTTCAACCCGCTTACTCTGAGCTCAGGTCATCCCGGACAAGCCCACAACCAGTGACTAGCATCCTTCAACCCGCTTACTCTGAGCTCAGGTCATCCCGGACAAGCCCCCAACCAGTGACTAGCATCCTTCAACCCGCTTACTCTGAGCTCAGGTCATCCCGGACAAGCAACCAACCAGTGACTAGCATCCTTCAACCCGCTTACTCTGAGCTCAGGTCATCCCGGACAAGCCCCCAACCAGTGACTAGCATCCATCAACCCGCTTACTCTGAGCTCAGGTCATCCCGGACAAGCCTCCAGGCAGTGACTAGCATTCTTCAACCCGCTTACTATGAGCTCAGGTCATCCCGGACAAGCCCCCAACCAGTGACTAGCATCCTTCAACCCGCTTACTCTGAGCTCAGGTCATCCCGGACAAGCCCCCAACCAGTGACTAGCATCCATCAACCCGCTTACTCTGAGCTCAGGTCATCCCGGACAAGCCTCCAGGCAGTGACTAGCATTCTTCAACCCGCTTACTATGAGCTCAGGTCATCCCGGACAAGCCCACAACCAGTGACTAGCATCCTTCAACCCGCTTACTCTGAGCTCAGGTCATCCCGGACAAGCCCCCAACCAGTGACTAGCATCCTTCAACCCGCTTACTCTGAGCTCAGGTCATCCCGGACAAGCCCACAACCAGTGACTAGCATCCTTCAACCCGCTTACTCTGAGCTCAGGTCATCCCGGACAAGCCCCCAACCAGTGACTAGCATCCTTCAACCCGCTTACTCTGAGCTCAGGTCATCCCGGACAAGCCCCCAACCAGTGACTAGCATCCATCAACCCGCTTACTCTGAGCTCAGGTCATCCCGGACAAGCCTCCAGGCAGTGACTAGCATTCTTCAACCCGCTTACTATGAGCTCAGGTCATCCCGGACAAGCCCACAACCAGTGACTAGCATCCTTCAACCCGCTTACTCTGAGCTCAGGTCATCCCGGACAAGCCTCCAGGCAGTGACTAGCATTCTTCAACCCGCTTACTATGAGCTCAGGTCATCCCGGACAAGCCCCCAACCAGTGACTAGCATCCTTCAACCCGCTTACTCTGAGCTCAGGTCATCCCGGACAAGACCCCAATCAGTGAATGAACAGTGAAAGGAGAAGCAGCACAGTGATGGACTCATCTCTTTGTCACTCTGATTTTTTCTCCTTGTATCAGCATGCTTCTTGGTGGTACATGAACTGATTGGCTTCTTGTGCTGCTTCCCCCTCCCCCAGTCTGATCACCGCTGTACAGTGACCTAAAGAGACTCATACCCAGTCAAATTCAAGTACCTACACTGCTTGCATTTAAAAAAAAAATACATTGATGAAATATCAATGAATACAGAATTGCATAGTCTTATATAATAAAACTATTATAGAATATAATAATCTTTTTTTTTTTCATCCGAAAGTTCATCTTTAAGCTAATCTCTTTTAAGCTGCCAGTTGAGGCAGCAGATGTCCTTCAGAGGTATTGTACTCTTTCCATATAATAATATAAGATACAAATGAATAGCACATTACAATATAACATAACAAAACCAAATTTTACTGCAATATTCAGCTTCAATCCAGATATTTTTCCCACACTACTTTTTTTCTGCTGCTAGACCAACACCCTTCAACCCCCTTCCTTCTAGCCCAAGTCATCCCGGACAAGCCCCCAGCCAGTGACTGGACAGTGACAACCTCAATACAGACATTTTTCCCACAGTACTTTTTTCTGCTGCTAGACCAACATCCTTCAACCCCCTTCCTTCTAGCCCAAGTCATCCCTGACAAGCTCCCAGCCAATGACGTGACAGTAACAGCTTCAATCCAGAGATCTTTCCCACATTACTTTTTTTCTGCTGCTATATCAGCCTGATTCAACCCACTTCCTTCCAGCTCAGGTCATCCCGGACAAGCCCCCAACCAGTCCCCAACAAGCCCCCAACTGGAAAGTGAAAGGAGAAGCAGCCCAGTGATGGACTCACCTCTCTGTCACTGTGCTTTATACTTATATCAGCATGCTTCTTGGTGGCACATAAGCTTGTTGGCTTCTTGCATTGCTTCTTTCTCACCCGGTCTGATCTCTGCTGTGCAGTGACCGAAAGAGATTGGCACCAAGTCAAATTCAGGTGCATTAAAAAAAAAAAAAATTATTGATGCATCAATGAATACAGAACATTACTTGTGCCTTTTATCTCTTCCTGGAGTTCAGCTTTAATCCCATTCATTTTATATGTATGCCTGAAAAAATAAATGAAAAGTCTAAGCCGCAGTTAAAAGTTGAGGCAGCAGATGTCCTGCAGAACGAGCATACTCTTCCCGTATAATAACACAAAAGATAAACCGCACAGCAAATTGGTACTTTGCATCTCAGTGTTATGCCGCGTTCGCTATCGTGTCCTCGCGGAGAAGCATTAGGAGGACTCTTATCCTGCTCCAAATAATATCCCCAAACATATTACCGGCCATTTCTGCCATTTCTTTTTTAATGCAATGTATCACTCTACACAAGGGAAACTCAGAGGCGGAGGGCAATGGACTCTTCGTAATATCACTTTTTATCTTCCATCAAATTATCTTCCGGCTTCCGTCACAAAAAAAAAAAGAATTATGGGAGAACGTCAAAATTTTCCTGGATGTCACCGAGATTTGTATAATGTCCCCGGTGCGCGGTCCAGTGGTGCGTTTCCTCCAAATCTGATTCCATCAACCAAAACACTTTATTTTCTAATGTATTTTAAGGCTTGGAAGAACTCGCGACTTGAGTCGTTTCTGCGTTTGAAGGATCTTTGGAGCTGGGAGAGCTTGTTGGAGATTGTGTATGGAACGCCTGTTCTGTAAATTCAATTTCCAGAGTATCACATGATGTCGCTTTTGGGGTAAAAAAAAGTCAATGCTTATACAAGGCCAATGACTTCACGCTTGCAGTTTACCTCCGGTATAACCAAATGCTGTCTAAATATAAGGATCGTGTGTATTCTTACTTGCTGGCTATGAATACAAACATTTGTTGGGTGAATGTCATAAGCACTTACCTAGCCTTCTAGGACTTTGGCCATACTTTGCTGAATACATTGATTTCCTATGGTCATCAGCTCCATCTAGTGGCCATAATATACATATTCTCCTAAAATACTGATCCTCCTGTTAGTAAAAGTTTGGTGAGAGACGATTCGCGCTTTTCAGTCTTTGTGCTTTCCAGATCGTTGCTGCTGTTCAGTAGGTGCTTGTGGGTTCGTATCTTTCTTTTAGTGCGTGTAGTGAGTTTGTATCTGTTTTTTCAGTGTGTTCTTGTCCGCTCGTTTCTGATTTTCAGGTCATTCTTCATAGGCCTTGCTGTTCTTCAGTGCGTTCTGTCCCAATTTTAGTTTTCTATTATTTGATGTGTGCCCTGGGGTCCAAAGGCTGCACAAACTGCAGCAGGTTCTCCAGCGTTGCCTTCCTCTTTATTTTCTTATGAGCCAGAATAAATGGAATTTATTTTTACAGTTAATACTTGCCTATGTGTTTTCCTTCAAAAAGGACAGCTTGTTTGTGAGTAGGCAGGTACATTTAAAAAAAACAATGTCAAATTAACAAGGGACACCAACCAACCTCCTTGAGTGTAAAAAATACAAGATAATAATGTTGTTGTGGTAACTTGACACACAAAAATAACAAAAATATATATGGAGATCAGTAGAAATTATTTTTAAAATAATACACAAAAATGCAGTTCTTGATTAAAAAAATGTTTTAAAAAAAAGACAATTAAAAACAAACATTATTATGGAGATCTGGCTATCAAAAACAAAAGATTATTCATGAGATCCCGAGAAATAATAAAGAAACAAGTTTGTCAGAACTCTGTGTGAATATCAGCAGCAAAACAACTTCATTATTGTAGCATTATAAAGAAGAAAAGAATGCGCTGCATTAAACGATGCAATAATTTTCAGCGTGACGATTATGCTATCTCCATTACGAATGCTAGTTTTACCAGAACGAGCGCTCCCGTCTCATACTTGATTCTGAGCATGCACGTTTTTTTTCCCCTCGGAAAAGCATACACACGACCGGTTTTGTCGACGGGAAAAAGTCAGACGGGAAAAAAGAAAGCTGGTTCTCTTTTTTTCCCCCCGCAGTTTTCTCGTCGGGAAAACTGCGACATGCCGGTTTTCCCTGCCAAAAGCTCTCATGCCAGTTTTCCCGATGGGAAAACTGGTTGTGTGTACGGGTCAATACACTTGTTGAATTGCTATAAAATTTTTATAAATGCGCCCCATTGTGTCATATAATGACTTACTCCCTCTAGTCACACTAAACTCTCCCTTTAAGCTGCTGCTTCTAAGGCATTCTTTACATTATCCAGAAAACAGTAAATTCTCTGTGGTAATAAACCCGACCACGCTTTGTAGAAATTTTGAGTCGAGTAATCATGTGTTCAATAGCACAAGGGCTACATAATACATGTATTTGAATTATTAATAGAACTGGTAGATCTGTTCTGGTGTGGGGAAGGATGTCCTGTACTGGGGGGGTGACGGCTTCCTGTGTAATGGTTCCTGACATGCAAAGTATATGTGAGGCCACAGCTCAAATCAGGGCTGAAACATCGGCCAATTAGTGTGCAGCGAAAGTCCTTCTGCTCCAGGCGATCCTGACTATTTAAAAACCCCTGCTGAAGAATTAATCTGATTAGCCAAAGCCAGGCTTCTCTAGTCAGGTTAAAGGAGACTTTTCCTGGGTCTCTGAGAACGAATGCATAGATTGGGACTTCTTAGCGCGACACTCCACCGAATCTTCACAAACTCGGTATCTTCAACGACCTCTTTGTAGGGTATTAAGCTAAGGTGACCTGAGTTTTTAAAATGAAATCTGGGGACATATTTTTTTTTTTTACTAGTAATGGTGGAAATCAGCGACTCTCTGCCCGTTGCCGCTGCCTGCCTCACAGCCTGTCAAGTCTTTCTCTCGGGGCCCCGGCTACTACTGGGTGGGGAGCGGAGGAAGAACACTCGGCCAGGGAAGGCAAAGAGATAAACAGGTAGGCGGCTGGCCGGGACTTGAGCCAAGGCAGAAGAACATGAGAGAGGAGCTGAATGGGCATGCACCCGAAACTGAAGAAATATTCCCTCCGCTCCGACCAGCACATGATCATCAGAAAGGGGCACAGATCATGAAAAAAATACACACCCCCTAACCAAGTAGGAGCGGCTGGGGTGTGCAATTCCGATTTTTTTTTTTTATTCTGCTCTGACTGTCTTTGAAATGGCCCCAGTCCCTGTTCAAATCCAATTCGGGAACAAAACTGGGGACAGACTTGGTCCGGGGACAGTGTCCTCAATCCGGGGACTGTCCCTGGAAACCAGGGATGTCTGGTCACCCTATATTAAGCACATGATCAGCACCTGATAACTTCCAAAAATCCATAAAATGCCATACATTAACTTATATTGGTTAAAAAACTGAGGATTTAAAACAGCACAGTCCTGCACATGCACCTAGAACTGCTCCTTCTTCCAGCTTATAAAGTAAAAAGTCAGCACTACTGAGCACCACCCACCCTGAGGGGATGCTACTACACATTATTTCCAATCCTCCTTCACCCAATCCAAGACTGTACACCAAAGCCAATACATGTTTTGTTCTTTTGTATAGTTATCCTTTAAAGCAGACCCCCAGCTTCCAAACCACCCCTCCTTGAAACCCTCCCCCATTGTATTACTGAAAACTCCCACCCCCCCAAAAAAAAAACAGACATTGCAGTTATGTGGCATCACTTCTTTGGTGGCAGCAACATGAGATCCTTCCTTCTGGACTGAGCATGCTGAAAATACTGTGAGAATAGGCTGATTGATAGCACTGCTCTCCGGGGTGTCTCATTGACAGCCAAGGCTTACGAGAAGATGGTTGGATGGCGCTGGCCCGCTGGGTATCATTTAAACATCCTGGTCTTCTAATCCTCCTTCAACCTATCCAAGACTTTGGATATACACAAGGAAGCCAATATGTGCTTTGTACTTTTGTATAATTATCCTTTAAAGTGGACCTCCAGCATCCACACCACCTGTTCTTGAAGCCCTCCTCTTTTGTATTACCAACCTGTTGTATTGGTCATTCCATTTTTCCTGCAGTTTTTGGCCAAGTTGTGTGGCATCACCTCTTTGTCTTTGGTTGCAGCAGTAGAGGGAGATCCTTCCTTCTGTACTGAGCATTCTGAAAATACTAGAATAGGTTGAATGATGGCACCGCCCCTCAGGGGTGTGTCATTGACAGCCAAGGTTTACAGGAAGATAGTTGGATGGCGCTGGGTGTTGAAATGCTCCCTGCTGATACCACTGCTTGTGGAAGAGAATTCCACATCCTTACTTCTCTAACAGTAAAGGACCCTTTACGGTGATTAAGGTTAAACCTCTTCTCTTCCAATGTCAGTGAATGGCCACGTGTCTTTTTAAACTCTCTTTCACTGGAAAGTTTTTTCCCTATGCTAGGGTCACCAGTAAGATATTTGTGGATCGCTATTATATCCCCTCTCAAGCTTCTCCTCTCTTTTGCACCCAAATGCACCACCTTACAGTTTTCAACATTAAACCTCATTTGCCATGTAGTTGCCCACCCCATTACTTTATTTAGGTCTCCCTGTAAGGTTTCCACATCCAGAAGTTATTGCCCTGCTTAGCTTTGTATCATCCGCAAATACTGAGATTGAGCTATTTATCCCATCCTCTATATCATTAAAGTGGAAGTAAACCCTCCTATTGTTTTCAGCCAAGGAAGCTGCCATCTTGGCTTCTGTTTTATCCTCAACTGCCATGATGCTGCACATGTGATCAGTTATGACACCAGCCATTGGGTGGTTTGACAAGTTTAGTTGAGAGCACAACCATTATGACAGTTAGCCTTCCCGACATGCCGGGAATGTAACAGTTTTTTTAAACTGTTAAATCGATGGGTTTACTTCCGCTTTAATACATAAATTAAACAGAATTGGCCCCAGGACAGATCCCTTACCACACCGGACCATTCAGAGTACTTGCCATTTATCTCCACCCTTTGGACATGCCCCTGTAACCAGTTTTCAATCCAGGTACATACCCTATGGTCCATGCCAAAAGAACTCAGTTTGTAAAGTAAATATTTGTTGGGAACTGTATCAAATGCCTTCGCAAAATCCAGATACACCACATCTGCAGGCCTTCCTTTATCTATATGGCAGCTCACCTCCTCATAGAATGATAATAGATTGGTCTGGCATGAACGATCCTTCATGAATCCATGCTGATTACTGCTAATGATACTGTTTGCATCAGCAAAATCTTGGATATGGTCCCTTATCATCCCTTCAAATAGCTTACATACAATTGATGTTAGGCTGACTGGCCTGTAGTTTCTGCCCTTTTTTAAATATTGGTACCACCTTGGCTTTTCTCCAATCAGCTGGTACCATTCCAGTCAGTACACTGTCCATAAAAATTAGGAACAACTGAGTTCCCTAAAGGGTAAGTTCTCCTGTACAGAAAAATCTGTAAGGTGAACTTACACAGGACCCCCTCCTCACCCCCCCATCCCGCTGACCTGCAGCGCGCCGACCTCCCGTTATGAGCCCTTCTATAGCCGCCTCACCAGACCGGGGCTTAGAAATCCCCCCCAGCTTAATCTCCAAAACGTCCTCTTTCAGGAGGGACGTTTTGGAACATTAGAATTGGTCGGCGCTGTCACGTGGGCGGTGCTGACCAATCAGATCCTGCGTAGCCCATTCTGTCAGCAGGGAAGAAGTAGAGAGAATGCCGAGGGGATTTCCCAACCGATGAGGCGGCTATAGCCGGGCTCAGAACGGGATATCGCCGCGCTCCAGGTCAGCGGGACAGGGGGGGTGAGGAGGGGGTCCTGTGTAAGTTCACCTTTACAGATTTTTCTGTAAAGGTGAACTTACACTTTAAGGACCCTCGGGTGTAAGCCATCTGGTCCCGGTGACTTATTTATGTTTTTCAAGTTTTTCAAGTGTATTTCTGATGCTGTCTTCTGTTAGCCATAAGGGTGCATTCTGTGATGTGTTATTAACATTACAGTCTTGGTTACAATATCCCCCTTTTTCCTTTTGTGAAAACTGAGGAGAAGAATGCAGTCAAAACCTTTGCCTTCTCTTTGTCTTTTGTAACCAAATCCCCTTCATTGTCCTTTATGGGACCAATTGTCTCTGGCCTCAATTTCTTACTGTTAATGTATTGAAAAAATGTCTTCAGATTTTTCTTACTCTCCTCCGCTAATTAGCAACCCTGATTGCGCTCTTACATTTCTTATTGCATTCCTTGCATTGTTGGAATGCTGACAATGGCCCCTCAGCCTTATATATTTTTTAAAGGCCTTTTCTTTTGCTCATCCTGCAAGACATTTAGGAAATGGCGAGCCTTCAATGAGTGAGCGGTTCCTTCTGCCCAGTCTATATCTTGATAATTAAAATCCCCCATTATAATAACACTGCCCTTCATTGCCGCCATTCCTAGCTATGTTAGGAGGTCCCTCAGGTTATGCACACTATTACTTTCCCATTATTTTCCTCCCTTTGGAGCTCATCCACATGGATTCCACTTCCTTCCTTCCTCCAGCTTGAGCATAGCCAAGTGATTTAGAGGCTTTTTTTCTTTTTTAGTACATGAGCAGAATCATGCATTTTTGATACCCATATACTAATTCGGAGCAAGTTTTTCATCAAACATGCATTTTTCAGGTGCTCCCATTCAAGTCTATGGAGCCAAAATCACACAATTCTGCCCCAAGTAACCTCATCTAATTGTTTTGAGCTTCACGTGACAGGTGACACTGACAACCAAAACACAATGCTCAATTGTGAATGGGTCCATTGAGAAAAAATGAAATTCTTCATATTGATCGTTGCCACATTTTGGGAATCAAGTGGCAATCAAGTGGCAAAATGCTCATGTTTGAATGGAAGCCAACAATGTCACTGACCCCCTAATTGTTCCTACGAGTGTTACGACTTTCTGCCAACCCATCTAGCTGCCAGTTTGCGTACTTCACCCGTCTGTGCATGCAGGAATCATCTACTTGCGGATTGGCTTTCTCACTGCTGCTCACCCATTGGCTGGTTAGACCCCTGCACAGGGGAAGTGTCTTGCAGGGTGGGTGTGTATCGCTGGCATCATCCGCTGTATACAGTGTCTGTTACTGATGTGGGTGTCATCCCTGATAAAGCCAGGTGGCACCCTTGGTTGAGAAAGGATGTGTTAGATTATGGCGTATTAGTAACTTGGTGTTGCTCCCTGAAGGACTTTAGTGTTCATGTTCCCGTGAGCGGTGAAGATATAAGCGTACTAATCCCAATGCACACGTTTCTGTTGAAGTGGCTGTGCAAATGAGTGGGTGCTGCAGTGACCAACGGCTGGAACCGTTCAAAGTCAAAATGAAAAAATTTCACCAGCACACCAAAGATCTCCAAAAATGGGTCCAGAGCTTTAATAAAGATCACATAGTTACAACAGAGAGCAATGTTTCGGAGCCTCAAAGGACCACTTTGATGCCGCGTACACACGACCGAGTTTCTCGGCGGTGAAAACACCGCCGTGAAACCCAAGGGGAAAAACGAGGACCTGCTCGGTCCCCTTTTCCCAGTCTACACACGACCGTTTTTCACGATATGTTTTCTCTTGGTCGAGAAAACCGGCCGTGTGTAGGCTCCCTAGCAGTGTTTCCCTATGGGAAAACTGCCGAGGAAAAAAATGCCGCGATTTGCGACGAGAAAAATGATTGCATGTTCTAATTTTTCTCGTCGTGATTCTCGGCGGTTTTCTCGGCGGGAAAACTGCTGGAGAGCCTACACACGGCCGTTTTTCTCGTCCAAGTGAAAAAATGACAGTTTTCCAGATGAGAAAAATGGTCGTGTGTACGCGGCATTGGGCTCTTTTCAGCTAGGTGACCTAGGTCACATGCCTGATGAAGGGGTCCTTTAAGGCTCCGAAACGTTGCTTACTGCTGTAGCTATGTGATCTTTATTAAAGTGGTGTTCCGGGAAAAAAATAAAAACTAAAAGCCAGCAGCTACACATACTGCAGTTGCTGGCTTTTAATAAATGGACACTTACCTGTCCTGGTGTTTCCATCAGCTGTCGGGTGCTGCCGCCGCTATTGCGGGTAAGGGAACCCGGCAGTGTAGCCTTTCGGCTTCACACCAGGAACTCTACTGCGTATGCACGAGGCCCCGCTCCTCTCTCCTATTAGCCCGGCGGCCGGGGGAGGAGCCCCGCGGTGACGTCACGGCCGCGTCATGGCCGCGGCCGGACTCCCGTAAGTGGGAAAGGATACCTATCAAAGACAGGTATCCTGTCCCCCCCCCCTGAAAGGTGCCAATTGTGGCACCGGAGGGGGGGAGGAATCCGATGAGCGGAAGTTCCACTTTAGGGTGGAGCTCCGCTTTAAAGCTCTGGACCCATTTTGGAGATCCTTGGTGTGCTGGTGAAATTTTTTCATTTTGGCGGTGAAGATATAAAGCACATTTCTTTTTGTGCGTTTAATACTTTTCATTTTTGCCCAACCATTCTCTAATCTCATACGGTTGGGTCATTAACCGACCCCCCCCCCCCCCCCAATGAAATGAGAACACCTTTCTGTTTGTAGTATATAACCAACATCTCTCCCGCTTTGGCCAGCACCCGCTCAGCGCATTGGTCTGATCTGTGTTCCTTCTGGTAAAAAATGTTTCAGAGCTATGAGTAAGCATCTATCTTTGATGTGAAACGCGTCAGTTATCCACCCTTGCATGTCAGTTTTCTGTTTTTGTCTGTTTTTGGACTTTTGAATCTATGGATTAATTTTGGATTTAAATTTTGGAATTTTGAAAATAAATCGTTTATACAGAGTGTGGCAGTCCAGGGCTCTTTTCTTTCCCATGCATTAGTGCAGAGCCAGCACCTGTTCCAGTATCAGGGCGGGAGCATTCCTTGGAGCTTCACAGCTTGGAGCGGTACACACCTTTCAAAAAATGTTTCAGACCGGAAAAAAACGCGGGGAAAAGGTGATGTGTTTCCCGTATTCTCGCAGAAAAAGATTCTGTAGAGATGACAGAGCTTGAATACGGCTGGATGGACGCCAAGTCCTGCTCGGCAAAGGCTTTGAGAAAAGGAACTGTAATTTTCACTCCAGTCTGAGCGGGTAGATAATAGCGAGATTGGGAGCCGGCTCTGTTTGTTGGATATACCTGTTATCAGCTGGGAATAAAGTATTTTCTGTTACGGTCTGGAAAAAATAAAAAAATTAAAAAACATTCTACATACAAGGCACCTCTGTTGTGTGATCTCTGAGAACCTGTTCATGCCCAATCATGCTACATTGCAGTAATGCCGCGTACACACGACCGTTTTTCATGGCGAGAAAATTTTAATTTTTTAATTTGATCATTAAAAACGATCGTGTGTGGGCTCCAGAGCATTTTTTGCGACGTGAAAAATGGCCATTAAAAATTTAGAACCTGCTCTATTTTTTCTCGTCATGATTCCCGGCCGTGTGTAGGCTTTAATGACGGGAAAAAAAAAACGCGTATGCTCAGAAGCAAGTTATGAGACGGGAGCGCTCGTTCTGGTAAAACTAGCGTTCGTAATGGAGATAGCACATTCGTCACGCTGTAACGGACTGAAGAGCACAAGGCTGAAAAGCGCGAATCGTCTCTCACCAAACTTTACTAACACGAGGATCAGCAAAAGCAGCCCAAAGGGTGGCGCCATCCGAATGGAACTTCCCCTTTATAGTGCCGTCGTACGTGTTGTACGTCACCGCGCTTTGCTCAAGCATTTTTTTTTTTCACGATAGTGTGTAGGCAAGGCAGGCTTGAGAAGAATCACGTCGAGAAAAACGTCGTTTTTTTCAATGACATTAAAAACGGTTGTGTGTACGCGGCATAACGCATTCTAAATGGCAGCATGCCGCAACGTTGTTAGCAGACGTAAATGGCTGAAGACACCATTCATCTATACAAGACCCTTATCACCCAGCCGGGTACAAATGTTAATGGGGACCCCAAAATACATTTTGCAGGGGTTCCTTCAGAGTTCGTACTCGGCCCTTTTAGGTGGGACCGGCTTCCGATCATGTCACCACTGTGACACTGGTGACATGATTGCAGATACTTCCCACCTCCTGGGTCTTCTGAACCGTTTAAAGCCCTGGTGCCCAACCTGTGGCGCAGGGGCCACATTAAGCCCTTTGGCACTTTTTGTGTGGCCCTCGGGGGGGGGCCCTGAAGACAGTGATTTGTGTTTCCCTGTTAAGCCGTGTACACACAATCGGTTTTACCAATGAAAACAGTCCGATGGACTTTTCTCACCGGACAAACCGATCGTGTATGGGCCCCATCGGTCTTTTTTCCGTCGGTGAGAAAAAATAGAACATGTTTTAAATTTATCCGATGGGAAAAAAAAAAACGATAGCAAATTTCCGATCGTCTGTGTGGAACTCCATCGGACAAAAAACCCACGCATGCTCAGAATCAAGTCGACGCATCCTCAGAAGCATTGAACTTAATTTTTCTCGGCTTGTCGGAGTGTTTTACGTCACCGCGTTTGGGACGGTCGGATTTTTGACTGATGGTGTGTAGACAAGACTGACGGAAGTCAGCTTCAGTGGATTTCTGATGGAAAAATCCATCGGATTAGAATTCATAGGAAATCCGATCATGTGTACAGGGCTTTATAGTTAAGCCTCGTACACACGATCTGATTTTTCTGTGGACAAAACGTAGGACTTTTGTGTGAAGGGCGTTGGCCGTGAACTTGTATTGAATACGGCAAAGAATTGTCGGCCAACAAACACGAAACAACGAGGTTTTTCAGCTCTTTAGCGCCACCCTTTGGGCAACTTGTGCTAATGTTGTGTTATGGTGAGCATTGCTTCTGAGCATGCGTGTTTGTACTTTGGCGTTTAGTCCAACGGACTTGCGTACACACGATCGTAAAATGACACATGTGTTGTCGGAAAATTTTAAAGCATGCTATCCCACATTTGTTGGCGGAAAATCCGACAACAATTGTCCGATGGAGCGTACAAACGGTCGGATTTTCCGACAACAGCCTGCCATCACACAATTCCCGTCAGAAAATCTGTTTGTGTGTACGAGGCTATATCATTTCTAGAACCCTCATGTAATATGTCTCCAGTCTATGCTTGCCTCCTGAAGCATGTCCACAGTCTCTGACAACTCCTATAGTATGTTTACAGTCTCTGACAACTCCTATAGTATGTCCACAGTCTCTGACAACTCCTATAGTATGTCCACAGTCTCTGACAACTCCTATAGTATGTCCACAGTCTCTGACAACTCCTATAGTATGTCCACAGTCTCTGACAACTCCTATAGTATGTTCACAGTCTCTGACAACTCCTATAGTATGTTCACAGTCACTGACAACTCCTATAGTATGTTCACAGTCACTGACAACTCCTATAGTATGTTCACAGTCTCTGACCACTTCTACAGGTCCTTCTCAAAAAATTAGCATATTGTGATAAAGTTCATTATTTTCTGTAATGTACTGATAAACATTAGACTTTCATATATTTTAGATTCATTACACACAACTGAAGTAGTTCAAGCCTTTTCTTGTTTTAATATTGATGATTTTGGCATACAGCTCATGAAAACCCAAAATTCCTATCTCAAAAAATTAGCATATCATGAAAAGGTTCTCTAAACGAGCTATTAACCTAATCATCTGAATCAACTAATTAACTCTAAACACCTGCAAAAGATTCCTGAGGCTTTTAAAAACTCCCAGCCTGGTTCATTACTCAAAACCGCAATCATGGGTAAGACTGCCGACCTGACTGCTGTCCAGAAGGCCATCATTGACACCCTCAAGCAAGAGGGTAAGACACAGAAAGAAATTTCTGAACGAATAGGCTGTTCCCAGAGTGCTGTATCAAGGCACCTCAGTGGGAAGTCTGTGGGAAGGAAAAAGTGTGGCAGAAAACGCTGCACAACGAGAAGAGGTGACCGGACCCTGAAGAAGATTGTGGAGAAGGACCGATTCCAGACCTTGGAGGACCTGCAGAAGCAGTGGACTAAGTCTGGAGTAGAAACATCCAGAGCCACCGTGAACAGGCGTGTGCAGGAAATGGGATACAGGTGCCGCATTCCCCAGGTCAAGCCACTTTTGAACCAGAAACAGCGGCAGAAGCGCCTGACCTGGGCTACAGAGAAGCAGCACTGGACTGTTGCTCAGTGGTCCAAAGTACATTCGGAAATCAAGGTGCCAGAGTCTGGAGGAAGACTGGGGAGAGGGAAATGCCAAAATGCCTGAAGTCCAGTGTCAAGTACCCACAGTCAGTGATGGTCTGGGGTGCCATGTCAGCTGCTGGTGTTGGTCCACTGTGTTTTATCAAGGGCAGGGTCAATGCAGCTAGCTATCAGGAGATTTTGGAGCACTTCATGCTTCCATCTGCTGAAAAGCTTTATGGAGATGAAGATTTCATTTTTCAGCACGACCTGGCACCTGCTCACAGTGCCAAAACCACTGGTAAATGGTTTACTGACCATGGTATTACTGTGCTCAATTGGCCTGCCAACTCTCCTGACCTGAACCCCATAGAGAATCTGTGGGATATTGGGAAGAGAAAGTTGAGAGACGCAAGACCCAACACTCTGGATGAGCTTAAGGCCGCTATCGAAGCATCCTGGGCCTCCATAACACCTCAGCAGTGCCACAGGCTGGTTGCCTCCATGCCACGCCGCATTGAAGCAGTCATTTCTGCAAAAGGATTCCCGACCAAGTATTGAGTGCATAACTGAACATAATTATTTGAAGGTTGACTTTTTTTGTATTAAAAACACTTTTCTTTTATTGGTCGGATAAAATATGCTAATTTTTTGAGATAGGATTTTTGGGTTTTCATGAGCTGTATGCCAAAATCATCAATATTAAAACAAGAAAAGGCTTGAACTACTTCAGTTGTGTGTAATGAATCTAAAATATATGAAAGTCTAATGTTTATCAGTACATTACAGAAAATAATGAACTTTATCACAATATGCTAATTTTTTGAGAAGGACCTGTATAGTATGTCCACAGTCTCTGACCACTCCTATAGTATGTCCACAGTCACTGACAGCTCCTATAGTATGTTCACAGTCACTGACAACTCCTATAGTATGTTCACAGTCTCTGACCACTCCTATAGTATGTCCACAGTCTCTGACAACTCCTATAGTATGTTCACAGTCTCTGACAACTCCTATAGTATGTTCACAGTCACTGACAACTCCTATAGTATGTTCACAGTCACTGACAACTCCTATAGTATGTTCACAGACTCTGACCACTTCTATAGTATGTCCACAGTCTCTGACCACTCCTATAGTATGTCCACAGTCTCTGACAACTCCTATAGTATGTCCACAGTCTCTGACCACTCCTATAGTATGTTCACAGTCACTGACAGCTCCTATAGTATGTTCACAGTCACTGACAACTCCTATAGTATGTTCACAGTCTCTGACCACTCCTATAGTATGTCCACAGTCTCTGACAACTCCTATAGTATGTCCACAGTCTCTGACAACTCCTATAGTATGTCCACAGTCTCTGACCACTCCTATAGTATGTTCACAGTCTCTGACAACTCCTATAGTATGTTCACAGTCTCTGACCACTCCTATAGTATGTCTACAGTCTCTGACAACTCCTATAGTATGTCCACAGTCTCTGACAACTCCTATAGTATGTCCACAGTCTCTGACCACTCCTATAGTATGTCTACAGTCTCTGACCACTCCTATAGTATGTCCACAGTCTCTGACCACTCCTATAGTATGTCTACAGTCTCTGACAACTCCTATAGTATGTCCACAGTCTCTGACCACTCCTATAGTATGTCTACAGTCTCTGACAACTCCTATAGTATGTCCACAGTCTCTGACAACTCCTATAGTATGTCCACAGTCTCTGACCACTCCTATAGTATGTTCACAGTCTCTGACCACTCCTATAGTATGTCCACAGTCTCTGACCACTCCTATAGTATGTCCACAGTCTCTGACCACTCCTATAGTATGTCCACAGTCTCTGACAACTCCTATAGTATGTTCACAGTCTCTGACAACTCCTATAGTATGTTCACAGTCACTGACAACTCCTATAGTATGTTCACAGTCTCTGACAACTCCTATAGTATGTTCAGAGTCTCTGACAACTCCTATAGTATGTTCACAGTCACTGACAACTCCTATAGTATGTCCACAGTCTCTGACCACTCCTATAGTATGTCTACAGTCTCTGACAACTCCTATAGTATGTCCACAGTCTCTGACCACTCCTATAGTATGTTCACAGTCACTGACAACTCCTATAGTATGTTCACAGTCACTGACAACTCCTATAGTATGTTCACAGTCTCTGACCACTCCTATAGTATGTCCACAGTCTCTGACAACTCCTATAGTATGTCCACAGTCTCTGACCACTCCTATAGTATGTTCACAGTCTCTGACCACTTCTATAGTATGTCCACAGTCTCTGACAACTCCTATAGTATGTCCACAGTCTCTGACCACTTCTATAGTATGTCCACAGTCTCTGACCACTCCTATAGTATGTCCACAGTCACTGACAGCTCCTATAGTATGTTCACAGTCACTGACAACTCCTATATTATGTTCACAGTCTCTGACCACTCCTATAGTATGTCCACAGTCTCTGACAACTCCTATAGTATGTTCACAGTCTCTGACAACTCCTATAGTATGTTCACAGTCACTGACAACTCCTATAGTATGTTCACAGTCACTGACAACTCCTATAGTATGTTCACAGTCTCTGACCACTTCTATAGTATGTCCACAGTCTCTGACCACTCCTATAGTATGTCCACAGTCTCTGACAACTCCTATAGTATGTCCACAGTCTCTGACCACTCCTATAGTATGTTCACAGTCACTGACAGCTCCTATAGTATGTTCACAGTCACTGACAACTCCTATAGTATGTTCACAGTCTCTGACCACTCCTATAGTATGTCCACAGTCTCTGACAACTCCTATAGTATGTCCACAGTCTCTGACAACTCCTATAGTATGTCCACAGTCTCTGACAACTCCTATAGTATGTCCACAGTCTCTGACCACTCCTATAGTATGTTCACAGTCTCTGACAACTCCTATAGTATGTTCACAGTCTCTGACCACTCCTATAGTATGTCTACAGTCTCTGACAACTCCTATAGTATGTCCACAGTCTCTGACAACTCCTATAGTATGTCCACAGTCTCTGACCACTCCTATAGTATGTCTACATTCTCTGACAACTCCTATAGTATGTCCACAGTCTCTGACCACTCCTATAGTATGTCTACAGTCTCTGACAACTCCTATAGTATGTCCACAGTCTCTGACCACTCCTATAGTATGTCTACAGTCTCTGACAACTCCTATAGTATGTCCACAGTCTCTGACAACTCCTATAGTATGTCCACAGTCTCTGACCACTCCTATAGTATGTTCACAGTCTCTGACCACTCCTATAGTATGTCCACAGTCTCTGACCACTCCTATAGTATGTCCACAGTCTCTGACCACTCCTATAGTATGTCCACAGTCTCTGACAACTCCTATAGTATGTTCACAGTCTCTGACAACTCCTATAGTATGTTCACAGTCACTGACAACTCCTATAGTATGTTCACAGTCTCTGACAACTCCTATAGTATGTTCAGAGTCTCTGACAACTCCTATAGTATGTTCACAGTCACTGACAACTCCTATAGTATGTCCACAGTCTCTGACCACTCCTATAGTATGTCTACAGTCTCTGACAACTCCTATAGTATGTCCACAGTCTCTGACCACTCCTATAGTATGTTCACAGTCACTGACAACTCCTATAGTATGTTCACAGTCACTGACAACTCCTATAGTATGTTCACAGTCTCTGACCACTCCTATAGTATGTCCACAGTCTCTGACAACTCCTATAGTATGTCCACAGTCTCTGACCACTCCTATAGTATGTTCACAGTCTCTGACCACTTCTATAGTATGTCCACAGTCTCTGACAACTCCTATAGTATGTCCACAGTCTCTGACAACTCCTATAATATGTTCACAGTGTCTGACAACTCCTTTAGTATGTTCACAGTGTCTGACCACTCCTATAGTATGTTCACAGTCTCTGACAACTCCTATAATATGTCCAAAGTCTCTGACCACTCCTATAGTATGTCCACAGTCTCTGACAACTCCTATAGTATGTCTACAGTCTCTGACAACTCCTATAATATGTTCACAGTGTCTGACCACTCCTTTAGTATGTTCACAGTGTCTGACCACTCCTATAGTATGTTCACAGTGTCTGACCACTCCTATAGTATGTCTACAGTCTCTGACCACTCCTATAGTATGTCTACAGTCTCTGACAACTCCTATAGTATGTCCACAGTCTCTGACAACTCCTATAGTATGTCCACAGTCTCTGACCACTCCTATAGTATGTCTACAGTCTCTGACAACTCCTATAGTATGTCCACAGTCTCTGACAACTCCTATAGTATGTCCACAGTCTCTGACAACTCCTATAGTATGTCCACAGTCTCTGACAACTCCTATAGTATGTCCACAGTCTCTGACCACTCCTATAGTATGTTCACAGTCTCTGACAACTCCTATAGTATGTTCACAGTCTCTGACCACTCCTATAGTATGTCTACAGTCTCTGACA
Organism: Rana muscosa; assembly: GCA_029206835.1. Lineage (NCBI taxonomy): Eukaryota > Metazoa > Chordata > Amphibia > Anura > Ranidae > Rana > Rana muscosa. The sequence continues at coordinate 31,437,579 of CM055117.1, read as the reverse complement.
ACTCCTATAGTATGTCCACAGTCTCTGACAACTCCTATAGTATGTCCACAGTCTCTGACCACTCCTATAGTATGTCTACAGTCTCTGACAACTCCTATAGTATGTCCACAGTCTCTGACCACTCCTATAGTATGTCTACAGTCTCTGACAACTCCTATAGTATGTCCACAGTCTCTGACCACTCCTATAGTATGTCTACAGTCTCTGACAACTCCTATAGTATGTCCACAGTCTCTGACAACTCCTATAGTATGTCCACAGTCTCTGACCACTCCTATAGTATGTTCACAGTCTCTGACCACTCCTATAGTATGTCCACAGTCTCTGACCACTCCTATAGTATGTCCACAGTCTCTGACCACTCCTATAGTATGTCCACAGTCTCTGACAACTCCTATAGTATGTTCACAGTCTCTGACAACTCCTATAGTATGTTCACAGTCACTGACAACTCCTATAGTATGTTCACAGTCTCTGACAACTCCTATAGTATGTTCAGAGTCTCTGACAACTCCTATAGTATGTTCACAGTCACTGACAACTCCTATAGTATGTCCACAGTCTCTGACCACTCCTATAGTATGTCTACAGTCTCTGACAACTCCTATAGTATGTCCACAGTCTCTGACCACTCCTATAGTATGTTCACAGTCACTGACAACTCCTATAGTATGTTCACAGTCACTGACAACTCCTATAGTATGTTCACAGTCTCTGACCACTCCTATAGTATGTCCACAGTCTCTGACAACTCCTATAGTATGTCCACAGTCTCTGACCACTCCTATAGTATGTTCACAGTCTCTGACCACTTCTATAGTATGTCCACAGTCTCTGACAACTCCTATAGTATGTCCACAGTCTCTGACAACTCCTATAATATGTTCACAGTGTCTGACAACTCCTTTAGTATGTTCACAGTGTCTGACCACTCCTATAGTATGTTCACAGTCTCTGACAACTCCTATAATATGTCCAAAGTCTCTGACCACTCCTATAGTATGTCCACAGTCTCTGACAACTCCTATAGTATGTCCACAGTCTCTGACAACTCCTATAATATGTTCACAGTGTCTGACCACTCCTTTAGTATGTTCACAGTGTCTGACCACTCCTATAGTATGTTCACAGTGTCTGACCACTCCTATAGTATGTCTACAGTCTCTGACCACTCCTATAGTATGTCTACAGTCTCTGACAACTCCTATAGTATGTCCACAGTCTCTGACAACTCCTATAGTATGTCCACAGTCTCTGACCACTCCTATAGTATGTTCACAGTCACTGACAACTCCTATAGTATGTGCACAGTCACTGACCACTCCTATAGTATGTTCACAGTCTCTGACCACTCCTATAGTATGTCCACAGTCTCTGACAACTCCTATAGTATGTCCACAGTCTCTGACCACTCCTATAGTATGTTCACAGTCTCTGACCACTTATATAGTATGTCCACAGTCTCTGACAACTCCTATAGTATGTCCACAGTCTCTGACAACTCCTATAGTATGTCCACAGTCTCTGACCACTCCTATAGTATGTTCACAGTCTCTGACCACTCCTATAGTATGTCCACAGTCTCTGACCACTCCTATAGTATGTTCACAGTCTCTGACCACTCCTATAGTATGTCCACAGTCTCTGACCACTCCTATAGTATGTCCACAGTCTCTGACAACTCCTATAGTATGTTCACAGTCTCTGACAACTCCTATAGTATGTTCACAGTCACTGACAACTCCTATAGTATGTTCACAGTCTCTGACAACTCCTATAGTATGTTCACAGTCTCTGACAACTCCTATAGTATGTTCACAGTCACTGACAACTCCTATAGTATGTTCACAGTCTCTGACAACTCCTATAGTATGTTCACAGTCTCTGACAACTCCTATAATATGTTCACAGTGTCTGACAACTCCTTTAGTATGTTCACAGTGTCTGACCACTCCTATAGTATGTTCACAGTCTCTGACAACTCCTATAATATGTCCAAAGTCTCTGACCACTCCTATAGTATGTCCACAGTCTCTGACAACTCCTATAGTATGTCCACAGTCTCTGACAACTCCTATAATATGTTCACAGTGTCTGACCACTCCTTTAGTATGTTCACAGTCTCTGACCACTCCTATAGTATGTCTACAGTCTCTGACAACTCCTATAGTATGTCCACAGTCTCTGACCACTCCTATAGTATGTCCACAGTCTCTGACCACTCCTATAGTATGTTCACAGTCACTGACAACTCCTATAGTATGTCCACAGTCTCTGACCACTCCTATAGTATGTCCACAGTCTCTGACCACTCCTATAGTATGTCCACAGTCTCTGACTGTCTCTTGTATCATGTCCAGGTTTTTTTTATTTTTTTTAGCTGGAACAGTTCTAGCACCTCCAACACTGAATTCATAGGTGTGCGCAGCCTATTGCATTAGGGTGTGCACCCCAAAGATCAAACACATATGCGTGCGCGTGTGCAAGTGTATATATATATATATATATATATATATATATATATATACTGACGGTGAGGGCAGAGGACGGTGTCAGTGTTTTTTCATTTATATTATTTATTTATTTTATTTATTTTTTCTGAATTTTTTAAAATTTTAAAATTTTTAACTTTTTAAAAAAAATTTTTAGGAGCTCCATTAGGGGGCGTTGGTGAAATATTAGGGGTCTAAATAGGGGGATTATGCTCCACAGGGGCTGATTAGGGTGTGCCCAGGCACACCTGGCACACCCTGTGCGCACGCCTATTACTGAATTCATGATGATGCAATGGCAAGGGGTGTTGGGGTGTGCTTGAGGGTCTATTGATGCGGACTACTGGGGGATCTAGGGATGTATTGTCGCTGGGGAGATCTATTGTTGCGGGAGGGGGGATATTGTTGCTGGGGAGTTCTATTGTTGGTGGTGGAAGATCCATTGTTGCTTGGGGGGGGGTTCAGTTGTTGCTGGGAGAAATCTACTGTTAAGGAAGGGGTCTATTGTTCCTTGGGGGTCTATTGCTGTTAGTGGGAGATCTGCTGTTGCTAATGCAGTCAATTGATACTGACTCTATTGATACTGGCTGCTGGGAGATCTATTGTTGCTGGTGGGGGGGTCTACTTTTCCTTAGGGGTCAATTGTTGCTGGGAGGGATCTACTGTTGAGGAAGAGATCTTTTGTTGCTGGCTACTGGAGAGTCGATTAATGCTGGTGAGGGTCTATTGTTGCTGGGGTACATCTATTGTTGCTGTGGTCAGTTGTTGCTGGGAGAAATCTACTGTTAGGAAGGGGTCTATTGTTACTGGGGGGGTCCATTTTTTGCTGGCTGAAGAGGATCTATTTTATTGCTTTTCTAGTTATTATTAGAAAAATCCCTTACAAATTACCTAGCACTTAGCCTACTTGGTTCTGTGATTCCCTAAAAAGGCTGGTACTAGGAAGTGGGTATGAGGGACCAAGAGATGGTGTTGGGAGGTGGGTAGGAGGAACCAATAGATAGTGTTGGGAGGTGGGTAGGAGGAACCAAGAGATGGTGTTGGGAGGTGGGTAGGAGGAACCAAGAGATGGTGTTGGGAGGTGGGTAGGAGAAACCAAGAGATGGTGTTGGGAGGTGGGTAGGAGGAACCAAGAAATGGTGTTGGGAGGTGGGTAGGAGGAACCAAGAGATGGTGTTGGGAGGTGGGTAGGAGGAACCAAGAGATGGTGTTGGGAGGTGAGTAGGAGGAACCAAGTGATGGTGTTGGGAGGTGGGTAGGAGGGACCAAGAGATGGTGTTGGGAGGTGGGTAGAAGGGACCAAGAGGTGGTGTTGGGAGGTGGGTAGGAGGAACCAAGAAATGGTGTTTATGAGGTGGGTAGGAGGGACCAAGAGATGGTGTTGGGAGGTGGGTAGGAGGAACCAAGAGATGGTGTTGGGAGGTGGGTAGGAGGAACCAAGAGATGGTGTTGGGAGGTGGGTAGGAGGAACCAAGAGATGGTGTTGGGAGGTGGGTAGGAGGAACCAAGAGATGGTGTTGGGAGGTGGGTAGGAGGAACCAATAGATGGTGTTGGGAGGTGAGTAGGAGGAACCAAGTGATGGTGTTGGGAGGTGGGTAGGAGGGACCAAGAGATGGTGTTGGGAGGTGGGTAGAAGGGACCAAGAGATAGTGTTGGGAGGTGGGTAGGAGGAACCAAGAAATGGTGTTTATGAGGTGGGTAGGAGGGACCAAGAGATGGTGTTGGGAGGTGGGTGGGAGGAACCAAGAGATGGTGTTGGGAGGTGGGTAGGAGGAACCAAGAGATGGTGTTGGGAGGTGGGTAGGAGGAACCAAGAGATGGTGTTGGGAGGTGGGTAGGAGGAACCAAGAGATGGTGTTGGGAGGTGGGTAGGAGGAACCAATAGATGGTGTTGGGAGGTGGGTAGGAGGGACCAAGAGATGGTGTTGGGAGGTGGGTAGGAGAGACCAAGAGATGGTGTTGGGGGGTGGGTAGAAGGGACCAAGAGATGGTGTTGGGAGGTGGGTAGGAGGAACCAAGAGATGGTGTTTATGAGATAGGTAGGAGGGACCAAGAGATGGTGTTTATGAGATGGGTAGGAGGGACCAAGAGATGGTGTTGGGAAGTGAGTAGGAGGAACCAAGAGATGGTGTTGGGAGGTGGGTAGGAGGAAACAAGAGATGGTGTTGGGAGGTGGGTAGGAGGAACCAAGAGATGGTGTTGGGAGGTGGGTAGGAGGAACCAAGAGATGGTGTTGGGAGGTGGGTAGGAGGAACCAAGAGATGGTGTTTATGAGGTGGGTAGGAGAAACCAAGAGATGGTGTTGGGAGGTGGGTAGGAGGAACCAATAGATGGTGTTGGGAGGTGGGTAGGAGGAACCAAGAGATGGTGTTGGGAGGTGGGTAGGAGGAACCAAGAGATGGTGTTGGGAGGTGGGTAGGAGGAACCAAGAGATGGTGTTGGGAGGTGGGTAGGAGGAACCAAGAGATTGTGTTGGGAGGTGGGTAGGAGGAACCAAGAGATGGTGTTTATGAGGTGGGTAGGAGGAACCAAGAGATGGTGTTGGGAGGTGGGTAGGAGGAACCAATAGATGGTGTTGGTAGGTGGGTAGGAGGAACCAAGAGATGGTGTTTATGAGGTAGGTAGGAGGAAACAAGAGATGGTGTTGGGAGGTGGGTAGGAGGAACCAATAGATGGTGTTGGGAGGTGGGTAGGAGGAACCAAGAGATGGTGTTGGGAGGTGGGTAGGAGGAACCAAGAGATGGTGTTGGGAGGTGGGTAGGAGGAACCAAGAGATGGTGTTGGGAGGTGGGTAGGAGGAACCAAGAGATGGTGTTGGGAGGTGGGTAGGAGGAACCAAGAGATGGTGTTGGGAGGTGGGTAGGAGGAACCAAGAGATGGTGTTGGGAGGTGGGTAGGAGGAACCAAGAGATGGTGTTGGGAGGTGGGTAGGAGGAACCAAGAGATGGTGTTGGGAGTAGGGATGAGCTCGGTGTTCGAGTCGAACATACGTTCGACTCGAACATCGGCTGTTCGATCGTTCGACGAAGATCGAACGATTTGGGCCGTTCGCGCCTAATTCGAGTGACGCGAACGGCCCACAATGCACTACGCCATCGCAGTGTCATCCAGGCGCTGTGATTGGCCAAGCATGCACTGTGACCCCGCATGCTTGGCCAATCACAGCGCCGGCAGCGAGGAGAGCAATGATTGGCCACAGGCAGGATGCCTGTGGCCAATTATTGCTGAGGGTGTTTAGTACACGCCCCACACTATAAAAGGCCGCCAGCACGGCGGCCTAGTGTAGTGTGTTCCGGAGCAGGGAAAGAGAAGCATAGGCAGGGACAGTGACATTTTTTTTTTCTTGCTTAATCTGGATTCCTTTAGTTTAGGGAAAGAGAAGGATAGGTAGGGAGAGTGTCAGTGTGTTTTACTGTGCGAATCCTTGTTTCTAGGGACAGGGAAGGACAGTGAGGGAAATTCTCCTTGTGCTATAGTGTGCTAAAGCATTGATCATCAACCATCTTTAAAAAATCATTTTTTCTAGGGACAGAAAACTATAGGTAGGGAGAGTGTCAGTGTGTTTTACTGTGATAATCCTTGTTTCTAGGGACAGGGAAGGACAGTGAGGGAAATTCTCCTTGTGCTATAGTGTGCTAAAGCATTGATCATCAACCATCTTTAAAAAAACATTTTTTCTAGGGACAGAAAACTATAGGTAGGAAGAGTGTCAGTTTCTTTCACTGTGATAATCCTTGTTTCTAGGGACAGGGAAGGACAGTGAGGGAAATTCTACTTGTGCTATAGTGTGCTAAAGCATTGATCATCAATCAGCTTTAAAAAAACATTTTTTCTAGGGACAGAAAACTATAGGTAGGAAGAGTGTCAGTTTCTTTCACTGTGATAATCCTTGTTTCTAGGGACAGGGAAGGACAGTGAGGGAAATTCTCCTTGTGCTATAGTGTGCTAAAGCATTGATCATCAACCGTCTTTAAAAAAACATTTTTTCTAGGGACAGAAAACTATAGGTAGGAAGAGTGTCAGTTTCTTTCACTGTGATAATCCTTGTTTCTAGGGACAGGGAAGGACAGTGAGGGAAATTCTCCTTGTGCTATAGTGTGCTAAAGCATTGATCATCAACCGTCTTTAAAAAAACATTTTTTCTAGGGACAGAAAACTATAGGTAGGGAGAGTGTCAGTTTCTTTCCCTGTGATAATCCTTGTTTCTAGGGACAGGGAAGGACAGTGAGGGAAATTCTCCTTGTGCTATAGTGTGCTAAAGCATTGATCATCAACCGTCTTTAAAAAAACATTTTTTCTAGGGACAGAAAACTATAGGTAGGAAGAGTGTCAGTTTCTTTCACTGTGATAATCCTTGTTTCTAGGGACAGGGAAGGACAGTGAGGGAAATTCTCCTTGTGCTATAGTGTGCTAAAGCATTGATCATCAACCATCTTTAAAAAAACATTTTTTCTAGGGACAGAAAACTATAGGTAGGAAGAGTGTCAGTTTCTTTCACTGTGATAATCCTTGTTTCTAGGGACAGGGAAGGACAGTGAGGGAAATTCTACTTGTGCTATAGTGTGCTAAAGCATTGATCATCAATCAGCTTTAAAAAAAAATTTTTCTAGGGACAGAAAACTATAGGTAGGAAGAGTGTCAGTTTCTTTCACTGTGATACTCCTTGTTTCTAGGGACAGGGAAGGACAGTGAGGGAAATTCTCCTTGTGCTATAGTGTGCTAAAGCATTGATCATCAACCATCTTTGAAATCCTTGTTTTTTGGACAGTCAGGGAAATTGTCATTGTGCTATTCTGTGCAAAAGCAATCATCCTCAACCATATTTAGAAATCCTTAAGTAAAGGGACAGAGAAGGACACCTGAAGGTAGCCCTTATTGCTTTTTTCCCATCTCCCTGCAGGCCATCTATTAGAATGTCTGGAAGGCAAACAAGGAGAGGCAGACAGTCAGGAGGCAATAAAAGAGGGCAAGCAGGCTCTGTGTCTGGGGGCAACAGTGCTGGTCGTGGACGCGGTGCATTGTCATCAGCACATGGGACACGCTTGTCCTTCTTTTCGGCAGCTGGACATGTTGAGCCACATCATGCCGAAGACTTGGTAGAGTGGATGACCAAGCCCTCCTCCTCCTCCTCATCCTCTCTCACCCAGGCACAGGGTACTGGCAAAGCAGCTGCCAAAGCGTCCTCTTCCCTGGTATCAATGTCAGACTCATCATCAGTCACTCCTTCCCTAGACCCACCATGTCCTCCTCCTGAGGAGTCCCCCGAACTGTTTGAGTACAGTGTTGGGTACATGCTCCAGGAGGATGCCCAGCGTTTCGAAGGGTCTGATGATGAAACCCAGCTACAGGAAGGCAGTAGCGTGAGAGCAGACAGAGGGGATGCTCAAGAAGGACACCAATCTGGCAGTCATGTTCCAGCAGCTGCAGCATACTGCCAGATTGGCTCCAGTGATGAGGAGGGAGGGGATGATGAGGTCACTGACTCCATGTGGGTGCCTAATAGGAGAGAGGAGGAGGATGAGGAGGAGGCACATCTCCAACGAGGCAGGATGCCCTTTGGTGGCCAGCGTAAGGGCAGTACACCGACGGAATCACACCGCAGAGCTCCGCCTGTGCAGGGCGCTGCCTCTGCCCGTCATTCAAAAAGTTCTTTGGTGTGGGCCTTTTTTGAGGCTAGTGCATCAGATCGCACAGCTGCTGTTTGCAACATATGTCTCAAGCGTATATCGCGTGGCCAAAACATCAGCCGCTTGGGTACCACATGCCTGACCAGACATATGTTGACCTGCCATGCAGCTCGTTGGCAAGCCTCCCTCAAAGACCCACACCAAAGAACAAAGCGGACCTCTCCTTGCACCACATCAGCTGGGATCTCCAACCCCACTATAACTTCAGTCCTGTCTGAAACATGCACTGAGAGGAATGAAGGTGTAGAATTAGGTGTGTCACAGCCAAGTAGTTGCGGCCACTCTGCTAGCAGTACACCGACGTCCGATTCTAGCAGGCAAATTTCCCTGCCCCAGCTGCTGGACCGTCGAAAGAAGTTCACTCCCAGCCATCCACATGCCCAGCGGTTGAATGTTAGCTTGGCTAAATTGCTAGCGCTTCAACTGCTGCCTTTTCAGTTGGTAGACTCGGCCCCCTTCCGTGAGTTTGTGCAATGTGCGGTTCCTCAGTGGCAGGTTCCCAAACGCCACTTTTTCTCACGGAAGGCTATTCCGGCTCTCTACCGGCATGTGGAAGGCAATGTCTTGGCCTCGCTGGACAGGGCGGTCAGCGGTAAGGTGCATATTACCGCTGACTCATGGTCCAGCAGGCATGGACAGGGACGTTACCTTTCTTTCACGGCCCATTGGGTCACTCTTTTGGCAGCTGGGAAGGATGCAGGACAAGGTGCAGTAGTGTTGGAGGTTGTTCCACCGCCACGCCTCCAAAATGCTACTACTGGTTGTGACACACCTCTCTCCTCCACCCCCTCCTCTTCTTCTTCCTCCATGGCCTCTTCCTGTGGTTTGTCCTCTGAACCAGCGGTGCTCCGTAGCCGTTCAAGGGGCTACGCAAGTACGCAGGCAAAAAGATGCCATGCCGTGCTTGCGCTGGTGTGTTTGGGGGACAGAAGCCACACTGGGGCAGAGGTCCTGTCTGCTCTGCAGGGCCAGGCCGAGAGGTGGTTGACGCCACGCCAGCTTAAGCCAGGAATGGTGGTTTGCGACAATGGCACCAACCTCCTCTCCGCCCTCCGACAGGGACAACTGACCCATGTGCCCTGTGTGGCTCACGTCCTTAACCTGGTGGTGCAGCGGTTCTTTGGCAGGTACCCGGGCTTACAGGATGTCCTGAGGCAGGCCAGGAAAGTCTGTGTGCATTTCCGCAGATCTTATAATGCCAGTGCTCGCCTGGCTGAGCTGCAAAAGGAGTTGAACCTGCCCAAGAACCGCCTTATATGTGACATGCCCACCAGGTGGAACTCAATGTTGGCCATGCTGCAGCGGCTGCACACGCAGCAGAGGGCCATCAATGAGTACCTGTGCGACTACGGCACCAGGACAGGGTCAGGGGAGCTTGGTTTTTTTTCTCCACGCCAGTGGGGCATGATCAGGGATGCATGCACTGTCCTGGCACCATTTGAGGAGGCCACGAGGATGGTGAGCAGTGACAGTGCATGCATCAGTGACACTGTACCTCTTGTCCACCTGTTGGAGCACACGCTGCGTGGAATAATGGACAGGACACTTGAGGCAGAACAGAGGCAGGAAGAGGAGGACTTCCTTGCCTCTCAAGGCCCCCTTTACCCAGACAGTGTTCCTTCTGTCCCACCCATCGCACAGGAAGAGGAGGAGGAGGAGGAGGATTGTGTCAGCATGGAAGTGGAGGCTGGCACTCAGCATCATCAGCAGCAGTCTTTTAGGGATGATTTACAGTCCCAAGAAACCAGTGGACTTGTACGTGGCTGGGAGGAGGTGGCTGCGGATCATGTCGTCCTTAGTGACCCAGAGGACTCCGGACCGAATGCCTCAGCAAACCTACGCTGCATGGCCTCCCTGATCCTGCAAAGTCTGCGGAAGGATCCTCGTATTCTTCGGATCAAGGAGAGGGACCATTACTGGCTGGCCACTCTCGTTGATCCACGGTACAAGGGTAAGGTTGTGGACCTTATGTTACCGTCGCAGAGGGAGCAGAGGATGAGACAACTCCGGGAGGCCTTGCAGAAAGGTCTGTGCAACGCGTTCCCAGAGACTGGGAGGTTACAAACTCCTGGTCCTGGACAACGAGTTGCTGAGGCTTCGGCCAGTCAAAGAAGGAGCGGTGGGGAAGGTGGCCGTCTGACCGATGCGTTCAGACAATTCTTTAGTCCGCAGCCCCAAAGTATGATCGGTTCCAGCAACCATCGCCAGCGTCTGATAAACATGGTGCAGGAATATCTAGGGGCAAGGTCAGACTTGGACACCTTCCCCACCGAAAATCCTCTGGCTTACTGGGTCTTGAGGATGGATCACTGGCCAGAGCTTGCACAGTATGCAATTGAGCTACTGGCCTGTCCTGCATCCAGCGTTCTTTCGGAACGCACATTCAGTGCTGCTGGAGGATTTGTCACGGATCACAGGGTGCGCCTGTCCACCGACTTGGTTGATCGACTGACTTTCATCAAGATGAACCAGTCTTGGATCACCACCAGCTACCACACACCTGATGCTGATATAACAGACTAATTGATTTTAACATGTCACATCCCTTCAAGACTGATGCTGATGCTGAGTGCCTGTGCTGTTATGTTGACTGGCTATCCTCCTCCTCCGAGTCCTCAATGATACGATTGATGATGATAGCTTGGAAGATCATTTTTGTTTATGGGTGCCGCCACCAGTGGCTAAGGCCCAATTTTTCAGCCCCTGTTTTACAGGGGCGTGTAATTACAATTTTTTTAGCAATACTTTGCAACAGGGCTCATTGCTGTGCTCCAAGTACAGTATCTGTGAGGGGTTGTAGTGTTGTGCCACCAGTGCCTAAGGCCCAATTTTTCAGCCCCTGTTCAACAGGGGCATGTAATTACAATTCTTGATCTAATAATTCACAGCAGGGCCCATTGCTGCACCCACCAAGAGTAACTCTGAGGGCTTACAGTGTTGTGGCAACGCCACCACCACCACCACCACCACGAAAGGCCCAATTTTTCAGCCCCTGTTCAAAAGGGGCATGTAATTACAATTCTTGATCTAATAATTCACAGCAGGGCCCATTCCTGCACCCACCAAGAGTAACTCTGAGGGCTTACAGTGTTGTGGCAACACCACCACCACCACCACCACCACGAAAGGCCCAATTTTTCAGCCCCTGTTCAACAGGGGCATGCAATTACAATTCTTGATCTAATAATTCACAGCAGGGCCCATTGCTGCACCCACCAAGAGTAACTGTCAGGGCTTACAGTGTTGTGGCACCAGCACCACCATCAAAGGCCCAATTTTTACTACCACTGTTCAACAATTATATGTAATTAAAATTCCTGATATAATAGTTGACAGCAGGGCGTTCCAGCACCAACCAAGAGTAACTGTGAGTGCTTACAGTGTTGTGCCAACACCAACAACTAAGGGGCCTATTTCTGCAGAGTATATACGGCAGGTCCCTACTTTCAAACATCCAACTTACAAACGACTCCTACTTGCAAACGCAAGAAGACAACAGGAAGTGAGAGGAAATCTACCCCTTGGAAGGAAAATTCTCTCCTGTAAGAATTAATATGGGAGAAAGGTGTCTCCTCTGTACTGATGCTTTATCAGCAATCCTTGTTTCAAGAAAAACACCACATTTCAAAAACAGTTGTCATTGGGACGGAAAGTGAGGTGAAATGTTCTGAACAGGGGCACAGACAGCAAAACAAATGTTACAGGGGTGATAACCCTTACCTATGTTTTCCAAAAAGTTTAAAAATAGATTTTTGGGCTGGAGCTACACTTAAACAATGTACCTGTTCAAAATTACAAACAGATTCTACATAAGAACAAACCTACAGTCCCTGTCTTGTATGCACCGCCTGTATACGGCTGTTCAGAGTATATAGGGCCTTTTTTATTTTATGTGCGGGGTTCCCCTTAATATCCATACAAGACCCAAAGGGGCTGGTAATGGGCTGGGGTAGGGGGGGGGTCATGGGGTAGCTATGCCATTTTTCTTAAAGATTTTCATCCATATTACCGGGACCAGACATTACATTAAAGCCGCAAGCAGTTTTAAATGGCTTTTTTTTCCTTTAGAAGTGTCATTTTGTGCAGGGACAGTTCTAAACACGGGAAACACGTGGCACTTCACAGGCATACTTTAGACACCCCCCAGGTACGATATTTAAAGCAATATTTGACTTTTTTTTTTTTCACTTTATGCATCATTAAAATGACTGCTCCCGAAAAACGACCGTTTTTAAAACTTCTTTTTGCATTGATACATGTCCCCTGGTGCAGAACCCGGGTTCCCAAACCCTTTTTAGGACAATAACATGCATAATAGTCGTTATAATTAGCACTTTAGAATTCGAACGTTCGCATCCATTGTATTTAATAGGGTTCTAATGTTCGTACGAACTTTCGGTCCGTTCGCGGGTTCTGGTGCGAACCGAACCCGGGGGTGTTCGGCTCATCACTAGTTGGGAGGTGGGTAGGAGGAACCAAGAGATGGTGTTGGGAGGTGGGTAGGAGGAACCAAGAGATGGTGTTGGGAGGTGGGTAGGAGGAACCAAGAGATGGAGTTGGGAGATGGGTAGGAGGAACCAAGAGAAGGTGTTGGGAGGTGGGTAAGAGGAACCAAGAGATGGTGTTGGAAGGTGGGTAGGAGGAACCAAGAGATGGTGTTGGGAGGTGGGTAAGAGGAACCAAGAGATGGTGTTGGAAGGTGGGTAGGAGGAACCAAGAGATGGTGTTGGGAGGTGGGTAGGAGAGCGGAGACAAGGGGTGACTCGGAAGGGCGGAGTACCTGCACCTATTCTCTTCGAAAAAAAGCCCTGATCATGCCCTTAGTCTTTGACCATGTTCTGTTGTGTGTCTGCTGTCTCTGTTAATGAGTATTCACTGAATTTTATGAGCGGCCCTTTGGGGATGTGAGGGGCCGCACTTGAGGCCCCAATATCAAGAAAGTTGACCATCACTGGTTTGAAGGAACGCCGGTACAAGCGAGAAAAAAAAAAAAACAGCGTGAGGTCCTCCCAAATTCTATAGTTCGGAATGGATAAAGGAGGGAACCTCATGAAGAAATGAGGTCCAGAACCGAACACTCAGCTCATCCCTAGTCACCAAGACCAGGTCATGGATGTCCCCGCAAGCCAGCGCCATGTGTGTGTGCGTGTGTAAGAGAACGCCATTGTGTCGCAGTGCGTGCAGCTGTGGCAGATTGTCTGCTAGCATCTATCAGACTACAAATGTAGAACATGTGTTGGCGGAAGGGAAAGACATCTTTTCCATCTTGGTAGTAATTAACGACATGCAGAAACATCCCGGTGGATCGCCCGCTCGCTATGAAAGACACAATAGAATAAAAAAAAAAATGCATACATATTTGGAATGTTATTCCTTCAACAGAAAGGCGTGCGGCAGCTGTATATCATCTTCTGTGCCTACCATCTGCAGGAACTTGATTTTAACCCCTTGCTGCGGGCCGTACAAATATATGTGGCAGCATGGCGGTGGGCTTTACCAGCATGCTGCCACATATACTGTATGCATACAGCCAGAGTTGCTGTTATGTGCTAGGAGTGTGCTTACTTCCACACCCACCCCCCAGCACCGTGACTGTGCTGCCAACCACGGTTCCTGGTCACATTATCAATCAGGAACGGGCTCCCAATTAATGTGATGTTCCTAAAATACTTAGCGCCATCTAGTGGCCAAATGTTGTATTTACTGTAGTAGGCCTCATGCGCACTGGACGTTATAATAACGTTATAAAAACAAAAGTAGTTTTGCAGTGAGTTTTTCAGCGTTTTTGCAATATCGTTTTTAGCGTTTTTTAGTGTTTTTCAGCAGTTTTTTTTTTCAATGGGATCAAAAACTATAAAAATCGCTGGTGAGCTGCGTTTTTGAGCGTTTATCAGCGTTTTTTGACGTTTGAGCATTTTTACAGCTGAAAAACTCCTCTCAGAACCCACAAGTTTTTTTTTTTTTTACAGCCAAAAAACGCCCCAGCCAAAAACAGTTGATAACAGCCTATGTGTGCATGGACACATAGAAGAACATGCTGTAGAGTTTTTTGACTGTAGAAAAAAATGTCTGAAGCCAAAAACAGCAGCTGGAAACACGTCCAAAAACGTCCAGTGTGCATGTAGGGCTGAGGAAAAAATTGATTTGAATCGTGAATCGAGTTGCGAGGTCAAATCGATTCAGATTTTGACAAAATCGTTTTTTTTATTTTATTTTTCCCCAGGACCTGCGCTGACACCGCGCCGGTCCTGAGAAGCTGCGGGCAGGAGTTTTTAGGCGAGGCCGCGGCTTCGGCCTAGTCGGCGATGCCGGACGCCGTGGACTAGGCCGAAGCCGCAGCCTTGCCTAAAAACTCCTGCCCGCAGCTCCCCAGGACCGGCGCTGACACCGCGCCGGTCCTGAGAAGCTGCGGGCAGGAGTTTTTAGGCGAGGCCGCGGCTTCGGCCTAGTCCGCGAGGCCGGATGCCGTGGACTAGGCCGAAGCCGCGGCCTCACCTAAAAACTCCTGCCCGCCACTCATGAGGACCGGCGCGGTGTTCATCAAAAAAAAAAAAAAACTTGATTCGAATCATAAATCACGTTTTTTATTAAAAAAAATGCAGATTTTTTTTTGGGGGGGGGGGGGAATCGCCCAGCTCTATGTGTATGATGCCTCAAAGGGAAACTGCAAGCAGGCAGGCTCTTTAAATAAACCTTTAAATAAACCTACCTGACTGCTTGTAGTATTCTTTGGCATGTACACTAAGCTGCCCAAGCTCAAGTATGAAAGGGGGCTTAGTGGCAGGGGTGTAGATAAGGAGGGAGATAGGGGGGTCCAAATACCCCTTAGAGCATCTGTGATGCAATGGAGCAGCTAGTGCTGACAGCCACACTGGGCAACCGAAGCCACGGCCACTCTTGTAGCCTGTGAGTTCAGAGTGAGGGATGCTGCATGTGTTCCCACTGTTAGCAACATTTTTACGTGCACACAGTTCACCATAGCATCACCTAATTTATTTTATGATTCTGCTCCTGTACTACAGGTTGCATGAAAAAATGCTTGACAAATGTGCAAAAAAGGCCTCTTAATCACCTGGATAGTGGCTACGCTCATGCTCAAGTATGAATGGGAGCTTAGTGGCAGGGGTGTAGATCAGGAGGGGGTTAGGGTGGTCCGATTCCCCTCAGAGCATCTGCGATCAAATGGACTAACTACTGCTCACAGCCATGCAGGGCAACCAAAGCCCCAGCTGCTCCTTTAGCCTGTCAGTTTAGAATAAGGGAGACAGCTCCTGCTCTCACCGTTAGCAACAATGGTGCCCCCCCCCCTGCTGCTCCCCAGTGGTCTAGGCCGCTTACCGGAGCCGTCAGTAGTGGCGGAGATGATCGGGTCCTTTCCCCTCATAGGCCTAGAGCCTAGTGAGGGAGAAATGGCCCCTACTCGGCTCTATACCCATATTGGGCTCCGCCCGATGGTCTTAAAGGAGAATTTTTTTTTATTGAATTTTTTTTTTTTAAATATATATTTTTTTATTGCTTTTAAAGCGGAGGTCCACCCGGAGTCTATGCCCGGAAGTGGGTGCAAATAGCTGTCTTAGACAGGTATCTGCACCTCCTTCCCCCTGAAAGGTGCCAAATGTGACACCAGAGGGGGGGAGGGTTCCGAAAAGCGGAAGTTCCATTTTTGGGTGGAACTCCGCTTTAAGTGTAAATATGAGATCTGTGGTCTTTTTGACCCCAGATCTCACATTAAAGAGGACCTGTCATGCTTTTTTTCTATTACAAGGGATGTTTACATTCTTTGTAATAGAAATAAAAGTGACACAAATTTTTATTTATTTTTTAAAAGAAAAATAAAAAGTAAAATAAATAATAAAAAAATGTTTTAAGCGCCCCGTCCCACCGAGCTTGCGCGCAAAAGCGAACGCATACGTAAGTCGCGCCCGCATATGAAAACGCTGTTCAAACTCCACATGTGAGGTATTGCCACGATCGTTAGAGCAAGAGCAATAATTCTAGCACAGGACCTCTGTAACTCTAAACTGGTAACCAGTAGAAATGTTTAAACGTCACCTATGGAGATTTTTAAAGGTCAAAGTTTGTCGACCATTCCACGAGCGGGCGCCATTTGGAAACGTGAGATGTTGGGTATCAATTTACTTGGCGTAACATTATCTTTCTCAATATAGAAAAAAATTGGGCTAGCCCACTGCTGTCTTATTTTTTAATTTAAAAAAAAGTGTTTTTTTTTTTCCAAAAAATTGCGTTTGGAAGACCGCTGCACAAATACGGTGTGACATAAAGTATTGCAACGACCGCCATTTTATTCCCTAGGGTGTCTGAAAAAAAAAAGATATAATGTTTGGGTGTTCTAAGTAATTTTCTAGCAAAAAAAAAAATGATTTTAACTTGTAAACAACAAGTTTGAAAAATAGGCCTGGTCCTTAAAGTGGATGTAAAGCCACTCTCATCCTCTCTAAACTACTGCCATAGTGCTGATCTATAAGGATATAGATGCCTCCTGCATGTATCCTTATCTGTCAAATGTCTCCCCTCTGTCTGTTATAAGAACTGAAAAACTGCAGATTCTGTGGGTGGGTCTGTTGTCTGGAGCTCGGTGGGTGGAGTCGTGATGTCAGTAGACTCCCCGCCCACCTCTACACTCTCCTTGTCAACATGCATTTTCTCCTGTGTATTCCTTCTGCTATGATCACTAACATCCAGTCAAAATCCAGAAAAGTAACCACATGACTTCAGAAAAGGAGTGGAGGTGGGAATTAAAAAATAATGCCTGTCTAAAGCTAGTGCACAAGATATGTAAATAACCTGTCACTCAAAGCAAGGGGGCGGAACGGACAAAGGTTTTTCTCTGTTTGTCCGTTTTATCTCACTGAACAATAAAAGAGGATTGCTCAGGGCTGGATTAACTCTTTGTGGCAAGACCTGGCACAAATGATAGGAAATCTTATACTCTACATTGTGACAGCAAAAAAAAAAAAAAATTGGGTTTACATCCACTTTAAGTAGTTAAGTCAATGAAAAAACATTTGATCAGCATAAGACATAACCTTATAACATTTTTATTTATCTTTTGTCCCTATTAGCACAGAACAAATGTGAATTTACCTTCACTAGGTGAATTGCTATGCAAATATACCTCAATTTGTATGGACACACCTCCTAATCCCTTGGGGCAGGTATGTCTACAGCGTGTGATAAGAAAAGAAAATAATACGTGATTGCTGCCTCGTCTCGCGCATTGACTTTATTTCTGACAGCGGTCCCCTTTGTAATACTAATAATAATTATCATCACATAAAGAGCGAGATCATGGCAGTAATTGTCTCCTTGCCTGTCCAGAGCAGTCCCTCTCATGTTGTATGTCTGCTCGGGGGCCGGAGAGTCCATGAAATATGATGACATATTACCTTGGGATCTCATTCTGCTGTATCAAATCCATTATTATATAATTATTGAATTGTCATGGCAACAGAGCTATCACCCGCCACATTATTTCTGAAAATGCCAAATACAAAGAGTACGCTTTCTAAAGAGCTGTTACAGCAGAGCGCGGCTTTCCGCTCAGCGGAGAATGAGATACATCAGAGCGCGGCCTGGCCTGGCGTTATCAGTGAGAATATTAACATATAAGGGGCAAGAAACAATGGCTGCAAATTATAGAAGAGCAGTCTGCTGTGTGATTGGAAAATGTATGAAGAGGTTTTTTTTTTTATAGTGTAAGCGTGTAACGGTCCCGCGTGTTATTATCAAGGATGGGAAACCGCACCCTACAGAGCGACCGAAAAATACAACTGTACATGTTTTATATTGTGTGCAGCTGCCTAGAGTTAAGAGGAAGAAACGTTAAAGGGATATCCATAGTGTGCTTGTATATTGTTCATTTTACATTTCCTTTCCTCCTTCCCTTCCTTCCCTATGACCAGGGCCGGATTAAGAGCATCACAGGCTTGGTGCTGAGGATTATGGTGGGCTTTTTTATGGACAAAAATAAAATGAAAATGAAAAACAAATTAAATATTTAAACAAATTAATTTAAATAGAAAGGGGGGTGAGAGAGAGAGAGGAGGGAAGGGGTGAGAGAGAGGGGGTGGGGGGTGAGAGAGAGAGGTGAGAGGAAGGGAAGGGTGAGAGAGAGATAAAGAGAGGGGGATTTGGGGGAGAGGGATAAGAGAGGGAGGAAAGAGAGGGGTGAGAGGGAGAGGAGGGTAAAAGAGAGAGAGAGAGAGGGGGTGAGAGGAAGGGAAGGGTGAGAGAGAGAGAGGAAAGGTGAGAGGTGAGGGAGAGGGGGATTGGGGGTGAGAGAGACTGGGTGTGAGAGAAAGAGAAGGGGTGAGAGGAAAGCAAGAGTGAGAGAGAGAGGAAAGATGAGAGAGAGAGAGGGGGATTGGGGGTGAGAGAAAGAGGGGTGAGAGAGAGGGGAGATAGGGAGAGGAGGGTAATAGAGAGAGAGGGGGTGTGAGAGAGAGAGAAGGGGTGAGAGGAAGGGAAGGGTGAGAGAGAGAGGAAAGGTGAAATTGAGAGAGAGAAGAATTGGAGGGGTGAGAGAGAGGGGGTGTGAGAGAGAGAGAGAAGGAGTGAGAGGAAGGGAATAATGAGAGAGAGGAAAGGTGAGAGTGAGAGAGAAAGGGATTGGGGGTGTGTGAGTGAGAGAGGGGTGAGAGGGAGAGGAGGGTAAAAGAGAGAGAGATGGTGTGTGTGAGAGAGAGAGAGAGAAGGGGTGAGAGGAAGTGAAGGGTGAGAGAGAGAGGAAAGGTGAGAGTGAGAGAAAGGGTGATTGTGGTGTGAGAGAGGGGGGTGTGAGAGAGAGAGAGGAGTGAGAGGAAGGGATGGGTGAGAGAGAGAACAGGTGAGGGTGAGAGAGAGGGGGATTGGGGGGTGAGAGAGAGAGGGTTGAAAGGGAGAGAGAGGAGGGGTTAAAGGGAGAGGAGAGTAAAAGAGAAAGAGGGGATGTGAGAGAGAGAGAGAGAGAGAGAGAGAAGGGGTGAGAGGAAGGGAAGAGTGAGAGTGAGAGAGAGGGGGGTTGGGGGTGAGAGAGAGAGAGGGGGTGAGAGGGAGAGAGAGAGATGGAGGGGCTAAGAGAGAGAGGAGGAGGGGCTGAAAGAGAGAGGGTGCCTTTGGATACTTTTAGTAGGGTAGTAATGTGGCCATGACAAACTGTGGGTGGAGCCACATTGCAGGAAGAATGGGAAGGGCTGCCTACACACGATGCATGGGAACATGGGAACGTGCACGCTCTGTCACATCGGCATGATATGGCCCTGGGTGTGGTGGTGATCAAGGATATTGACTGGTAGAAATGGTCTGGTGACATTATACTGCTGTGGTGATGACAATGGCTGGAGTCACTGACAGATTGATATCAGAGCAGTCAGCTTTGTACATGATCACCGCCACAGCAGTACAATGTCACCACAGTGAACACTACACTTGCTCTGGTGACAGTGTGTAAAACATTTTTTTGCATATATACTGTATATATTATATCTTTTTTTGAATATTTTTTACATACTGGGCTCCATTCACAAAAGCAGATTGCATGTGGTATTTAGGCGTCCGGACACATTTTCCCTAAATACCGCATGGGATACGGACCCTTCCCTGCCTCTCTGCTAATCTCTGCACCTTTATCCACCTCCTCCACGTACACCTATGCATTCTAAATCCCTCTGCTAACCTTTGCACCCCAAACTGTCCCATGTCCCAAACTGTCCAATTCACACTGCTGTATTTTAATGCCCATGTTCCGACATGCTAAAATGTATGCATCATGGTTCCCCATAGTAAGCACCCCCTCATTTTGAGGGCACATGGCCGCTTGCTCCATTCCCCCCCCCCCCCTCTCTCCTGACCTGCCAGGCTGCATGCTCGGATCTGGTATGCTGGAAGTGGTATTATATTGCAAGCAATTAAAATGCCATTTTTACTGCAGCAGATTCCATACATGGTATAGATGAGCCACTTTACATGCAGTCTAAGGGGATCCCCCAGGCAATATATTTAAAGGAATTTTTCATTTTTATTGTTTCACTTTAGGCATCATTAAAATCACTGCTCCTGAAAAAACAATCTATTTACAAAAACAATGTTTGCATTGATACATCTCCCCCAGGGCAGTCCCCGGGCTGCCATACCCTTTTTATGGGCAATAACTTGCATATCAGCCTTCAAAACGGGGACCTATAGACTTCAATGGGGTTTGGGGTTCGGGTCAAAACCTTTGCGTTGCTCGAGAGTTCTGGTGTGAACCGAACTGGGGGGGGGGGGTGTTCGGCCCAACTATATTCACCAGTCTAAAGTCTGCTCCTTCATTGTCCAATCACAGGATGATGGGGGTGGGAGATGACCAAGCTGTACTGGTTAACTGCAGTTGAGAAAAGTCTGGTCACGGACCTTTCTGTGCTTGTCGAGGGGGATGTGTAAAATTTAGGATTAGGTGGACAGTAATACAAATCAAAGGTAAAATAGAGTATTTGTTTGGTGTTCAGCTTTTTTATATCCGAAAAAAAATGGCGGAGGTTTCCCTTGCTTTCTGTGGTGGTATGGGCCCACGGGCCACTTACACCTTCATGTTGGGGTATTTTCTGTCACCTCCCCAGTGCCTGAAACGTGAGACTGTTTGAAGCCCAGAATAACACAAGACGCTTGCTGGAAACTCCGGAGCAATTTGTCTTTCGGTGCTATTATCCGGATCAGTGCTCAAGAAAACGGGAAGGGGAGCCCTACCGGGACCGAATTAAGCCAGACTATCGTTTTTTATCTTGTTCCTAACACGTCTTTCATCCTTTTCATAATTAAACCATTTATAATTACATTTCACCTCCAAGTTAAAATACTTGTTCTGTTTGCGAGTAAACAGCTTGAGGGTTATTTGGATCTCCCCAAAGCCTCCCCAGAGAAAGTCGTCTCTCGTATGTTTTCTTTAATTTTTTTTTTTTTTTCTGGGTTAATTGTAATTATTACATTACCTCCTCATTCAGCGCTACCTCCCAACCTGCTTTTCTGTCCCAGTGACTCCGCTTCCACCCGGAGAGCATTAAGGAGGGGAGATTATACAAATTATAGGCTGAAATAGACGCCCTAATGAAAATCTTGTTGGTGAATTACACAGCATTAATCTCCCCGGGGAGAGAGAGGCGACCAATTTTTAATGGGATCCGCCGCGCAGAGGCAGAAAATAATGGCGGCAATTTGTCCGTCTCTTTTCTTAAAGGAAAATTAGAGTGTATTTCTAGGAAGCGTGCGTTTTGAGTCATTGCTGTGTCATTGGTCTGAAACCAATTTCTTAGTTTTGAATTGCTTGCTGTTCCATATTTTGATTCCTGTGTCTTATTTACAGGTTTCTAAATGTCCCCCCTAGTGGTAATATAGGAGTAGGAGTTGGAAACCTGTCATTGAAAAAAAAGAAGCAAAAAAATTGTTTTTATGAATGTATGGAGCATGTTTATCCAATTTGTGGCAAACTCAGACTCACACTTCAATTTTTTTAAATCAGATACTCTGTCGGATTTTTATGGGTATCTTGGGGGTATCCAAAATGTGATAGCTGACCCTGGGACAGGAGATAAACAGGCAACACCCAGCAGGAAAAGGGAAAGAAGGAAGGAAGAAATATAGGGTGTGAGAAAGAAAGGAAGAAAGGGGGAAGCAAGAAGGTAAATGGGAGGAAGGAATGAGGAAAAGGAAGAAAAGGAAGAAGGGAGCAAGGACAGAAGGAAGAAAGGAAGGGAGGAAGAAGGAAATGTAGGGTGAGAGAGAGGATGAAAGGATAGAAAAAAGGGTGAATGGACAATAAGAGGAAGAGAGGAAAAATGGAAAAAAGGAAGAAGGGGGACAGGAAAAGAGAAAGGGAAAAGGCAAAAAGAATGGAAAGAAGAAAGGGATAAAATAAGGAATAAAGGAAGGAGGAAAAGAAAGAAGGAAGAAAAGAGAAAGAAAGAAATGAAGAAGGAAATGGAGAGTGTGGGAAAGAAAAGAATAAAGGAATAAAAGGGTGGAGGGAGAGAGAAAGGAAGGAAGGACAGAGGAAATGGGGAAGGAATAAGGGTGTGAGGAAGGAAGGAAGAAAGGGTGGGAGAGACGAAAGAAGGAAGGAAAGAAGGAAGGAAGGCAGGAAGAAAATGAGCAAGGAACAGAAGAGGGGGAGAGGAAGGTAGAAAAGAAGGGAGGGTGTGAGAGAGGAGGGGAGTAAGAAAGGAATGAAGGAAGGAAAAAAATAAATGAAGAGTGTGAGAAAGGAAGAATGAAAGGGGGTAAGGAAGAAGGTAAAAGGGAGGCAGGGAGAGAGGAATGAATGAAGGAAAAAAGCAATGAAATGAGAAGGAAGAAGGGAGCAAGGGAGGAAGGAAGGAAATAGACGGTTGGAGAGAGAATGAAAGGATAGAAAAAAATGGGGAAGGGGCAATGAGAGGGAGGGAGGAAGAATGGAAAAAAGGAAGAAGCAGGAGAGGAAAGAAGAAAGAAAAGAAGGGTGCGAGAAAGGTAGGAAAAAAGAGGAAAGGCAAAAAAAATGGAAATAAGAAAGCGAGGGAGAGAGAGATAAAGGAAAGAATAAAGGAAGAAAGAAAGGAAGGAATAAATTAAGAAGGAAAGGGAGGGTGTGGGAGAGAAAAGTAGAAAGGCAGAAAAAAAGGGAAGAAAAATGTGTGAGAGGAAGGAAGAAAGGGTGGAAGAAAGGAAGGAAGGGAAGAAGGAAGAAAGGGAAAGGGGGAGGAAGGAATGGAGAGGGGAAAGTAGGAAGGAAGGAAAGAATAATGCAGAGAACAGCACTCCCAGGATTACATGGTGCTCTTCTCAGCATCAATGAAGACCATTCTGGACTCAGAAGGAAGGAAGGAAGGAACAGGGGAGGAAGAGAGGAAGGTAGGTAAGAGAAGGAAAGAAGAAGGGATAGAGAAAGGAAGGAAGGAAGGAAGGAAAACGTATCATAACCTATTCATATTTATTTGAAAGTACTTAAAGCCCTCCTGATATTCATACTTGTTTTGTGTTAGTGACGCAGAACAAGTCAAGTCATAGTCAAGCCAGAGAGTCAACATGACAGCCAGGGGAGGAGTATTTGCAGAGGAGTGATCAGCAGGGATAGTGGTGCCATCAAGATGAATGGCACAGCGATGCAGTAATACATGTTAATGTGTGATAGAACATGTCGCTGTAACTCGCACACATTACCATGATTCAGAAGTGTGAATCCGACCTCAAAATCAAACTGATTTTGAAGCCATATTCGCCCCTCCCCCATTTCCCCAGTTGCTTGCTGTCATTAATCCAGCGACATGACATCCCTGAGTCCAGAATGGTCTTCATTGATGCTGAGAAGAGCACCATGTAATCCTGGGAGTGCGGTTCTCTGCATTATTCTCCTCCAATCCCAGGGCGGCCGCAATGACGCACCTCTAAAGGACTCGTCCTTGACACCCTGGGCTCACCGGAATTGGGTTCAATGATGCTGAGTTTTGTTCAATTAGAGGATCAGCAGCCGGGAGCAGAAGAGTATGCTGAGTGCAGTGGAGTTGGCCTTTAAGAACTGTTGATCTTTATGTATAAATCTTCCATCTTGGCCTAATGCGGCGTACACACGATTGTTTTTCATGCCATTTTTTAAACCAACGTTTTTCTCGTCGTTTTTTTTTCATGTTTCCTCTCAAGCCTGTCTTGCGTACACACGATCATTTAAAAAAACATTCAAGCAAAGCCCAGTGACGTACAACACGTACGACGGCACTATAAAGGGGAAGTTCCATTCGGATGGTGCCACCCTTCATGTTAGTAAACTTTGTTGAGCGGCGATTCGCGCTTTTCAGCCTCGTGCTTTTCAGTCCGTTACAGCGTGACGAATGTGCTATCTCCATTACGAACGCTAGTTTTACCAGAAGGAGCGCTCCCGTCTCATACTTGATTCTGAGCATGCGCGTTTTTTTTACCCTCGTAAAAGCATACACACTATCGTTTTTCACGTCGTTAAAAATAACGACATGAAAAACGACGTGAAAAAATAGAGCATGTTCGAAATTTTTAATGCCCGTTTTTCACGATCGTTAAAAATGCTCTGGAGCCCACACACGATCGGTTTTTATGCCCATTTTTAAAAATGAAATTTTTAACGGCATGAAAAACGATCGTGTGTATGGGGCATAATACGTCCCTTTGAAGATTTAAATACTTCTTGAATTTGCATCCCTTAATCTTGTGAATATTAAAAGGCCCCAAAATTTCTGATGTTTTGACACAGCAATGTCACCTATTTGGAACTTCTAACACAACACGTCTTCTTACATGCGCAGCCTTCGGTATGCTGTAAATGTACATTTGTCGTAAAAGTGATGGCCTCCAGTTGGCCATTCTGGGACTTCTAGTTCCTCCATAGATGGGGATATCCTTGTGTCTTCCATGCAGGGCCTGCAGCCAGTACAGCAGATCCAACGGCTTGACAGCTTCTATAGCTGTTAAGTAGACCGGAGCCAAAGAGCGAGCTGATTTCCATTTAATATTTTGCTGCTCCCTCCGAGTGTCAGGGGAGAGCTGCCGGGAGAGTAAGGCAGCTGAGCCCTGTCTGTGTGACTTTGATCTTATCACAGAAGCTGTGACAGGCAGGTAGGGCTGTGTCCTCCAGGGAGCAATATGGAAAGCAACATTGTGAGCATGCAAGCATTGTAACCCCTAAGGCGCTGGAGGGACAAAAAAAAAGACAAACCTGACCAATCCCAATCCAGTATCCAACACGGAATGGCAAACGCAAACATGCAATAACTGTCAATAAATAAAAAATAATACGGAGGAATTTAGCACTATGAATATAAAAACAAAACATAACAACAAAATATAAATTAAATTAAAAATAATTAAAAAATATATATAAAAAAAAATTCCATCATTATCAATGTGTTGGTAATGCAAAACATATGCGATATTCATAGAAATGCATTTGGAATTTAAAAGTGAAGAATATTTTCTTTTGGTCAGTTTGATTGTATTTATTAATTTCTTGAATGTAAAGTAGATAAATTGATCATTACATTTCCTGTAATCCCTTTATGCAGGGTGTATCCATGGTGGCTTGCAGGGACTGCTGGGCTGCATGCTTGTTGGAAGCCTATGTATAATTGATTCAACCAGATGGTCACTTCTCTGATAGGAGAGAAAGAGGAGGAGCTATGTGCCTCCTCTGAGTCATTCAGTAGCTATGTTGTTTGATTCATGGTGGTTTGCAGGAACTGCTAGGCAGCATGTTAGTTGGAAGCCTATGTATAATTGATTCAGCCAGATGGTCACTTCTCTGCTGGAAGTGAAAGAGGAGAATCTATGTCCCTCTTCTGCACCACTCAGTAACTATGCTGTTTGATCCATGGTGGTTTGCAGGGACTGTTGGGCTGCATGCTTGTTGGAAGATGATCACTTCTCTGCCAAGACAGAAAGAGTAGGAGCTACGTCCCTCTTCTGAGTCATTCAGTAACTACAGTATGTTACTGTTAGGCTGCATGCTTGTTGGAAGCCTATGTATAATTGATTCAGCCAGATGGTCACTTCTCTGCTAGCAAAGAAAGGGGAGGAGAGCTACATCCCTCTTCTGAGTCATTCAGCAACTATATAATTTGATCCATGACAGTTAGCAGGGACTGCTGGGCTGCATGCTTGTTGGAAGACTTTATATAGTTGATTCAGCCAGATGGTCACTTCTCTGCTAGGAGAGAGAGAAGAGGAGTGTAACGACACCCCGTGTATGAAAGGGGTTAACGTCGTTTAGGATATTCTATTCCCGAAACACAAGGCAGACACTCCAACCAACCGAATAAGACCCCATACGAATAATTCTCCCCCAAATACGAGACGACGCTCTGTATGAATTTCAAGCAGAAATCACAATCTTTATTGAAAGACTACAGGCTTATATACCATAAAATAGGAGGTGCATACATATCCTGCTCATATTACTCTGAAAATACACCTGTGACCAGACCTATTTAACATGAGCTAATTAACTAATCCCTTACAGCAGCTGATGACTCAGAGACATGACCTTTAGGCTAGACTTGGCGTCTGTTAGCTCAGAAGACACAATCACAATTATCACAAATACACCTTCACACAATTGCAGGGTCAATTAGCACAAGCAACAATGAGATCTAATGACTCTTAAATTGAACTTCCTGGAATGCCCAAATAAGGAGGTATACTTCCTGTGCACAGACCTCACAGCACACAAGGGATAACATGTTCATATTTCTTGAGAAATATTGTTAATTAATATTACTGCCCCATTTGAAGTAGTCCAAGATATATTTTCTCAGTCACCCTATGCCCCTAATGGACATAGGGTGATTTAAGAGGTGCATGGGGAGCTGAAGCAAGGCTATCTAATACTTTCCAAGAGATTCTGGGTTCCATGGGCCCTCCTGTTACAAGGAGCTTCTCTACAAGGAGAGAAAGAGGAGGAGTTTTTCTGCTAGGAGAGAGAGAGGAGGAGCTTCTCTGCTAGGAGAGAGAGAGGAGGAGCTTCTCTGCTATAAGATAAAGAGGAGGGGCTTCTCTGCTAGGAGAGAGAGAGAGGAGGAGCTTCTCTGCTAAGAGAGAGAGAGGAGGAGCTTCTCAGCTATAAGATAAAGAGGAGGAGCTTCTCTGCTAGGAGAGAGAGGAGGATCTTCTCTGCTAGGAGAGAGAGGAGGAGCTTCTCTGCTAGGAGAGAGAGAGAGGAGGAGCTATGTCACTCTTCTGAGAAATTCAGTAACTATGTTGTTTGATGCATGGCAGTTTGCAGGGACTGCATGATTGTCAGAAGCCTGTGTATAACTGACTCAACCAGATGGTCACTTCTCTGCTAGGAGAGAAAGAGGAGAAGCTTCTCTGCTAGGAGAGAAAGAGGAGGAGTTTTATGCTAGCAGAGAGAGAGGAGGATCTTCTTTGTTAGGAGAGGGAGAGGAGGAGCTTCTCTGCTAGGAGAGAGGAGGAGGAGCTTCTCTGCTAGGAGAGAGAAGGGAGGAGCTTCTCTGCTAGGAGAGAGGAGGAGGAGCTTCTCTGCTAGGAGAGAGGAGGAGGAGCTTCTCTGCTAGGAGAGAGAGGAGGAGCTTCTTTGCTAGGAGAGAGAGGGGAGGAGCTTCTCTGCTAGGAGAGAGGAGGAGGAGCTATACTGCTCTTCTGAGAAATTCAGTAACTATGTTTGATCCATGGCAGTTTGCAAGGACTGCATGCTTGTCGGAAGCCTGTGTATAACTGCCAGATAGTCAGTTCTTTGCTAGGAGAGAAAGTGGAGGGGGCTACATCCGTCCTCTGAGTCACCCAGCAACTACAGTATGTAGTCTGATCTTTCCTGCTGGTCAGCCTTGTATTTCTCACCAAAACTTGGTAAATGTGTTTTGGAAAGCTGCTGACTCAGCTCAGAGTGCTCCACTGGTTAAGCCCTGTACACACGATCGGTTTTACCAATGAAAACAGTTCGATGGACTTTTTTCATTGGACAAACCGATCGTGTATGGGCCCCATCGGTCTTTTTTCCATCGGTATTTAAAAATAGAACATGTTTTAAATGTATCCGATGGTTAAAAAAACGACAGCAAATTACTATCGTCTGTGGGGAACTCCATCGGATAAAAAACCCACGCATGCTCAGAATCAAGTCGACGCATGCTCAGAAGCATTGAACTTCATTTTTCTCGGCTCATCGGAGTGTTTTATGTCACCGCGTTTGGAACAGTCGGTTTTTTGACTGATGGTGTGTAGGCAAGACTGATGGAAGTCAGCTTCATCGGATTTCCGATGGAAAAATCCATTGGTTTAAAAACCATAGGAAATCTGATCGTGTGTACAGGGCTTTAGTGGTAAGAAATAATATTTGAAATGTGTCTAATATAATAGAAATAAAAAAATTATTTTAACTTTGTATATTTTAATGGACCCGGGATTAAATGGGTAGCGGGGTGCTAAATTTAGGCGGAGTGTCTGAGTGGTAATTAGGCTCAGACACGCTGCTTGTTAGGATTCATAGACCAATTAAGTTTGCGGAGGATAACATTGGTGAACAGTTCCCTGTGGCCTACAGGTGGCGCTGTCGTCGTAGGCCAGGGTTGAACCGCCAGTGGAGGGCTGTGCCTTTTGTGTCCCCTCGCGGCAGTAGTACAGCGGGGCGGGGAACCTGCTGTGCCTGCTGGGAGAGGGTATAAAAGGGGCAGACATCTTCCTTTCGGGGTACACGCCCAGGCACCTTCGGCCTGGGCGTGAGTGGGGGTCGTCTCAGGGTGCCCTTGGCCCGGAGATGGAGCTGCTGGTCCACGCCAAGTCACCTTCGGCCTGGGGGTGAGTGAGGGTCGTCTCAGGGTGCCCTTGGCCCGGAGATGGAGCTGCTGGTCCATGCTCAGGCACCTTCGGCCTGGGGGTGAGTGAGGGTCGTCTCAGGGTGCCCTTGGCCCGGAGATGGAGCTGCTGGTCCATGCTCAGGCACCTTCGGCCTGGGGGTGAGTGAGGGTCGTCTCCGGGTGCCCTTGGCCCGGAGATGGAGCTGCTGGTCCATGCTCAGGCACCTTCGGTCTGGGGGTGAGTGAGGGTCGTCTCTGGGTGCCCTTGGCCCGGAGATGGAGCTGCTGGTCCATGCTCAGGCACCTTCGGTCTGGGGGTGAGTGAGGGTCGTCTCTGGGTGCCCTTGGCCCGGAGATGGAGCTGCTGTTCCATCCCAGACACCTTCAGTCTGGGGTGAGGTACTATTTTGGAAGGCCCGGGGCCCAGCAACTTTCGGCTGGGGGTCCGCTAGGGATCGAGGACTCCCAGGGTGCCGCCTCGCGAGGGGACCCGTATCTAGGATGAGGAGGCCAGGGAGGTAACCCTTACCGAAGACCCAGCGCAGAGTCGTGGTGACGGTGAGGGCCTCTGGTAACTCTCCGGAGGGATGTTTTTCTCCTTGACATGGGCCAGGTACTCTAAGAGGGAAGTTCAAGTTCAACCGGTCAGTGGCAGTGACCCCACGTACATCAGGTCAGTGGCAGTGACCCCACGTACATCAGGTCAGTGGCAGTGGCCTCATAGGGCAAGGCCCTATTCACCCGGTCAGTGGCAGTGACCCCACGTACATCAGGTCAGTGGCAGTGGCCTCATAGGGCAAGGCCCTATTCACCCGGTCAGTGGCAGTGACCCGTTCTACAAGTCAGTGGCAGTGACTTTTATTCACCCGGTCTGTGGCAGAGACCAACCTCACGGTCTGGGGCAGAGATCGTGCGCCAAAGCTGTTTGTGAAACCTAAACAGTCTGAAGAAATCATTTAAGTTTGTGCCTGGACCTCCTCCCACCTTAGCTGTCCTGTGTCTTGTTCCGACCTGTCTGCTGTTAAAGAGGCATATTTATTATCTGTGAGAAATAAATATAGAAGTTGGACTTTCAGTTGGTGTGGACAGTTACATTACTGGGGAAAAATAAAGACTTGCATCTATTCAAGGTAGAGGTGAAATCATTCTCGGGAGGATCATAACACCAGCCGCGGGCAGGCCCGAAAAACTAACACCGCTCAACCTCCTCACACAGGAGGGTACGGGCTTGTGGTGTGGTGTGCCTCTCTCTGCCTGCGAGGAGCCTAATTAAATGCAGGTAAAGACAGGGGTGTGTGCGCTACACATATTTTTATGGTAGGTCCATGCACACAGGTCAGTCCCTGCTACAGTCTCTCACTTAAGCCCCGTACACACGGTCGGACTTCCATCGGACTTTTCCGTGGTTTTTTGTCCGAACGGAGTTGGCCGGGAACACCCATAGCATACACACCACAGGACTTTTCTGCAAACTTTCCCAAAACTTTTTGCAACATCACGTGGTTTTTCTGCTCTTTTCTGCTCTTTACCGCCACCCTTTGGTCAACTTCTGCTATTGTTGGTTGATTTTAACATTAGTTGTTTTGTCCATCGGACAAAAGTCCGATGGTTTCCTGTACACACGGTCGGACTTTGCTCCATCTGACTTTTGTTGGGCAAAAGTTTGTCCGTTTGAAGACCGAACTTTTGTCCGATGAAATCCAAAACCAAACGAAAAAAGTTTGTCCAATGGAGCGTACACACGGTCGGATTGTTGGTCCAACTTGCTCAAAATGAAGTTTGTTGGCCAAAAGTCCGACCGTGTGTACGAGGCTTTAGTGACTTGCTCCAAAGTTGCAATGTTGCAGACTGGCCTGGCGGGGAGAGGAGACTGAGGAAATGCCTTCTTCTGGCCACAGCAGACTGATGACATCATCTCAGCCTAGACAAAGTCACTGGACTGGAGCTGACGGCTGTTTGGTGCGGCATTTTATTGAAAAAGGGGTCATCTCTTGTGCGTAGGGCAGCCTAATAAAACAAAAGGGCTGCCCCTAGATGTGATGCGTGGGAAAGTACGGAAAAGGTGCGGGAAATGGGCCCACGCTCCATCACAGCTGCATGGCGAGAACGGAGCGGTGAACCGGCTCAGAGACAGGATTCCCCCGGAATTCTTTGTCTACAGCCGGCTACCCCAGTACTTTGCATCTTCCTATAATATTTTCCCTGCTGAGCTTAGAAACGTGAGAACATAAAAGCGGCAACATCAACAGCTGCATAAATGTAGCGATAAAAGGTAATCAACATAAACTGCGACACTTACTGTAAAACGTTATGTGGTGAAGAGATACGCAGGAAGCAAAGGCAGGTTCAGAGGGCCCAAAAATATCAGCTGTGCTACAAAGTGACAATCTTTCCGACTTCTCATGTCATAGAAATGTATGAGATCCCCGGGGGAAGGAAGACTCGTCTTCTCCCTCCTGAGCTCCGCACCCCCAGGGAGGCACTCCGGTGTAGACGTTGTAATAGGAATAGAGAAAATCTCACCAATAGGGATGAGCAGAGGCATTTTGGGCAAAATAGATTTTGCCACAACATAAAATTTTTTGCTATCTGCAAAAAAACAAAAAAAAATAATCAGAGATGAAATCTCTCCCGGGCCGTTTCCACTGAAGCATTCTGTTGTGGTGCATTAATGTACAACATGGCACACATTAACGCGTGTTGCATTAAGGCAGCCTAATTATTGTTGTTTATTACTGCCATTCATAATAAATGGAATGCTATTATGAATGGGCTGCTATTATTAATGGGCTGTATTCATAATAAATGGAATGCTGTTATGAATGGGCTGCTATTATTAATGGGCTGTATTCATAATAAATGGAATGCTGTTATGAATGGGCTGCTATTATTAATGGGATGTATTCATAATAAATGGAATTCTGTTATGAATGGGCTGTAATTCATATTAAATGGACTGTTATTATGAATGGGCTGTAGTTCATAATGAATGAAATGCTGTTATAAATGGGCTTCTAATTTTAACGGGCTATAATTCATGATAAGTGGACTGCTACTAGGAATGGGCTGTAATTCATAATACATGGGATGGTATTATGCATGGGCTGCTTTTATGAATGGGCTGTAATTCATAATAAATGGAAGGCTGTTATGAATGGGCTGTAATTCATAATACATGGAATGCTGTTAGGAATGGGCTGCTAATATTAATGGGCTGTAATTTGTAATATATGGACTGCTATTATGAATGGACTGTGATTCATATTAAATGGACTGCTATTATGAATGGGCTGTAGTTCATAATAAATGAAATGCTATTATAAATGGGCTGCTATTATTAATGGGCTGTAATTCATGATATGTGGACTGCTACTAGGAATGGGCTGTAATTCATAATAAATGGACAGCTATTATGAATGGGCTGGAATTCGTATTAAAGTGAATGCTATTATGTATGAGCTTTAATTAATAATAAATGGGATGTTATTATTCATGGATTGCTATTAGGAATGGGCAGTAATTCTTAATAAATGGACAGCTTTTAGGAACGGGCGGAAATTCATTATTAAGGTGAATGATATTATGAATGAGCTTTAATTCATAATAAATGGTTTGCTATTATGAATGGGCTGCTATTATTAATGGGCTGTAGTTCATAATAAATAGAGACTGATATTATGGATGGGCTGTAATTGATAATAAATGGACTGCTATTAGGAATATATTGCTATAGGTTGGAATTCATTTTTTGAATGGGCAGCTATTATGAATGGCTGGACTTCATAATCAGTGGACTGCTATTATGATTTGGCTACTATTATGAATGGGCTGTAATTCATGAAAATGGGCTGTAATTCCTAATAAATGGACTGCAATTCATATGGGGTGCTATTATTCATGGGCTGCTATTATTAATAGGCTGTAATTCTTAATACACGGACTGCTATTATGAATGGGCTGACATTCATATTAAAATTCTGCTATTATGAATGGGCTGTATTTCATAATAAATGGAATACTATTATAAATGGGCTGCTATTAATAATGGGCTGCAATTCATAATAAATGGACTGCTATTAGAAATGGGCTGTAATCCTTAATAAATGGAATGCTATTATGAATGGACTGCAATTATGAATGGGCTGTAATTCAAAATTAATGGACTGCTATTATGAATAGGCTGTATTTTGTAATAAGTGGACTGCTATTATGAACAGGCTTTCTATTTTGAATTCTCATGCACTGCAATCAAACCGAACCTTCAAGTGAAATAGCCAGCCAGCACTATTAACCTGTGCATTCTAGGGCCTGTTGCCACAATTCACAAGTGTGAATGGCCACTTAAGAACTTAAGATTCACTCACTGAGCTCTGTGTCAGAGGGGGGAGGTGCACTGATAATCAGCACATTGATTATCAGTGCAGCCCCCATCAGAGGTGCCCACCACAATGCCAATGAGTGCCAACCCAAATCCCAATGAGTGCCCACCCAAATCGCCAATCGGTGCCCATCAAAGTGGCAATCAGTGCCCAGTAGTAATGTCTGTCAGTGCCTCCTCATCAGTGCCATCTATTAGTGCCCATCAGTGCTGCCTATCAGTGCCCATCAGTGCTGCCCATCAGTGACGCTTATCAGTGCCGCCTTTCAGTGCCACCTATTAGTGCCCATCAGTGCTGCCCATCAGTGCCGCTTATCAGTGCCGCCTTTCAGTGCCACCTATTAGTGCCTATCAGTGCTGCCTATCAGTGCCCATCAATTCTACATATTGGTACCTCATGATCAGTGCCCAGCAGTGCCACCTTATCAGTGCTGCCTCATCAGTGTCGCCTATCAGTGCTCAACAGTGCCGCCTATCAGTGCCACCTATTAGTGTCCATCAGTGCTGCCCATCAGTGCCCATCCATTCTACATATTAGTGCCTCCTCATCAGTGCCCAGCAGTGCCACCTTATCAGTGCCGCCTCATTAGTGCCCATCAGTACAGTCTATCAGTGCTCAAAAGTGCCGCCTATCAGCGCAACCTATTAGTGCCCATCAGTGCTGCCCTATCAGTGCCCATCCATTCTACATATTAGTGCCTCCTCATCAGTGCCGCCTCATCAGTGCCCATCAGTGCTGTCTCATCATTGCCCATTAGTGCTGCCTCATCAGTGCCACCTATCAGTGCCCATCAGTGTCGCCTATCAGTGCTGCCTATCAGTGCCACCTATTAGTGCCTATCAGTCCCGCCTATCAGTGCTGCCTATCAGTGCCCATCCATTTCTACATATTAGTGCCTCCTCATCATTGCCCATTAGTGCCGCCTCATCAGTGCCCATCAGTGCTGTCTCATCATTGCCCATTAGTGCTGCCTCATCAGTGCCCATCAGTGCCACCTATCAGTGCCCATCAGTGTCGCCTACCAGTGCTCAACAGTGCTGCCTATCAGTGCCACCTATTAGTGCCTATCAGTGCCCATCCATTCTACATATTAGTGCCTCCTCATCATTGCCCATTAGTGCTGCCTCATCTGTGCCCATCAGTGCTGTCTCATCATTGCCCATTAGTGCTGCCTCATCAGTGCCCATCAGTGCCACCTATCAGTGTCGCCTATCAGTGCGCAACAGTGCTGCCTATCAGTGCCACCTATTAGTGCCTATCAGTGTTGCCTATCAGTGCCCATCCATTCTACATATTAGTACCTCCTCATCATTGTCCATTAGTGCCGCCTCATCAGTGCCCACCAGTGAAGGAGAAAACAAAATTTTATAACAGAAACAAAGAAAAACTTTTTTTTTTCTTCACAAATTTCATTTTTTTTTAGCTTGTTTAGCAAAAAATAAAAAACGCAGAGGCGATCAAATACCACCAAAAGAAATCTCTATTTGTGGGGAAAAAATGATAAGAGTTTAGTTTGTGTACAGCGTTACATGGACCGCGCAATTGTCATTCAAAGTGCGACAGCTGTGTGGGGGGGGGGGTGACAGTGCCCGGTATTGAAGGGGTTAAATGCCAATTTTCATCTCGGGGTTTAATAAGTAGTTTTGCTTCCCTTACCCCTCGCACCCTTGGGTAGCCGGCATTTTATCTTTCCTATGCTATGGGTTGCTGGATGGACCACCAGTGTCCCGACTTACAAGGCAGGAGGACTCCTGGTCCTGCGTTGTACGCGACGGCGTCAGAGTGCGACCAATGGGGGCGCCAGAGAAAAGAAACACGCAGAGATGAGAAAACCGTCAGGAACAAGCGATAAGGTGAGTAAATCTGCGTTTAAATGGCAC
The DNA here is from genome assembly GCA_029206835.1 of Rana muscosa. NCBI lineage: Eukaryota > Metazoa > Chordata > Amphibia > Anura > Ranidae > Rana > Rana muscosa. The sequence continues at coordinate 31,402,858 of CM055117.1, read as the reverse complement.
CCTTACCAGAAAAGAATATTCAACCTTTGCAATTTGGGGGGGGGGGGGTAGTTTTTTTTTTTCAAGCTGAATTGTAAAGGGGTGCTGTGGGGTATTGCACTTTGCATACATCACATGCATCCTCATGCACACGACAAAAGACGCACACACAGTCCAAACATGCATTGTGCTGTATAACAATGGGACCAATTCCATAGGTAGAGTCACAGCGCCACCTAGCTAGCTGGTAACAGTACTGCATATGGCCAATAAATGCAATATATCTGCAAGGCTTTATTGATGTGAATGTCAAGGATGAGCAGAAAGTTTAAAAAATATGATATAAAACAGACAAGTTCTACGCAAAACCTTTTATACTCTGATGTAAATTCAAGGACACTTAAAGCGTTTGCATCTATCATGCGTTCTGTGTAAAGCAATGGCGTTCTGTACTATTGCAGGTGGCGCAGTGGTTTACAGCACCGGCGTCCTCAGTTTGAACCCCAGCCAGGACACCACCTGCATGGAGTTTGCATGTTCTCCCAGTGCTGGCATGGGTTTTCCTCCAGATGCTCCGGTTTCCTCTCACACTCCGATGACAACGCTTTGGCTGCTGTCTAAATGGGCCCTAGTCATAGGCGTACGCACAGGGTGTGCCAGGTGTGCCTGGGCACACCCTAATCGCCCTGTGCTGCGCAGAGTCCCCCTGCTGCTTGGCTGCTGCAGAGAAAGAGACTGGGGAATCTCTGTCCTCAGTCCCTTTCTCTGTCTCAAAAGTGGAACATCAGGGGTCTGTTTAGACTTCGATATTTCACCAAAGCCCCCCAATGGGGCTCCTAAAAAATAGTAAAAAAATAATAATAAAAAAATATTTTTAAAATTATAAAAAAAAACGTACATTTTAAAAGAGCAAAAATACAAAAATTATTCAAATAAACTACCGACACCAATCTCTGCCCTACTGGCACTTTCTATTACTATCTATTATATATATACATACATACAGTATACACACGCACGCACGTATGTTGGAGCTTTGGGGTGCACACCCTAATGCAATAGGCTGCGCACACATATGGCCCTAGTATAAAGACCGATCATCAGCCATAACTTTATGACCACTGACTGGTTACGTGAAAAGCATGGAATACCTCGTTACAATGGCATCTAAAATGTGTGGGATATATTAGGCAGCAAGTGAACATGTTGTCCCTGAAGTTGATGTTAAAAGCAGAAAAAAAATGGAGATCACGGGTTGCTGTGTATGGAGCAGTGGAGCCGCAGGCGCATGCTGAGCCAAAGGCTCCTGCAATGGCAGGTGAGCATCATAGAACTGGAGCACCAGGCAATGGAAGAAGGTGGCCTTCCATTTTCTTGTACATCATGTGGATGGCCGGGTGCGTGTGCGTCACTTACCCGGGGAAGGGATGGCACCAGAGTGCAGGATGGGAAGAAGGCAAGACGGTGATGCTTTGGGCAATGTCATTCTGGGAAACCTTGGCTCCTGCCATTCATGTGGAAGTTACATTGACACGTACCACCTACCTAAACATTGTGGGTCACCAAGTACACCCCTTCATGGAAACGGCAGTGGTATCTTTCAGCAGGATAATGTGCCCTGCCACGCTGCAAAAAATGGTTCAAGAATGGTTTGAGGAACACAACAACGGGTTTGAGGTGTTGACTTGGCCTTCAGATTCTCCAGATCTCCATCCATCGAGCATCTGTGGGATTTACTGGAAAAACAAGTCCGATATAATGGGGGCCCCACCTCCAACCTACAGGACTTAAAGGATCTGTAGGGGGCAAAACCATCCAGTGTTGCACTCCCCCCCTCCCAAAGCAGCAACAGATCCCTGAAATAGGGATCTATAGCTTGCTGATAAGAACAAGCAATGGTGATGCTCCCTCAGGGGTTGGCCCTATGACACAATGAACTCACTTAGTGTGTAAAGTCATGGAGACTGAGGACATCTAGTGGCAGAAAGGTATTGCTACAGGTCACAGCTTTAAACAATAAGTAATGCAGAATTTTTGTTTTTTATTTACTTTTAATTACTTTTATTTTTTTTCTTTAACTAGCAATTCACTTTTATTTTCTTAAGTGGAGTTCTATGGGTATAATCCCTGACTGAATGACATGTTTTTAATTAAAACACAGCGCATCATAAACAATTGCTGCTTTTTTTTTTGTTAATAAAATACAGTTTTCTGACCGGGCCTTTTCTGGAACTTTTTGGTTACAAGTTTAAAACAGTATTTTTTGCTAGAAAATTACTTAGAACGCCCAAACATTATATATATATATATATATATTAGCAGAGACCCTAGAGAATAAAATGACGATCTTTGCAATATTTTATTTCACACATTATTTGCGCAGCGGTCTTTCAAACGCATTTTTTTTTTGGGGGGGGGGGGGAATATACACTTTAGCATTTCGGCTGGTTAAAGACCAGGCCACTTTTTGCGATTCGGCACTGCGTCGCTTTAACTGACAATTGCGCGGTCGTGCGACGTGGCTCCCAAACAAAATTGGCATCCTTTTTTTCCCACAAATAGCGCTTTCTTTTGGTGGTATTTGATCACCTCTGCGATTTTTATTTTTTGCGCTATAAACAAAAATAGAGCGACAATTTTGAAAAAAATGCAATATTTTTTACTTTTTGCTATAATAAATATCCCCAAGAAATATATAAAAATATTTTTTTTCCTCAGTTTAGGCCGATACGTATTCTTCTACATATTTTTGGTAAAAAAATATTGCAATAAGCGTTTATTGATTGGTTGGCGCAAAAGTTATAGCGTCTACAAAATAGGGAACTGTTTTATGGCATTTTTATTAATATTTTTTTTTTTACTAGTAATGGCGGCGATCAGCGATTTTTATCGTGACTGCGACATTATGGCGGACACATCGGACACTTTTGACACCATTTTGGGACCATTGTAATTTTTACAGCGATCAGTGCTATAAAAATGCACTGATTACTGTGAAAATGACACTGGCAGTGAAGGGGTTAACCTGTAGGGGGCGCTGAAGGGGTTAAGTGTGACCTAATGAGTGATTCTTACTGTGTGGGGGTGTGGCTTGGCGTGTGACATCACTGATCGCTGTTCCCTATGATAGGGAACAGACGATCAGTGACACTGCCACTAGGAAGAACGGGGAAAGGTTTGTTTACACTTAACTCTCCCCGTTCTTCAGCTCTGTGACCCGATCACGGGACACCGGTGGTAATCGGGTCCGTGGGTCCTGCGGGCGCGGTCACGGAGCTCAGGACCGGGTCGCGTGAGCGCCGCCGGCAGGGGACGTATATATACGTGCTTATGCCCAGCCGTGCCATTCTGCCGACGTAAATGTACAGGCGGCGGTCCTTAAGTGGTTAATGAATAAAAAAAATTAAAAAAAACACTAAAGTTACCCCAATTTTTTGTATAATGTGAAAGATGACGTTACGCTGAGTAAATAGATACCTAACACGTCACGCTTTAAAATGGCACGCGCTCGCAGAATGGCGACAAACTACGGTACTAAAAAAATCTCCAAAGGCAACGCTTTAAAAATGTTTTACAGGTCACCTGTTTGGAGTTAGAGGAGGTTTTGTACTAGAATTATTGCTCTCGCTCTAACGATCACGGCGATACCTCACATGTGTGTTTTGAACACCGTTTACATATACGGGCGCGACTTACGTATGCGTTCGCTTCTGCACGCGAGCACGGAGTGATGGGGGCACTTAATTATTATTTTTTTTTATTATTTATTTTACTTTTAATTTTTTAAATTTAATTTTTTAAACTGTTCCTTTATTTTGATCACTTTTATTCCTATTACAAGGAATGCAAACTTCCCTTGTAATAGAAATAAATGAGACAGGTCCTCTTTATTGAGAAATCTGGGCTCAAAAAGACCCCAAATTTCATTTTTAACCTTTAAAAGCAAAAGATTTAGTTTTTGTTTTTTTTCACATTTTGACTTAAAAAAAAATAAAAAATCAATTGTTTATGCCTGAGAACTGGAAGTGATGTCAGAGGTCACTCCGGTCCTCCAAGGGCACAGAGATGATGAGTGGGGGCCATCTTGCCCTCACTCAACTTCCTGCCACAGCAGATCGCTTCTGGGCATTACCGACCTCTGGTAAGCCTGGAAACGACCAGGAAGTGGTAGGGGGAGTCACCTCTCCCGCCACCTCTAAATGTGGTCCAACGTGAGGTCGGCCATAGTAAAATATGATACAGGGGTTATGGGCCGCAAGTTTAAAGTGGTTGTAAACCCCTCCATATCCCCAGTGAAGTGCCTGGCCTCAGGTGATACGCAGAGATTAAACAAATCCTCCTACATAAGTTGTACCAGTTTATCCGCAGCCCCCTCTCTTCTACAGCTGTTCAAAGCGCACCGTTTATGCAGCATTTCTGAGCTTCAGGAGGCAGGGGGCGGATATCTGACATTACACACTGCCCAACATAGAGCACAAGGTTGAGTGTAGTCTGAGACCTGAGTGGAGGGAAAGGACACACCCCTTCTACACACCCCCTTGTACACAGTTTCATAGGGAAACAGGCACAGCTGAGGCTATCAGTCACATGCTGGGGGGTGGGGTGGTTTCTCCTGGGATCGTCTGGTGTCTTCATTGACCAGAAGTCTCCAAACTTTCTAAACAATAGCCAGTTTACTGTCCTTCAGATTTTAGGGGGGGGGGGGGGGTGGTGGTGACTGTGGCTAGTGGGAGAGGAAATGTTTCTTACATGGAGGAATACTGCCCCATTGTTGGCCTCAGTGGGAGGAATAGTGCCTCATTGTTGGCCTCAGTGGGAGGAATAGTGCCCCATTGTTGGCCCTCAGTGGGAGGAATACTGCCCCATTGTTGGCCTCAGTGGGAGGAATAGTGCCCCATTGTTGGGTGTCAGTGGGAGGAATAGTGCCCCATTGTTGGTGTCAGTGGGGGGAATAATGCCCCATTGTTGGCCTCAGAGGGAGGAATAATGCCCTATTGTTGGCCTCAGTGGGAGGAATAGTGCCCCATTGTTGGTGTCAGCGGGAGGAATAGTGCCCCATTGTTGGTGTCAATAGGAGGAATAGTGCCCCATTGTTGGCCTCAGTGGGAGGAATAGTGCCCCATTGTTGGCCTCAGTGGGAGGAATAGTGCCCCATTGTTGGTCTCAGTGGGGGGAATAGTGCCCCATTGTTGGCCTCAGTGGGAGGAATAGTGCCCCATTGTTTTTGGTGTTAGTGGGAAGAATAGTGCCCCATCCCGATCACGGGGGGAACGGTCATCAGTGACAGTGTCACTAGGCAGAATAGGGGAATGCCTTGTTTACAAAGGCCTTGTTTCCCCTGTTCTGCCCTTGCCGACCACAATCGCGGGCCGCTCGGGGAACATCGAGTTCCCGGGGACCCGCGGCCGCACTCAGGAGGCACGCGGCGGGCGCATGCGCGCACGCCCGCTGGGCGGCAAATTTAAAGGGGACGTACCTGTACGCCAATGTGCCTGCCCGTGCCATTCTGTCGACGTACATCGGCGTGCGGCGGTCAGCAAGTGGTTAAACGATTGTCGTACGACGGGCTGTCGTCCGAGCAAAGTTTTCGTGTTTGTCCCTTCGGATTTTGTTGGACGGGCTGTCGGTGATCGGTGATCGGCTGACTAAAGGCTGTGTACTAACGATCAGATTATCGAACGATCTATCCGAAAAAGCGATTTTTATCATCCGATAATCGGAACGTGTTGTACAGGACATTGGGAGCGTGTTTATGTATTTATTTATTTTTAGGGTGGACCTCCGCTTTAAGCAATTACAACATAGTTTCTTTTAGCCTAGTCCTTTCTTGGATTAAATCTTTAAACAGTAAAGCATTAAACAATGCGTGCACGTGCACGTGTGCGCACGCTTGAATAAAATGAATCGCAGCTCCTTCCACATCATTTAAATTATTTAAAAACACTTTTTACAACACACTCAGAATTCTTTCCTCACCTGTAACTTATATTTCACACACAAATTAACACAGCTTGTGTCAGGTGTAATGAAGCGCTCCGGAGCCCCGCGCGCCCGCGTGCGAAATAGCAATGAATATTATTAAAGAAGAACTTCAAGGTGATGTAAAGACCTCCCTATACTGCCTTCCTATATTCAGCATAATTGCATGCTCCATCGCGGGGGCAAAGTCCGCTCTCCCTGCTCTGGGCTCTGGGTGGAAACAATAGTGCAGAGGGCAGGAATCTGACTTCTTCCTCGCTCTGAAGTCTGAAATATTACATCATCTATGGAAAGCTGAAGATTAATCCGCTTTATAGTTTGCCTTCCCTGGTTCCTTCTTTCTTTACTCTAAAAAAAGTTTTTAAATGAAACCTTCCTGCTTTCATTTCATACCTTATTTGTGAGATAGTGATGTCATCAGGCAGATCATGGGGGCCGTCAAGATGCTGAGCATAGCTTCCTGAAGACATCCCAGCACCACTCCTCTTAAAATCACAATCCTCTTCTTTCATTTGATCCTCTGGCCTAAGGTGACCACATGTCCCGGATTGCCCGGGACAGTCCCACATTTTGCAGGTCTGTCCCGCCGGGCACATTAATTCCAGGACAATACAGTGTCCCGGAATGAAACTGACACAGCCACCCCCCCCCCCCCGGACCAATCTGATTCCCCCAAAAAGGCCGCCACATCACCGCTTTACTCACTGACAGTACTTGTCCTGGTCGGGAATGCCTGGAGGAGCACAATCCCCGCCCCCTGCTTGTGATTGGAGAAATCATAAATCCCGCCTCTTGTGTCCAATCACTGTGTTGTGATTAAGGTGGCCACATTTCCAAACTAGCATTCAGGGACACCCCCCCCCCCCCCTTTCCCAAAAATCAGCTTGTGCTGTAACGAATCACAGCACAGTGATTAGACACAAGAGGCGGGGATTTATGATTTTCTCCAATCACAAGCAGGGGGCGGGGATTGTGCTCCTCCAGGCATTCCCGGCCAGGACAAGTACTGTCAGTGAGTAAAGCGGTGATGTGGCGCCCTTTTTTGGGGGCATCAGATTGGCCCGGGGGGGTGGCTGTGTCAGTTTCATTCCGGGACACTGTATTGTCCTGGAATGAATGTGCCGGGACAGACCTGCAAAATGCGGGGACTGTCCCGGGCAATCCGGGGACACGTGGTCACCCTAGCTGTGATTCGTTACAGGACAAGCTGATTTTTTGTGAAGGGCAGGTGTCTCTGAATGGTAGTTTGGAAATGTGGTCATCCTGTCCTCTGCCCCCCCCCCCCCCCCGGCATATCACAATTTCCCCTTCACCTCCCCCCCCCTTCCCCACAGCGAAGTCCTCTGTCCCCCCTTCGCATTACCCCCCCCCCCCCACAGCAGTCTCCTATATCCCCCCTTCACTTTACCCCCCCCTCCCAGCGGTGTCCTCTGTCCCCCTCCTTCATATTCCCCCCCTCCCCACAGCAATGTCCACAGCTATGTCCCTCCTTCACATTACACCCCCCCCCTCCCTCCCTACCTACAGCGGTGTCCTCTTTCCCTCTTGATGATATACATTTTGTTTGAGTACAGTGTCAATTGCCAGTTAAAGTAATGCAGTGCTGTATTGCAAAAAAATGGCCTGGTCATGAAGGGGGGGGGGGGGTAAATCTTCCGGAGCTCAAGTGGTAAAAACACATATATATATATATATATATATATATATATATATATATATATATATATATATACACTATATTATCAAAAGTATTGGGACGCCTGCCTTTATGCACACATGAACTTTAAAGGCATCCCAGTCTTAGTCCGTAGGGTTCAATATTGAGTTGGCCCCGCCCTTTGCAGCTATAACAGCTTCAACTCTTCTGGGAAGACTGTCCACAAGGTTTAGGAGTGTGTCTATGGGAATGTTTCGCCATTCTTCCAGAAGTGCATTTGTGAGGTCAGTCACTGATGTTGGATGAGAAGTCCTGGCTCACAGTCTCCGCTCTAATTCATCCCAAAGGTGTTCTGTCGGGTTGAGGTCAGGACTCTGTGCAGGCCAGTCAAGTTCCTCCACCCCAAACTCCCTCATCCATGTCTTTATGGACCTTGCTTTGTGCACTGGTCCAAATCATTTGGTGGAGGGGGGATTATGGTGTGGGGTTGTTTTTCAGGGTCGGGCTTGGCCCCTTAGTTTCAGTGAAGGGAAGTCTTAGACCCCATACACACTGCTAGATTTTCTGCAGATTTTTGTCTTCAAAACCATGTACCCCAAACGCTCTCGGACCTTGCTTTGTGCACTGGTGTGCAGTCATGTTGGAACAGGAAGGGGCCATCCCCAAACTATTCCCACAAAGTTGGGAGCATGAAATTGTCCAAAATGTCTTGGTATGCTGACGCCTTAAGAGTTCCCTTCACTGGAACTAAGGGGCCAAGCCCAACCCCTGAAAAACAACCCCCACACCATAATCCCCCCTCCACCAAATGATTTGGACCAGTGCACAAAGCAAGGTCCATAAAGACATGGATGAGCGAGTTTTGGGTGGAGGAACTTGACTGGCCTGCACAGAGTCCTGACCTCAATCCGATAGAACACCTTTGGGATGAATTGGAGTGGAGACTCGCTCACAAATGTGCTTCTGGAAGAATGGTCAAACATTCCCATAGACACCCTCCTAAACCTTGTGGACGGCCTTCCCAGAAGAGTTGAAGTTGTTATAGCTGCAAAGGTTGGGCCAACTCAATATTGAACCCTACGGACTAAGTCCCCTTTCACACTGAGGCGCTATTGCGCTAAAAATAGCGCCTGCAATGCGCCCCGAAAAAGCCGCTCAATTGTATCCAGTGTGAAAGCCCGAGGGCTTTCACACTGGAGCGTTGCACTTGCAGGAGGGTCAAAAAACTTCTGCAAGCCGTATCTTTGAGGCGTAGTAGGAGCGGTAAAAATACCGCTCCTATAGCGCCCCTGCCCATTGAAATCAATGGGGTAGCGCCTCCAAAACGCCCACAAAACGCAGCAAAGAGGCGTTATTGCGGGCGTTTTAAACCCTTGTTCGGCCGCTAGCGGGGGTTAAAATCACCCCGCTAGTGCCCGCAAGTCGCGGCAAAAACGACGGTATAGCGGCGCTAAAAATAGCGCCGCTATACCGCCAGCACATCCAACGCCTCAGTGTGAAAGTAGCCTAAGACTGGGTTTCCATTAAGACCCCTTTCACACTGGAGCGTATTGCAGGCGCTATAACGTTAAAAATAGCGCCTGCAATCCGCCCTTAAAAAGCTGCACCGTTCATTCCAGTGGGAAAGCCCCGAGGGCTTTCACACTGGAGCGGTGCGCTAGCAGGACGGTAAAAAAAAGTCTTTGGAGCGGAGAAGGAGTGGTGCCCATTGTAATCAATGGGACAGCGCGGCGCCCGCAATGCACTGCTTCAGCAAATAGCGGCGTTTTACCGCCGACGCTATGGGCGCCTCGGTGTGAAAGGGGTCTTAGACCCCTTTCACACTGAGGCGCTTTTCAGGCTCTTTCACGCTAAAAAAAAAGCACCTGAAAATCTTAAGAAAACGTATTTCCATTAAAATCAATGAATGCTTTCACACTGGGGCAGTGCGCTGACAGAGCAGTGAAAAAAAGGCCCCTCTCCATTGAAATGAATTGAAAGCTCTTCAAAAACGCCTGAAAAGCTCTTCAAAAGCGCTCCGTGTTTTACTGGCAGTTTTTCAAGCGCCTCAGTGTGAAAGAGGCCTAAAGGTTATGTGCGTGTAAAGGCAGGCGTCCCAATACTTTTGGTAATATAGTATATATATGCATATATTTCCATCTCATAAATATTTGCAATTAAATATTGGTTGCTGGCTGCCAAAGAATGTTATTATTATTATTTTTTCACTGACTAGAAGACCATTTCAGAAATCTCTGCGGCGTCAATAATTGCATTATTTTTAGTAGCGAAGTCAGCCTGGGGCGCAATCCCCTCGTGCCCCCCCCCCCCCTCGTCCGCCTCCTGTCATTACACGGCTGCGCTTTAAGATACCAGAGTTCTAAAAATCCTGATTGAATTAAACTCTTCAATTGTTGCCATCGGGAAGTCACGGGAACTTTGGGGACTTACAAAGTTATTTATTTCGATGCCTTTCTACCCCGAGCAAAGTGTGAGGCTATAATGAGATTTGCAGCAGGAGACGCACTTGTACAGCGGAGACGCAAAGCAACGCGGCGGCCGGATCTGCATAGCCGGGGCTCTCGCCGGGCAATCGGCAATGATGTATTCGAGATTTCATTAAAAAATATGTAACCAAGACAAGCTGGAGTGGGAGAGGTGACGGGAAGGGAACGAGCAAACACATATCTCATCTGCAGCGCGCCCCCCCCCCCCCCCCCCCCCCCGGAGGAATGGAAATGGAATTCATTTAGAATAGAAAGACAACGGCGCTGTTATGAATTCGGGCGCCTCGCTTACTGTGCCCAGCTGATGTGACCGGGACAATATTCAAAGTGGACCTTTCATAAACATGTATGATGTGTCAGAATATACAGGAACAGCTCCATCCTTGATCTCCAATCCTGTGATTTTTTCCTAGGCCAGAGATGATGTCATCAGTCTGCTGCGGGCAGGAGGAAGCATGTCCTCAGTCTCCTCTCTAGGGTGACCACGTGTCCCGGATTGCCCTGGACAGTCCCGCATTTTGCAGGTCTGTCCCGGGCACCTTCATTCCAGGACAATACAGTGTCCCGAAATGAAACTGACACAGCCACCCCCCCGGGCCAGTCTGATGCCCCCAAAAAAGGCCGCCACATCACCGCTTTACTCACTGACAGTACTTGTCCTGGCTGGGAATGCCTGGAGGAGCACAATCCCCGCCCCCTGCTTGTGATTGGAGAAATCATAAATCCCACCTCTTGTGTCCAATCACTGTGCTGTGATTCGTTACAGCACAAGCTGATTTTTGGGAAGGGGGGGGGGGGTGTCCCTGAATGGTAGTTTGGAAATGTGGTCACCCTATCTCTCCGCCAGTGCTTGGACTGCAACATTGTAACTCTGTAGCAAGTCCTCTCCTCCTAGGGTTGTCACCTTTTCTTCAAGCCAAACCCGATCACTTTTTGTCGCCAAAACTGTCGTATACACTATATATATATATTTTGGGATTAAATTATATGGAGATAATTACAAGAGTCCCTGCTTACATCAGAGTGCACAGAGTTCCCCTTTAGATCTGAATCCACAGAGCTCCCCTTTACCTCTGAGTCTGCAGAATTTCCACTTACACTGGAAGGGGGAGCTCTGTGGAATGTGGTGTAAAGTGGAACTCTGATGTAGGGGGTGCTCTGGGAACCCTGATTTAATGGGGAGTGGCTCTGATGTAAAGGGGGAATGCTGTGGACTCTGGTTTAAAGGGGAACTCTGATGTAGGGCGTGCTCTGGGAACCCTGATTTAATGGGGAGTGGCTCTGATGGAAGGGGTAATGCTGTGGACTCTGGTGTAAAGGGGAACTCTGATGTAAGGGGTGCTCTGGGAACCTTTTTTTTAATGGGGAGTGGCTCTGGTGTAAGGGGGAACGCTTTGGACTCTGGTGTAAAGGGGAAATCTGATGTAAGGGGTGCTCCTGGGAACCCTGATTTAATGGGGAGTGGCTCTGATGTAAGGGGGAACGCTGTGGACTCTGGTGTAAAGGAGAACCCTGATGAAGGGGGTGCTCCTGGGAACCCTGATTTAATGGGGAGGGGCTCTGATGTAAGGGGGAATGCTGTGGACTCTGGTGTAAAGGGGAACTCTGATGTAAGGGGTGCTCTGTGAACCCTTTTTTTAATGGGGAGTGGCTCTGATGTAAGGGGAATGCTGTGGACTCTGGTGTAAAGGAGAACCCTGATGTAGGGGGTGCTCCTGGGAACCCTGATTTAATGGGGAGGGGCTCTGATGTAAGGGAGAATGCTGTGGACTCTGGTGTAAAGGGGAACTCTGATGTAAGGGGTGCTCTGTGAACCCTTTTTTTAATGGGGAGTGGCTCTGATGTAAGGGGAAACGCTGTAGACTCTGGTGTAAAGGGGAACTCTGATGTAGGGGGTGCTCCTGGGAACCCTGATTTAATGGGGAGGGGCTCTGATGTAAGGGGGAATGCTGTGGACTCTGGTGTAAAGGGGAACTCTGATGTAAGGGGTGCTCTCTGAACCCTTTTTTTAATGGGTAGTGGCTCTGATGTAAGGGGAAACGCTGTGGACTCTGGTGTAAAGGGGAACTCTGATGTAGGGGGTGCTCCTGGGAACCCTGATTTAATGGGGAGTGGCTCTGATGTAATGGGGAACGCTGTGGACTCTGGTGTAAAGGAAAACTCTGATGTAGGTGGTGCTCTGTGAACCCTGATTTAATGGGGAGGGGCTCTGATGTAAAGGGGGAATGCTGTGGACTCTGGTGTAAAGGGGAACTCTGATGTAGGTGGTGCTCTGTGAACCCTGATTTAATGGGGAGGGGCTCTGATGTAAAGGGGGAATGCTGTGGACTCTGGTGTAAAGGGGAACTCTGATGTAGGGGGTGCTTTGGGAACCCTGATTTAATGGGGAGTGGCTCTGATGTAAAGGGGAACGTTGTGGACTCTGGTGTAAAGGAGAACCCTGATGTAGGGGGTGCTCCTGGGAACCCTGATTTAATGGGGAGTGGCTCTGATGTAAGGGGGAACGCTTTGGACTCTGGTTTAAAAGGGAAATCTGATGTAAGGGGTGCTCTGTGAACCCTTTTTTTAATGGGGAGTGGCTCTGATGTAAAGGGGGAATGCTGTGGACTCTGGTGTAAAGGGGAACTCTGATGTATGGGGTGCTCTGTGAACCCTTTTTTTAATGGGGAGTGGCTCTCATGTAAGGGGGAATGCTGTGGACTCTGGTGTAAAGGGGAACTCTGATGTAGGGGGTGCTTTGGGAACCCTGATTTAATGGGGAGTGGCTCTGATGTAAAGGGGAACGCTGTGGACTCTGGTGTAAAGGAGAACCCTGATGTAGGGGGTGCTTTGGGAACCCTGATTTAATGGGGAGTGGCTCTGATGTAAGGGGGAACGCTGTGGACTCTGGTGTAAAGGGGAACTCTGATGTAAGGGGTGCTCCTGGGAACCCTGATTTAATGGGGAGTGGCTCTGATGTAAGGGGGAACGCTTTGGACTCTGGTGTAAAAGGGAAATCTGATGTAAGGGGTGCTCCTGGGAACCCTGATTTAATGGGGAGTGGCTCTGATGTAAAGGGGAACTCTTATGTAGGAGGTGCTCTGGGAACCCTGATTTAATGGGGAGTGGCTCTGATGTAAGGGGGAACGCTGTGGACTCTGGTGTAAAGGGGAACTCTGATGTAAGGGGTGCTCCTGGGAACCCTGATTTAATGGGGAGTGGCTCTGATGTAGGGGGGAACGCTGTGGACTCTGGTGTAAAGGGGAACTCTGATGTAAGTCTGTAGTAATGCAATGTCCACATAGATGTAAAACCTCAAACAGTCAGGCTTTATTTTCTTATGCAGAGAACGTTGAGAAGTAGAAGGTATAGAAGAGAAGGGGAAGGTTCAGGCACTCGCCACAACATGTAAGAATCTCAGATCAAAGTCACTCACCTATCTCAATGTTAGAGTGGGTATCGGTCACCCGGATAGTCCCCTCTCACATGGCCTAGCAGCCGGGATGACACACGAACCAGCAACAGGGCAGCCTCTGCCACAGACTGCCCAGATGAAGTGGGTCTCTGCCACAGACTGCCCAGATGAAGTGGGTCTCTGCCACAGACTGCCCAGATGAAGTGGGTCTCTGCCACAGACTGCCCAGATGAAGTGGGTCTCTGCCACAGACTGCCCAGATGAAGTGGGTCTCTGCCACAGACTGCCCAGATGAAGTGGGTCTCTGCCACAGACTGCCCAGATGAAGTGGGTCTCTGCCACAGACTGCCCAGATGAAGTGGGTCTCTGCCACAGACTGCCCAGATGAAGTGGGTCTCTGCCACAGACTGCCCAGATGAAGTGGGTCTCTGCCACAGACTGCCCTAAGTGAAGTGGGTCTCTGCCACAGACTGCCCAGATGAAGTGGGTCTCTGCCACAGACTGCCCAGATGAAGTGGGTCTCTGCCACAGACTGCCCAGATGAAGTGGGTCTCTGCCACAGACTGCCCTAAGTGAAGTGGGTCTCTGCCACAGACTGCCCTAAGTGAAGTGGGTCTCTGCCACAGACTGCCCTAAGTGAAGTGGGTCTCTGCCACAGACTGCCCAGATGAAGTGGGTCTCTGCTACAGACTGCCCTAAGTGAAGTGGGTCTCTGCCACAGACTGCCCAGATGAAGTGGGTCTCTGCCACAGACTGCCCTAAGTGAAGTGGGTCTCTGCCACAGACTGCCCAGATGAAGTGGGTCTCTGCCACAGACTGCCCTAAGTGAAGTGGGTCTCTGCCACAGACTGCCCAGATGAAGTGGGTCTCTGCCACAGACTGCCCTAAGTGAAGTGGGTCTCTGCCACAGACTGCCCTAAGTGAAGTGGGTCTCTGCCACAGACTGCCCTAAGTGAAGTGGGTCTCTGCCACAGACTGCCCTAAGTGAAGTGGGTCTCTGCCACAGACTGCCCTAAGTGAAGTGGGTCTCTGCCACAGACTGCCCTAAGTGAAGTGGGTCTCTGCCACAGACTGCCCTAAGTGAAGTGGGTCTCTGCCACAGACTGCCCTAAGTGAAGTGGGTCTCTGCCACAGACCTTTTAAAGTTGAGCGAATGGATAGTCCAGGAATAGGGATGAGCTTCATGTTCGAGTCGAACATACGTTCGACTCGAACATCGGCTGTTCGATCGTTCGACGAAGATCGAACGATTTGGGCCGTTCGCGCCAAATTCGAGTGACGCGAACGGCCCACAATGCACTACGCCATCGCAGTGTCATCCAGGCGCTGTGATTGGCCAAGCATGCACTGTGACCCCGCATGCTTGGCCAATCACAGCGCCGGCAGCGAGGAGAGCAATGATTGGCCACAGGCAGGATGCCTGTGGCCAATTATTGCTGAGGGTGTTTAGTACACGCCCCACACTATAAAAGGCCGCCAGCACGGCGGCCTAGTGTAGTGTGTTCCGGAGCAGGGAAAGAGAAGCATAGGCAGGGACAGTGACATTTATTTTTTTCTTGCTTAACCTGGATTCCTTTAGTTTAGGGAAAGAGAAGGATAGGTAGGGAGAGAGTCAGTGTGTTTTACTGTGATAATCCTTGTTTCTAGGGACAGGGAAGGACAGTGAGGGAATTCTCCTTGTGCTATAGTGAGCTTTAAAAAAACATTTTTTCTAGGGACAGAAAACTATAGGTAGGAAGAGTGTCAGTTTCTTTCACTGTGATAATCCTTGTTTCTAGGGACAAAGAAGGAAAGTGAGGGAAATTCTCCTTGTGCTATAGTGTGCTTTAAAAAAACATTTTTTCTAGGGACAGAAAACTATAGGTAGGAAGAGTGTCAGTTTCTTTCACTGTGATAATCCTTGTTTCTAGGGACAAAGAAGGAAAGTGAGGGAAATTCTCCTTGTGCTATAGTGTGCTTTAAAAAAACATTTTTTCTAGGGACAGAAAACTATAGGTAGGGAGAGTGTCAGTGTGTTTTACTGTGCGAATCCTTGTTTCTAGGGACAGGGAAGGACAGTGAGGGAAATTGTCCTTGTGCTATAGTGTGCTTTAAAAAAACCTTTTTTTCTAGGGACAGAAAACTATAGGTAGGAAGAGTGTCAGTTTCTTTCGCTGTGATAATCCTTGTTTCTAGGGACAAAGAAGGAAAGTGAGGGAATTCTCCTTGTGCTATAGTGTGCTTTAAAAAAACATTTTTTCTAGGGACAGAAAACTCTAGGTAGGAAGAATGTCAGTTTCTTTCACTGTGATAATCCTTGTTTCTAGGGACAAAGAAGGAAAGTGAGGGAAATTCTCCTTGTGCTATAGTGTGCTTTAAAAAAACATTTTTTCTAGGGACAGAAAACTATAGGTAGGGAGAGTGTCAGTGTGTTTTACTGTGCAAATCCTTGTTTCTAGGGACAGGGAAGGACAGTGAGGGAATTCTCCTTGTGCTATAGTGTGCTTTAAAAAAACATTTTTTCTAGGGACAGAAAACTATAGGTAGGGAGAGTGTCAGTGTGTTTTACTGTGCGAATCCTTGTTTCTAGGGACAGGGAAGGACAGTGAGGGAATTCTCCTTGTGCTATAG
The DNA here is from genome assembly GCA_029206835.1 of Rana muscosa. NCBI lineage: Eukaryota > Metazoa > Chordata > Amphibia > Anura > Ranidae > Rana > Rana muscosa. The sequence continues at coordinate 31,386,753 of CM055117.1, read as the reverse complement.
TGTGCTTTAAAAAAACATTTTTTCTAGGGACAGAAAACTATAGGTAGGAAGAGTGTCAGTTTCTTTCACTGTGATAATCCTTGTTTCTAGGGACAAAGAAGGAAAGTGAGGGAAATTCTCCTTGTGCTATAGTGTGCTTTAAAAAAACATTTTTTCTAGGGACAGAAAACTATAGGTAGGGAGAGTGTCAGTGTCTTTTACTGTGCGAATCCTTGTTTCTAGGGACAGGGAAGGACAGTGAGGGAATTCTCCTTGTGCTATAGTGTGCTTTAAAAAAACATTTTTTCTAGGGACAGAAAACTATAGGTAGGAAGAGTGTCAGTGTCTTTTACTGTGCGAATCCTTGTTTCTAGGGACAGGGAAGGACAGTGAGGGAATTCTCCTTGTGCTATAGTGTGCTTTAAAAAAACATTTTTTCAAGGGACAGAAAACTATAGGAAGGAAGAGTGTCAGTTTCTTTCACTGTGATAATCCTTGTTTCTAGGGACAAAGAAGGAAAGTGAGGGAAATTCTCCTTGTGCTATAGTGTGCTTTAAAAAAACATTTTTTCTAGGGACAGAAAACTATAGGTAGGGAGAGTGTCAGTGTCTTTTACTGTGCGAATCCTTGTTTCTAGGGACAGGGAAGGACAGTGAGGGAATTCTCCTTGTGCTATAGTGTGCTTTAAAAAAACATTTTTTCTAGGGACAGAAAACTATAGGAAGGAAGAGTGTCAGTTTCTTTCACTGTGATAATCCTTGTTTCTAGGGACAAAGAAGGAAAGTGAGGGAAATTCTCCTTGTGCTATAGTGTGCTTTAAAAAAACATTTTTTCTAGGGACAGAAAACTATAGGTAGGGAGAGTGTCAGTGTCTTTTACTGTGCAAATCCTTGTTTCTAGGGACAGGGAAGGACAGTGAGGGAATTCTCCTTGTGCTATAGTGTGCTTTAAAAAAACATTTTTTCTAGGGACAGAAAACTATAGGAAGGAAGAGTGTCAGTTTCTTTCACTGTGATAATCCTTGTTTCTAGGGACAAAGAAGGAAAGTGAGGGAAATTCTCCTTGTGCTATAGTGTGCTTTAAAAAAACATTTTTCTAGGGACAGAAAACTATAGGTAGGGAGAGTGTCAGTGTGTTTTACTGTGCGAATCCTTGTTTCTAGGGACAGGAAAGGACAGTGAGGGAATTCTCCTTGTGCTATAGTGTGCTTTAAAAAAACATTTTTTCTAGGGACAGAAAACTATAGGTAGGAAGAGTGTCAGTTTCTTTCACTGTGATAATCCTTGTTTCTAGGGACAAAGAAGGAAAGTGAGGGAAATTCTCCTTGTGCTATAGTGTGCTTTAAAAAAACATTTTTTCTAGGGACAGAAAACTATAGGTAGGGAGAGTGTCAGTGTCTTTTACTGTGCGAATCCTTGTTTCTAGGGACAGGGAAGGACAGTGAGGGAATTCTCCTTGTGCTATAGTGTGCTTTAAAAAAACATTTTTTCTAGGGACAGAAAACTATAGGAAGGAAGAGTGTCAGTTTCTTTCACTGTGATAATCCTTGTTTCTAGGGACAAAGAAGGAAAGTGAGGGAAATTCTCCTTGTGCTATAGTGTGCTTTAAAAAAACATTTTTTCTAGGGACAGAAAACTATAGGTAGGGAGAGTGTCAGTGTCTTTTACTGTGCAAATCCTTGTTTCTAGGGACAGGGAAGGACAGTGAGGGAATTCTCCTTGTGCTATAGTGTGCTTTAAAAAAACATTTTTTCTAGGGACAGAAAACTATAGGTAGGGAGAGTGTCAGTGTGTTTTACTGTGCGAATCCTTGTTTCTAGGGACAGGAAAGGACAGTGAGGGAATTCTCCTTGTGCTATAGTGTGCTTTAAAAAAACATTTTTTCTAGGGACAGAAAACTATAGGTAGGAAGAGTGTCAGTTTCTTTCACTGTGATAATCCTTGTTTCTAGGGACAAAGAAGGAAAGTGAGGGAAATTCTCCTTGTGCTATAGTGTGCTTTAAAAAAACATTTTTTCTAGGGACAGAAAACTATAGGTAGGGAGAGTGTCAGTGTCTTTTACTGTGCGAATCCTTGTTTCTAGGGACAGGGAAGGACAGTGAGGGAATTCTCCTTGTGCTATAGTGTGCTTTAAAAAAACATTTTTTCTAGGGACAGAAAACTATAGGAAGGAAGAGTGTCAGTTTCTTTCACTGTGATAATCCTTGTTTCTAGGGACAAAGAAGGAAAGTGAGGGAAATTCTCCTTGTGCTATAGTGTGCTTTAAAAAAACATTTTTTCTAGGGACAGAAAACTATAGGTAGGGAGAGTGTCAGTGTCTTTTACTGTGCAAATCCTTGTTTCTAGGGACAGGGAAGGACAGTGAGGGAATTCTCCTTGTGCTATAGTGTGCTTTAAAAAAAAAAAATTTCTAGGGACAGAAAACTATAGGAAGGAAGAGTGTCAGTTTCTTTCACTGTGATAATCCTTGTTTCTAGGGGCAAAGAAGGAAAGTGAGGGAAATTCTCCTTGTGCTATAGTGTGCTTTAAAAAAACATTTTTTCTAGGGACAGAAAACAATAGGTAGGGAGAGTGTCAGTGTGTTTTACTGTGCGAATCCTTGTTTCTAGGGACAGGGAAGGACAGTGAGGAAAATTCTCCTTGTGCTATAGTGTGCTTTAAAAAAACATTTTTTCTAGGGACAGAAAACTATAGGTAGGAAGAGTGTCAGTTTCTTTCACTGTGATAATCCTTGTTTCTAGGGACAGGGAAGGACAGTGAGGGAAATTCTCCTTGTGCTATAGTGTGCTAAAGCATTCCTCATCAACCATCTTTGAAATCCTTGTTTTTTTGGACAGTCAGGGAAATTGTTGTTGTGCTATTCTGTGCAAAAGCAATCATCCTCAACCATATTTAGAAATCCTTAAGTAAAGGGACAGAGAAGGACACCTGAAGGTAGCCCTTATTGCTTTTTTCCCATCTCCCTGCAGGCCATCTATTAGAATGTCTGGAAGGCAAACAAGGAGAGGCAGACAGTCAGGAGGCAATAAAAGAGGGCAAGCAGGCTCTGTGTCTGGGGGCAACAGTGCTGGTCGTGGACGCGGTGCATTGTCATCAGCACATGGCCATGGGACACACTTGTCCTTCTTTTCGGCAGCTGGACATGTTGAGCCACATCATGCCGAAGACTTGGTAGAGTGGATGACCAAGCCCTCCTCCTCCTCCTCATCCTCTCTCACCCAGGCTCAGGGTACTGGAAAAGCAGCTGCCAAAGCATCCTCTTCCCTGGTATCAATGTCAGACTCATCATCAGTCACTCCTTCCCTAGACCCACCATGTCCTCCTCCTGAGGAGTCCCCCGAACTGTTTGAGCACAGTGTTGGGTACATGCTCCAGGAGGATGCCCAGCGTTTCGAAGGGTCTGATGATGAAACCCAGCTACAGGAAGGCAGTAGCGTGAGAGCAGACAGAGGGGATGCTCAAGAAGGACACCAATCTGGCAGTCATGTTCCAGCAGCTGCAGCATACTGCCAGATTGGCTCCAGTGATGAGGAGGGAGGGGATGATGAGGTCACTGACTCCACGTGGGTGCCTAATAGGAGAGAGGAGGAGGAGGAGGATGAGGAGGAGGCACATCTCCAACGAGGCAGGATGCCCTTTGGTGGCCAGCGTAAGGGCAGTACACCAACGGAATCACACCGCAGAGCTCCGCCTGTGCAGGGCGCTGCCTCTGCCCGTCATTCAAAAAGTTCCTTGGTGTGGGCCTTTTTTGAGGCTAGTGCATCAGATCGCACAGCTGCTGTTTGCAACATATGTCTCAAGCGTATATCGCGTGGCCAAAACATCAGCCGCTTGGGTACCACATGCCTGACCAGACATATGTTGACCTGCCATGCAGCTCGTTGGCAAGCCTACCTCAAAGACCCACACCAAAGAACAAAGCGGACCTCTCCTTGCACCGCATCAGCTGGGATCTCCAACCCCACTATAACTTCAGTCCTCTCTGAAACATGCACTGAGAGGAATGAAGGTGTAGAATTAGGTGTGTCACAGCCAAGTACTTGCGGCCACTCTGCTAGCAGTACACCGACGTCCGATTCTAGCAGGCAAATTTCCCTGTCCCAGCTGCTGGACCGTCGAAAGAAGTTCACTCCCAGCCATCCACATGCCCAGCGGTTGAATGCTAGCTTGGCTAAATTGCTAGCGCTTCAACTGCTGCCTTTTCAGTTGGTAGACTCGGCCCCCTTCCGTGAGTTTGTGCAATGTGCGGTTCCTCAGTGGCAGGTTCCCAAACGCCACTTTTTCTCACGGAAGGCTATTCCGGCTCTCTACCGGCATGTGGAAGGCAATGTCTTGGCCTCGCTGGACAGGGCGGTCAGCGGTAAGGTGCATATTACCGCTGACTCATGTTCCAGCAGGCATGGACAGGGACGTTACCTTTCTTTCACGGCCCATTGGGTCACTCTTTTGGCAGCTGGGAAGGATGCAGGACAAGGTGCAGTAGTGTTGGAGGTTGTTCCACCGCCACGCCTCCAAAATGCTACTACTGGTTGTGACACACCTCTCTCCTCCACCCCCTCCTCTTCTTCTTCCTCCATGGCCTCTTCCTGTGGTTTGTCCTCGGAACCAGCGGTGCTCCGTAGGCGTTCAAGGGGCTACGCAAGTACGCAGGCAAAAAGATGCCATGCCGTGCTTGCGCTGGTGTGTTTGGGGGACAGAAGCCACACTGGGGCAGAGGTCCTGTCTGCTCTGCAGGGCCAGGCCGAGAGGTGGTTGACGCCATGCCAGCTTAAGCCAGGAATGGTGGTTTGCGACAATGGCACCAACCTCCTCTCCGCCCTCCGACAGGGACAACTGACCCATGTGCCCTGTGTGGCTCACGTCCTTAACCTGGTGGTGCAGCGGTTCTTGGGCAGGTACCCGGGCTTACAGGATGTCCTGAGGCAGGCCAGGAAAGTCTGTGTGCATTTCCGCAGATCTTATAATGCCAGTGCTCGCCTGGCTGAGCTGCAAAAGGAGTTGAACCTGCCCAAGAACCGCCTTATATGTGACATGCCCACCAGGTGGAACTCAACGTTGGCCATGCTGCAGCGGCTGCACACGCAGCAGAGGGCTATCAATGAGTACCTGTGCGACTACGGCACCAGGACAGGGTCAGGGGAGCTTGTTTTTTTTTCTCCACGCCAGTGGGGCATGATCAGGGATGCATGCACTGTCCTGGCACCATTTGAGGAGGCCACGAGGATGGTGAGCAGTGACAGTGCATGCATCAGTGACACTGTACCTCTTGTCCACCTGTTGGAGCACACGCTGCATGGAATAATGGACAGGGCACTTGAGGCAGAACAGAGGCAGGAAGAGGAGGACTTCCTTGCCTCTCAAGGTCCCCTTTACCCAGACAGTGTTCCTTCTGTCCCACCCATCGCACAGGAAGAGGAGGAGGAGGAGGAGGAGGAGGATTGTTTTTAGCATGGAGGTGGAGGCTGGCACTCAGCATCATCAGCAGCAGTCTTTTAGGGATGATTTACAGTCCCAAGAAACCAGTGGACTTGTACGTGGCTGGGAGGAGGTGGCTGCGGATCATGTCGTCCTTAGTGACCCAGAGGACTCCGGACCGAATGCCTCAGCAAACCTACGCTGCATGGCCTCCCTGATCCTGCAAAGTCTGCGGAAGGATCCTCGTATTCTTCGGATCAAGGAGAGGGACCATTACTGGCTGGCCACTCTCCTTGATCCACGGTACAAGGGTAAGGTTGCGGACCTTATGTTACCGTCGCAGAGGGAGCAGAGGATGAGACAACTCCGGGAGGCCTTGCAGAAAGGTCTGTGCAACGCGTTCCCAGAGACTGGGAGGTTACAAACTCCTGGTCCTGGACAACGAGTTGCTGAGGCTTCGGCCAGTCAAAGAAGGAGCGGTGGGGAAGGTGGCCGTCTGACCGATGCGTTCAGACAATTCTTTAGTCCGCAGCCCCAAAGTATGATCGGTTCCAGCAACCATCGCCAGCGTCTGATAAACATGGTGCAGGAATATCTAGGGGCAAGGTCAGACTTGGACACCTTCCCCACCGAAAATCCTCTGGCTTACTGGGTCTTGAGGATGGATCACTGGCCAGAGCTTGCACAGTATGCAATTGAGCTACTGGCCTGTCCTGCATCCAGCGTTCTTTCGGAACGCACATTCAGTGCTGTTGGAGGATTTGTCACGGATCACAGGGTGCGCCTGTCCACCGACTCGGTTGATCGACTGACTTTCATCAAGATGAACCAGTCTTGGATCACCACCAGCTACCACACACCTGATGCTGATATAACAGACTAATTGATTTTAACATGTCACATCCCTTCAAGACTGATGCTGATGCTGAGTGCCTGTGCTGTTATGTTGACTGGCTATCCTCCTCCTCCGAGTCCTCAATGATACGATTGATGATGATAGCTTGGAAGATCATTTTTGTTTATGGGTGCCGCCACCAGTGGCTAAGGCCCAATTTTTCAGCCCCTGTTTTACAGGGGCGTGTAATTACAATTTTTTTAGCAATAATTTGCCATAGGGCTCATTGCTGTGCTCCAAGTACAGTATCTGTGAGGGGTTGGAGTGTTGTGGCACCAGTGCCTAAGGCCCAATTTTTCAGCCCCTGTTTAACAGGGGCGTGTCATTACAATTTTTGAAGCAATACTTTGCAACAGGGCTCATTGCTGTGCTCCAAGTACAGTATCTGTGAGGGGTTGTAGTGTTGTGCCACCAGTGCCTAAGGCCCAATTTTTCAGCCCCTGTTCAACAGGGGCATGCAATTACAATTCTTGATCTAATAATTCACAGCAGGGCCCATTGCTGCACCCACCAAGAGTAACTCTGAGGGCTTACAGTGTTGTGGCAACGCCACCACCACCACCACCACGAAAGGCCCAATTTTTCAGCCCCTGTTCAAAAGGGGCATGTAATTACAATTCTTGATCTAATAATTCACAGCAGGGCCCATTGCTGCACCCACCAAGAGTAACTCTGAGGGCTTACAGTGTTGTGGCAACACCACCACCACCACCACCACCACGAAAGGCCCAATTTTTCAGCCCCTGTTCAACAGGGGCATGCAATTACAATTCTTGATCTAATAATTCACAGCAGGGCCCATTGCTGCACCCACCAAGAGTAACTCTGAGGGCTTACAGTGTTGTGGCAACGCCACCACCACCACCACCACGAAAGGCCCAATTTTTCAGCCCCTGTTCAAAAGGGGCATGTAATTACAATTCTTGATCTAATAATTCACAGCAGGGCCCATTGCTGCACCCACCAAGAGTAACTCTGAGGGCTTACAGTGTTGTGGCAACACCACCACCACCACCACCACCACGAAAGGCCCAATTTTTCAGCCCCTGTTCAACAGGGGCATGCAATTACAATTCTTGATCTAATAATTCACAGCAGGGCCCATTGCTGCACCCACCAAGAGTAACTCTGAGGGCTTACAGTGTTGTGGCAACACCACCACCACCACCACCACCACGAAAGGCCCAATTTTTCAGCCCCTGTTCAACAGGGGCATGCAATTACAATTCTTGATCTAATAATTCACAGCAGGGCCCATTGCTGCACCCACCAAGAGTAACTCTGAGGGCTTACAGTGTTGTGGCAACGCCACCACCACCACCACCACCACGAAAGGCCCAATTTTTCAGCCCCTGTTCAAAAGGGGCATGTAATTACAATTCTTGATCTAATAATTCACAGCAGGGCCCATTGCTGCACCCACCAAGAGTAACTCTGAGGGCTTACAGTGTTGTGGCAACGCCACCACCACCACCACCACGAAAGGCCCAATTTTTCAGCCCCTGTTCAAAAGGGGCATGTAATTACAATTCTTGATCTAATAATTCACAGCAGGGCCCATTGCTGCACCCACCAAGAGTAACTGTCAGGGCTTACAGTGTTGTGGCACCAGCACCACCATCAAAGGCCCAATTTTTACTACCACTGTTCAAGAATTATATGTAATTAAAATTCCTGATATAATAGTTGACAGCAGGGCGTTCCAGCACCAACCAAGAGTAACTGTGAGTGCTTACAGTGTTGTGCCAACACCAACAACTAAGGGGCCTATTTCTGCAGAGTATATACGGCAGGTCCCTACTTTCAAACATCCAACTTACAAACGACTCCTACTTGCAAACGCAAGAAGACAACAGGAAGTGAGAGGAAATCTACCCCTAGGAAGGAAAATTCTCTCCTGTAAGAATAAATATGGGAGAAAGGTGTCTCCTCTGTACTGATGCTTTATCACCAATCCTTGTTTCAAGAAAAACACCACATTTCAAAAACAGTTGTCATTGGGACGGAAAGTGAGGTGAAATGTTCTGAACAGGGGCACAGACAGCAAAACAAATGTTACAGGGGTGATAACCCTTACCTATGTTTTCCAAAAAGTTTAAAAATAGATTTTTGGGCTGGAGCTACACTTAAACAATGTACCTGTTCAAAATTACAAACAGATTCTACATAAGAACAAACCTACAGTCCCTAGGGAGTCTTGTATGCACCGCCTGTATACGGCTGTTCAGAGTATATAGGGCCTTTTTTATTTTATGTGCGGGGTTCCCCTTAATATCCATACAAGACCCAAAGGGGCTGGTAATGGGCTGGGGTAGGGGGGGGGGTCATGGGGTAGCTATGCCATTTTTCTTAAAGAATTTCATCCATATTACCGGGACCAGACATTACATTAAAGCCGCAAGCAGTTTTAAATGGCTTTTTTTTCCTTTAGAAGTGTCATTTTGTGCAGGGACAGTTCTAAACACGGGAAACACGTGGCACTTCACAGGCATACTTTAGACACCCCCCAGGTACGATATTTAAAGGAATATTTGACTTTTTTTTTTCACTTTATGCATCATTAAAATGACTGCTCCCGAAAAACGACCGTTTTTAAAACTTCTTTTTGCATTGATACATGTCCCCTGGTGCAGAACCCGGGTTCCCAAACCCTTTTTAGGACAATAACATGCATAATAGTTGTTATAATTAGCACTTTAGAATTCGAACGTTCGCATCCATTGTATTTAATAGGGTTCTAATGTTCGTACGAACTTTCGGTCCGTTCGCGGGTTCTGGTGCGAACCGAACCCGGGGGTGTTCGGCTCATCACTATCCAGGAATCCTCTGCCACAGGATTTCAAAGTACCAAACTTCCAACTGTGCAGTTAAAGAGCCTTTAAGCCAATCCGGCGCACTGCAGGGCTTGTAGTGTAGTGGGTCCCTCCTTAATAAAGTTGCCAGGCCTCTCCTGAGACAGCAGCACTTGGCCGGTCTCCTCCAGGGCAGGTCCTCCCCTGGGTCTCCTTCACCAAGATAGCTTCCTCCCCATTTGGATGGACAGCTTGGGATCTCCTCTCCGTATGCAGGCCGCAGCCAGACTAGCTGGGCCTACTAGATAGCGATGCAGCCTCGGGCCAACGTGGCCCCGAGACCAGGATCACACACACAGACCTCGCACCCGGAGGGCTGCAGGGCGAGAACGGACCCCAATCAATGGCGTCACTCCCACCGTACCGCTGCCAAGAAGGGCCACTCGATGCACCATAGTTTGCCCGTGTTCCAACAGGTGTCTGAGGTGGTAACGCCACCTACAGGCGATAAAGGAAAATGCTATCGGGCAAACCACAGCTAGAACAGAAGTCAAATTAAGTGCAAATCAACCTTCCGAGCCCAACTACTGGCTTCAGACATCCCTCTAAATTTAAATAGCGTCCCAACCTTTTGGGGTGGGCGCTACAATATGTATTCATAGGGATGTGGTGCCCCTTTGACTATACAACTTCCCGCAATTTACAATATCATCCCAAAGGAATCCTATCAGGTTGAGGTCAGGACTCTGTGCAGGCCAGTCAAGTTCCTCCACCCCAAACTCGCTCATCCATGCTATACTGCCAAAAGTATTGGGCCATCCCTCCCAAATCATTTCATTGGACCCCTTAGTTCAGGTGAAGGGAACTCTTAAGGCGTCAGCATACCAAGACATTTTGGACAATTTTATGCTCCCAACTTTGTGGGAACAGTTTGGGGATGGCCCCTTCCTGTTCCAACATGACAGCGCACCAGTGCACAAAGCAAGGTCCATAAAGACATGGATGAGCGAGTTTGGGGTGGAGGAACTTGACTGGCCTGCACAGAGTCCTGACCTCAAGCCAATAGAACACCTTTTGGGTGAATTAGAGCGGAGACTGCGAGCCAGGCCTTCTCATCCAACATCAGTGCCTGACCTCACAAATGCGCTTCTGGAAGAATGGTCAAACATTCCCATAGACACACTCCTAAACCTTGTGGACAGCCTTCCCAGAAGAGTTGAAGCTGTTATAGCTGCAAAGGGTGGGCCAACTCAATATTGAACCCTACGGACTAAGACTGGGATGCCATTAAAGGTCATGTGTGTGTAAAGGCAGGCGTCCCAATACTTACTTGTTGGTTTATGACAGGATCTGTGCCTGGATTGCATAGAGAAGCACAGAGACCCAGTGATGATATCTCCAGGTCTACAATGAGGTAAGGAATGAAAGTTGAAAGGTTTTATTTAACGATTTCATTAGGAGGAAGCGGGGACGGCAGAATATAATCAGATTAAACTTCATCTTTATACAAAAGCAGATCGTACACCACGGAACGCGTTAGGATGATACAAAGGAAGATAAAATCCTTCATCCTCTGTCTGTTCTCTCTCTCGTTTCATACAAGGAGGCGTTTTTCGCGGCATCGTGAGAAGCAATTACCGATTATTTTTAGTTATAAGGTGTAGGAAGAGCGCTTCCCATGACGCTCCTCTTTTTTTTTTTTTGTGTTGGAATCTTCTGGATCAAAGTTTTCTTCCAGCGAGAAAGTCGGTAAATATTGTCTTTTGAAATTCCACTAAAAGGAAATAAAACTCATCGGAGAAATGTCTGCGTTCCGAGAAGCCTCATTAAAAGTTCAGAAATCGGCAGAATCTTCTTCTATGTAGAAAGAAGAGATTTCCCGGCCTCTCCGCCTCTAACTGCCGGGTGCGGGCGTGAGAAATACAACCTCAGCTCCTGATTGGTGGGACTCATATACCGCTCACATCTGAGCCGGACCAACCCGGGGGGAGAACCGTACCCAGGATGTGATGGTAGATTGATGGTTCTGATTGGCCGTTCGGTGAGAGTGGGGGGAGGGGGGGCAGAGACACATAAGACTCAATTGACTAAACCAGGGGTCCCCAAACGACGGCCCTCCAGTTGCTCAGGAACTACAATTCCCGTCATGTCTGTGGATGTCAGAGTTTTACAATGTCTCATGGGACGTGTAGTTCCACAACAGCGGGAGGGACGTAGTGTGGAGATCTGTGCTCCATCGTTATTCTGGTCATTTAGTCATGTGACCCTAATTATCAAATACCTTGTACTGTACATCACATATATATGAGGATACCTGGTGTGGGAGCTGTGTGAATTCAGGCAGAAAGAAGTACAGGATAGATAGAAAGATACACAGATCTGTATGATAGAAAGACTATCAATAGATACATAGATAGATAATAGACTCTGGATAGATAGATAGATAGAGATAGGTAGAGACTTAGATACTTAGATACTTAGATAGATAGACAGACAGACAGATAGATAGAGATACTTAGATGGATAGATAGATAAACAGACAGATAGATAGATAAACAGACAGACAGATAGATAGATAGATAGATAGATAGATAGATAGATAGATAGATAGATAGATACATAGATAGATAGATAGATAGATAGATAGATAGATAGATAGATAGATAGATAGATACATAGATAGATAGATAGATAGATAGATAGATAGATAGATAGATAGATAGATAGATAGAGATAGGTAGAGACTTAGATACTTAGATACTTAGATAGATAGACAGACAAACAGATAGATAGAGATACTTAGATGGATAGATAGATAAACAGACAGATAGATAGATAAACAGACAGATAGATAGATACATAGATAGATAGATAGATAATCAATATATAAGATAGATAGATAGATAGATAGATAGATAGATAGATAGATAGATAGAGATAATTAGATAGATAGATAGATAGATAGATAGATAGAGATACTTAGACAGACAGACCGACAGACAGACAGACAGACAGATATATAGATAGATAGACAGACAGACAGATAGATAGATAGAGATACTTAGATAGATGGATAGATAGATAGATAGATAGATAGATAGATAGATAGATAGATAGATAGACAGACAGACAGACAGACAGACAGACAGATAGATAGATAGATAGATAGATAGATAATTAGATCGATAGATAGATAGATAGATAGATAGATAGATAGATAGATAGATAGATAGATAGATAGATAGATAGATAGATAGATAGATAGATATAGATAGATAGATAGATAGATAGATAATTAGATCGATAGATAGATAGATAGATAGATACATAGATAGATAGATAGATAGTTAGATAGATAGATAGATACATAGATAGATAGATACATAGATAGATAGATAGATAGATAGATAGATAGATAGATAGATAGATAGATACATAGATAGATAGATACATAGATAGATAGATAGATAGATAGATAGATAGATAGATAGATAGATAGATAGATAGATAGATAGAGATAGGTAGAGACTTAGATACTTAGATACTTAGATAGATAGACAGACAAACAGATAGATAGAGATACTTAGATGGATAGATAGATAAACAGACAGATAGATAGATAAACAGACAGATAGATAGATACATAGATAGATAGATAGATAATCAATATATAAGATAGATAGATAGATAGATAGATAGATAGATAGATAGATAGATAGATAGATAGAGATAATTAGATAGATAGATAGATAGATAGATAGATAGAGATACTTAGACAGACAGACCGACAGACAGACAGACAGACAGATATATAGATAGATAGACAGACAGACAGATAGATAGATAGAGATACTTAGATAGATGGATAGATAGATAGATAGATAGATAGATAGATAGATAGATAGATAGATAGATAGACAGACAGACAGACAGACAGATAGATAGATAGATAGATAGATAGATAATTAGATCGATAGATAGATAGATAGATAGATAGATAGATAGATAGATAGATAGATAGATAGAGAGATATATAGAGATAGATAGATAGATAGATAGATAGACAGACAGACAGACAGATAGATAGATAGATAGATAGATAGATAATTAGATCGATAGATAGATAGATAGATAGATAGATAGATAGATAGATAGATAGATAGATAGATAGAGAGATATATAGAGATAGATAGATAGATAGATAGACAGACAGACAGACAGACAGATAGATAGATAGATAGATAGATAGATAATTAGATCGATAGATAGATAGATAGATAGATAGATAGATAGATAGATAGATAGATAGATAGATAGATAGATATATAGAGATAGATAGATAGATAGATAGATAGACAGACATTTGTTTGTCTATGCAGAGAATAGTCTGACATGTGATGCGGTCTCTTTGTTCCGTGTCTTTGTTGTCCACTTCCAGGGTCCTTCTTGCGGAGGATGGGATAAATAATGCACCATCCGGGAGGCGCGGAGATCAGGCTGTGATTTATACATTTTTTTTATGGAACAATGCGGCATTGTTATTCTCTTGTTCCTCAGCTGTATGCCGACAATCGGCGCCGTTTGCTGGAAGTTTATTGACAAGCCGTAGAATAAAAAGAGTTTCTAAAGAGCTGTTTAGATGTGAATTTGTTAAACGTAACCCGCGGCTGTCTCACTTGATGGGCTGAGAGCCTTTTATACAAGTGCCTGAGTGGGCCCAAGATGTCCGCCGCGATGTTCTGTTGGATGCCGCGCCACAAATTGGAATGGATAGATAAACAGCCCTTCTAGTGCCTGCCGGCTCTAATAGCTAGACAGGGAAAAAGAGTCAACAATGGCAAAAAAAAAATGTGTTTTCAAGAAGAGCTAACCCGTAAACTTTTATTTCTTGAATATTTAATGTTTGTCCTCCGTACGTTTTACCTGTTTTATTCTGAAGAACAGGAACACATTTTTAATTTATTTATTTATTTTAATTCAACCACCTTCTCCAGATATTCTTTTGTATAATAAAGATCTATTTTAGCGGATTACTGTGCCTTTAAGGGACCCTTCACACAGTACATTTTGTATCCTTTGTCCAGAGCAATAAAGTTTGATGTGTCCTCCAGACATTGGCCCAAACTCCGCTGACCTCTTGCTTAATCCCGCCCCCCCATCTCTTGTCAGTGGCTGAAACTTCACTAAAGTCATGATCTACCAGCTGACCATGTGACAAGTGGATTGCAACCCCACTGTCCCAGCTGCCAGCTTCTGACTAGACATGTGCAGAAGGAAAATATTTGTTTTTGTTTCGATGCGTTATTTACATAAATTTGTTTAGTTAAATTAGTTTCATTTGTTTTATTCGTTTTCGAATCACTTCGAAAAAAAAAAAAAAAAAAAAAAAAATCCAAAAAGAATAAAATACAATAGAAAAAAAAAAAGGAATAGAATAGAAAAATAAAATTAAGGAATAATATAGAAAAAAAAATATATATATATATATATATATATATATATATATATATATATTTATTTATTTTCTATTCCTTTATGTTCTATTCTATTTTATTCTCTTTGGAAATTGGAAAACGATTTGAAAACTATCATTTTTTTTTTTTTTTGCATTATTTCGGATTCATTTAAATTTGGTACTATTCTAATTCAGAAATTCGGATACATCGGAACAACCGATCCCTCACTCAGTAGTAACCCACAGCTCTGTTGATCCTCTGGTTTGCTGACCCTTCTTTTTCTCCTGTACAAGCTCACCTCCCACTATTTGTCTGCTAGTCTTCCCTGTCCCCCAGCTCTGCTGATCCCCCACTCAGTAGTAACCCACAGCTCTGTTGATCCTCTGGTTTGCTGACCCTTCTTTCTCTCCTGTACAAGCTCACCTCCTGCTATATTGCTCCCATGCTGCACACCACAAGTGATGTCTACTAATTTCTCCTGCTCCGTCTCCCAGCTCTGCTGATCCTCCTCCTCCTTTTTCAGTCCCTGCTCAACTCCCACTATATTGCTCCTATGCTGCTCACCACGTGTGACATCTTTTGGGATTCACCCAGACAGTTTGGGTTTTGAATCATTTGTCTGCTAGTCTTCCCTGTCCCCCAGCTCTGCTGATCCTCCTGCACAGTAGCAACCCCCAGCTCTGCTGATCCCTCACTCAGTAGTAACCAGCTCTGTTAATCCTTTGGTTTGCTGACCCTTCTTTCTCTCCTGTACAAGCTCACCTCCCACTATTTGTCTGCTAGTCTACCCTGTCCCCCAGCTCTGCTGATCCCCCACTCAGTAGTAACCCACAGCTCTGTTGATCCTCTGGTTTGCTGACCCTTCTTTCTCTCCTGTACAAGCTCACATCCCACTATATTGCGTCCATGCTGCACACCACAAGTGACATCTACTAATTTCTCGTGCTCCGATTCCCAAGCTCTGCTGATCCTCCACCGCTTGGTCCTCTCTCTCTCTCCAGTCCCTGCTCAACTCTTGCTATATTGCTCCTATGCTGCTCACCACGTGTGACATCTTCCAGGATTTACCCAGACAGTCTGGGTTTTGAATAATTTGTTCGGGTTTTAGTCCGCCTGAAACCCGGACATAATATTCAGACAGGAATGTGGCTCGGAACAGGGCCTGACAGGAGGGTGAGGGGGGCACTATGTACATAGGGTGACCACATTTCCAAACTACCATTCAGGGACACCCTCCCTTCTCAAAAATCAGCTTGTGCTGTAACGAATCACAGCACAGTGATTGGACACAAGAGGTGGGATTTATGATTTCTCCAATCACAAGCAGGGGGCGGGATTGTGCTCTTCCAGGCACTCCCAGCCAGGACAAGTACTGTCAGTGAGTAAAGCGGTGATGTGGCAGCCTTTTTTTGGGGGCATCAGATTGGCCCGGGGGGGTGGCTGTGTCAGTTTCATTCCGGGACACTGTATTGTCCTGGAATGAATGTGCCCGGGACAGACCTGCAAAATGCGGGACTGGCCCGGGCAATCCAGGACACGTGGTCACCCTATATGTACACCGCATTACTATTCTAATATAGTATATGCTAAAAAGAAAAAAAATACTGTGCGGCACTAAAGTGTTTGGGTTTGACTTTAAGAAAAAGTGCCAACCCTACTTCCTGTCCTGAAGACACAACAGGAAGTGATATGAAATCTCCTCAAAGTGAAGGTTTCCCCCACCCACCCCTCTCCTATCATAGACAGGACCGTCTGGCTTGCTCAGTTGAGAACTTCCAACCGAAATCCCGGCAGTGATGGGCTTAGAAAGTCCAGCAGGCTTTGCAAAGTGAATGCCATGGATGCACTTTATATATATATATATATTTGATAATAATTTATACAAGTGTAGCGGCCTCACCCCTCTCACCCCTTCTCATTCTCGCCTTGTCTTTCTTTGTCTAGGGGTGTTAGTACCGGGGGGAGGGATGAGATACACCACGGCCCATGTCCTCCATAGTGAAGAGGTGAAGGCCAGAAAGATCGGGCCCCTGTGTAGGTGTCCCAGAGTCAAGTCCAGTACTTCGTCCCTGACTCCTTTGCTCCTAGTAACCAGAGTTAATAGTGAATCGGTCCAACACAGTTTTATTCTTCTCAGCGAATAAACACACAGCACGGTTAAGTTGGATTCTTTTGCAACAACTTGGTCTTAATGGGAATAGGTCGAGGCACAATCTTTTCCCTTCTCTTACCAACCACTGTGGTATCACCAGTGGCGAATAGTCACTGCCACTGACTATGTGAAGGAGAACGTGAATTACCTTCGCTAGCACGGCCCCTGTCAGGGGAAGGATATCCGTCCAAGGGAGATACCGGAGGCCTCTCTGTCACCAGCGATGCTGTGCCGGACTCTCCAGAGAAGTTCTGCTCACCAGACCTCACGAACTCGGACACGGGCACCCAAGGAGTTAGGGCCCCCTCAGATTCCTCCACCCTCGCGGAACTCAGTCGAAGGTACTGAGCCCCAGGCCTCCGCCATAGTACCTCACCCCAGGCTAAATGTGCCTGAGATGGACTCCATCCTCGGTCAGGTCAAAGGCACCTGGGCCCGGAACAACGGAACGCCAGCACCCAAGCTGAAGGTGCCTGGGTGCGGCCACGTCCTCCGACTCTGCACTCTGACCCCGTAGTAAGGGCGTCCGCCCCTTTTATCCCCTCTCCCTTCGCGCCACAGCAGGTTCCCCACCCCGCTGTACCAGCTCCAGGGGAGGACAAAAAGGCACAGTCCTGCGGTGTGAGTTCACCTCCGGCTCCCGGCAACAACGCCACCTGTAGGCCGCAGGGAACCTCACACCACCAGAGTCCTCCAAGAACCATAAAAGGGTCTCAGATTCCCTAGCAATCAGTGCATCTGGGTTACACTACCACCCAGATGCTTCCCCTAAATTCAAATACCCGCCACACAAGCAATTAAAAAAGATATACAATATCAGTTTTATTAACTTGAATAAAAAACTTAAAGACAAATTTACTGGAAGCATTTCCGCTCTCCATGTTTAAACAAGTCCATAAAATGTTTATAGATATTTATGGCCAAGGGTGTTCCACAGTCTGCTCCGCACCAGGGGCCCCCGCAGCATATGGAAGCAGCTCTATCCTGACTCGTCACCTAAATAATTCTCGGGAATACTACAGTCACATCTCCCAGGAGTTCCCAGAGACAGCAAATTATTTTACAGCTGCACCTGCTCGGGACGTGATATATACGGCACACGCCGGGCCTGGTATTTCACACCCGGCAAGTGCCGGGCCACGAGGCTTAAATCAAAAATCAGTTTCTTGAGAGTGCTGCAAGATTACTATCGACACGGCCATCTGCAGGGATTGTTGAGAAAGTCAATGTGTAGGCGAAGGAATGTCAACGAAAAGAAATATACGACGGCCACAAAATGTTCTCTAGCCAATGACGGGGTTCTGGTGACTCCAAGGGCTCGTTTACACTTGCTTTGATTGTAATACGCATTAAAGCGCCTACCCCTTCAACATGCATTTTTTATGCTTCAGTAATGCTTTTTTGAAGCTTTAATGAAGCTTAGCAAATGCCCTGAGCGTGATGATTTTCCATTTGTTTCAAAAGGGGTCAGTAGAACCTCAGCTTAGTCATACCCCCAGTTCATTAGTAGCCCCTTCAGTAGACCTCCAGCTCATTAGAACCTCTGATCAGCAGATCCCCAGCTCAGTAGTATGCCCCATTCAGTGATATCCCCAGCTCTGCTGTTCTCCTGCTCAGTAGTAACCCCCAGCTCTGCTGATCCTCTGCTCAGTAGTAACCCCCAGCTCTACTGATGCCCCATTCAGGGATATCCCTAGCTCTGCTGTTACCTGGCTCAATAGTAACCCCCAGCTCTACTGTTACCCAGGTCAATAGTAATCCCCAGCTCTGTTGATCCCCTGCTCAGTAGTAACCCCGTAGCTCTGCCGATTCCCTGCTTAGTAGTAAGTCCCCCAGCTCTGCTGATCCTCTGCTCAGTAGTAACCCCCAGCTCTGCTGATGCCCCATTCAGTGATATCCCCAGCTCTGCTGTTCTCCTGCTCAGTAGTAACCCCCAGCTCTGCTGATCCTCTGCTCAGTAGTAACCCCCAGCTCTGCTGATGCCCCATTCAGTGATATCCCCAGCTCTGCTGTTATCTGGCTCAGTAGTAACCCCTAGCTCTGTTAATCCCCCGCTCAGTAGTAACCCCCAGCTTTGCTGATGCCCCATTCAGTAATATCCCCAGCTCTGCTGTTACCCAGATCAATAGTAACCCCCAGCTCTGCTGTTACCCAGACCAATAGTAATCCCCAGCTCTATTGATCCCCTGCTCAGTTGTAACCCCATAGCTCTGCTGATTCCCTGCTTAGTAGTAAGTCCCAAAGCTTTGTTGATCCCCCGCTCAGTAGTTACACCCAGCTCTGCTGATGCTCCATTCAGTAATATCCCCAGCTCTGCTGTTACCCTGCTCAGTAGTAACCCCCAGCTCTGCTGTTACCCTGCTCAGTAGTAACCCCCAGCTCTGCTGATCCCCTGCTCAGTAGTAACCCCCAGCTCTGCTGATCCCCTGCTTAGTAGTAACCCCTAGCTCTGCTGATCCCCTGCTCAGTAGTAACCCCCAGCTCTGCTGATGCCCCATTCAGTGATATCCCCAGCTCTGCTGTTACCCGGCTCAGTAGTAACCCCCAGCTCTGTTAATCCCCTGCTCAGTAGTAACCCCCAGCTCTACTGATGCCCATTCAGTAATATCCCCAGCTCTGCTGTTACCCAGGTCAATAGTAACCCCCAGCTCTGTTGATCCCCTGCTCAGTAGTAACCCCCAGCTTTTCTGATTCCCTGCTTAGTAGTAACCCCCAGCTCTGTTGATCCCCCACTCAGTAGTTACACCCAGCTCTGCTGATGCCCCATTCAGTAATATCTCCAGCTTTGCTGTTACCCGGCTCAATAGTAACCCCCCACTCTGTTAATCCCCTGCTCAGTAGTAACCCCCAGCTCTGCTGATGCCCCATTCAGTAATATTCCCAGCTCTAATGTTACCTGGCTCAGTAGTAACCCCCAGCTCTGTTGACGCCCCGCTCAGTAGTAACCCCCAAGCTCTCCTGATCTCCCACTCAATAGTACCCCCAGCATTGCTTAAGCTCCATTCAGTAATATCATCAGCTCTGCTAATGCCCTGCTCAGTAGTAACCCCCAGCTCTGCTGATCCTCTGCTCAGTAGTAACCCCCCAGCTCTGCTGATGCCCCATTCAGTGATATCCCCAGCTCTGCTGTTACCTGGCTCAGTAGTAACCCCCAGCTCTGTTAATCCTCCGCTCAGTAACAACCCCCAGCTCTGCTGATGCCCCATTCAGTAATATCCCCAGCTCTCCTGTTACCCAGGTCAATAGTAACCCCCAGCTCTGCTGAACCTCCGCCGCTCAGTCCTCTCTCTCTCCAGCCCCCGCTTGACTCCCGCAATATTGCTCCCATGCTTCTTACTATGTGTGACATCTGCTAGTCATTCCTGTCCCCCAGCTATGCTGATTCTCTGCTGCTCAGTCCTCTCTCTCCTCTCGGGGCTCACCTTTCGCCATAGCGTTCCCATGTTGCACACCACGTGTGCCGTCTGCTAGTTGTTCCACTCTGGTTGTTTGCAAACAACAGCCAGCCAAGAATTTGTCATTTTGCAGCAGTATTGCTCCTACTACTAAATAACAGATCCCTGGGCTTGTTTATTTACAAACAGCCGGCCAAGGAGCTGTCATTTTGTGGCGGTAGCGCTACTCCTACTAAACGTCAGATCCCTGCCTGGCTGTTTGTAAACAAACCAGCTGTAGCTCATGGATAACATAACTGACCAGATGACATCACCCTTGTTCCCAAGCCAGCATGTTAGCATACATCAGCTGGCCAGAGACCTGAGGCGGGAGTGCAACGAGTCTGCATCCTTGGGCGGTGGGGTTGCCAGCTTTTCGTCAAGCCAAACCCAGAGAACTTTAGTGGCACAGGACAACACTTTATTTTGTCCGCAGTAAACACTATAAGATTATATTTGGGTGCCCCAAGAAGAGTAGTAATGTGGCGAACAGTGGTTGTGGCCAAAATGCTCTTGCTGACATCCTTGCCCCACTCTTCAGTGATGCCAAACCTGCCCCCCAGACAGCCGCCCACAGCTCACGGATGGAAACAGATTTATGTATGACTATCTTGGTTCCTTGGGAAGCCGCAGCCCGGTCTGAATACTTTGTCCCGGTTTCAGGTGGACTGAAACCCAGACACATGATTCAAAACCCGGACCGTCCGGGTGAATCCTGGACAGGTGGCAACCCTACTGGGCGGGTGAACCAGTTTGTTTGAACATCTGCCAAACTGTGAATAGAGTTGAACCCGAAGCTCACCCCTAAAAGCTTGCAGAGCAGCCCCGTTCACTTGAATGGGTCACGGTCGGCGGGCATTGCGCCAGCTGGAAGCGACAGGGGGTACAACTCTTGGCATGTGTACACCCATGGCCACTGAAGCTAAAGGAGATA
Organism: Rana muscosa; assembly: GCA_029206835.1. NCBI lineage: Eukaryota > Metazoa > Chordata > Amphibia > Anura > Ranidae > Rana > Rana muscosa. Next base: position 31,365,697 of record CM055117.1, on the reverse strand, counting down.
GCAGTTGAGGGACGGTAAAGTGCAGCTTACACAGCAAGGTTTAAAGCCCCCCTAAACAGTAGTGTGAATGATCCCTTACACACGACCGGTTTTCTCGGCAAGAAAACAGCTGGGAGAGTTTTTTGCCGAGAAAACCGTTCCTGTGTATGGTTTCTCGGCAGGAAAACTGCCGGGAATCTCGACGAGAAAAATAGAGAGCCTGCTCTCTATTTTTCTCGTCGGGATTCTCGGCAGAGTGTTTCCTGCTGAGAAACCCGGTCGTCTGTATGCTTACCTGTCCGAGGCAAACCAGCACATGCTCGATGAGACTTCAACTCATGCGCGGTAGCATACAAGGGTGTGTAACAAGATGGCGGCGACGGCGGCATCGAATGTGACGAGCGCCGGCTCGTCGTAGTCGATGACGTCCCTGAGTTCTTGCCATTCAAAAGAATGGCGCGTCTGTAAACAGGGCTTGATAAGACAAGCTTGCCAGGAATCCCGTCGAGAAAACCAACGTTTTTTTTTTCCGATGGGATTCCCGCCCGTGTGTACGAGGCTTCAGCCAGAATTCCTAATGTTCTATTTAGAATCTTGACGCTCGACGTTGGTTATTGGCCGTGAGCTGGTATTCCCGTGCACGCTGAGCCTTGATGTTCTGCGCAGATCGAGGGAAAGCTGTTTTGTCTCATAATGTTACAATATCTGATAATCACTGTTATTGAGATGTAGCTCAGCTTTATGATTATCACCTTGGTGGGGTACACAGTGATAATCCAGAATTACTCGCCGCTCTGCGTGGCGGTGGAAGAAGATGGAGACGTATTGTTGTAAAGGCTCAGCCGCCCTGCTAGAATACACCTGTATTAAATAAGACCTATTATTAAAATTCACGCTCCACATCAATCCATGGGGGTACAAGTCAGCATTACCAATTCACATTATTATTTTAAACAAAAAAAAAAACTAGTTCCAAGGATAAAAATAAATAAATAGATTGGACCGTCTGGAAAGAATCGCTCATTCGTTCTCTTTATAAAATAGTTGTGGGGTATCCACAGTGGCAGAAAAGAGCAGAACGGGCAGCTGCCCAGGGCTCCAAACTCCAGTGGGGCTTATGGGGATACTTAAAGCCTAAATAAAATAAAAAATAGCACATGGGACTGTACTTACATTCAATGTCCCTGGTGCTGGTGGCTGCTGTTTTAGTAGAAATCTAAAGTCCTCTGCCCCACTGCGATCTTCTGGTGCTGCGGGGGGGGGGTTGATATACCTGAGGGACCTGTCATAGGCACTTGTCAAGCGTGCCGACTATGCCCACCTTTTCCGCCCCCCCTCTTCCTTCATTCGTAGAAGCTGTACTATAGCTTATATTAGAGGTCTCCAAACTGTGGCCCGAGGGCCGGATGTGGCTAGGGTTGCCACCTGTCCGGGATTCACCCGGACAGTCCAGGTTTTAAATCAGGTGTCCGGGTTTCAGTCCACCTGAAACCCGGACACATTATTTCGACAGGAATGTGGTTTGAAACAGGGCCTGACAGGAGGGTGAGGAGGCACTATGGAGTGTCCAAAGGTGCCCCAGGTCTGTTACATTCCTATAGTGTATACTAAAACAAAAAAAACTTACTGTGCACCGCTAAAGTGTTCGGGTTTGGCTTGAAGAAAAAGTGGCAACCCTATTTGTGGCCCTTTGCTAGCCTTTATCCGGCCCTTGGTTTACTATTCCTTTCACTGATGTCAATGATGGGGCACTATTCTTACCACTGACTAGTGGCGGTGCGTCCATAGTGGGCGTAAGAGCGTCGCCCCCTCTCTCTCCTGCGCCCTTCACTCACAACAACAATACATACATTCATGCATTGCATGAACCTATGTATTGTCGCCGCCGCTGCCGCCCACTATTCAGATGGCCGGCCCCCTGTTGAGCGCCGGCCATCTGAATAACAGCGGCTGGTTGGTTTTTGGAAGTGCCTATCAGAGCCAGCGGCTCTGATAGGCTTCCCGATTACAGCCTGAGGGCTGTAATCGGCTTCCAAATAGTTAACCAGGGGACGCACGGGCTGTGCGTTCCTTGGTTAACACTGACAGGCGTCTCAGCCAATCAGGTTCACCGGGTCTGGTTACCGGTAACCTGATTGGCTGAAGCGACATCGAGGGCGGGAGAAGACATCAAGGACGGAAGAAGGACGGCGCTGACCCGAGGAAGGTAAGTGCAGGGCTGGGGGGAAGCTGGCTGCATTTGGGGACAAACTGGCTGCATTTGGGGACAAACTGGCTGCATTTGAGGGGGAAACTGGCTGCATTTGGGGGAAAACTGGCTGCATTTGGGGGGAAACTGGCTGCATTTAAGGGGGAAACTGGCTGCATTTGAGGGGGCAAACTGGTGGCGTTTGGGCACAGTGGCGGCAATTGATGATTTTTTTTTTTCAGTTTGTTTGAGCCCCCCAAAATTTTGAGTACCAGCCGTCACTGCCACTGACATCAACATTGGGGCACTATTTCTTCCACTTATACCAATGATGGGGCACTGCTCTTCCTCCTACTGACCACCAACTCTGAGGCCATGTTTTTTCTCACTGATGCTGGCCTAGGACTTTTATACCACCACTAGCCACAATCCGGCCCCCCTAAAATCTGAAGGACAGTTAACTGGCCCTTTGTTTAACACGTTTGGAGATATCTGGCTTACATCATTGAAAATGGCTCTATAAATGAAGGATTCGGGCCTTTTATTAATCCACCTGCCCTTTATTCATAGTACAGCTTCAATGAATGGGGGGGTAAAAATTGTGGGCACAGTTGCCACTCTTGATGAGGCAATGGGTCTATGACAGCCTGGGGTCACAGCAAGTGGGTTCAATGCTGATGGGAGTCATGCAACCCGGACAACCAGGAGTGAGCAATGAGTCTGTGGTGCACAGTGCTGGAGAGGAAGTGAGTATTGCAGCAAAAGTTTTTTTTTTTAGTTTAAACACCTAATGACCAAGTGATTTTTTCTTTTGTATGTTAAAGTGGAGTTGGGCTTTAAGCTCATTAATGACACAATTATGGGTCTTCAAAGGAAAGCACAGCAGGAGAGGTTTGCTTTCAGACTGTCTGTGTATAACTGAAAGCCCAGATGCAACCTTCCTATCACAGCAGACAGTCAATGCTCTGACTCATTCGGCTTTGCTGAGCTCTTTTGGGCTTTGTAAACCGCAGAATAGTTTGCAGCGAAGCAAATGATAGCCTGGAAAACATGAGAAATACCAAGAGCACCACCTACTGGCTGAATATAAGTATACATAATCAGCAATAATACATATTAACCTTCCTTTACAAAACGATACAGTGGAACCTCGGATTGCGAGTAACGCGGTTTACAAACGTTTCGCAATATGAGCTACTTTAAAAAAAAATCCTGACTCGCTTTGCAAGCGTTGTCTTGCAAGACGATCAAGATTCAAGCTAGGGTGTGCAGTACCGCATTTGGCCAGAGGTGCAGGGGGGCGCTGGTGACGCTCGGAAACACTCAAGCCCTGTACACACGGGCGGGAATCCCGTCGGAGAAAAAAACTTTGGTTTTCTCCATGGGATTCCTGTCAAGCTTGACGGGATTCTGCCAAACTTGTCTTGCGTACAGACTGACATTCAAAATCTTGTCGTTCTAAAGCGCGGTGACGTACAACACGTACGACGGCACTATAAAGGGGAAGTTCCATTCCAATGGCGCCACCCTTTGGGCTGCTTTTGCTGATCTCGTGTTAGTAAAAGTTTGGTGAGAGCCGATTCTCGCTTTTCAGCCTTGTGCTTTTCCATCTGTTACAGTGTGACGAATGTGCTATCTCCATTACGAACGCTAGTTTTACCAGAAGGAGCAATCCCATACTTGATTCTGAGCATGCGCGGTTTTTTTTGCCCTCGGACAAGCATACACACGACCGGTTTTCACGACGAGAAATAGTCCAACGAGAATCACGACAAGAAAAATAGAGAGCAGGTTCTCTATTTTTCTCGTCGAGATTCCCGGCAGTTTTCACGACGAGAAACCATACACATGACCGGTTTTCACGGCAAAAAGCTCTCCCAGCAGTTTTCTTGCCGAGTGTACGAGGCTTATGAGACACTCGGAAATACACTTTGTTCCCGAGTGTCTCTGAGCGTCTCCGAATGTCTCAGAGTGTCTCCGAGTGTATCCGAGCATCTCCTAGTGTTTCTGAGTGTCTCTGGCGCCCCCGCACCTCTGGCCTCATGTGGTACTGCATAGACAAGCAGTGGCTGTGGAACGGATTATCTGAGTTTACTATTATTTCCTAAGGGGAAACTTGCTGTGATATACGAGTGCTTTGGTGTACAAGCATTCTTCTGGAACAAATTTTGCTCATAATCCAAGGTATTACTTGTTTTGCTAAAATGTTATAGCCCTAATCAAATGACAAAAAATGACAAAAAAAGCAGGAAGTAGATGGTGACCCTGGATGATGCCTGAACAAAGATGGCTGCATCCTTTTAGAGAGAAAATAACACGCAAGCAGTGTTAGTGGTAGTACTGTGGTTTTTGTGAGAAGCAATGAATACCTGGAATGGTTTTCTTTTGGCATGAAAAAATATATCTGATGATATTCCACTTTAGATGAACCTGCTGCATGGTCCCGCATAGGTAAAGCCCAGGTTCTCACACTAAAAGCTTCAAAAACCTTCCATGGCCCAAAAGTAATAAGTAATGCCCCTGTACACACGATCGGATTTTCCGTCGGGATAAACTCCGACTGATTTTTCCGACGGAATTCCGTTCAAGCTGTCTTGCATACACACTGTCACACCAAATTCCGACCGTCAAGAACACGGTGATGCACAACACTACGACGAGCCGAGAAAAAATTAAGTTCAATGCTTCCGAGCATGCGTCAACTTGATTCTGAGCATGCGTGTTTTTTTTTTTCTCCGTCGGAGTTCCATACAGACGAACGGAGTTTCCGATAGAAATTTTTTCGGTGGGGAAAAAAAGAGAACATGTTCTCTTTCTAACTCCGTCTGAATTTCCGACGGAAAAAGTCAGATGGGGCCCACACACGGTCGGAATATCCGATGAAAAAATTCCGTCTGACTTTTTTCATCGGAAATTCCGACCGTGTGTACGCGGCATTAGAGTATGGGAATACATAATAGGTATTGAAATGCTGGAGGGCTCTTGGTGAGTCTAGGTGTCACTACGGGGGTATGGAGGTTCTGAAGGAAGTTTGGGGTCTCTGCAGAAGACTTAGTGACTCTGGAAGAGATTCTGGAGGTATTTGTGGGAAGCTGTGGATGATGGGATCTCTGGAGGGAGGTATGGGTCTTTCCTGGAGGCTGGGGGCTTTCCAGACGCACTGTGGTAGACTGGAGTGCATTGCAGGGACTGGGAGCCTCAAGGTGGGACACTGTTGAAGGTTGGGGGCACTATGGGGGGCTGGAGGACACTGTAGGCCTGAAGGTTCTCAAATACCTGAATATTCCCTACTTTCTCTCTGATAGGGTGACCACATTCCCAAACGGCCATTCAGGGACCCCCTTCCCAAAAATCAGCTTTTGCTGTAATGAATCACAGCACAGCCGGGGCAGCGGATGCGCGCTCTACCCAGAAGAACTGATCACCCCCCCAAAAGTGGCATTGCCACTTTACTCACTGACAGCATTTGTCCTGACTGTCCGAGACCCGTTTCACCTTGTTCCAATGCTGGCTTTACACTGCCCTGCTGTGATTAGACACAAGAGATGGGGTTCATGATTTCTCCAATCACAAGCAGGGGGCGGAGATTGTGCCTCTCCAGACATTCCCAGCCAGGACAAGTGCTGTCAATGAGTAAAGCGGCAATGTGGTGGCCTTTTTTTGGAGCAACAGATAGAGGGGAGGGGGGGTGGGGTGGCTGTGTCAGCTTCATTCAGGGACACTGTATTGTCCTGGAATGAAGGTGCCCGGGACCTGGGACAGACCTGCAAAATGCGGGACTGTCCCGGGCAATCCGGGACTGGTGGTCGGCCTACTCTTTGACCAAACATTCCAACTACTACTGTCTATACCAATATTGGTTCCACAATATCCTTCTTGTTGCATTCTTACTAACCCCTCCCCACCTCCCTCTTTTCTCTTCACTACTTTATTTTTATCCATTTCCTTATATAATTTTTATGATCCTAATTCACCTGAATTCTACGACTTGGATCTTTTCTGTCCAATGTTACATTTTCTACTTTGTTATATATTGATTGTTCTTATTCATAACATTGTATGACACATTTAATATTGTATTGCTTCTTGCCAGTTGCTATGATATTTGTCATTCTAATATTCTATTTATGTTTTGAAACTCAATAAAATTTATTGTAAATCAAACAGGAAGGCTTCCAGGAAGAATGGAGTGTCCCTGCACTTTCTTTACTCCTCCGGAACCTTTTCCTGATGCCAAGCACTGTCCCTGACAGACGGGTGACCTGTCCCTACTCTAGCCACTAACAAAATGCGTGCCAAACCCAGGAGCCAGGGTCTTAAAAAGACTCTGCCTGACCTAAAATGGCTGCCGGAGTCCCATGTGGTTGTTGTGGCATCCAGTTGGATAGCTGCCTCCCGTTGACCAAGGAAACCATAGAGGAAGTAGGTTCCTCTCGATGTCCTCCTCCACTTGCATTGCCACTGTGGATAAGAGCCACCTGCAGTAGAGAAAGTAGACTACACCTGCCTGCAAACCACTGCCTGACAGACACAATATCTGCAGGGTGGGATCGAAATATGCCTTCACCTCCAACCACACTCTACTTCAGGGATAAGAAACCTTCTGCACTCCAGTTGTGGTGAAACTACAAATCCCATCATGAATCTCTGGGAGTCATGCCTGTGGCTTTTAGAGTCATTCAGTTCCATAACAGCTGGAGGGCCGAAGGTTGCCAAAAGGTCCTGAAGGTGCCAAAGGTTCGGCATGCACCCTTAGCATTAACCAACATTCTTTCACATAATCTTCTCATTAGAACTTTATTTTATTTTAAGTTTCAATTTTTCATTTTTGCTATGAAGGTGGAATACCCTTCCAAGTCACTAAGGCTACTTTCACACTGAAGCGCTGGGTGCGCTGGCGGTAAAATGCAGCTATTTTTAGCGACGTTTTACCGTCGCGTTTGCTGCGATTTGCGGGCGCTAGCTGAGTGATTTTAACCCCCGCTAGCGGCCGAAAAAGGGTTAAACCCGCCCGCAAAAACGCCGCTTTGCAGCGTTTTGCGGGCATTTTGGAGGCGCTACCCCATTGATTTCAATGGGCAGGGGCGCTATAGGAGCCTCAAAGATGTGGATGGCAGGAGTTTTTTTTACCCTCCTGCCTGCGCACCGCTCCAGTGTGAAAGGCTTTCACACTGGATACAAAAGAGGGGCTCTTTCAGGGCGCATTGCAGGCGCTATTTTTAACGCAATAGCGCCTCGGTGTGAAAGCAGCCTAAAGGTAAAAAAATGATTTTGGTAAAACAGGAATTCTTCGTAACGGTGGCAATCTCCTTGCGCACAAAGAAGCAATTGTGTGGAAATATAATTGAGAGAAATATGTTTAGTGAAAAGCAGCTTTTGTGTGTCGGCGTGTCGGCGTCTGCAGCAATCCGATCAATTTACCAGAATGCCATCATATCCGCCGTAGAAGTTTATAGAGCAGTAAAAGTAACTATTGCATTAGAACGGCGTAACAAGAATGGAGAAGAGAGAGGTGCGCTGATGGAAAGCTCAGACGGGAAGCATTACCGTGACAGCCTTATATCCGTGATTTAGGCCGGGTTCACACCTATGCGAATTGGTTGCGGATTACACCGCATCCAATTCGCATAACATTAAACAATACATTCTTTTCAATGAGGCTGGTTCACATATGTGCGATGCATTCGCACTGCGCATTACCAAAAAAACGTGTGCGTTTTCTAAACATTGCGGTGCGGCTCAGGTGCAAATTCAGGTCCATTATCTTCTATGGGCACGCATCTGATTCGCAGATGTCTTCCGTTCTGAACAGGACTTTTTTCAATGCTCACTACACTTCCCCCCCCCCCCCCTCTCCCAGGTCAGCAAGTTTGCATGTTCCACCACACATAAAACGCTGAACAGTTCTCTTATCTCCTTGCAGAGATAATAGAGCAGAAATTTGCACCGCACAAGTGGGAACCCAGCCTAAGTGACACCACTGCGGTCCTAATGTATGTCATGGATTTCCGCTACATGTGTCACTATCTAAATATCTGAAATGAGGAATAATCCTCTTATTTTTAGGATATGCCACGAAAGGAGATGTGTATGAATATCTTCTGATCTAAGAAGGTCCTATGAACTGATTTGGTTGGAGGTCTGGCATGGTTATACTCTCTCATTGGGTCCCAAGCCCTACTCCATAAAAGCCATGGTTTCTACACCGCACTGATGATGGCCAACAAAAATGGCTAATGGGGTATAAAGGACTGATTCGCATAGCTCTGCCCAATGTCCTGAAGTAAGGGTTACTCCTCTAATTTTTGGGATATGTGATAGAATGAGATGTATGAATACTGTACATTCTGTTCTAAAGCCCTGTACACGCGATCGGTTTTACCGATGAAAACAGTCCAATGGACTGTTTTCATCGGACAAACCGATCGTGTATGGGCCCCATCGGACTTATTTCCATCTGTGAAAAAAAAATAGAACATGTTCTGGTAAAACTAGCGTTCGTAGTGGAGATAGCACATTCGTCACGCTGTAACGGACTGAAGAGCACGAGGCTGAAAAGCGCGAATCGGCTTTTACCAAACTTTTACTAACACAAAATCAGCAAAAGCAGCCCAAAGGGTGGTGCCATTGGATTTGAACTTCCCATTTATAGTGCCGTCGTACGTGTTGTACGTCACGGCGTTTGGGACGGTCGGAATTTTGTCTGATGGTGTGTAGGCAAGACTGATGGAAGTCAGCTTCATCGGAATTCCGATGGAAAAATCCATCGGATTTGATTCCATCGGAAATCCGATCGTGTGTACAGGGCTCAAGAAGACTATGGGGTTGATTTACTATAGGCAAATCCACTTTGCACTGCAAGTGCACTTGGGAGTGCAGTCGCTGTAGATCTGAGGGGAAGATCTGAAATGTACAAGCAAAAATGCTGTTTTTTTTATTTACCTTGCATGTCCCCCTCAGATCTACAGCGACTGCACTTCCAAGTGCACTTGCAGTGCAAAGTGGATTTGCCTTTAGTAAATAAACCCCTATGTGCTAATTTGGTTGGAGGGATCTTTGGTTTTGGTGCAGCTCTAAAGGATTGGAAGCCCCAAATAGTGTCCAGAGTTTTAAGTGGGGAGCTGGCACTATTTGGTCCACACCAGGGACTCAGAGCTGTGCCTCCACTCCCCTTTTGTTGGTTGCTAGGACGCAGGTAGCTGCCAGAAACCAAGGAAACAGTGTGGGTTGTCTGCCTACATCTTAGCAACCAAATACATTATTGGGTTCTGGGACATAAATGGGCACACAGTCATAGTTTTTTTTGAGGCAAGAGAAAGGAAAAAGAAAAAGGCATGGGTCCCCCCACAAACCATACCAGACCCCTATAGGGGGAAGCCCAAATAGTGTCCTGAGTTTTTAAGGGGATAGCTGCCACTATCTAGAAGTCCGCACCAAGGACACAGAGCTGAACCTGCATTCCCCCTCATTTGTGGCTAGGATGCATGTGGCTGCCAAAAACGGGGACACAGTGTGGGCTGGCCGCCTGCATCCTAGCAACAGATGATATAATTGGTCACTAGGACACTGATGGCCAGTTGGACAAACAGTCCTGAGTTTATAAGTGGATAGCTGGCACTATCTGAGAGTCAACACCAGGGCACGGACTCAGAGCTGTGCCTCTGCCCCCCCTGCTGCTGGCTAGGACACAGGCGACTGCCAGAAACCAAGGTCACGATGTGGGCTGGCCGCCTACATCCTAGCAACTGTTGACATCTTTGGTTTCTAGGACACTGATGGGCACACAGTCATACGTTGTTGTGGTGCAAGAGAAAGGAAAAAAAAGAAAAAGACATGAGGTCCTCCCCAAAACCCATACCAGACCCCTATAGGAGTAGGGAATAGCTGGCACTAGCTGAAAGTCCACACCAGGGACTCAGGGCTGTACCTCCGCTTCCCTCTTTTTAGTTTCTAGGACGCAGGTTACTGCCAGAAACAAAGGACACAGTGTGGGCTGGACACAGGCGGCTGCCAGAAACAAAGGTCACGGTGTGGGCCAGCTGCCTTCATCCTAGCAACTGATGACATCATTGGTTTCTAGGACACTGATGGACACACAGTCACAGGTTGTTATTGTGCAAGAGAAAGAAAAAAAGACATGGGGTCCTCCCCAAAACCCATGCCGGACCCCTATAGGAGAAGCCAAAATAGTGTCCTGAGGTTTAAGGTAATAGCTGGCACTAGCTGGAAGTCCAAACCAGGGACTCAAGGATGTGCCTCTGCTTCCCACTTGTTGGTTGCTAGGACAAAGACGGCTGCCAGACAGCAAGGACACGGTGTGGGCTGGACACCTACATCCTAGCAATCGATGACATCATTGGTTGCTAAGACACTGATGACCACACAGTCATGAGTTGTTATGGTGCAAGTGAAAGGGGAAAAAAAGACACCCCCCCCCAAACCCTATACAAGACCCATATAGGGGGAAGCCCATATAGTGTCCTGAGTTTTAAGGGGATAGCTGGAAGTCCACACCAGGGACTCAGGGCTGTGCTTCTGCTTCCCTCTTTTTAGTTGCTAGGACGCAGGTTACTGCCAGAAACACGGTGCAGCTGGCCGCCCACATCCTAGCAACTGATGACATCATTGGTTGTTTGGACACTGGTGACCACACAGTCATAGGGTGTTATAGTGAAGAGAAAGAAGAAAAAAAAAGAAAGAAACATGGGGCCGTCCCCAAAACCCATACCAGACCCCTATTGGTTTTCGGTATGAGTTTTCAGAGGGGAACCCAATACAAAAAAAAAAAGAATGGCGTGGGGTCCCACTCAAAAGATCTCTACATCCACTGGGCCGGGGATGTGGGGAAGAAAAGGGAAGAGGTATTAACATGGGGACAAAGAGCTTTGCCGGGGAAGGGGGGGGGGACACTGGCCCATGACAAGGTACCCACCCTGTTGAAGACGCGTGGCATGAGATGGTTCAGAAGAAGTGGGGGCACGCTCTCTGGTGAGTTCCAGATAACCTGGGCTCACAGGAATGGGGTTGAATGACTCTGACCATTAGACCGAGGACATCTAATGGCAGAAAACAAAAAAGCCGTGGGGTAAATCTCTGGATTGAAGGTGAGTCTTGAAGCAACAGCTGGTTTTGTTATTTTATCTTTTCATGGGCTGTATATTGTGACATGTCAGGAATGTATTCATGTAGAATGGAGGTTGTTACCTGCCATCATTTTATTATACAAATCATCTTGAATTGATAGGCTATAAAATACACGAACGCAGGATTTTATACTGCGGATGGATTTCCTTCCTGGAGAAGAATTTAAGGAAATCCATTATCCACAAAATGTTCATAGAACATCCCCATAAAACACACACATGCCTTTTATTCCTCTGTATCAAACCTCATCAGTTCCCCGCTGAGCCGGCGCCAATGATTTACACCTCCCCCGTGCAGGGAGCTCGCTTTTGCATATGAGATCTTTTTTGTTTTGCTTGTCTTTTGCCCAGTCAAGAGAAAAAATACATAAACACAGGAGAGCCGTCTTAAGGGAATGTGTTGATATTTTTTTATTTTATTTTATTTTTTATTTTTTTTGTAGAGAAACATGTAGATCGGTTTGATGTTTTTTTTTTTTTTTTTTTTATTTCTATCAATGAATATAAAAAAAAAAAAAAACGTTGTATAGTTTGTATTTATTATGGGTGCAGTCAGACATATTGAAGTGTAGCATACTTGCTTATTGTTTTGCAACCCCACACAGTGGTTGCGCTTTACTGCTCCTTCTCGCAATGTAAGTCTATGAGTTGGCTGAAACCCAAAACAATGCACTCCCTATGAGGCGGCTGCTTCATCTCCACAGTTGTTAACAGTGCCAGGACAAGGTCATCTAGAGCCCGGGGCGAACATGCCAAAATGCACCCCCGCCCCCTCCCTAAGATGGATGATTATGTGTCAGCAAACACCCCCCCCCCAAAAAAAAAAATCTAGCACGAATCTGCATGCTTATACCCCCTAAGCATAAATCCCCCTTCCCCCCAGTACAAGTCCACCCCCTGCTGTAATCCCCCCTCCTGGCACAAAACTTTGTCCATCCGTTCCCAGCTCAAAATTGTTCTTGCCATGTGCCCCCAGCACAAATCCCCCCCCCCCCAAGAAAAATGTCCCCCTCCGAGCACAAATCCTTTCCCCAAAGTCTGAATCCTCCCCTTCTAGCACAAAACCCACCAGTCATACCTACTAGCACAACCCCCCAAACAAAAATCTGTTCTTAGCACATATCCCCCCCCCCCCAAACATCCCTACTAGCACAAATCCCCCCAAACAAAAATCTGTTCTTAGCACATATCCTCTCCCCCCAAACATCCCTACTAGCACAAATCCCCCCCCCCCCCAAACAAAAATATGTTCTTAGCACATATCCCCCCCCAAACACCTCTACTAGCACAAATCCCCCCCAAACATCCCTACTAGCACAAATCCCCCCCCCCAAACAAAAATATGTTCTTAGCACATATCCCCCCCCCAAACAGCCCTACTAGCACAAATCCCCCCCCAAACAAAAATATGTTCTTAGCACATATCCCCCCCCCAAACAGCCCTACTAGCACAAATCCCCCCCCCCAAACAAAAATATGTTCTTAGCACATATCCCCCCCCAAACAGCCCTACTAGCACAAATCCCCCCCCCAAACAAAAATATGTTCTTAGCACATATCCCCCCCCAAACACCTCTACTAGCACAAATCCCCCCCAAACATCCCTACTAGCACAAATCTCCCCCCCCCCAAACAAAAATATGTTCTTAGCACATATCCCCCCCCCCAAACAGCCCTACTAGCACAAATCCCCCCCCCCCAAACAAAAATATGTTCTTAGCACATATCCCCCCCAAACACCTCTACTAGCACAAATCCCCCCCCAAAAAAAAAAAATATATATATTTTTTTAGCAGATATCACCCACCCCCCACACACACACACATATTACCTTTTCTGGCACAAACCCCCCAAAACCCCCTTCCGAGCATAGATCCCCCAATGCCCCCTTCTAGCACAAATCCCCCCATGCCCCCCCAGCACAAATATCCACCAATCATCCCTACTAGCACAAACCCCCCCTGCCCCCCCCAGCACAAATACTTACTAGCACACCCCCCCCAAACAAAAATCTGTTCCTAGCACAAAATCCCCCCCCCCCCCAAAAAAAATCTGTCCTTAGCACATATCACCCCCGAAACACCCCTACTAGCACAAATCCTCTCCCCCCAATTTTGTTTTATATTTTTAGCACATATCACCCCCCCCCCCCCCGCCCCACACACGAACAAATTACCTTTTCTGGCACAAACCCCCCTTCCGAGCATAGATCCCCCAATGCCCCCTTTTAGCACAAATCCCCCCACGCCCCCCCAGCACAAATCCCCACCAATCCCTACTAGCACAAATCCCCCCCTGCCACCCCCCCAGCACAAATACTTACTAGCACATCCCCCCAAACAAAAATCTGTTCCTAGCACAAATCCCCCCCTGCCCCCCCCCAGCACAAATACTTACTAGCACATCCCCCCCTCCCCAAACCAAAATCTGTTCCTAGCACAAATCCCCCCCCCCCCTCCTAGCACAAATACCCACCAATCATCCCTACTAGCACAAATCCCCCCCCCAAAAAATAATAATAATAATAAAATAATAATTTTTAGCACACAAATCACCCCCCCCCCCCATATTACCTTTTCTGACACAAACCCCCCAAACAAATCCCCCCTCCGACCCTATCACAGATCCTCTTCACCCAACCCCCCCCCCCCACCAACACAAATCCCCCCCTAATCAACACTCCTACCACACACCTCTAAATTCCCCCTCCCAACACAAATTTCCTCCCCCAATCTCGTGGTGTCCCCCCCACCTCACATGATACCACAGTGCCCAGGGCAGCTTCCCCTCCTGCCCACCCCTTGTCCAGGCACCGGTTGTTAAAGCAGTATGTAACCTAAAAGCAAATATTTATTACATTGCAGCTTATCAATCATTAGATGTGGTGGCTGCATTCGTTTTCTGTTTTAGGCTTTCTTTCTTCTATTTTCACCGGGTGATCCAGCCGGTGAGTCTAATGTTTTTCAACAGAACAAGCTCTCCTGCAAAATGTATCAGATACAGGGATGAGATAAACCATTTAACACCGACAGGGGCGCTAACAATGATCATCTATCATTTATTTTATCTCTTTATCCCAAAAGGAACTTACATTAACTCTCCCTGTAACCCTAAGACCCCTTTCACACTGGGGCGCTTTGCAGGCCCCTATAACGCTAAAAATAGCGCCTGCAAAGCGCCCTGAAACAGCCGCTGCTGTGTCTCCAGTGTGAAAGCCCAGAGGGGCATCCACACTGGAGCGGAGCGCTAGCAGGACGGTAAAAAAAATCCTGCTAGCCGCATCTTTGGAGCGGTGAGAGGAGCGGTGTGTATACTGCTCCTCCACCGCTCCTTCCCATTGGAATCAATGGGCACCGCGGCTATACCGCCGGCAAAGCGCCTCTGCAGAGGCGCTTTGTGGTGGTTTTAACCACCAATTTAACCACCAATTTCGCTGCACAATTCGGCCGCTAGCGGGGCGCTCTTACCCCCCGCTAGCGCCCGAATAGTGCCGCGAAATTGACGCTAAAAATAGCAGCGCTTTACCGCCGACGCACCCACCACCCCAGTGTTAAAGGGGCCTTAAACTACCCATTCCTGTAACCCTAACACGATGCCTTCCAGTGACAGTAACTCTAACTCTCCCTGTAACACTAACCCTTCCTGTAACCCTTACACTATCCTTCCCTGTAACCCTAAGGGTCCTTTCACACGGGGCGGATCCGTGAAGATCCGCCCCGTGAAGCTCCGCTTGCTCAGCGGGGATCGCTCCGTTGATCCCCGCTGAGCCGACGGATGACTGGGCGGTCCCCGCACACTGTGCAGGGACCGCCCTGTCAGAGCGCCGCTCTCCCCTATGGGGAATCGGATGACGATGGACCGTAGAGTCCGTTGTCATCCGATCCGCTCCGCCGACGGAAGGAAAAATAGGGTTTTCCTCCGTCACACTTTGGCGGAGCGGATGTCAGCGGACATGTCACCGCTGACATCCGTGCTTCCATAGGGGTACATGGAGGATCCGTTTCAGGTCCGCCTAAAAAACTGACAGGCGGACCTGAACGGACCTCCGTGTGAAAGAGCCCTAAGGCCTCGTACACACGGCCGAGATTCTCGTCGGAAAAAACATGTCGTTTTTCCGACGAGATTCTTGGACAAGAAACTTGTCCCGGCCGAGTGTACACACGCTCGATTCAAAGAACCCGCGGTTCTTTGAATGGAGCGTACGCGGTGACGTCATCGAATATGACGAGCATGCGCTCGTCACATTCGATGCCGTCGCCGCCATCTTGGTATACCCTACCTATGCCTAGGAAGCTACCGTGCATGCGTCGAATTCATTTCGAACATGCGCGGGCTTCCGGGAGGACAGGTAAGTGTACACACACTCACTTTTCTCGTCGAGAAACAGGCCGACGAGAAACTCGACGAGAAAATAGAGAGCAGGTTCTCTATTTTCTCGTCGAGATTACTTGTCGGTTTTCTTGATGAGAAACCATACACACGAACGAGTTTCTCGGCAAGACATCTCTGCCAGCAAGTTTCTTGCTGGTTCTTGCCGAGAAACTCGGTCGTGTGTACGAGGCCTCACACTAATCCTTCACTGTAACCATAACACTAACCCTTCCTGTAAACCTAACACCACCCAGACCTGTAACCCTAATGCTGTCCCTCCCTGTAACCCTAACACTATCCTTCCCTGTAACCCTAACACTAATCATTCCTGTAACCCTTACACTATCCTTCCCTGTAACCCTAACACTAACCCTCCCTGTAACCCTTACACTACCCTTCCCTGTAACCCTAACACTATGCCTTCCTGTAAATCTAACACTATCCTTCCCTGTAACCCTAACACTAACCCTACCTGTAATCCTAACACTAACCCTCCCTGTAACCCTTACACTACCCTTCCCTGTAACCCTAACACTATGCCTTCCTGTAAATCTAACACTATCCTTCCCTGTAACCCTAACACTAACCCTACCTGTAATCCTAACACTAACCCTCCCTGTAACCCTTACACTATCCTTCCCTGTAACCATAACACTAATCCTTCCTGTAACCCTAACACTATCCTTCCCTGTAACCCTTACAATACCCTTCCCTGTAACATTAACACTAACCCTCCCTGTAACACCAACACTACCCATCCCTGTAACCCTAACACTAACCCTCCCTGTAACCCTAACACTAGCCCTTCCTGTAAATCTAACACTATCCCTTCTTGTAATCCTAACACTATCCTTCCCTGAAACCCTAACACTAACCCTACCTGTAATCCTAACACTATCCTTCCATGTAACCCTTACACTATCCTTCCATGTAACCCTAACACTATCCTTCCCTGTAACCCTTACAATACCCTTCCCTGTCCCCTTAACACTAACCCTCCCTGTAAATATAACACTAACCCTCCCTGTAACACCAACACTACCCATCCCTGGAACCCTAACAGTTACCCTGCCTGTAATCCTAACAGTTACCCTCCCTGTAATCCTAACAGTTACCCTCCCTGTAACCCTAACACTATGCCTTCCTGTAAATCTAACACTATCCCTTCCTGTAAACCCTAAAACTAACCCTACCTGTAATCCTAACACTAACCCTCCCTGTAACCCTAACACTATGCCTTCCCTGTAACCCTAACACTAACCATCCCTGTAACCCTAACACTATGCCTTCCCTGTAACCCTAACACTATCCTTCCCTGTAACCCTAACACTAACCATCCCTGTAACCCTAACACTATGCCTTCCGGTAACAGTAACACCACCCCTCCCTGTAACCCTTACACTAACCATCCCTCCCTGTAACCCTTACACTAGCCCTCTCTTGCACCGGGATTCTGTAGGGCCATTCCAACCACCACCCTCCCCGCTCTAACAGATCTATTAGGCTCTATTCTCTTGCGTGGTCTCAGGGGTGTCCTTTGTGGTATATCTCCTTTATTATGTTCCATTTCCTTTGCCTGATCCACACACCAAGCAAGGAGTCTTAATTCAAATTGCTCTTCTCACGGTGCTACCTCGGATTTAAATGGCCTTCAAAAAGAAAAAGAAGAAAATAACAAAAAAAAAGAGAAATTTCAGGCAGACAAAAGTCAATGTTTGCACAAGGGACTCTGTGCCGGGCTTTTTGTAATATATTCCTCTAATCAAAGACTTGCGTCGGCGGTGCTATGATAATTTGTCACCTTGTTGCTCCCATAAATTATCACCTGAATACACCGATTCATTATCCATCTGTGTAACACCACTTTCTTTTTTTTATTATACCCAAGTATTCCCGAATTCCTTTTCTCTGCGCGGAGAAAACATCAAACGATAAAAGGTACTCAGACTTTGCCGCGGTGAAAGGCTGCAAAAATTCTTGAAATGTGACATTCAGAGCCCAAGAAAGAGATAAAAAAAAAAAATCCTGACAAGACGCTTTTTATGTTCTTTTCTCGTTGGCGGTATTGGTGGTGTCATTGTCACCTCCGCGCCATTTTCCTATCACTTAGGCTGGCTTTTTTTTCAAAGTTCACTAATTTGTCTGGCTGCTCGGATTCTACGCTACAAAAACTTCTTCAAAGGAACATTTGTTTTAAAGCAAATATGCTAGGAAAAGCAACAGGTTAATGTAATTCCCAACCCCTCAACCTATCCTCCACCGCCTTCGTTATTGTACCGATCATCAGCCGGAACAAAACCGGTGTACAGCCGTGGCCAAAAGTTCTGAGAACGACATAAATATTCATTTTCACGAAGTCTACTGCCTCCGTCTTTATGATGGTAATTTGCATATATTCCACCATGTTATGAAGAGCGATCAGATGAAGTCCCCCTTTGCCATGAAAATGAACTTGATCCCATAAAAAAAAAAAACATTTCCATTGCATTTGTGAAGAAGGCTTCAGGGCGCCCAAGAAAGTCCAGCAAGCGCCAGGACCATCTTCTACTGTTGATTCAGATGTGGGATCGGGGCGCCACCAGTGCAGAGCTTGCTCAGGAATGGCAGCAGGCAGGTGTGAGGACATCGGCACACACAGTGAGGAGAAGACTTTTGGAGGATGGTCTGGTGTCAAGAAGGGCAGCAAAGAAGCCACTTCTCTCCAGGAAAAACTTCAGAGACAGACTGATATTCTGCAGAAGGTACAGAGATTGGACTGCTGAGGACTGGGGTGAAGTTATTTTCTCAGTGCTGCCTATCAGTGTCCATCAGTGCTGTCTATCAGTGTCCATCAGTGCCGCCTATCGGTGCTGCCTATCGGTGCTGCCTATCAGTGCCGAATATCAGTGCTGCCTATCGGTGCTGCCTATCGGTGCTGCCTATCAGTGCCTTTCTATCAGTGCCACCTATCAGTGCCGTCCATCAGTGCCACCTATCAGTGCCATCTATCAGTGTCCATCAGTGCCTCCTTCAGTGCCGAATATCAGTCCTGCCTATCAATGCTGCCTATCAGTGTCCATTAGTGCTGCCTATCAGTGTCCATCAGTGCCGCTTATCGGTGCTGCCTATCAGTGCCGAATATCAGTGCTGCCTATCAGCGCCGTCTTCAGTTCCAAATATCAGTGCTGCCTATCAGTGCCGTCTATCAGTGCCACCTATCAGTGCCGTCAATCAGTGTGCATCAGTGCCTCCTTCAGTGCCGAATATCAGTCCTGCCTATCAATGCTGCTAATCAGTGTCCATTAGTGCTGCCTATAAGTGCCCATCAGTGCTGCCTATCAGTTTCCATCAGTGCTGTCTATCAGTGTCCATCAGTGCCGCCTATCGGTGCTGCCTATCGGTGCCGAATATCAGTGCCGTCTATCAGTGCCACCTATCAGTGTCGTCTATCAGTGTCCATCAATGCCGCCTTCAGTGCCGAATATCAGTCCTGCTTATCAATGCTGCCTATCAATGTCCATCAGTGTCGCCTTCAGTGTTGCCTATCAGTGCCAATCAGTGAAGGAGAAAAATTATTTATTTGCAAAAAAATGTAACAGAAACTTATGCCCTGTACACACGATCTGATTTCCGATGGAATAAAATCCGATGGATTTTTCCATCAGTCTTGCCTACACACCATCAGTCAAAAATTTGACCGCCCCAAACGCTGTGACGTAAAACACTCCGAAGAGCCGAGAAAAATTAAGTTCAATTCTTCCTAGCATGCGTCGACTTGATTCTGAGCATGCGTGGGTTTTTTCTCTGATGGAGTTCCACACAGATGATCGGAATTTCCTATCGTTTTTTTTTTTTTTCTATCGGTAAAATGTAAAACATGTTCTATTTTTTTATACCGATGGAAAAAAGACAGATGGGGCCCACACACGATCAGTTTGTCCGATGAAAAAAGTCCATCGATCTTTTTTCATCAGAAAAAACGATCGTGTGTACGCGGCATAAGAAAAACTTTTTTTTTAAATCTCTTTTTTCGTTTTGTATAGCAAAAAATAAAATAACCCCAGTGGTGATTAAAGAGTAGGGATGAGCTCGGTGTTCGAGTCGAACATACGTTCGACTCAAACATCGGCTGTTCGATCGTTCGACGAAGATCGAACAATTTGGGCCGTTCGCGCCTAATTCGAGTGACGCGAACGGCCCACAATGCACTACGCCATCGCAGTGTCATCCAGGCGCTGTGATTGGCCAAGCATGCACTGTGACCCCGCATGCTTGGCCAATCACAGCGCCGGCAGCGAGGAGAGCAATGATTGGCCACAGGCAGGATGCCTGTGGCCAATTATTGCTGAGGGTGTTTAGTACACGCCCCACACTATAAAAGGCCGCCAGCACGGCGGCCTAGTGTAGTGTGTTCCGGAGCAGGGAAAGAGAAGCATAGGCAGGGACAGTGACATTTTTTTTTCTTGCTTAACCTGGATTCCTTTAGTTTAGGGAAAGAGAAGGATAGGTAGGGAGAGTGTCAGTGTGTTTTACTGTGCTAATCCTTGTTTCTAGGGACAGGGAAGGACAGTGAGGGAAATTCTCCTTGTGCTATACTGTGCTAAAGCATTGATCATCAACCATCTTTAAAAAAACATTTTTTCTAGGGACAGAAAACTATAGGTATGGAGAGTGTCAGTGTGTTTTACTGTGCTAATCCTTGTTTCTAGGGACAGGGAAGGACAGTGAGGGAAATTCTCCTTGTGCTATACTGTGCTAAAGCATTGATCATCAACCATCTTTAAAAAAACATTTTTTCTAGGGACAGAAAACTATAGGTAGGGAGAGTGTCAGTGTGTTTTACTGTGCTAATCCTTGTTTCTAGGGACAGGGAAGGACAGTGAGGGAAATTCTCCTTGTGCTATACTGTGCTAAAGCATTGATCATCAACCATCTTTAAAAAAACATTTTTTCTAGGGACAGAAAACTATAGGTAGGGAGAGTGTCAGTGTGTTTTACTGTGCTAATCCTTGTTTCTAGGGACAGGGAAGGACAGTGAGGGAAATTCTCCTTGTGCTATACTGTGCTAAGCATTGATCATCAACCATCTTTAAAAAAACATTTTTTCTAGGGACAGAAAACTATAGGTAGGGAGAGTGTCAGTGTGTTTCACTGTGCTAATCCTTGTTTCTAGGGACAGGGAAGGACAGTGAGGGAAATTCTCCTTGTGCTATACTGTGCTAAAGCATTGATCATCAACCATCTTTAAAAAAACATTTTTTCTAGGGACAGAAAACTATAGGTAGGGAGAGTGTCAGTGTGTTTTACTGTGCTAATCCTTGTTTCTAGGGACAGGGAAGGACAGTGAGGGAAATTCTCCTTGTGCTATACTGTGCTAAAGCATTGATCATCAACCATCTTTAAAAAAAAAAAATTCTAGGGACAGAAAACTATAGGTAGGGAGAGTGTCAGTGTGTTTTACTGTGCTAATCCTTGTTTCTAGGGACAGGGAAGGACAGTGAGGGAAATTCTCCTTGTGCTATACTGTGCTAAAGCATTGATCATCAACCATCTTTAAAAAAACATTTTTTCTAGGGACAGAAAACTATAGGTAGGGAGAGTGTCAGTGTGTTTTACTGTGCTAATCCTTGTTTCTAGGGACAGGGAAGGACAGTGAGGGAAATTCTCCTTGTGCTATACTGTGCTAAAGCATTGATCATCAACCATCTTTAAAAAAAAAAATTTCTAGGGACATAAAACTATAGGTAGGGAGAGTGTCAGTGTGTTTCACTGTGCTAATCCTTGTTTCTAGGGACAGGGAAGGACAGTGAGGGAAATTCTCCTTGTGCTATAGTGTGCTAAAGCATTGATCATCAACCATCTTTAAAAAAAAAAAAATTCTAGGGACAGAAAACTATAGGTAGGGAGAGTGTCAGTGTGTTTTACTGTGCTAATCCTTGTTTCTAGGGACAGGGAAGGACAGTGAGGGAAATTCTCCTTGTGCTATACTGTGCTAAAGCATTGATCATCAACCATCTTTAAAAAAACATTTTTTCTAGGGACAGAAAACTATAGGTAGGGAGAGTGTCAGTGTGTTTTACTGTGCTAATCCTTGTTTCTAGGGACAGGGAAGGACAGTGAGGGAAATTCTCCTTGTGCTATACTGTGCTAAAGCATTGATCATCAACCATCTTTAAAAAAACATTTTTTCTAGGTACAGAAAACTATAGGTAGGGAGAGTGTCAGTGTGTTTTACTGTGCTAATCCTTGTTTCTAGGGACAGGGAAGGACAGTGAGGGAAATTCTCCTTGTGCTATACTGTGCTAAAGCATTGATCATCAACCATCTTTAAAAAAACATTTTTTCTAGGGACAGAAAACTATAGGTAGGGAGAGTGTCAGTGTGTTTTACTGTGCTAATCCTTGTTTCTAGGGACAGGGAAGGACAGTGAGGGAAATTCTCCTTGTGCTATACTGTGCTAAAGCATTGATCATCAACCATCTTTAAAAAAAAAAAATTTCTAGGGACAGAAAACTATAGGTAGGGAGAGTGTCAGTGTGTTTTACTGTGCTAATCCTTGTTTCTAGGGACAGGGAAGGACAGTGAGGGAAATTCTCCTTGTGCTATACTGTGCTAAAGCATTGATCATCAACCATCTTTAAAAAAACATTTTTTCTAGGGACAGAAAACTATAGGTAGGGAGAGTGTCAGTGTGTTTTACTGTGCTAATCCTTGTTTCTAGGGACAGGGAAGGACAGTGAGGGAAATTCTCCTTGTGCTATACTGTGCTAAAGCATTGATCATCAACCATCTTTAAAAAAACATTTTTTCTAGGGACAGAAAACTATAGGTAGGGAGAGTGTCAGTGTGTTTCACTGTGCTAATCCTTGTTTCTAGGGACAGGGAAGGACAGTGAGGGAAATTATCCTTGTGCTATAGTGTGCTAAAGCATTGATCATCAACCATCTTTAAAAAAAAAAAATTTATACGGACAGAAAACTATAGGTAGGGAGAGTGTCAGTGTGTTTTACTGTGCTAATCCTTGTTTCTAGGGACAGGGAAGGACAGTGAGGGAAATTCTCCTTGTGCTATACTGTGCTAAAGCATTGATCATCAACCATATTTAAAAAAACATTTTTTCTAGGGACAGAAAACTATAGGTAGCGAGAGTGTCACTGTGTTTTACTGTGCTAATCCTTGTTTCTAGGGACAGGGAAGGACAGTGAGGGAAATTCTCCTTGTGCTATACTGTGCTAAAGCATTGATCATCAACCGTCTTTAAAAAAACATTTTTTCTAGGGACAGAAAACTATAGGTAGGGAGAGTGTCAGTGTGTTTTACTGTGCTAATCCTTGTTTCTAGGGACAGGGAAGGACAGTGAGGGAAATTCTCCTTGTGCTATACTGTGCTAAAGCATTGATCATCAACCATCTTTAAAAAAACATTTTTTCTAGGGACAGAAAACTATAGGTAGGGAGAGTGTCAGTGTGTTTTACTGTGCTAATCCTTGTTTCTAGGGACAGGGAAGGACAGTGAGGGAAATTCTCCTTGTGCTATACTGTGCTAAAGCATTGATCATCAACCATCTTTAAAAAAACATTTTTTCTAGCGACAGAAAACTATAGGTAGGGAGAGTGTCAGTGTGTTTCACTGTGCTAATCCTTGTTTCTAGGGACAGGGAAGGACAGTGAGGGAAATTCTCCTTGTGCTATACTGTGCTAAAGCATTGATCATCAACCATCTTTAAAAAAACATTTTTTCTAGGGACAGAAAACTATAGGTAGGGAGAGTGTCAGTGTGTTTTACTGTGCTAATCCTTGTTTCTAGGGACAGGGAAGGACAGTGAGGGAAATTCTCCTTGTGCTATACTGTGCTAAAGCATTGATCATCAACCATCTTTAAAAAAACATTTTTTCTAGGGACAGAAAACTATAGGTAGGGAGAGTGTCAGTGTGTTTCACTGTGCTAATCCTTGTTTCTAGGGACAGGGAAGGACAGTGAGGGAAATTCTCCTTGTGCTATACTGTGCTAAAGCATTGATCATCAACCATCTTTAAAAAAACATTTTTTCTAGGGACAGAAAACTATAGGTAGGGAGAGTGTCAGTGTGTTTCACTGTGCTAATCCTTGTTTCTAGGGACAGGGAAGGACAGTGAGGGAAATTCTCCTTGTGCTATACTGTGCTAAAGCATTGATCATCAACCATCTTTAAAAAAACATTTTTTCTAGGGACAGAAAACTATAGGTAGGGAGAGTGTCAGTGTGTTTTACTGTGCTAATCCTTGTTTCTAGGGACAGGGAAGGACAGTGAGGGAAATTCTCCTTGTGCTATACTGTGCTAAAGCATTGATCATCAACCATCTTTAAAAAAACATTTTTTCTAGGGACAGAAAACTATAGGTATGGAGAGTGTCAGTGTGTTTTACTGTGCTAATCCTTGTTTCTAGGGACAGGGAAGGACAGTGAGGGAAATTCTCCTTGTGCTATACTGTGCTAAAGCATTGATCATCAACCATCTTTAAAAAAACATTTTTTCTAGGGACAGAAAACTATAGGTAGGGAGAGTGTCAGTGTGTTTTACTGTGCTAATCCTTGTTTCTAGGGACAGGGAAGGACAGTGAGGGAAATTCTCCTTGTGCTATACTGTGCTAAAGCATTGATCATCAACCATCTTTAAAAAAACATTTTTTCTAGGGACAGAAAACTATAGGTAGGGAGAGTGTCAGTGTGTTTTACTGTGCTAATCCTTGTTTCTAGGGACAGGGAAGGACAGTGAGGGAAATTCTCCTTGTGCTATACTGTGCTAAAGCATTGATCATCAACCATCTTTAAAAAAAAAAAAATTCTAGGGACAGAAAACTATAGGTAGGGAGAGTGTCAGTGTGTTTTACTGTGCTAATCCTTGTTTCTAGGGACAGGGAAGGACAGTGAGGAAATTATCCTTGTGCTATACTGTGCTAAAGCATTGATCATCAACCATCTTTAAAAAAACATTTTTTCTAGGGACAGAAAACTATAGGTAGGGAGAGTGTCAGTGTGTTTTACTGTGCTAATCCTTGTTTCTAGGGACAGGGAAGGACAGTGAGGGAAATTCTCCTTGTGCTATACTGTGCTAAAGCATTGATCATCAACCATCTTTAAAAAAACATTTTTTCTAGGGACAGAAAACTATAGGTAGGGAGAGTGTCAGTGTGTTTCACTGTGCTAATCCTTGTTTCTAGGGACAGGGAAGGACAGTGAGGGAAATTATCCTTGTGCTATAGTGTGCTAAAGCATTGATCATCAACCATCTTTAAAAAAAAAAAAATTTATACGGACAGAAAACTATAGGTAGGGAGAGTGTCAGTGTGTTTTACTGTGCTAATCCTTGTTTCTAGGGACAGGGAAGGACAGTGAGGGAAATTCTCCTTGTGCTATACTGTGCTAAAGCATTGATCATCAACCATCTTTAAAAAAACATTTTTTCTAGGGACAGAAAACTATAGGTAGGGAGAGTGTCAGTGTGTTTTACTGTGCTAATCCTTGTTTCTAGGGACAGGGAAGGACAGTGAGGGAAATTCTCCTTGTGCTATACTGTGCTAAAGCATTGATCATCAACCATCTTTAAAAAAACATTTTTTCTAGGGACAGAAAACTATAGGTAGGGAGAGTGTCAGTGTGTTTTACTGTGCTAATCCTTGTTTCTAGGGACAGGGAAGGACAGTGAGGGAAATTCTCCTTGTGCTATACTGTGCTAAAGCATTGATCATCAACCATCTTTAAAAAAACATTTTTTCTAGGGACAGAAAACTATAGGTAGGGAGAGTGTCAGTGTGTTTCACTGTGCTAATCCTTGTTTCTAGGGACAGGGAAGGACAGTGAGGGAAATTCTCCTTGTGCTATACTGTGCTAAAGCATTGATCATCAACCATCTTTAAAAAAACATTTTTTCTAGGGACAGAAAACTATAGGTAGGGAGAGTGTCAGTGTGTTTTACTGTGCTAATCCTTGTTTCTAGGGACAGGGAAGGACAGTGAGGGAAATTCTCCTTGTGCTATACTGTGCTAAAGCATTGATCATCAACCATCTTTAAAAAAAAAAAATTTCTAGGGACAGAAAACTATAGGTAGGGAGAGTGTCAGTGTGTTTTACTGTGCTAATCCTTGTTTCTAGGGACAGGGAAGGACAGTGAGGGAAATTCTCCTTGTGCTATACTGTGCTAAAGCATTGATCATCAACCATCTTTAAAAAAACATTTTTTCTAGGGACAGAAAACTATAGGTAGGGAGAGTGTCAGTGTGTTTTACTGTGCTAATCCTTGTTTCTAGGGACAGGGAAGGACAGTGAGGGAAATTCTCCTTGTGCTATACTGTGCTAAAGCATTGATCATCAACCATCTTTAAAAAAACATTTTTTCTAGGGACAGAAAACTATAGGTAGGGAGAGTGTCAGTGTGTTTCA
Source organism: Rana muscosa (assembly GCA_029206835.1). Taxonomy (NCBI): domain Eukaryota; kingdom Metazoa; phylum Chordata; class Amphibia; order Anura; family Ranidae; genus Rana; species Rana muscosa. The sequence goes on along the minus strand of CM055117.1, from coordinate 31,339,618 downwards.
CTGTGCTAATCCTTGTTTCTAGGGACAGGGAAGGACAGTGAGGGAAATTCTCCTTGTGCTATAGTGTGCTAAAGCATTGATCATCAACCATCTTTAAAAAAAAAAAAAATTCTAGGGACAGAAAACTATAGGTAGGGAGAGTGTCAGTGTGTTTTACTGTGCTAATCCTTGTTTCTAGGGACAGGGAAGGACAGTGAGGGAAATTCTCCTTGTGCTATACTGTGCTAAAGCATTGATCATCAACCATCTTTAAAAAAACATTTTTTCTAGGGACAGAAAACTATAGGTAGGGAGAGTGTCAGTGTGTTTTACTGTGCTAATCCTTGTTTCTAGGGACAGGGAAGGACAGTGAGGGAAATTCTCCTTGTGCTATACTGTGCTAAAGCATTGATCATCAACCATCTTTAAAAAAACATTTTTTCTAGGGACAGAAAACTATAGGTAGGGAGAGTGTCAGTGTGTTTTACTGTGCTAATCCTTGTTTCTAGGGACAGGGAAGGACAGTGAGGGAAATTCTCCTTGTGCTATACTGTGCTAAAGCATTGATCATCAACCATCTTTAAAAAAACATTTTTTCTAGGGACAGAAAACTATAGGTAGGGAGAGTGTCAGTGTGTTTTACTGTGCTAATCCTTGTTTCTAGGGACAGGGAAGGACAGTGAGGGAAATTCTCCTTGTGCTATACTGTGCTAAAGCATTGATCATCAACCATCTTTAAAAAAAAAAAAAATTCTAGGGACAGAAAACTATAGGTAGGGAGAGTGTCAGTGTGTTTTACTGTGCTAATCCTTGTTTCTAGGGACAGGGAAGGACAGTGAGGGAAATTCTCCTTGTGCTATACTGTGCTAAAGCATTGATCATCAACCATCTTTAAAAAAACATTTTTTCTAGGGACAGAAAACTATAGGTAGGGAGAGTGTCAGTGTGTTTCACTGTGCTAATCCTTGTTTCTAGGGACAGGGAAGGACAGTGAGGGAAATTATCCTTGTGCTATAGTGTGCTAAAGCATTGATCATCAACCATCTTTAAAAAAAAAATAAATTATACGGACAGAAAACTATAGGTAGGGAGAGTGTCAGTGTGTTTTACTGTGCTAATCCTTGTTTCTAGGGACAGGGAAGGACAGTGAGGGAAATTCTCCTTGTGCTATACTGTGCTAAAGCATTGATCATCAACCATCTTTAAAAAAACATTTTTTCTAGGGACAGAAAACTATAGGTAGGGAGAGTGTCAGTGTGTTTTACTGTGCTAATCCTTGTTTCTAGGGACAGGGAAGGACAGTGAGGGAAATTCTCCTTGTGCTATACTGTGCTAAAGCATTGATCATCAACCATCTTTAAAAAAACATTTTTTCTAGGGACAGAAAACTATAGGTAGGGAGAGTGTCAGTGTGTTTTACTGTGCTAATCCTTGTTTCTAGGGACAGGGAAGGACAGTGAGGGAAATTCTCCTTGTGCTATACTGTGCTAAAGCATTGATCATCAACCATCTTTAAAAAAACATTTTTTCTAGGGACAGAAAACTATAGGTAGGGAGAGTGTCAGTGTGTTTTACTGTGCTAATCCTTGTTTCTAGGGACAGGGAAGGACAGTGAGGGAAATTCTCCTTGTGCTATACTGTGCTAAAGCATTGATCATCAACCATCTTTAAAAAAACATTTTTTCTAGCGACAGAAAACTATAGGTAGGGAGAGTGTCAGTGTGTTTCACTGTGCTAATCCTTGTTTCTAGGGACAGGGAAGGACAGTGAGGGAAATTCTCCTTGTGCTATACTGTGCTAAAGCATTGATCATCAACCATCTTTAAAAAAAACATTTTTTCTAGGGACAGAAAACTATAGGTAGGGAGAGTGTCAGTGTGTTTTACTGTGCTAATCCTTGTTTCTAGGGACAGGGAAGGACAGTGAGGGAAATTCTCCTTGTGCTATACTGTGCTAAAGCATTGATCATCAACCATCTTTAAAAAAACATTTTTTCTAGGGACAGAAAACTATAGGTAGGGAGAGTGTCAGTGTGTTTCACTGTGCTAATCCTTGTTTCTAGGGACAGGGAAGGACAGTGAGGGAAATTCTCCTTGTGCTATACTGTGCTAAAGCATTGATCATCAACCATCTTTAACCACTTCCCGACCGCGCCATGTACAAAAGACGTCCACAGCGCGGTCGAGTTATCCTGAGTGGACGTCCCAGGGACGTCCTCACAGAATCTTGCTCCCGCGCGCCCCCAGGGGCGCGCTCCAGGATATGTCCGTGACCGCCGGGTCCGGAAGACCCGGCGCATCACGGATCACGGTAGATGGCCGCTAATCGCGGCCGTTTACCACGTGATCGCTCCGTCAAATGACGGAGCGATCACTTGTAAACAGACCGGCGTCATTTGATGACGCCGGTTCCTCCCTCCCCTCTCTGTACCGATCGGTACAGTGTGAGAGGAGAGGGGAGGGAGCGGATCATGTCCGCTCCCTCCCCCATGTCAGCTGTGGGCTGGATCTGTGACAATTGCAGTCACAGATCCAGCAATCCATCCATCCCTGCTCAGCCATCCCTGTGCAATACTCTGCCAATACTCTGCAATACACCCTGTGCAATACTCTGCAATACACCCTGTGCAATACTCTGCAATACACCCTGTGCAATACTCTGCAATACCCTGTGCAATACTCTGCAATACCCTGTGCAATACTCTGCAATACCCTGTGCAATACTCTGCAATACACCCTGTCAATACTCTGCAATACCCTGTGCAATACTCTGCAATACACCCTGCCAATACTCTGCAATACCCTGTGCAATACTCTGCAATACACCCTGCCAATACTCTGCAATACACCCTGCCAATACTCTGCAATACCCTGTGCAATACTCTGCAATACACCCTGCCAATACTCTGCAATACACCCTGCCAATACTCTGCAATACACCCTGTGCAATACTCTGCAATACACCCTGTGCAATACCCTGCCCATACTCTGCAATACCCTGTGCAATACCCTGCCCATACTGTGCAATACCCTGCCCATACCCTGCCATACTCCGCAATACTCCACAATACCCAGCAATACTCCACAATACCCGGCAATACTCCACAATACCCAGCAATACTCCACAATACCCGGCAATACTCCACAATACCCAGCAATACTCCACAATACCCGGCAATACTCCACAATACCCGGCAATACTCCACAATACCCGGCAATACTCCACAATACCCGGCAATACTCCACAATACCCGGCAATACTCCACAATACCCGGCAATACTCCACAATACCCGGCAATACTCCACAATACCCAGCAATACTCCACAATACCCGGCAATACTCCACAATACCCGGCAATACTCCGCAATACCCGGCAATACTCCACAATACCCGGCAATACTCCACAATACCCGGCAATACTCCACAATACCCGGCAATACTCCACAATACCCTGCAATACTCCACAATACCCTGCAATACTCCACAATACCCTGCAATACTCGTCAATACCCGGCAATACTCGTCAATACTCCTCAATACCCGGCAATACTCCTCAATACCCGGCAATACTCTGCAATAACCACTTCCCGCCCGCCCGCCGGCCGTCATATGACGTCCTTGACTTTGTGCGGAGATATCTGAATGATGGGAGCAGCTACAGGCATCATTCAGATATTCGCTTTTTCAGCTGGCGATTCCCTACACCATAAGAACAATCATAGCGGCTGTTCCACCGCTTGATCGCTCTTACGGAAGGTGAGAGGGGATGCCCCCCCCCCCTCCCGCTGCCCTCCGGTGCTTCTACCGACTCACCGCTACGATCAAAGCCAAGATTGTTTTTTTTTTTGTTTTTTTTTTAGGCTTCCCAGCCTAGAGGTGAGATGTGGGGTCTTATTGACACCCCCCCCCCCCATATCTCACTGTAAAGAGGACCTGTCATGCCATATTCCTATTACAAGGGATGTTTACATTCCTTGTAATAGGAATAAAAGTGCTAAAAAAAAAAATTTGGGGCGGAAAAACATGTCAAACTAAAATAAATAAAGTAAAATGAACAATAAAATATATATATTTTTTTTAAAGCGCCCCTGCCCCCGCGAGCTCGCATGCAGAAGTGAACGCATACATAAGCCCCGCCCACATATGAAAACGGTGTTCAAGCCACACATGTGAGGTATCGTTGCGAACGTTAGAGCGAGAGCAATAATTTTGGCCCTAGACCTCCTCTGTAACTCGAAACATATAACCAGTAAAAATATTTAAAGCATTGCCTATGGGGATTTTTAAGTAGCGAAGTTTGGCGCCATTCCACGAGCGTGTGCAATTTTGAAGGGTGACATGTTAGGTATCTATTTACTCGGCGTAACTTCATCTTTCACATTATGCAAAAACACTGGGCTAACTTTACTGTTTTTTTTTTCTTTTAGGCACAAAACTGTTTTTTTTCCGTAAAAAACGCGTTAGAAAAATTTCTGCGCAAATACCGTGCAAGATAAAAAGTTGCAATGACCACCATTATATTCTTTAAGGTCTTTGCTAAAAAAACATATATAATGTTTTGGGGTTCTATGTAATTTTATAGCAAATAAATGATGATTTTTACATGTAGGAGAGAAATGTCAGAATTGGCCTGGGTGCTCCAGAACGCCTGAAGGTGCTCCCTGCATGTTGGGCCTCTGTATGTGGCCACGCCGTGTAAAAGTCTCACACATGTGGTATCGCCATACTCGGGAGGAATAGCAGAATGTGTTTTGGGGTGTAATTTGTGGTATGCATATGCTGTGTGTGAGAAATAACCTGCTAATATGACAATTTTGTGGAAAAAAAAAAAAAGAAAAAAAAATCTTGATTTTTGCAAAGAATTGTGGGAAAAAATGACAACTTCAAAAAACTCACAATGACTCTTTCTAAATACCTTGGAATGTCTTCTTTCCAAAAAGGGGTCATTTGGGGGGTATTTGTACTTTTCTGGCATGTTAGGGTCTCAAGAAATGAGATCGGCCGTCAGTACTTCAGGTGTGATCAATTTTCAGATATTGGCACCATAGCTTGTGGACTCTATAACTTTCACAAAGACCAAAAAATATCCACCAATTTGTACTTATTTTTACCAAAGATATGTAGCAGTATAAATTTTGGCCAAAATGTATGAAGAAAAAATACTAATTTGCAAAATTTTATAACGGAAACAAAGAAAAATTCATTTTTTTACAACATTTTCAGTCTTTTTTCTCTTATAGCGCAAAAAATAAAAAACCCAACAGTGATTAAATACCACCAAAAGAAAGCTCTATTTGTGTGAAAAAAAGGACAAAAATTTCATATGGGTACAGTGTTGTATGACTGAGTAATTGTCATTCAAAATGTGAGAGCACCGAAAGCTGAAAATTCGTCTGGTTAGGAAGGGGGTTTAAGTGCCCAGTTGTCAAGTGGTTAAAAAAACATTTTTTCTAGGGACAGAAAACTATAGGTAGGGAGAGTGTCAGTGTGTTTTACTGTGCTAATCCTTGTTTCTAGGGACAGGGAAGGACAGTGAGGGAAATTCTCCTTGTGCTATACTGTGCTAAAGCATTGATCATCAACCATCTTTAAAAAAACATTTTTTCTAGGGACAGAAAACTATAGGTAGGGAGAGTGTCAGTGTGTTTTACTGTGCTAATCCTTGTTTCTAGGGACAGGGAAGGACAGTGAGGGAAATTCTCCTTGTGCTATACTGTGCTAAAGCATTGATCATCAACCATCTTTAAAAAAACATTTTTTCTAGGGACAGAAAACTATAGGTAGGGAGAGTGTCAGTGTGTTTTACTGTGCTAATCCTTGTTTCTAGGGACAGGGAAGGACAGTGAGGGAAATTCTCCTTGTGCTATACTGTGCTAAAGCATTGATCATCAACCATCTTTAAAAAAACATTTTTTCTAGGGACAGAAAACTATAGGTAGGGAGAGTGTCAGTGTGTTTCACTGTGCTAATCCTTGTTTCTAGGGACAGGGAAGGACAGTGAGGGAAATTCTCCTCGTGCTATAGTGTGCTAAAGCATTGATCATCAACCATCTTTAAAAAAAAAAAAATCTAGGGACAGAAAACTATAGGTAGGGAGAGTGTCAGTGTGTTTTACTGTGCTAATCCTTGTTTCTAGGGACAGGGAAGGACAGTGAGGGAAATTCTCCTTGTGCTATACTGTGCTAAAGCATTGATCATCAACCATCTTTAAAAAAACATTTTTTCTAGGGACAGAAAACTATAGGTAGGGAGAGTGTCAGTGTGTTTCACTGTGCTAATCCTTGTTTCTAGGGACAGGGAAGGACAGTGAGGGAAATTCTCCTTGTGCTATAGTGTGCTAAAGCATTGATCATCAACCATCTTTAAAAAAACATTTTTTCTAGGGACAGAAAACTATAGGTAGTGTGACAGCAGGAAGGTAAAGTCACCTGGTTGCATCCAGGGGGGTAGATATATTTCGCCCAGATTCAGGCTTTACGCCGACTTATACAACTAGGTGGAGAGTTGTATAAGCCCAGCTGAGGCTAGTGGGCTCATGGATGACTCATACCTCTAGGGAGAGTGTGGGGCGTCGTGCAGACAGGGAGTTGATGAGACCAGCTGAAGCTTGTCAGCTCATTTAGGCCTCTATAAGAATTCCCAGATTCATTAGGTGTTAGCTCATGCCTGGAACCAGACCTGTGTGGACTGTCTAGGGAGAGTGAACCCCTGTGCGGTGAGACAAAGCCTGTGTGGCTATTTGCTTGGACATTTAAAACCAGGGACTTAGGGACTAGGACAGCACTAGGCTGATCCCAGTTGTTAGTTAGGAAACCTGTATGTTTAGTCAGAGGTCAAGTTGACCAGGATTTATTTTATTTATGTTTCTTTTGCTTTGCTGTGTTTTGTCACTGTAAATAGAAAATAAACCGCACCTTTTTGATTTTGAAAACCACAACCTCAATTTGCTGGGCCTGTTTTTGTGTGGGGAGCCCATCCCGGGGGTCACACACACCCGCTGCCGAGCTAACCCCCTCACAGTTGGTGGAGAACCAGTGGCAGTTTTTTTTAAGCCAGCATGGAGGAGATACTGAAACAGCTGGCTCTAGCAAATGCCAATCAACAGCAGACAAATGCAGGTTTGCAAAGGAGCCTTGCAGCCCAGCAGCAAGCTCACCAACAGAGTCTGGAAGCTCAGCAACAAGCCCAGCAGCAATCTGAGGCCCGCTTCATAGACCTGTTACAGAAGCAAGAGCAGAGACTACAACAAATGGAAGCAGTAATGCAGCAACGTCCGCAGACCAGTGAGGAAAGCCGTCCCACTAATACCGCGTCCTTTGGGGTGAGTCGTTTATTGACAAAAATGACTGGAGAGGATGATCCAGAGGTATTTTTGACCACATTTGAAAGGACCGCTGAACGAGAAAAGTGGCCTGAGGAGCAGTGGGCTGGACTGGTGGCTCCTCTGTTAACTGGTGAATCGCAGAAAGCTTACTATGACCTAGAGCCTAACCAAGCAAAAGACTATGTGATGCTAAAAGCTGAAATTTTGGCAAGGCTGGGTGTCACCCAGGCTGTCCGGGCTCAGCGTGTGCATAACTGGACTTTCCAGCTTGGAAAACCCCCCAGGTCTCAAATGTATGATCTCATTCACCTGAGCAGAAAGTGGCTACAGCCAGAGACTTTGTCCGCACCAAAGATTGTGGAACGTGTTGTAATGGATCGGTTTTTGAGAGCTCTTCCTACTGCCATCCAAAAGTGGGTAAGCCATGGAGACCCAGAGACGGCCGATGGTCTTGTGGATCGTGTGGAGAAATACTTGGCTACAGAGAACCTGACGGCCTCTTCCAGAGACACTCGGACTTTCCACCCTAAGACCAGACCATCCCCAGGGGCGGATAAGAGGATTCCAAGGGGTGAGGGTGGAGAGAGTGAGAGGGTGGGAGCTCTACCCCAAGTTTGGCGAGAACAGCCTGGGAAATCAGCGGCTCAAGAGGCGGCAAGAAGGATCGTTTGCTACCGCTGCCGGCAAGCGGGACATATTGCAGCCAATTGCCCGGTTGTGGAGGAACCCATGCAGTGTGACTTTCTGACGGGCAGACGTCAGTCGCTGTGTGCGACAGTCGCATGCACTGCCATTCGAGGAACTGAGAAACATTTATGCAAAATGTGTGTTAATGGTAGAAATGTTGTGGTATTGCTGGATTCAGGTAGCCTTGTGACCCTGATAAAGGCTGAGTTAGTTAAAACAGAGGTCTTTGGGAATAGCAAGGTAGCTGTTATTTGTGTGCATGGGGACACCCGAGAGTATCCAGTGACTACAGTGTGTTTCGAGACCCCCAAAGGTACCCTCTCTCATCCAGTGGGCTTAGTATCTCAGTTACCGCATGACGCCATTGTGGGAAGGGATTTTCCGAAGTTCTAGGAACTGTGGGATGATCCTGAGCCCCCCACTGGTCCCCCTATGTACCAGGAATGTGATAGCCAGAACTCCCCTGAGAGTGGTGAGGACTCTCCGGAATTTCCCTTATCAGTATTGGCAGGGGAGACTCAAGAAACTGGAGAGGAGCCCACCTCCTCAGACGAAAACCTACCGTCTGTGGAGTTTTCTGATCTTGAGGTTCACAGGGAAAACTTTGCCACAGAACAGTTGAAAGACCCCGCCCTAATAAAGGCACGGGAAAACGTAGTGAAAATAGATGGCGAGTTAGTGAACCCAGATAATACCTGCACTTACCCATACTTCAGCGTAGAGAAGGACCTACTGTATCGGGTGGCAAAAAGGGCAGAAGAAACCGTTGAGCAGCTTGTGGTGCCCAAACCTTACAGGAAGTTGGTGTTGGAGTTGGCCCATGGGCACATTCTTGGAGGTCATCTGGGGACAGAGAAAACCCGAGAAAGGGTATTACAGAGATTCTATTGGCCGGGGGTGATGAAGGACATAGAAAATTATTGTTCCTCCTGCCCTGTGTGTCAGAGGTCGGCCCCGATGCCACATTTCCGTAGCCCGCTGGTCCCTCTACCCATCATTGAGGTCCCGTTTGAGAGGATCGCCATGGATTTGGTAGGGCCTATAATCAAGTCCGCTAGGGGGCACCAGTACATATTAGTTATAATGGACTATGCCACCCGTTATCCAGAAGCGATCCCTCTCCGAAATACCTCGGCCAAAACCATAGCCAAAGAGCTATCTCTTGTGTTTAGCCGGGTGGGTATTTGTAAAGAACTGCTTACGGACCAAGGTACACCCTTTATGTCCCGGGTTATGAAGGAGCTGTGTAAATTGTTCAAAGTGACGCAATTACGTACATCTGTGTATCACCCCCAAACCGATGGGCTGGTTGAAAGATTCAACAAAACCCTAAAACAAATGTTGAAGAAAGTGGTGGATAGAGATGGAAAGGATTGGGACTGTCTACTTCCTTATCTGATGTTTGCTATTAGGGAGGTGCCCCAATCCTCTACGGGATTCTCCCCCTTTGAGTTACTGTATGGGAGACACCCAAGAGGGCTGTTGGATATTGCCAAGGAAACTTGGGAAAGTGAGAGTTCTCCCCACAGGAGTGTGATTGAGCATGTCGCCCTGATGCAAGACCGAATTGCACAGGTAATGCCCATCGTGAAGGAACATTTGGCCCAAGCGCAGTTAGCACAGCAGAGAGTGTACAACCGTGGAGCCAAGACCCGTACCTTTTCCCCGGGGGATAGGATACTGGTACTTGTCCCTACGGTTGAAAGTAAATTCCTTGCCAAATGGCAAGGCCCCTATGAGATAATGGAAAAAGTGAGCGAAGTGAATTACAAGGTCAGACAACCAGGAAGGCGAAAGCCCGAACAGATCTATCACGTTAATCTGTTGAAAGCCTGGAGGGATAGAGAGTCCCTAGTCGCAGACACTTGGTCACCAGCTCAAACTGGTTGCGTGATTCCTGAGGTTGGAATAGCAGCCACCTTGTCACAACCCCAACAACAGGAGGTTAAGGAGTTTGTGCTTCGCAACAAGGAGGTATTCTCTGAGCTGCCGGGACAAACATCTGGGGTAGAGCATGACATCATTACCCCGCCCGGTGAAAGGGTGAAGTTAAAACCCTATCGGATCCCAGAGGCCCGACGGGAGGCAATACGGGAGGAAGTACAGAAAATGCTGAACTTAGGGGTGATAGAGGAGTCCCAAAGTGATTGGTCTAGTCCCATTGTGTTGGTGCCTAAACCGGATGGGAGCTGGCGATTTTGTAACGATTTTCGTCAGTTGAACAAAGTTACAAAATTTGACACCTACCCCATGCCACGTATAGATGAGTTGATCGACCGGCTGGGAACAGCCCGATACATGACGACTCTTGACCTCACAAAAGGGTATTGGCAAATCCCCCTGGCCAAGTCGGCCAAAGAGAAAACCGCATTTGTAACCCCAGACGGGGCGTTCCAATATAAAAGAATGCCGTTCGGGTTACAGAATGCGCCGGCCACATTCCAGCGGAAAATGGACCAGATGCTGAGGCCCCATCGGAAGTATGCTGCGGCTTACCTGGATGACGTAATTGTCCATAGCACAGATTGGGCCTCACATCTGCCAAAAGTGCAAGCAGTCCTGGACTCTGTTCGGGAAGCGGGGTTTACGGCTAACCCCAAGAAGTGTACCATTGGGCAGGAGGAGGCCAAATATCTTGGGTACACCATTGGGAGGGGAGTAATAAAACCCCAACTCAACAAAGTCGAGGCCATCCAGAGTTGGCCACGTCCCAACAGCAAGAAGCAGGTACGAGCCTTTCTGGGAATCGCTGGGTATTATCGGCGATTCATTCCCCACTTTGCTTCTAAGGCTGTGCCCCTAACCAACCTGACGAAGGGGAAAGGGTCGGTCATGATTAAATGGACCCCCGAGGCTGAGGCAGCATTCCAATTCTTGAAACAAGCCTTATGTAGCCAGCCAGTGTTGTACTCACCCGACTTCTCTAAAGACTTTGTCGTACAAAGTGATGCGTCAGATGTGGGGTTAGGAGCAGTATTGTCCCAGGTCTGGAACGGGGAAGAGCACCCAGTCATTTACCTCAGCAGGAAGTTGAAGTCCCATGAGGTAAATTACGCCACCGTTGAAAAGGAGTGTTTAGCGGTGAAGTGGGCTCTAGATTCCCTTCGGTACTACCTGCTAGGTAGGCACTTTGACATGGTTACGGATCACGCTCCGTTAAAGTGGATGGCTCAAAACAAGGAAACAAATAGAAGAGTGAATAGGTGGTTCCTGGCCCTCCAGGAATTCAACTTCACAGTAAAGCATCGCCCTGGCGTTCAAATGGGGAATGTGGATGCTTTGTCTCGAGTACATGAATGCCTGATTGCTGGTGTTCCAACCCCGAGGTTAAAACAAGAGGGGGGGGTATGTGACAGCAGGAAGGTAAAGTCACCTGGTTGCATCCAGGGGGGTAGATATATTTCGCCCAGATTCAGGCTTTACGCCGACTTATACAACTAGGTGGAGAGTTGTATAAGCCCAGCTGAGGCTAGTGGGCTCATGGATGACTCATACCTCTAGGGAGAGTGTGGGGCGTCGTGCAGACAGGGAGTTGATGAGACCAGCTGAAGCTTGTCAGCTCATTTAGGCCTCTATAAGAATTCCCAGATTCATTAGGTGTTAGCTCATGCCTGGAACCAGACCTGTGTGGACTGTCTAGGGAGAGTGAACCCCTGTGCGGTGAGACAAAGCCTGTGTGGCTATTTGCTTGGACATTTAAAACCAGGGACTTAGGGACTAGGACAGCACTAGGCTGATCCCAGTTGTTAGTTAGGAAACCTGTATGTTTAGTCAGAGGTCAAGTTGACCAGGATTTATTTTATTTATGTTTCTTTTGCTTTGCTGTGTTTTGTCACTGTAAATAGAAAATAAACCGCACCTTTTTGATTTTGAAAACCACAACCTCCGTTTGCTGGGCCTGTTTTTGTGTGGGGAGCCCATCCCGGGGGTCACACACACCCGCTGCCGAGCTAACCCCCTCACAGTAGGGAGAGTGTCAGTGTGTTTCACTGTGCTAATTCTTGTTTCTAGGGACAGGGAAGGACAGTGAGGGAAATTCTCCTTGTGCTATACTGTGCTAAAGCATTGATCATCAACCATCTTTAAAAAAACATTTTTTCTAGGGACAGAAAACTATAGGTAGGGAGAGTGTCAGTGTGTTTTACTGTGCTAATCCTTGTTTCTAGGGACAGGGAAGGACAGTGAGGGAAATTCTCCTTGTGCTATACTGTGCTAAAGCATTCCTCATCAACCATCTTTGAAATCCTTGTTTTTTGGACAGTCAGGGAAATTGTCATTGTGCTATTCTGTGCGAAAGCAATCATCCTCAACCATATTTAGAAATCCTTAAGTAAAGGGACAGAGAAGGACACCTGAAGGTAGCCCTTATTGCTTTTTTCCCATCTCCCTGCAGGCCATCTATTAGAATGTCTGGAAGGCAAACAAGGAGAGGCAGACAGTCAGGAGGCAATAAAAGAGGGCAAGCAGGCTCTGTGTCTGGGGGCAACAGTGCTGGTCGTGGACGCGGTGCATTGTCATCAGCACATGGCCATGGGACACGCTTGTCCTTCTTTTCGGCAGCTGGACATGTTGAGCCACATCATGCCGAAGACTTGGTAGAGTGGATGACCAAGCCCTCCTCCTCCTCCTCATCCTCTCTCACCCAGGCTCAGGGTACTGGCAAAGCAGCTGCCAAAGCGTCCTCTTCCCTGGTATCAATGTCAGACTCATCATCAGTCACTCCTTCCCTAGACCCACCATGTCCTCCTCCTGAGGAGTCCCCCGAACTGTTTGAGCACAGTGTTGGGTACATGCTCCAGGAGGATGCCCAGCGTTTCGAAGGGTCTGATGATGAAACCCAGCTACAGGAAGGCAGTAGCGTGAGAGCAGACAGAGGGGATGCTCAAGAAGGACACCAATCTGGCAGTCATGTTCCAGCAGCTGCAGCATACTGCCAGATTGGCTCCAGTGATGAGGAGGGAGGGGATGCTGAGGTCACTGACTCCACGTGGGTGCCTAATAGGAGAGAGGAGGAGGAGGAGGATGAGGAGGAGGCACATCTCCAACGAGGCAGGATGCCCTTTGGTGGCCAGCGTAAGGGCAGTACACAGACGGAATCACACCGCAGAGCTCCGCCTGTGCAGGGCGCTGCCTCTGCCCGTCATTCAAAAAGTTCTTTGGTGTGGGCCTTTTTTGAGGCTAGTGCATCAGATCGCACAGCTGCTGTTTGCAACATATGTCTCAAGCGTATATCGCGTGGCCAAAACATCAGCCTCTTGGGTACCACATGCCTGACCAGACATATGTTGACCTGCCATGCAGCTCGTTGGCAAGCCTACCTCAAAGACCCACACCAAAGAACAAAGCGGACCTCTCCTTGCACCGCATCAGCTGGGATCTCCAACCCCACTATAACTTCAGTCCTCTCTGAAACATGCACTGAGAGGAATGAAGGTGTAGAATTAGGTGTGTCACAGCCAAGTACTTGCGGCCACTCTGCTAGCAGTACACCGACGTCCGATTCTAGCAGGCAAATTTCCCTGCCCCAGCTGCTGGACCGTCGAAAGAAGTTCACTCCCAGCCATCCACATGCCCAGCGGTTGAATGCTAGCTTGGCTAAATTGCTAGCGCTTCAACTGCTGCCTTTTCAGTTGGTAGACTCGGCCCCCTTCCGTGAGTTTGTGCAATGTGCGGTTCCTCAGTGGCAGGTTCCCAAACGCCACTTTTTCTCACGGAAGGCTATTCCGGCTCTCTACCGACATGTGGAAGGCAATGTCTTGGCCTCGCTGGACAGGGCGGTCAGTGGTAAGGTGCATATTACCGCTGACTCATGGTCCAGCAGGCATGGACAGGGACGTTACCTTTCTTTCACGGCCCATTGGGTCACTCTTTTGGCAGCTGGGAAGGATGCAGGACAAGGTGCAGTAGTGTTGGAGGTTGTTCCACCGCCACGCCTCCAAAATGCTACTACTGGTTGTGACACACCTCTCTCCTCCACCCCCTCCTCTTCTTCTTCCTCCATGGCCTCTTCCTGTGCTTTGTCCTCTGAACCAGCGGTGCTCCGTAGCCGTTCAAGGGGCTACGCAAGTACGCAGGCAAAAAGATGCCATGCCGTGCTTGCGCTGGTGTGTTTGGGGGACAGAAACCACACTGGGGCAGAGGTCCTGTCTGCTCTGCAGGGCCAGGCCGAGAGGTGGTCGACGCCACGCCAGCTTAAGCCAGGAATGGTGGTTTGCGACAATGGCACCAACCTCCTCTCCGCCCTCCGACAGGGACAACTGACCCATGTGCCCTGTGTGGCTCACGTCCTTAACCTGGTGATGCAGCGGTTCTTGGGCAGGTACCCGGGCTTACAGGATGTCCTGAGGCAGGCCAGGAAAGTCTGTGTGCATTTCCGCAGATCTTATAATGCCAGTGCTCGCCTGGCTGAGCTGCAAAAGGAGTTGAACCTGCCCAAGAACCGCCTTATATGTGACATGCCCACCAGGTGGAACTCAACGTTGGCCATGCTGCAGCGGCTGCACACGCAGCAGAGGGCCATCAATGAGTACCTGTGCGACTACGGCACCAGGACAGGGTCAGGGGAGCTTGGTTTTTTTTCTCCACGCCAGTGGGGCATGATCGGGGATGCATGCACTGTCCTGGCACCATTTGAGGAGGCCACGAGGATGGTGAGCAGTGACAGTGCATGCATCAGTGACACTGTACCTCTTGTCCACCTGTTGGAGCACACGCTGCGTGGAATAATGGACAGGGCACTTGAGGCAGAACAGAGGCAGGAAGAGGAGGACTTCCTTGCCTCTCAAGGCCCCCTTTACCCAGACAGTGTTCCTTCTGTTCCACCCATCGCACAGGAAGAGGAGGAGGAGGAGGAGGAGGAGGATTGTGTCAGCATGGAGGTGGAGGCTGGCACTCAGCATCATCAGCAGCAGTCTTTTAGGGATGATTTACAGTCCCAAGAAACCAGTGGACTTGTACGTGGCTGGGAGGAGGTGGCTGCGGATCATGTCGTCCTTAGTGACCCAGAGGACTCCAGACCGAATGCCTCAGCTAACCTACGCTGCATGGCCTCCCTGATCCTGCAAAGTCTGCAGAAGGATCCTCGTATTCTTCGGATCAAGGAGAGGGACCATTACTGGCTGGCCACTCTCCTTGATCCACGGTACAAGGGTAAGGTTGCGGACCTTATGTTACCGTCGCAGAGGGAGCAGAGGATGAGACAACTCCAGGAGGCCTTGCAGAAAGGTCTGTGCAACGTGTTCCCAGAGACTGGGAGGTTACAAACTCCTGGTCCTGGACAACGAGTTGCTGAGGCTTCGGCCAGTCAAAGAAGGAGCGGTGGGGAAGGTGGCCGTCTGACCGATGCGTTCAGACAATTCTTTAGTCCGCAGCCCCAAAGTATGATCGGTTCCAGCAACCATCGCCAGCGTCTGATAAACATGGTGCAGGAATATCTAGGGGCAAGGTCAGACTTGGACACCTTCCCCACCGAAAATCCTCTGGCTTACTGGGTCTTGAGGATGGATCACTGGCCAGAGCTTGCACAGTATGCAATTGAGCTACTAGCCTGTCCTGCATCCAGCGTTCTTTCGGAACACACATTCAGTGCTGGTGGAGGATTTGTCACGGATCACAGGGTGCGCCTGTCCACCGACTCGGTTGATCGACTGACTTTCATCAAGATGAACCAGTCTTGGATCACCACCAGCTACCACACACCTGATGCTGATATAACAGACTAATTGATTTTAACATGTCACATCCCTTCAAGACTGATGCTGATGCTGAGTGCCTGTGCTGTTATGTTGACTGGCTATCCTCCTCCTCCGAGTCCTCAATGATACGATTGATGATGATAGCTTGGAAGATCATTTTTGTTTATGGGTGCCGCCACCAGTGGCTAAGGCCCAATTTTTCAGCCCATGTTTAACAGGGGCGTGTAATTACAATTTTTGAAGCAATACTTTGCAACAGGGCTCATTGCTGTGCTCCAAGTACAGTATCTGTGAGGGGTTGGAGTTTTGTGGCACCAGTGCCTAAGGCCCAATTTTTCAGCCCCTGTTTAACAGGGGCGTGTCATTACAATTTTTGAAGCAATACTTTGCAACAGGGCTCATTGCTGTGCTCCAAGTACAGTATCTGTGAGGGGTTGGAGTGTTGTGCCACCAGTGCCTAAGGCCCAATTTTTCAGCCCCTGTTTAACAGGGGCGTGTCATTACAATTTTTGAAGCAATACTTTGCAACAGGGCTCATTGCTGTGCTCCAAGTACAGTATCTGTGAGGGGTTGCAGTGTTGTGCCACCAGTGCCTAAGGCCCAATTTTTCAGCCCCTGTTCAACAGGGGCATGTAATTACAATTCTTGATCTAATAATTCACAGCAGGGCCCATTGCTGCACCCACCAAGAGTAACTCTGAGGGCTTACAGTGTTGTGGCAACGCCACCACCACCACCACCACGAAAGGCCCAATTTTTCAGCCCCTGTTCAAAAGGGGCATGTAATTACAATTCTTGATCTAATAATTCACAGCAGGGCCCATTCCTGCACCCACCAAGAGTAACTCTGAGGGCTTACAGTGTTGTGGCAACACCACCACCACCACGAAAGGCCCAATTTTTCAGCCCCTGTTCAACAGGGGCATGCAATTACAATTCTTGATCTAATAATTCACAGCAGGGCCCATTGCTGCACCCACCAAGAGTAACTGTCAGGGCTTACAGTGTTGTGGCACCAGCACCACCATCAAAGGCCCAATTTTTACTACCACTGTTCAACAATTATATGTAATTACAATTCCTGATATAATAGTTGACAGCAGGGCGTTCCAGCACCAACCAAGAGTAACTGTGAGTGCTTACAGTGTTGTGCCAACACCAACAACTAAGGGGCCTATTTCTGCAGAGTATATACGGCAGGTCCCTACTTTCAAACATCCAACTTACAAACGACTCCTACTTGCAAACGCAAGAAGACAACAGGAAGTGAGAGGAAATCTACCCCTTGGAAGGAAAATTCTCTCCTGTAAGAATTAATATGGGAGAAAGGTGTCTCCTCTGTACTGATGCTTTATCAGCAATCCTTGTTTCAAGAAAAACACCACATTTCAAAAACAGTTGTCATTGGGACGGAAAGTGAGGTGAAATGTTCTGAACAGGGGCACAGACAGCAAAACAAATGTTACAGGGGTGATAACCGTTACCTATGTTTTCCAAAAAGTTTAAAAATTGATTTTTGGGCTGGAGCTACACTTAAACAATGTACCTGTTCAAAATTACAAACACATTCTACATAAGAACAAACCTACAGTCCCTGTCTTGTATGCACCGCCTGTATACGGCTGTTCAGAGTATATAGGGCCTTTTTTATTTTATGTGCGGTGTTCCCCTTAATATCCATACAAGACCCAAAGGGGCTGGTAATGGGCTGGGGTAGGGGGGGGGGGGTCATGGGGTAGCTATGCCATTTTTCTTAAAGATTTTCATCCATATTACCGGGACCAGACATTACATTAAAGCCGCAAGCAGTTTTAAATGGCTTTTTTTTCCTTTAGAAGTGTCATTTTGTGCAGGGACAGTTCTAAACACGGGAAACACGTGGCACTTCACAGGCATACTTTAGACACCCCCCAGGTACGATATTTAAAGGAATATTTGACTTTTTTTTTTCACTTTATGCATCATTAAAATGACTGCTCCCGAAAAACGACCGTTTTTAAAACTTCTTTTTGCATTGATACATGTCCCCTGGTGCAGAACCCGGGTTCCCAAACCCTTTTTAGGACAATAACATGCATAATAGTCGTTATAATTTGCACTTTAGAATTCGAACGTTCGCATCCATTGTATTTAATAGGGTTCTAATGTTCGTACGAACTTTCGGTCCGTTCGCGGGTTCTGGTGCGAACCGAACCCGGGGGTGTTCGGCTCATCACTATTAAAGAGGAAGTAAACCCTCTTAAAACAATTCTGAAAAAAAAACCCCGCAAGAGAAAGGCATAATGAGGTAGTATGCATGGCCTCTCCTCCATCGCCGCCATCTCTCCCCGAGTGTATTCCTCGTACCTTGGCTCCGGCGCTGTGACTGGCCAGAGCCGTGATGACGTCACTCCCGCGCGTGCACCGCCACTAACGGCATGATCGCCTTTAGTAACAGCACGCTCAGTGCGCCTGCGCGGCGTGGTCTACTGTGTAGGTTTGGGGGATACTTCTTGCACCTACAGGTAAACCTTAATCTAGGCTTACCTGTAGGTATAAGTGGTCTATAAGGGTTTACAACCACTTTAAATACCACCAAAAGAAAGCTCTATTTGTGTGAAAAATAAATGATAAAAATGTCATTTGGGTGCAGTGTTGCATGACCGCGCAATTGTCATTCAAAGAGTGAAGCTGAAAATTGGCCTGGGCAGGAAGGGGATGAAAGTGCTCGGTATCGAAGGGGTTAAACATAGATTTTTTTTTTCTTCTTTTCTTTTTATTAGCTTCCCTTATTTCTTTTTTTTTTTTTCTTTTTTTTTTTTATTAGCTTTCCTATAGTATGAATGTGTCATGTATATTATCATTTCATATGAAGCTTTTATACTTTTGATGAAGGAGGAGTAGCTGAACTTCCAAAACACTATTGGCTCTCTTTTTCTACCAATTATTTAATTAAACTCTTGGGGTTAGGGTTAGGGTTGAGACTTAGGGTTAGGGTTGAGACTTAGGGTTAGGGTTAGAGTTAGGGTTAGAGTTTAGGGTGAGGGTTAGGGTTTTCCCTTTAAGAACAGGGCTAGGACTCAGGATCTGGAACAGGGACCTCCCCCAGAGGTCAAAGGTCAGAAGGCGGGTTCCCAGAGGTCACTGGGCGTGGCTGACCCACCCCCACCAAAGTGTACCGCCTACCCCAACTAAGTCTGGGAATGAACAAGTCGAGGAAAGCAGCTCTATGCTGATTGGTGTGGTGTCATTTCTGCATTCTACAAATTAGCATTCTACAAATTTAGCAATAAAAACTTAATGGGGAGTCTCATCCTTCCCAAGTCTGTCCCAAAAAAAAAAAAAGTTTTGAGTATTTATACACTTTAAGAAATTTTGAGATACAAAGTCTTATGCGATGGTTAGATTGGGGTCTGGAACCCCCCCAAAAAAGCATTTTCTGTTACAAGCCCAGCTTTAAGCAGATCTTATGGAATTCTCCTTTAAGCTGGGTTCACACTGACGCAAATTAGATGTGGGTTTCGCTGCATCCAATTCGCATGACAGGAGCAGACAGCTGAAGTTACACTCTTCGGAGCTCAGTGAGGAGAGCTATGAGAGCTGATTGGAGGGAAGTGAAACACACCTACTTTACACAGCACACAGGAAAAGAGCTGAGGCTGTCAATCACAGGCGGTGTGCTGAAGCTCCTTCCCCAGTCACCTTTTTTTTTCCGGTTGGTGTCAGGAAAACTTGTCAGAAGTGATTCATGCTGATAGGAAGCAGACAGAAATGACACTTGGTGCTCTTAATTGGGACAAGTACACACTATAGAGGGATATGCTTTGTTCATATTTCATGTCTGAGGTTTATAACCACTGTAAATGTTAACTATAAAATGAAATACTAATGCTTTAAAATAATGGTTGTAATAACGCTTTTTCTGCTGTTTTGCAGGTAAGTGGACGTTCTTCTGCCTCTCTTCTTGTGTTCTGGATCTACTGATATCTGGTATTGAAGATGTCACTTGTCCTGACTAAAACTTTGATGAAATTCTGTGGCTCAGTGGGTAATTGTCACCTAGACAGAAGGAAAGAAGGAGAGTGTTCTATATACCGCCGCCATGTCCTGGTCTGTTACATTTTACCAATTACTGTAGCTTTGTGAAAACAGAAATAGATCTCACGGTATTCAACTTGGGGTATCTGAAATGGATTGGATACATATGAAGGTCTAAAAAGCCAAAAACTCCCATATTTTTACTGCATTATCAGTTTTTTATGACTCCGATGAGGAGCATATTTATTTCCTATGATCGTCATCGCCATCTAGTGGCCATAATGCAGCATGATCACTAGATGGCGCTGACTTTCATAGGCAATAAGTATGCTATTTAGCGCTGTTTAGTGACCTTAAAAGAGAAGTATGGGTTTCCTTTTTTTTTGTTTATATCTATTTTATGTGAGCTGCTGATATCTATAAACCCTCCCAGCCCTCTCAGAAGTGCCCCCATTCTGTTAAAATCTAGATAAATACCTGTGGGAGGTTCTACAGTCTTTCATACAGCATCATCCAGACAATGGTGTGAATATAGAGTCTGGATCCACCCCCTTTCCTGTCATTTTGCTTGATTGATGTTGGCTCTCTTCCCTCTGCTTGTTTCTGAGACTTCACAGAGCGTAGCTGCTCCCCCCTCCCTATCTATCAGCACAGACACGTCTCTTAGGGGAGGGGGGACAGAGGCAGGGGATGTGTTGGTGAAGATGTTCACACCCCCTGAGAACTTTTCAAGCTGACCGTTTTTGCCAGCAGAAGGAAAGTTCATGTGCACATTAATAGTCCCACCATCCTTGGCGATTAGGGTCTTAGGAGTAGTCCCTTACATATCTCCACCTCCCTTTCTTTAAAAGAGGTAGGAAAAAATGATTAGCTGTTATGTGACTAATGTGATATGTACTAGTTATTTAACCCATCCCATACTTCTCATTTAATGTAATGTTTTCCGTTTTTCCACATTTGGAGTGCAGAGAATATTCTGGGAACTTTCGATGTTGCCCCATTTGCACAGGGGGAATTTATATGCAGTTTCAAAAGACAAGCAGCTTTGAAATGTATTTCATATAAACACCCCATGTTCTATGGATATGTTCCTCTTTACTGTATAAACTAATTTAAAAAGATCAAGTTGGTTATCGATCCATAAACCACAGCTAGATTCTTGCTGTCAGTAAGTGTGAGTTACAAAGAGGTGTTCAATGAGGAGAGCAGGCAAAGGGGCCTTTTGAGGCAGTGATAAAAAGTTCATGAGAAAATAGATCTGTCAACATTTAAATGCCGTTTTCATGCAAAAAAAAAATGATTCAGCATAGTATTTGAGTTTATAAATGTAACTTTTTTAGATAATAATCATAAAATAAAATAACAAATGAAGGTTAGGTACTCTGTATGGCCAAAAGTACATTATGTGTAAACCTGATCACCACACCTACCTATTGGCCAATGGCCAATGCTACGTGGACATCCCTCCAATAATGCAGCTTAGGTGTTTCCAGTGAAGGGTACCGTTAAATCTACAGTATAAAAAAGGGCATTTTAGACAATTGTGTCCTTCCAACCTTGCGGTAACAGTTTGGTGAAGGACCTTTTTTTGTCCTGCATGACTGTACCCCTGTGCACACAGCCAGCTCCATAAAGACCTGGTTTGTGGAGTTTGGAGTGAAGGAACTTGAGTATCCTTTAAAGTTCTGACCTCAACCCTAATGAACACCTTTGGGGTGGAGTGGAGGAACTTGAGTGTCCTTCATAGAGACCTGACTTCAACCCTACTGAAGGCCTTTGGAATGGAGTGGAGGAACTTGAGTGTCCTTCATAGAGACCTGACTTCAGCCCTACTGAAGGCCTTTGGGGTGAAGTGGAGGAACTTGAGTGTCCTTCATAGAGCCCTGACCTCAACCCTATAGAACACCTTTGAGGTGGAGTGGAGGAACTTGAGTGTCCTTCATAGAGACCTGACCTTAACCCTACTGAACATCTTTGGGATGGAGTGGAGAAACTTGAGTGTCCTGCATAGAGCCCTGACCTCAACCCTACTAAACACCTTTGGGATGGAGTGGAGGAACTTGAGTGTCCTTCATAGAGACCTGACTTCAACCCTACTGAAGGCCTTTGGAATGGAGTGCAGGAACTTGAGTGTCCTTCATAGAGACCTGACTTCAGCCCTACTGAAGGCCTTTGGGTTGAAGTGGAGGAACTTGAGTGTCCTTCATAGAGCCCTGACCTCAACCCTATAGAACACCTTTGAGGTGGAGTGGAGGAACTTGATTGTCCTTCATAGAGACCTGACCTTAACCCTACTGAACATCTTTAGGATGGAGTGGAGGAACTTGAGTGTCCTGCATAGAGCCCTGACCTCAACCCTACTAAACACCTTTGGGATGGAGTGGAGGAACTTGAGTGTCCTTCATAGAGACCTGACTTCAACCCTACTGAAGGCCTTTGGAATGGAGTGGAGGAACTTGAGTGTCCTTCATAGAGACCGGACTTCAACCCTACTGAAGGCCTTTGGGGTGGAGTGGAGGAACTTGAGTGTCCTTCATAGAGACCTGACCCTAACCCTACTAAACATCTTTGGGATGGAGTGGAGAAACTTGATTGTCTTTCATAGAGCCCAGACCTCAACCCTACTAAACACCTTTGGGATGAATAAGAAGGCTGATTGTGAGCCAGGTCTTTTTATCCAACATCAGTACCTGAGCAAAATGGCCACAAAAAGGGGAGGGGGACTCCAAAATAATGACTATGGTTTGGAATGGGGTGTCCAATATGGTGTTATGGTCAGGGGCCCACAAACATTTGACCATCAATCATATTCATTGCTGGATGTGGTACTAATGACATTGAAATATTAGAAGGTTAATTTGAAAGTTTAAGGGTATCATTTGAAGGTTTCAAAACCATATATTTGAAGGTTTACAGTTATCCAGGTCATGATATAAGCAAGCAGTAGACTGCAGCAAAATAGCATCCTTCTGCACACACCATACCGACTCATTGTTGCGTGTATGTGAAATGGGTAGAAGATGGCTTCAGCTCCTGTTCTCCACCTGTAGAGAACTCGTCAGACATTTTCACCCATGTTGGGGCTTAATTGTAGCGGTAATTCTATTTTTAATTGTTTTGGGCTTCAAATATAAACTAGCAGTAGTTACATAATCTGCACTTGCTTTGTAATATTGAAGATGTTTCAGAACTTTTTAAGTGTCTTCAGTTCAAATGACAGCCCAAAAGCATACCCCAACATATATACCCACATGGGCACGTCAGTCACCTTAATCCCAGATCCTGGTGTTATAAATTGTGCGCAAGAACATGTCTGGAGGTGTGAAAAGCCATGAAAACACTTTATTCTGATACAAACAATCTAACCACTATAATGGCAGGTGTTAATTGTTTGAGTTCATTGGCTGAAGGTGTGAATGGTTGTGGAAACACTATGGTGAAGATATTAAAATAGCATTATACAGTATGTAGGTGATGTTGAAGGTCTCCACCTCTGGTTAATTAAGGATGGATGATGAGATGTCCATGTACTGTAGCTATCAATGCCGGGTATGTTCCTGTCACTCGTATAAACTGAGGAAGCCATTTTAATTGTCACTTACAGCTACTACTGGGTTTCTACTAGATTTTATTTTTCTGGAAGACTCAAATATAATATTTAAACTTGTTAATATGTGCTTTTAGGCCTTTTGTAATTCTTTTTGATAGTTATCTAAAATATGGGACCTTTAAGGAAAGATGCAGCCATGATGGGTCTTATGACCACATATTGTGATTATAGAAGGCTTCTAAAGCCAGTGACACCTGGATCTCAGGTGCCAGTAACTAAAGCCACAGGTCAGCCACACCATGTTGTGGGACCACAGGGAGGAAAATATGGAGGGTGTGCAGGATGTACAGGAGCAAGGTGGCATTGGCTGGTGGGCAGGGATGAGCCGAACACCCCCCTGTTCGGTTCGCACCAGAACCTGCGAACAGACAGAATGTTCGCGTGAACTTTAGAACCCTATTAAATACAATGGACTCGAACGTTCGAAATCTAAAGTGCTAATTATAAAGGCTAATATGCAAGTTATTGTCCTAAAAAGTGTTTGGGGACCCGGGTCCTGCCCCAGGGGACATGTATCAATGAAAAAAAAATGCTTTTTTTTAATGCTTAAAATGAAAAAATAAAAGTGAAATTTTTCTTTAAATTTCGTACCTGGGGGGTGTGTATGATATGCATGTAAAGTGGCGCATGTTTCCCGTGCTTAGAACTGTCCCTGCACAAAGTGTCATTTCTGAAGGAAAAAAAGTCATTTAAAACTCACTCGCGGCTATTAATGAATTGTCGGCTCCCGGCAATACATAGAAAAGTCATTGATAAAAAAAAAAGCGTGGGGGTTCCCCCAATTTCAATTACCAGGCCCTTCAGGTCTGGTATGGATATTAAGGGGAACCCCGCCGCAAATTTAAAAAAAAATGCGTGCGGTTCCCCCCAAATATCCATACCAGGCCCTTCAGATCTGGCATGGATTTTAAGGGGAACTCCACCCCAAATTAAAAAAAAAATGGCGTGGAGTCCCCCCCAAAAATCCATACCAGACCCTTATCCGAGCACGCAACCTGGCAGGCCGCAGAAAAAGAGGGGGGGATGAGAGAGCGTCCCCCCTCCTGAACCGTACCAGGCCACATGCCCTCAACATGGGGAGGATGTCCCCATGTTGATGGGGACAAGGGCCTCATCCCCAAAACCCTTGTCCGGTGGTTGTGGGGGTCTGCGGGCGGGGGGCTTATCGGAATCTGGAAGACCCCTTTAACAAAGGGGACCCCCAGATCCCGCCCCCCCTATGTGAATTGGTAAGGGGTACATTGTACTCCTACCATTTCACGAAGAAAGTGTAAAATTACAAAAAAAAACACACAAACACCTTGCAAAAGTCCTTTATTAAAACTAAATAAATAAATAATAATAAAAAAATTACAGCGATGAAATCCAGTGTCCCGAGGCGATCCGATGTCCAGCGCTGTCCGTCATTGGCTGAGCCTGAGCGGACCTGATGGGGAACTTCCTCCGCAGTCTATTAAATGTATAGACCCGCCCCTTCTAAAGTTCCCCATCAGGTCCGCTCAGCCAATGACTAGGTGTAAGGCTAAGCGGACCAGATGCGGAATGTGAGAAGGGGCGGGTCTATTCATGTATTAAACAGTGAAGGAAGTTCCCCATCAGGTCCGCTCAGGCCAATGATGTAGGCAGGGTCTGACATACGAGGGGGCGGACCTGATGGGGAACTTCCTTCACTGTGTAATACATGAATAGACCCGCCCCTTCTAAAGTTCCCCATCAGGTCCGCTCAGCCAATGACTAGGTGTAAGGCTAAGCGGACCAGATGCGGAACATGAGGCCTGCCAGGTTGCGTGCTCGGATAAGGGTCTGGTATGGATTTTTGGGGGGACTCCACGCCATCTTTTTTTAAATTTGGGGTGGAGTTCCCCTTAAGATCCATGCCAGAACTGAAGGGTCTGGTATGGATATTTGGGGGGAACCGCACGCATTTTTTTAAAAATTTGCGGCAGGGTTCCCCTTAATATCTATACCAGACCTGAAGGGCCTGGTAATTGAATCTGGGGAGACCCCCAAGCTTTTTTTTTTTTTTTTATCAATGACTTTTCTATGTATTGCCGGGAGCCGACAATTCATTAATAGCCGCGAGTGAGTTTTAAATGACTTTTTTTCCTTCAGAAATGACATTTTTTGCAGGGACAGTTCTAAGCACGGGAAACAAGCGCCACTTTACAGGCATATCATACACACCCCCTAGGTACGAAATTTAAAGGAATATTTCACTTTTATTGTTTCACTTTAAGCATTATTAAAATCACTGCTCCTAAAAAAACGGCCGTTTTTAAAACTTTTTTTTGCATTGATACATGTCCCCTGGGGCAGGACCCGGGTCCCCAAACACTTTTTAGGACAATAACTTGCATATAAGCCTTTATAATTAGCACTTTAGATTTCTCCCATAGATTTTTCGAATTTGCCGCGAACACCCCAATTTGTTCGCTGTTTGGCGAACGGGCGAACAGGCAATGTTCGAGTCGAACATGAGTTTGACTCGAACTCGAAGCTCATCCCTACTGGTGGGACTGTTGGCTGCATAAAGGACGATGCCAGGCCCTGTCTACTCTGAAGGCTACTATTCAGGGCTGTGAGATGTGCTGCAGATATGAGTGGCCGCTCTCCAAAAATGGAGCTGCCTGTGTACTGGGATTCTGCGTACATTGCTGGGGTAGAAGTTTGAGCAACACATGTGAGTCGGACATTGACAAATGTGAACCCAGAAGTGACTTAATACACAGGGGGATCGGGGAACACTTGCTTTAAAAGCTACGGCCCTAGGCTCCCCAGAATATTGGAAACTGGTAACACTGCAGGCATGGCTAGTTGGGGAGGGGAACAGGTGTTGTGGGGCCACCTTCAGGGCCCTGTAAAAGAGTTCAGGTGGCTGTAGAGCCACTCCAATAATGATTTTTCCTAAAAGCAATTCACCGGGCCACCTTCAAATCCCCGTAAAAAATGTTCAGATGGCTCTAGAGCCACTCCAATAATGATTTTTCCTGAAAGCACTTCAGACTACAAAAAATCATACCAAACTCACTTGCTTTAACTTCTTGAATAGAGGGACGTTTATATACGTACCTTTGTAGACAAGGGGTTAATAACACTTACAGGTCTGTTCCAAAGCTGTTTCCCCACATGTCTTCTTTTTTTCACCACTAGATGTCCTCATTCTGATGTCCAGCATCATTCAATCTAATTCCTCTGAGCCCAGGTCATCCTGGACCCGCCCCTAGCCTGTGACTGGACAGTAAAAGGAGAAGCACCAGAGTGATGAGCTCATCACTCTGCTCTCTCCCCCTATCAGAACACGAACACTACAGCAAAACCGGTCGGCTCTTAGTGCTGCTTCTCCCTCTGCCAGTCTGAGATCCACTGTTCACAGGCTGCAACAGGCTAATACCAGTTAATTCTTACTTTTCTTGCATTACAAAAAAGAAATTAGTGATGTGCATACAGAGCTACATATTAAATATATATACTGTAACATGGCTGAAGGTGGAAGGGTTGCAATGGTGACCCCGCCCATTTCAGGAGGCCTCCGTGGCCTCCCAGTCACACTAAGTTTTACACCAGGCATCACTAAATGGCGGACCGCGGTCTGGTTCCGGACCAAGTCCCTGTCCCAACTGGACCGCCATTTAGGAGTCGGTACTTCCTCCAGCCATCACCACTGTCAATATCACAGAGCCGTCAGCAGCAGGAAGGACAGTCCTGGATGGAGGCCGGGAGCTGCCTGAGTTAAAGGAGAAGTACAGCCAAAGCTTGTTTGGCTGTACTTCTCCTGCGGATCACCGGAGTGTAGTTCTTTCTGCACTCCGGTGACCCGTTTTCAGCAGACAGCGGGTTGAAACTCACTGTCAGCTGACATCACAGAGCCGTTTCAGACTCGGGCAAGATCGCAACAATGGAGTCGGGATCCACCCACATGCCCGGACCGGCACCTTGCTCAGCCTCTTAGCGAGCCTGAACCGGCCGCTCCCGCCTCCCTCCACAGCCCAGAGCTCCAGTGAGCACGGGGGGGGGGGCAGGGCAGAGAGCTGGTGACTGACAGTCAACAGCTCTCTGCTCAGGGAGCTGTGAGAACCGAGCAATCTGCAGTGTTAGATCGCTCGGTTCTCAGTGTTAGAGGCGCCGGGGGGACAGATGCAGCATCAAACCGATGCTTCATCCACCTAGGTAAGTATGGTTATCAAATAGAAGAAAACCCATAATTCTCTTTTAACAAGCAGCTAATTGGTTGCTAGGATGCAGGGTAGTCCTAGCAACCAATCACCAGCTTGCAACTCCCACCCTCCATCCAGACCTGCTGTGCCTTCCATCTGTGTAAGGACAATGGGGGGGCAACGTGAAATGGGGCTAAGGACACCAGTGTGGGGGGGGGGGGGGTTGATTATATTGTGGGGGGGCTGAGGATTGTAATGCCGGGGGGGCGGGGGACTGCAATGTGCGGGGTGGGGCTCACTTTGTGTGCACATGCACGGTTGAGCAGGACTGAGCTCAACTGGTGGGTAGTAGTGGGGGGGCCCCAGATCAACTTTTGCATCGGGGCCCACAAGCTTCAAGCTAAGCCTCAGTACTGTAGATATAGTATATGGTTTATATATTCACTTTTCAATGATTACATTTAGAAGAAGATTTCTATTTAAGTCTTAAAAGCTTCCAAAATAAAGCGAGAATCAGATAGAGCAGAAGTTATTTGGATGAAATGAGATGCGATTTGAGCATTATGCATCTGGGTCAAGTCTTAAAAAAGGGAAAAAAAATAAGTTTTCTTCAAAAGAATAGAAAAAGAAAAAGAAATACGAAAGTATTCGCAGCTAATCTGACCTTGAATCCGTGATGCGACGACGGTTCAGCTTTCAACCTTTACCTGAGCGAATCTCACCCTTTCCCTTCTCATTGGCTTCCAATCCAATTTAAATAAAATGAATTTCAATCGGCGGCGCCGTGTATTTTCAGGGTTCACGCAATTAAATGTATGAATATAAATCGTAATGTGATTACAGGCGGCTGTTCCGCCGACACTGGCGGTAATACTGCCATTCTTTTTCTGCATTATTGAGCAGCCAGAACGGCGAAGAAAAAAAAAAGGAAGTGCGCCGTGCCGCCCGACGTACGGCGCGGAACGCTTTTACAATCTCGCTCCTTCCCTCATTTAACGCTGCATTTGAGCGTCGGATAAGTCGCAATGAACTCAAAAAGGAAAGATTACGATCAAAAAGCCATAAAATGTTACTTTCTAAATCTTTATAAAGTGGGTAGCTGTCTGTTGGGAGAATAATACGCACCATCGCTAACACCATATGAATCAATATGTTTAGCTGTTCTGGAGGGTTTCTGTGCAGCTTTGTGTTAAATGGTCTCGTTAGCTAAAGAGCAGTTAAAAAAAAAACAAAAAAAAAACCCATAGTGCTCTCTGCCAAGCTTCACACTGCAAGGGATTCCAAGCTTCCAGGAAATATCTATTTTGAACTCGTTCACATGTGTTCGGAACTCTTTTCAGAGGTGCTTGTTAGGTGGTGAACAAGCAATATGTCCCTTCCCTTCCTCACCACCAGATTGGACCCTTTAAATGCTGCACTACTGTGTCACAACGTAGGAGTTCAGCTTGAAAGGCCAGCTCTAGTTTCAATATTTCTTTATTATTTTCAAAGGAAAAGGTAGTCAGGATATACATACTTTACAATGTCAGATGTTCCGACTGAAGCATGTGATGCCAATCTATATAACACTGCTTTAAGCTATATAGAGAAAGTTACACAGTCGAATAGAACCTGACTTAATCCTGTTTAGTATGGTAACATATTAACATATCGACTCAACATTAACTTGATAACTCAATGGTAAATCAATAACTCCAGACGGGGGGAGGGGGGGGGGAGGGAGAAGGAGCACCAGCTAAACAAGCATAAGGCCTCATGCCCACGGGCGTTTTTTCAGCCGCGTTTTTGAGCGTTTTTTACAGCTTAAAAACGCCTGTCCATGTTAGTCTATAGCTTCATGCCCACCTAGGCGTTTTTGAGCTGTAAAGAGCATAGGCGTTTGTAAGCTGTAAAAAAAACCCAGGACCAGTGCGTTCCTCAGCGTCAGAATTAGGCAGTAAAAAACGCGAGCGTCAAAAAAACGCGCAAAAACGCGCACTAACGCGCACTAACGCGCAAAAAAACGCGCACTAACGCGCGGTCGCGTTTTTAGCTCCGACGTTTTTTCAAAAAAAAAAAAAAATATTTACAATAACATGGACAGGCGTTTTTAAGCTGCAAAAAACGCAGCTGTAAAAACGCCAGTGGGCATGAGGCCTTATTGTTACCTCACAGGGGTGGGTAGGATGATAGAAGGAATTACACGAATGAGAGAGGATTGCAATACGAATAATACATCAGGAGGTTACAGTACATTTTGGATGTGTGAGCCAGACCTGCCAGTTATATAAAAACCTTTCCATATTTAGGTTTTTTCTAGCAAGTAGACTCTCCATTGCACATTGATGATTCAAATCGGTTATTGCGTTTGCAATGGCTGGTGAGTCAGTGGTTTTTCAGAGTTTCGTGATGTTCAGTTTTGCCGCGAGTAGTAAATGAATTATCACTACCCGTGAGTTGGGTGGGAATTTGTCTATTCCAAGGTGTAATAGTGCTAGTGAGGGATTAGGTGGTGTTGCAATCTGTGAAATGGTGGAGATTAAGGCAAAAACTTGTTTCCAGAATGAGCTTAGGGTTTTACAATACCATAGGATATGTGCTATGGTACCAGTGCTTCCACAAGATCGCCAGCAGGTAGGGGGATGGCCAGGGAAGAATTTGCAGAGGCGATAGGGTGTGAGATACCACCTATGAATCGTTTTTTGGTATGATTCCCAATGATTAGAGCAATGGGAGGCCGTAAAGGTGTGCTGAAAGGCACGTGTCCACATGTCAGGGTTAATAGTAATGTTTAGTTCTTCCACCCATTTTGAAAGGGATGGTATTTGGGAATAGGGACGGTCGTCGATGAGCGTAGAATATATCGTAGATATGTGAAAGGCCAGCTCTAGTCACCGCAGTCTCCGCTCTAATTCAGGCCAAAGGTGTTCTATCAGGTTGAGATCAGGACTCTGTGCAGGCCAGTCAAGATCCTCCACCCCAAACTCGCTCCTCCATGTCTTTATGGACCTTGCTTTGTGCACTGGTCCAAATCATTTGGTGGATGGGGGGATTAGGGTGTGGGGGTTGTTTTTCAGGGGTTGGGCTTGGCCCCTTAGTTCCAGTGAAGGGAACTCTTAGACCCCATACACACTGTTAGATTTTCTGCAGATTTTTGTCTTCAAAACCATGTACCCCAAACTTGCTCATCCATGTCTTTATGAACCTTGCTTTGTGCACTGGTGCTCAGTCATGTTGGAAGAGGAAGGGGCCGTCCCCAAACTGTTCCCACAAAGTTGGGAGCATGAAATTGTCCAAAATGTCTTGGTATGCTGATGCCTTAAGAGTTCCCTTCACTGGAACTAAGGGGCCAATCCCAACCCCTGAAAAACAACCCCCACACCATAATCCCCCCTCCACCAAATGATTTGGACCAGTACGCAAAGCAAGGTCCATAAAGGCATGGATGAGCGAGTTTGGGGTGGAGGAACTTGACTGGCCTGCACAGAGTCCTGACCTCAACCCGATAGAACACCTTTGGGATGAATTAGAGCGGAGACTGCGAGCCAGGCCTTCTCATCCAACATCAGTGCCTGACCTCACAAATGCGCTTCTGGAAGAATGGTCAAACATTCCCATAGACACACTCCTAAACCTCGTGGACGGCCTTCCCAGAAGAGTTGAAGCTGTTATAGCTGTAAAGGGTGGGCCAACTCCATATTGAACCCTTCAGACTAAGACTGGGATGCCATTAAAGTTCATGTGCGTGTAAAGGCAGGCGTCCCAAAACTTTTGGCAATTTAGTGTTTATACACGTTAACTGGATTCTATGGCTATATAGCACAGTTATGGTGTCATTTGAATAGGACTAGCTGGACGTCAGTTGATGTTACTTGCTAGTAAATTTACTGAGTTAATCTTTACCACATTTCAGTCTTACACATATAGCATATTGTTATGGTAAAAAGCAGCAAATGTAATTTTTCCTTGACTCGTTAATTAGAGGTGTTAATTGCTGTAGGTGTTAATGATCATTAACAAGTGTCTCGGTAGCAGTAAGCGTGTTAGCCTTTATGTGTGTCTAGAATCTACATTTCCACCAGCCCAGGCATTAATGTCTGTTATAGGATGGAAATCTTATTAATGCCCTTCTATAAACAAGCACATTAAATAAAAAGAAAGTGATATCTATAAAGCAAAGTTCCACGTTGGCTCTAAAATGGAATTACCAAAAGTATTGGGACGCCTGCCTTTACACGCACATGAACTTTAACGACATCCCAGTCTTAGTCCGTAGGGTTCAATATTGAGTTGGCCCCAGCGCACAAAGCAAGGTCCATAAAGACATGGATGAATGAGTTTGGGGTGGAGGAACTTGGCTAGCCTCCACAGAGTCCTGACCTCAACCCTTTAGTACACCTTTGGGATGAATCAGAGCGGAGACTACGTTCCAGGCCTTCTCCTCCAACATCAGTGCCTGACCTCACAAATGCGCTTCTGAAAGCATGGTCTAACATCCCCAGACACACTCCTAAACCTTGTGGACAGCCTTCCCAGAAGAATTGAAGCTGTTATAGCTGCAAAGGGCGGGGCCAACTCAATATTGAACCCTACGGACTAAGACTGGGATGCCATTAAAGTTCATGTGCGTGTAAAGGCAGGCTTCCCAATACTTTTGGTAATATAGTGTATATGATGCAACCTGTCACCAGTATTAACACAACTGTTTTTTCTGTTTTCCTGAGCAGAAACTGTATACTGTGTACAGGACTTCTCAGAAGGAATTCTCAGAATTCTCATCCCCCTGCTCATGCAAGGGCAGCTAAATAAATAAGTGACAAGGTTTGATGGTATAAGGAAAGAGGATTGCAATTGAATAGGAGAAGGGCAGAGACAAGGGGTGGGCAAGAGGGAAGCCTCCCTGGGCGCAGCAGTAGGGGAGCCATCCTGGGTGCAGCAGTAGGGAGTGATCCACCCGCACATTCTAGATCAGTGGCTGGCAACCATGTATGCTTGTAGGCTGGTGCACTCTGCTGTCTCCAATGCAGGTGGCGCTCAACCCCATCAGCAGTCCAGAGGAAGAGGAAGTCAAGAGGAGCATGGTTCCTCTGTGGTTTCATGGGTCACCTGATTGGTTGCTGGCCATTCATTTGAACCGGCGGCCATAATAGGTGAAGCTGAGTCTATTTAAGTAAACCAAACAAAAACTGGTGTGAGCCTCTCAGGCTATGAAGGGGTGCCGGTCCTAAATCCACCGCTGTGAGCGCTGGCCGGGGAATGAGCTCGTCCAGGCTCCATGACTGAGGCTGCTCCATCCCACATTACAGCGGGTCTGCGTCGATGTGTGGCTTATGGGACATGCACAAGTCCTGCTGCACGCCCTCACGAAGGACACACCACTTTTGCTGTGCTGTTGAAATCCAGCCTATATTTATATTACTAATCACTGTGAGGCCTGTCATTCCATAATGGGTCCATAGGTGCAGGACCTTGTCTGCCAGGCCTCAGTGCCTCCTGGTTTTCCCAGGTTGAGTAAAGCACTGTTTTTGGTGCTCCTCTCCACGATTGGTTTCTCTATTCAGGTCAATATATATAACCTCTAAGGTTTGGCGGAAAGGCAGAAAGTTCTGAGACTTTGTTTTTAAACCAAACATGGAATATTCATCGATACACCATTGAGTGACTACAAATGTTACCTCCTACACCCCTAAAGAAGGAGTTGTATAGTCTCTGAAACGCGTCGGATGGACGATACCAGATTGTTTCATCATCTTGTACTTCAGTTGGTGTACTTTTAGCTGTCTATACCATGTATATTCCATGTTTTCAGTTTTTTACTGATGATTTATAAAAAAAAAAAAAACTAGTTTTTATGAATGTATCTGTTATGTGATTTGAAGTACCTACAAAGTCCCACAACAGGGGAATTTCTATGTCTATATGGGACATGCACCTTACTACACATTAAAGTCTATTTAGGACTCTGCCCCTAGGGTTTGGCATGCATTACGTGAGTGGGTAGTGCAGGGAAAGGGACCCCGTCTGCTAAGGATAGTAGTAGTGATAAGGAAAGGTTCCTGAATAGGGCGGGAAAGCGTAGGTTCGCTTCTCTTCTGGTCATCTTACCGATTGGGCACCAGATGGCCAGGCAGCATTCTGCCCCTCCAAACAGATGCTGTCAATCCAGCTGGTACCCGCTCTGTCTATGTTGTTGGAAACCGTGAGTGCACCCAGTTGGGCAGCCTGCGCTTTGGGTTTGTTGTGAACCGTTGCTGCATTACTTCAATACAAGTGGCTATTGCACCTGACTGTGTGACTTATTGCCTCCACACCATGCTGCATTCCACCTACATGCTGAGAGCTGCTCTTCTCACACTCTGCTCCAGTATTTACACTGTCCACCCTATTCACCCACATCTGACACAAAAAAAACACACCACACATGCACAACTACCTTCTAGGTCAGGGGTGGGTAAACTGTGGTCTTCCAACTGTTGCATAACTACAAGTCCTACTCATTTCTGCAACATAGGGCATCATGCTTGTGGCTATCAGTCTTGCAATGCCTCATGGGACATACAGTTCCGCTACAGCTGGAGGGTTGCAGTTTGCACACCCCTAGGTGCTACAATGCAAGTGATTGGCTTTGCATGCACAGTGCACACTCTATGCTGTTTATGAGGCAGAGCAAGGGGGCAGAGAATGAGCACGGGGCGGTATGTAGGTGGGGTGCAGCATGTGCGGCAGCAATAATTTACACAGTTGGGTGCAAGTTAAAACTTATATTGAAATAATGTAGCAACAATTCACAACAAACCTAGTGGGAAAGCTACCCAGTCGGGTTCACTCACATTTTCCAACTACGTGAAGGATCTGATTCCAGCTGAACTAACGGCGTCTGTTGAGAGGGAGTAGAATGCGACTTGGCCATCTTTCGCCCACTTGGGAAGGTGTCCAGAAGAGATGCGACCCTACGCTTTACCTCCTCATCAGGAACCTTTCCCTAGCGCTAGTACTGTCGCTCACAAGCTGGGAACCTCTCCATACCGTACTGACTTGCCAAAAGTGTGCCAAACCTGGGAGCCAGGGCCTTTAAAAAGGCTCTGCCTGGCCCAAGATGGTCACCAGAGTCACATGGACGAGGGGGCAGCATTCGATGGGAACGCTTTCCCAGTAACAGAGGAAACTATAAAAAGGAAACCATGTTCCTCCTTACTTTCTCCCCAACTGCAGTGCCCCTGTGGATAGCGCTACCTGCATTGGCGAAAGTAGACTGCACCTGCCTACAGATATACCTACTCTACAGCATACATTAGAAGTGGGGGAGGAGGGAGCAGGTCTGCATCCATGCCCTGAGCACTGGAGGAACCACTCCTGGTGTTGAATAGGGAATGAAAGAAAAAATATATATTTGTAACCTTGTTTTCGGTAAAGTGAACCCGTACATTTTTGATCATTTTAATAGCAACTCCACCAGTTGCTTTTACTTAATTTGCTGTCTGCTCCATTCAGCTCTTGAAAACAGAGCGTGAGCCTAAATTATGACTTGGAGCTTACATACAGCTGATAACTCTTCTCCTGCCCCATGTACCAGCTCCAGCAGAAAGCACCAACATTGGGTGGAAAATAAATTAGTCACATGATTGCCCCACCACCCATACCCAGAAGTATGGATATTTTCTTTCACTCCTGGTTGCGGTTGCAAGTCAAAAACAAAATTTTAGTATATTGCAACTTACCAATCCTTACATGATGGCCACACATTCTGTAGAATCCCTTTAAAATACAAAGTATGTGGAACAATAGAATGCCCATGCCGTATATAACGACAGCTCTGATAATTACTGTCACTGTTGGCTCTTAGTTATATTGGCTGCGGATATTGTTGGCAGAGGAAAACGGTTCCCCCCCACTTCACCACTCTACCCACCAACAATGACCGCCAACCACGCCGTTCCTTAGTGAAAAAGCCCTGATGAATCTTTAATACGGTCCCCCAGCCTTCAGAGCTCACACCCGCCTCCACTCGTGTTATTTACGAAGGGACTTCAATCTCCGGTGTCGTCGCGTGTCTGCGACTCTAATCCTTTATGTTCCCTTATAGCACATTACAGCCTGACGGGAACGACCTTTATAATCACATTAATGAAACTGAAATATGCTGTTTCGATGCTGCGGCATTTGTGCGCTCCGCTCGCTGCGGAGGTCGTTAGCACAATGTGAAAACTGGCAGCCCCATTACCTCCGAGTTCATTTCTTGCTGCGCCTAATGGGGCTCTGGAGTTTTACTTATTTATTTGCTTATGTTTTTTTTGTTTTTTAAAGTAGTTTGGGAAAAGATTAAAGAGAGTCTGTTGCACCTGTGGGAGAAGCTTGGCATTCTCTGACTTCCTGGTGCAGAGGAACAAATGTGTGAAAATCGGTTTGAGCGCTCGCCCGTGATCTGTTTTGCAGGGTGAAAGATATTTGTAGCATTTATTTCTGATTGTGGCTAGGCTATGAACATTCAAGGATTTACATATTCACATTCATAACAAGCGACAAATAAGCTTTAAAATAAGTCCTCACTGACCTCTGTAGCTGCAGACACTGTGGAGAAATTCATCCTTAAAGTTCACTAGAGAAGCAGGGAGGTAATTCAAAACAGGTCTCAGCACTCTGTTCTCTCCTCTTCCTATGCACCTGCTCTGTGACGACATTAACCTCTCACGTATTGAGCGCAATGTGCAGCAACAAGGAGGGTGCACATTAGGCTAAGCATAGGCAAAAACCATATCATTTTAATAAAATTTTGGAATTTTTAAAGGGTTAGAATGGAGAATGATCTCTTATGGTCTCCTTGATCTCTGGAACCTGCCATGATTCCTGTCTGTTTCACCCACCATGGAGTAAGTTGGGTGTTCCAGTCTGACTTGCCATGTTCATACTCCCAAATCCTCATACACATGATCGGACTTCAAACAAACTTTTCCGTGGATTTTTGTCCGAAGGAAGTTGGCCGCGAACGCCCATAGCATACACACGCTCGGACTTTTTCAGCCAACAAACATGAACGTAGTGACGTAATTGACTTACTACGTGTTTTTTTTCTGCTCTTTTCTGCTCTTTACCGCCACCCTTTGGTCAACTTCTGCTATTGCTGGTTGATTTTAACATTGGTTCTGAGCATGCGTATTTGTACTTCTGACTAAAGTCCGATGGATTTCTGTACACACGGCAGGACTTTGCACCGTAGGACTTATGTTGCCGAAAAGTTTGTCCGTTTGCAGAGCGAACTTTTGTCCGATGAAAACCGAAAAAGTTTGTCCGATGGAGCGTACACACGGTCGGATTTTTTTGAAAACTTGCTCATTTTGAAGTTTGTTGTCAAAAAGTCAGATCGTGTGTACGGGGGTTAATTCTGCACTGACCGAAGTATAAGGCAATCTGAAAGTAAGGTGAGGTTCCAATATTGCAAGGGGAAACCTGTTCTGATGACAACTGCATAAGAGGATATACCCAGGCTTTCAATCAATACAAAAAAAAAACTCTGACAGGGGTCTTTTGCTGTATTGAAAACAAAAGAAAAAAAGTTTAGGTTTTACATACAATTTAATTGAATTGTGGTTGCAAATTACCTCCCGATTGTCATCCTCTACTTATATTCCAGCTACAACTAGATCCAATAAATGACCGGTTCTCTTTAAAGGTTTTCCTGTTTAATCTGTTGGAGTAAATGATTTCTTTCAGAACCCCCACAAGTTCTGTCATTTTGGAGAATGGAAGAGGCAGGAGAAGTGGAGTGTCAGCTTTGATGCTCCACTGCCCCAGGAAGGTGCTATAATCTCAGCTACATCTGCAGGTCTATATCTTTTTATAGCACCTCTAAATACTCTCCAATTGCAATCACACAGTCATGGAAATAGCAATATAAAGGCTGTAAACATAACAAGCCTCATGAGCCTAAGGATGTCTTTACTGCACCTGTGGTGGGACTAAAAAAGTCTAAAGGCCCGTACACACGATCCAATTTTATGGCCATGATTGCCTGATGGAACGTGTTGTGTCGGATAATCCGACCGTGTGTATGCTCCGTCAGACAATTGTTGACTGAATTAACGACAACAAATGTTGGCTGTTTATGCTCACCAACTATCTGGCAATAAATCTGTTACGTCGGATTATCCGATCGTGTGTACGTCCAACTAAAATCCAAAGTGCAAACACGCATGCTCTGAACCAATGCTAAACATCAGATAACAATAGCAGAAGTTGCCCAAAGGGTGGCGGTAAAGAGCTGAAAAACCACGTGGTTTGGTGAATGTTGGCTGAAAATGTTCTGCCGTGTGTATGCAGAACAAGTTCATGGCCAGCGCCCTTTGGACCAAAATCCACGGAAAAGTCAGATGGAAGTCCGATCGCGTGTACGAGGCGTTAGAAGTGATTGGAAGTTGGCTGTATTGTGAAGGCATGCTAGGACTTGGAGTTCCACAGGTAAATACACACATTGAGTATGTCAGGCTGGCACTTAAGCCTCATACACACGGTCGGACTTCCATCAGACTTTTCCATGGATTTTTGTCCGAACGGAGTTGGTCGGGAACACCCATAGCATACACACCACAGGACTTTTCTGCAAACTTTCCCAAAACTTTTTGCAACATCACGTGGTTTTTCTGCTCTTTTCTGCTCTTTACCGCCACCCTTTGGTCAACTTCTGCTATTGTTGGTTGATTTTAACATTAGTTGTTTTGTCCATCGGACAAAAGTCCGATGGTTTCCTGTACACACGGTAGGACTTTGCTCCATCAGACTTTTGTTGGGCAAAAGTTTGTCTGTTTGCAGACCCAACTTTTGTCTGATAAAAACAAAACCAAACGAAAAAAAGTTTGTCCGATGGAGCGTACACACGGTTGGATTGTTGGTCCAACTTGCTTAAAACGAAGTTTGTTGGGCAAAAGTCCGACCGTGTGTACGGGGCTTTAGAGTTCCTGCCCTGGGCTGAAAACTTTCACTGGGACCGGTAGCTAATCTTCACTGAGCTTCATATGAGATCCCCTTTAAAGAGTTAGAACACCAAGTAGAGATTATTCAGTTGATGTCCTAGGAGACGAAACGCGTCAAGGAAACTCCATTGTTGCCACATTCTTTGCAAAGCGCTTTTATATCAACTTAAATGTAAGTGTTTCCACTACATTAAATTTTGATTTACATACAGAGTTACGCTATGTGGCTGTTTCTTTTCTCCATTACATGATACTTACCTGCTCACATTGATAGGGATATTCCCGGACCACTACTGCATATGAGGTTATCTGCTAAGAGGTCATCTTTCTTCTTCTGGTAAGCTCCTTACCTATTGGTGGTGGTTCTCTTCATCTTCTCACCGTCAACACTTTTCCTTCAAAGCTTTCACTCACCTTTGAATCTCACCATTGCCTCCATTTTTTGAATTACTTTAGGACACTCAGTTGCACAAGTTTTCACTTGTATTTTGCATATAGACATTTTGTATATATGAGGACTTTTCACTGTTCTTACTTAATATTTGAGTGTCTTTTTTATATTGCACTGTTTTATATATTCATTTGAGTGCGTCATGCATTCTTGTTGATTTTTTGATTAGCGCTACACTTTTTGTTTCCACTATAAATTGAGAAGGACAATAGCAAAGTCTCTTTACTATGGTTCCTGCCTTTCCCACCCACCATGGAGTTGAAACTTTGGGTGCTCCTGTTCAACTTGGCATGTTCACCCTCCTGTTTCTGCACTGCCCTAAGTATAGGACAATTTGAACGTCCTCCAGAGAGTGTGAGCATTTCTTAGTAGCCACAGCAGATGTTTTAACTCTGGGGTTCATGGGAGATATACAGTAACATTTAGGTAGGTAAAGCTCCCCATCTACAGGAATAAATACACAATGAAGGATCTTGGAGGTAAGTGGTGTGAACATTTATAATCATCTGTATATTCGCCGGGTCTGTAACTGAGGGGGGTCTGCACTGAGGTGGGGTGTCTGTACTGAGGGGGGTGTCTTTACTGCTGGGGGGTCTACACCGAGGTGGGGTGTCTGTACTGCTGGGGGGTCTGCACTGAGGGGGTTGTCTGTACTGCTGGGGGGGTCTGCACCGAGGTGGGGTGTCTTTACTGCTGGGGGGGTCTGCACTGAGGGGGGTGTCTTTACTGCTGGGGGGTCTGCACCGAGGTGGGGTGTCTGTACTGCTGGGGGGGTCTGCACTGAAGGGGTGTCTGTACTGCTGGGGGGGTCTGCACCGAGGTGGGGGTGTCTGTACTGATGGAGGGGTCTGCACTGAGGGGGTGTCTGTACTGAGGGAGGGGGTCTATATTGATAGAGGGGGTCTGTACTTAGTGGGGGGGTCTGTACTGAGGAGGGGATTTATACTGCGGGAGGGGGCTCTGAAGTTAGTGGACGGGGGTCTGTACTGAGGGGGGACTATAGTTGGTGGGGGGGGTGAGACCATTTTTTTTTGCACAGGGTGACACCAACCCTAGTGACGCCACTGTAATTCGGCCTTTTGGCTTAGATCAAGTGTAGTATCTTCTTCCCTGTTGCCTTCCTGATTTGAATGGGGCTACATTTGTATGGCCTGGGGCTGGGAAGCACAGGGAGCTCCTGATGATCTACCCCCTGGTGGCAGCGTCTAATGCCCTGTACACACGAGTGGAATTTCCGTTGGAAAAAAGTTGGATGGTTTTTCCGACAGAATTCCGCTCAAGCTTGGCTTGCATACATACGGTCACACAAAAGTTCTCTGAACTTTCGAGCGTTAAGAACGCGGTGACGTACAACACTACAACGAGGCAAGAAAAAGAAGTTCAATGCTTCCGAGAATGCGTTGAATTGTTTCCGAGCATGCATGTTTTTTTTCTCGTCGGAATTGCATAGAGACGATCGGAATTTACGATCGGAGCATTTTCCGTCGGGAAAAATAGAGAACCTGCTCTCAATCTTTTGCTGGCGGAAATTTTGACAGAAAAAGTCTGATGGAGCATACACACGGTCGGAATTTCCGACCAAAAGCTCACATCGGACTTTTGCTGGCGGAAATTCCGCTTGTGTGTATGGGGCATAAGGGGTGCCAGAAAAACACTTTTGGGCTGCACCACACCATTGGTGTTTCACTGGCACAAGGACACGTCACTTTTCTTGCACTACGCCTTCTGGTGTGGCCTGTTGCCAGAGCAATTTATATACTGGCCGAAAGGCCCGCTGTGCAATGCGCAACATTTTTTTATATTTTTGGTTTGTCACTATTTATTCATGGGCACCAGCACTGGATGTGTGTGTCTTTTTGTTTGTTTGTGTGTTGCACAGAGACAGGGTACAGGTCATCGGGGGGGG
Organism: Rana muscosa; assembly: GCA_029206835.1. Lineage (NCBI taxonomy): Eukaryota > Metazoa > Chordata > Amphibia > Anura > Ranidae > Rana > Rana muscosa. The sequence continues at coordinate 31,298,853 of CM055117.1, read as the reverse complement.
GGGGGGGGGGGGGAGACCGCCTCGGTGACTCCTCCTGTCGCCTTAGGCGGCCCCTCCCTCTAGACGATCTCCTGGGATACGTGACAGATCCCAGGAGCTCGCCTGTCCACTCAGGGAGTGCAGCGCCGCTCGCGCATGCGCAGTGCGTGCCCGACCGTGAAGCCGAAAGCTGTCACGGCCGGGTGCCCACAGAGTGAATGGAGGCACCGGCGGAGAGGGGGGGGGAGAGGAGCGACGCTCCGGGCAGCCGCATCGCTGGACCGTGGAGCAGGTAAGTGTCTGTTTATTAAAAGTCAGCAGCTACACTTTTTGTAGCTGCTGACTTTTAATTAACCTAAAAAAAGGCTGGAACTCCCCTTTAAGGACTGGTAATGACTGGTGAGGGAATACTCAAAAAGTGTCAGGAAACGTAAAGGAAGCATAGATCCACAGGATAAAGCGGAAGCAAGGAGATCCCTGCTCTGCAGGTCCTCAGGTACAGCTTCCTGTCCCAAAAGTAGTCACTTTACCAAATCTCACTCCAAATCTGGTAAGACTAGCAGTCAGAGGCAGCAGTGCCTCGGATGATCTGAAGATATACAGCCATGAGGTCCAGGCACAGGAAGGGCGCCACTCACTGGAGTAGGACACTCAGTAGAGCACAGCATGTGAGGAACGCACCAATGTCCATAATCTTGGCAAGATGTGAGAGGGTGACATAAGGGGATGGTACCACCTTCTTGCTCTCCAGTGTGGAAGAGGGGTTGGGTCAGAAGACACTCACCGGCCACTTTATTAGGTACACCTTCCTAGTACCTGGTTGGACCCCCTTTTGCCTTAAGAACTGCCTTAACCACTTGACGACGGCCGCACGACGATATACGTCGATAGAGTGGCACGGCTGGGCATATGGGCGTACAGGTACGTCCCCTTTAAGATCCCAGCTGTGGGTCGCGCGCACGCCGGCGAGCTCGCGACCCGGTCGGAAGCTCTGTGACCGCGCCCGCGGGACCCAATTGCCGCCGGTGTCCCGCGATCGGGTCACAGAGCTGAAGAACGGGGAGAGGCAAGTGTAAACAAACCTTTCCCCGTTCTTCCTAGTGGCATGTCAGTGATCGTCTGTTCCCTGTGATCGGAAACAGCGATCAGTGACGTGTCACGCCAAGCCACGCCTCCCTAACAGTTACAATCACTCCCAAGGTCACACTTAAAGTGGAGGTAAACCCTCCTATAATTTTCAGCCAAGGAAGCTGCCATCTTGGTCTCTGTTTAATGTTCAACTGCCATAATGCTGCACATGTGATCAGTTATGACACCAGCCATTGGATGGTTTGACAGTTTGGTTGAGAGCACAACCAATGTGACAGTTAGCATTGCCGACATGTCGGACTGTGTCCCCGGCCGCCTACATGCCCCCTGCCGTGCCCATACCATCACCCGACCTGGAAGTATGGGCTGTTGATTTAAGTGCATATTTCTCTCCCCCTTATATACAATTTTTCCCTAACAAGCCTAACCTTTCATTTGATACAATGTTCTTGTATTATAGACATCCATTGACTATCAGCTCCTGATGAGCGGCATGACAGCCGCGAAACGCGTTGAGCTTCAGATGCCAAATAATATTTACCATGCAGTTCTACCTCATGTTTTTACTGTTTTACTCAATTTATCTACAAACAAATGCTAATGAACTAACTAACCATGTTGGGTGATGGAATATGTACCATGGTGTCTTATGTATTTTACTGTATAATATTTAATACATTTACATTATCTGATTTACTAGCTCTGTTTGGCTTTCAATCCGCATGCTTCATATAAAGTCCCGACCCTTTTCTGTCTTCGCATTGACAGGGATGGAGGCCTAGTGACTTAATTGTCTCAGGCCTCATTCAAAGTCCCAACCTTTTCTTTTTTCCATTTGAGTTACTGTCGCCTTTCTATCATCTCAAACCAGTCTGCCCATTCTCCTCTGACATCAACAAGGCATTTTCCTCCACACAACTGCCGCTCACTGGATATTTTCTCTTTATTGGACCATTCTCTGTAAACCCAAGGGATTGGTTGTGTGTGAAAATCCCAGTAGATCAGCAGTTTGTGAAATAATCAGACCGGCCCATCTGGCACCAACAACCACGCCACGTTCAAAGTCACTTATAGCGGAGCTCCACCCTAAAGTGGAACTTCCGCTGATCGGAACCCTCCCCCCCTCCGGTGTAACAATTGGCACCTTTCAGGGGGGAGGGGGGTGAAGATACCTGTCTAAGACAGGTATTTTCACACACTTCCGGGAGTCCTCTCTGCGGGAAATCTGCGAGAAGCACGTCACTTCCCGCAGAATACCCGTTGTGTTCTGGGAGACACTCGGCTCCCAGAACACACGGGGACCAGTCAGAACGGCGCAGCGCGACTCGCGCATGCGCCGTAGGGAACCGGGCAGTGAAGCCGCAAGGCTTCACTGCCTGGTTCCCTCACCGAGGATGGCGGTGGGGGCAGCAGAGTGACGAGCGATTGCTCGTCCTCTGCTGCGGACGTTGCTGGACTCCAGGACAGGTAAGTGTCCTAATATTAAAAGTCAGCAGCTGCTGTAGCTGTAGCTTCTGGCTTTTAATATTTTATTTTCGGCGCAGCTCCGCTTTAAATCCTCTTTCTTCCCTATTCTGATGGTCGGTTTGAACTTCATCAAGTCGTCTTCACCACGTCTAGATGCCTAAATGCATTGAGGTGCTGCCGTGTGATTGGCCGATTAGCAATTTGTGTCGCCAAGCAATTGGTACTCAATAAAGTGGTCAGTGAGTGTCTATGTATTTCAGCCTCGTCTCTTTAGCTGGTTTGGATGCGGTCCTGAATTCAGGCAACAATCGCAAAAGAGCAAATCTGATTACCTGGAATCCTAATATTATTATTTTTTTTTTTTTTCACCTCTCTATCAGTGTAGCTTTGAAGTAAAAGAAGATACAAAACTGTGTTGTTCTCCGGGGCTGGTGTAACTTTCTATCGCAGTCTTTGAACCTACCAGCCATATCATTAAATGCCATTGACTCACCTTGCCAGTGCCGCAAGCGGTTTGAATTCTGTTTCCTGCTGAATTAGAAAAGCCGGGAAAAATGCGGCGGAGGAACGATGAGCTGCCTAACTGTGCCGATTGGATTTGCTGCACCCTATTTATCATTTATCCTCCTTGTTCGCAAATGTACAGTAAATGCAAATGTATACCGTTTGCCAGAGTCGCCCCAGTCTGCTCATTATTCAATTGAGTTCAAGAGAAAAAAAAAAAAAAATCATCAGAGAGAGCGATAGACGCATCATTAACATATGCCGCCTTATGTGCTGTAGACAATGTTATTCTGTCATCCTGTGATCTCAGCTCGGCCTTTTCTACACAGCAGGTGACAGCACCTCGTTCATGCCAGGTGTGCTGAGACACCTTGATCAATGCAGTCTCAGCGTGAGAAGGCCAAAGTACCAAGATAAAATAAATAGCTCATTAAAAGATAAAAATAAAAAAACAACTTCTGCTGCCATAACCTTCAATCCCCGTGCAATACCCTTTTCTGCCACTAAGTGTCCTCAGTCTCATGTCCAGCATCATTCTAACCACTTCCTCTTAGCCCAGGTCAACCTGGATCCACCCTCAGTCTGTGATTGGACAGGGGACTGCAAAAGGAGGATACCAGGTCACGACTAGGTACTGATTTAAAAAAAAAATGGAATGATGTGTTGCTTATAGGGATGAGCCGAACACCCCCCCCCCCCCCCCGGTTCGGTTCGCAGCAGAACATGCAAAAAGTTTGTTCGAACACCCGAACACCGGTAAAGTCTATGGGACACGAACGTAAAAAATCTAAAGTGCTAATTTTAAAGGTTAATATGCAAGTTATTGTCATAAAAAGTGTTTGGGGACCCGGGTCCTGCCCCAGGGGACATGTATCAATGCAAAAAAAAGTTTTAAAAACTAAAGTTTTTTTAGGAGCAGTGATTTTAATAATGCTTAAAGTGAAACAATAAAAGTGAAATATTCCTTTAAATTTCGTACCTGGGGGGTGTCTATAGTATGCCTGTAAAGTGGTGCATGTTTCCCGTGTTTAGAACAGTCCCTGCACAAAATGTAATTTCTAAAGCAAAAAAGTCATTTAAAACTACTCGGGGGAAACCCCCTGTCGTCGGAGGGGGGCGGGGTCACCCGTACATGTCAATGGGTAACCCTGCGGCATACCCCTGTTGCATCAGAGGGGGGCGGGGTCACCTGCGTACGTCACGGGTGGCCCCACCCGCAGCTATTTAAGAGCTGTCAAGCGGGTCTCGCGTCATTCCGCGGCCGCCTCCCACGGAATCGATCATGGCGGCGTGTATCGTGGGTCGTGGAAGGATTACATAGCTGGAATATTTTTTTCTTGTTTATTAAAGAACTTGTCCCAAGCTGTGTGTGTGTGTGTGTGTGTGTGTGTTTTTAATTTTTGTCACTTTTTTGGGTGAAATGGTAGGGGTACAATGTACCCCGTTACCAATTCACATAGGGGGGTACCGAGATCTTCAGTCGCCTTTAGTTTTGGCCCCACCCAGCACCACCATATTCGTTATTCTGGTACATACACAGATGTGTCCTGAAGGGTTCTACCTGGTCTTCCAGTCTTGGCACATCTGCATACACGTGCAGCACCACCATATTCATTATTCTGGCACATGTGCAGATGTTTCTTGAAGAGTTCTACCTGGCATTCCAGTCCTGGCACATCTGCATGCACGTGCAGCACTACCATATTTGTTATTCCTACACATATGCAGGTGTGTCCTGAAGAGTTCTACCTGGCCTTTCACTCTTGGCACATCTGCATGCACCATATTCATTATTCTGCCACTTGCACAGATGTGTCCTGAAGGGTTTTTACCTGGCCTTCCAGTCCTGGCACATTTGTATGCACGTGCAGCACCATATTTGTTATTCTGGCACATGCTCAGATGTGTCCTGAAGGGTTCTACCTGGTCTACTGGTTTTCGACACATCTGCAAACACGTGCAGCGCCACCATATTCATTATTCTTGCACATGTGCAGATGTGTCCTGAAGGGTTCTACCTGGCCTTCCAGTCTTGGCACATCTGCATGCATGTGCCGCACCACCACATTCATTATTCTTACACACACGCAGATGTGTCCTGAAGACTTCTACATTGCCTTCCAGTCCTGGCACATCTGCATGCACGTGCAGCACTACCATATTTGTTATTCTGGCACGTGCACAGATGTGTCCTGAAGGGTTTTTACCTAGACTTCTAGTCCTGGCACATTTTTATGCACGTGCAGCACCATATTCGTTATTCTGGCACATGCACAAACGTGTCCTGAAGGGTTTTACCTGTCCTTCCAGTCCTGGCACATTTGTACGCGCCTGCTGCACCACCATATTCCTTATTCTGGCAAGTGCGTAGATGTGTCCTGAAGGGTGCTGCCTGGTCTTCCATTCTCAGCAAATCTGCATGCACGTGCAGAACCACCAAATTTGTTATTCTTACACATACGCAGATATGTCCTGAAGAGTTCTAGCTGGCCATCTAGTCTTGGCACATCTGCATGCACGTACAGCCCCACCATATTTATTATTCTAACACATACGCAGATGTGTCCTGAAGGATTCTACCCGGCCTTCCGGTCTCTGCACCTCAGCATGCACGTGCAGGGGCGGGAAGCTAAGCAATCTGTGCTTGATTAGCTGCAATGCAGGGCAAGAACTCATTGGGTTCTAAGAGACACCTGATGACCCCTCTCCACAAAGAGGACCCGTCACCTGCCTATGCTATCACATACATAGGTGCTATGTTCGCTCCCCGTGTGATAGCAGTAAAGTCAATGGAATTTTTTTAAAGTGTAAAACAATATATAAAATATAAAAACAAATACATTCTTTTCTAAAAGCACCCCCACATCCCCAATTGCCCCGGTGGACAAGTGGTTAAAAAAAAATGGCTGGATTTACAGAATTGGACAGCTCTCCACTGAACTTTCTGTAAAATCTCTTTATGTATGTACTAAAGATGAGTACATTCAGTTGGGTTGGTTTTCTCTTCTTGTATAAATCTGACATGCACACCGCCACGCTTTGTCCACAGGATGCGGCTTGGTTTTGACTTTCTCTTGAACATCTTTTCCTCCTTATTGCTGGGGTTTGATGGCAGTGACAGACTCTCTTGTCTGGCGGCCCCCGGTGCCCTGGAACACCAGCTTGTGGTTTCAGGACTGTAATCAGGTGGAGGGCGGTAATTGGTAGTTTGCCGCGTGTGTTGCTTTCCTCTGCTGAGCAGTTCTTATTTAGCTCACCGCATGGACGTTTAACTGGCACAGCTGTCTGTGTGTTCTAGACCTCTATCAGTCCACCCTGGGAGCTCCGCTCTGACACTTGTCACCCTCTGTTTATCAGCTTGCAGTCAATATGGAGGAGCATGCAGATGGAGCAATCAGTGTCAGGATAACATCGCTCTGCGGCCTCAAAAAAAATCCTTTTTAAAGTAATGATCCAGCTATCCAGTAATCCCTTCTGGGTGAACTATATACACTGCTAAGATTTAAAGTGTACATTCACCTCTACCAAAAAGCACCCTATGCTTTCCCATATGGTTATAGCAGGATAGTGTGCTTAACCTACCTTTCATGTAGAAGAACGTAGTCCAAAACTGCATTTAAAGGGAGCATCTTAAAATCCTCTTTGGCCTGTGATGGTTCCATCACAAGTTTATTGTAGGGAGGAAGCAGCTGCGGGGACCAGCGCCCCCTAATGTCATGGGAGGGGCACCAAAGCCATTGTGACCAGCACCCCCTAATGCCATAGGATGGGGAACCAAAACTATTGAGAACAATGTTCCTTAGTGCCATAGGAGAGGGTGCCAAAACCATTGGGATCAGCACCACTTATTGCCATGGGAGGGGGCACCAATGCCATTTAGACCAGCGTCCCCTAGTGCCATAGGAGAAAGTGCTATAAGCATTGGGACCAACACCCCCTATTGCCATGGGAGGGGGGCATCAAAGCCATTGGGACTAGCACCCTTTAGTGCCATAGGAGGGAGTGCCGAAGCCATTGGGATCAGAACCCCCCTATTGCCATGGAAGGGGGCACCAAAGCTATTGGGACCAGCGCCCAGTGTCGGGGCAAGGTCATTAAGAGCCCAGGGCGAGCATGCCAAACCCCCCCCCCCAGATGTATGAGCACTATGTGTCCGCAAACCCGCCCTCCCCCCCAACAAAAACACTGAACACTAATCTGCATGATCACACACTAAGCATAAATTCACCCTCCTCCTAGTACAAATCCCCCCTTGCTGAATTCCTCCTCTCACCACAAATCTCCCCCCCCCAAAAAAGAAAAAACGGCCCTCCTAACACAAATCCTATACCCCTAGTGCCACAGGAGGGGGCATCAAAGCTATTGGGACCAGCAACCCCTAATGCCATAGGAAGGAGTGCCGTAGCCATTGGGATCAGCACCCCCTAGTGCCAAAAAAGAGGGCACCAAAGCTAATGGTACCAGCAACCCCTATTGCCATGGGAGGGTGCTCCAAAGCCATTGGGACCAGCACCCCCTAGTGCCATAGGAGGGGGCATCAAAGCTATTGAGACCAACATCCCCTAATGCTAAAGGGGAATAGGAGGGAGTGCTGAAGCCATTGAGACAAGCACCACTTATTGCTATAGGAGGGGGGGGCACCAAAGCCATTGGGACCAACACCCCCTAGTGCCATAGGAGGGGGCACCAAAGCCATTGTGACCAGCATCCCTTAGTACCAAAGGAAGAAGCGCCATCCTGTTTTTTGGCATGCCCAGTGTGTTATTTTTCCTGCCACATATGATGAGCTCAGCAGCTGCAACAGGAGGAGAGTACACACATTACTTAGCCGCCCGATTGCTATTACACGCAGCGGGAGGGGGCGCCCCCCCCCCCAGCTGCCTTCCGCGGCTCTCCCATCCTATCAAGAGACCAGACAGCCAAGCAAAGCCGGGAATTGGCTTTGCTCGGCTGTTCATAACAGTAAACGGGAAGCGATGACGTGACATCATTTCCGGTTTACTCGGAAACCATCGGCGCCAGTTTTGAAAAAAATCGAAAGCACTCAATAACACCGATCTTGGTGTTTTGAATGCTGTTAAGGGCAGAGTATATATAGGTGATTCTGCACTTCCGGGTAAGAGGCTCCGGTGCGCCGCTTCTGATGTGGTTAATCACAGCAGAAGCCGATCAGCGGGTGCCGGCTAATGGATGTCTGCCAGCACCCCAGGAGACACACTGGACGGAGCGCCGCGTATGTGAACAATGTAGAGCTCCACCCTGTCAGCAGGGAAGTGCTGGATTTTGCTTCCCTGCAAAGTAGATAATTAAATCCAGCACATCCCTTAGTAAAAGCACCACACAGTACACAGTACACACAAACACTGGCTAGGCGCACATTTAACCCTTTGATCGCCCCTGATGTTAACCCCTTCCCAGCCAGTGTCATTAGTACAGTGACAGTGCATATTTTTAGCACTGATCACTGTATTGGTATCACTGGTCCCCAAAGGTGTCAGTTAGAATCAGATTGTTCGTCACAATATTGCAGTCTCGCTAAGTTGCTATTCGCCGCCATTACTAGAAAAAAAAAACATTCCAGTATATATACACTATAGTTTGTAGACGTTTGGACAAACCAATCAGTATACACTTATTGGGATTTTTTTTTTTTTTTTTACAATAAATATGTAGTAGAATACATATTGGCCTAAATTGATGAAGAAATTAGATTTTTACATATTTTGTTTTAACCACTTCAGTCCCGGAAGATTTCCCCCCTTAATGACCAGGCCATTTTTTGCAAAATGGCAGTTGTACATAAACACAATTCACAGTCTTTTTTTTCCCACCAATAGAGCTTTCTTTTGGTGGTATTTGATCACCCCTGTGATTTTAATTGTTTGCGCTATAAACAAAAAAAGAGCGACAATTTAAAAAAAAAAAAAAAAAAATTTTTACTTTTTGCTATAATAAATATCCCCCCCCAAAAAAAAGTAAAAAAAAAAAAAATTCTTTATCAGTTTAGACCGATACGTATTCTTCTACATATTTTTGGTATAAAAAAAAAATCCCAATAAGCGTATATTGATTGGTTTGCGCAAAAGTTATAGTTCCTACAAAATAGGGGATAGATTTATGGCATTTTTATTATAGTTTTTTTATTTAATGGTGGTGATCTGTGATTTTTAGTGGGATTGCGGCGGACAGATCAGACACTTTTGACACATTTTTTGGACCAGTGACTATAAGTGCTATAATAATGCACTGATTACTGTATAAATTACACTGGCAGGGAAAGTGAAAAATCTTTATTTTTTTTTCAAAAATTTCTGACTTTTTTTGTTTATAGCGCAAAAAAATAAAACCCGCAGAGGTGATCAAATACCACGAAAAGAAAGCTCTATTAGTGTGTGTGTGGGGGGGGGGGATATGTAAATTGTATTTGAGTACAGTGTCGCATGACCGCTCAATTGTCAGTAAGGCCGGTTTCACACTGGGGCGGTGGCGGTATAGCGCCGCTATTTTTAGCGGCGCTATACCGTCGCAATTGCAGAGGTATTCGGCCGCTAGAGGTGCGGTTTTAACCCCTGCTAGCGACCGAAAAAGGGTTAATACCACCCGCAAACCGCGGCTACAGCCGCGGTTTGCGGGCGGTATTACCACGGTATCCCATTCATTTCAATGGGAAGGAGCGGTAAACACACGGCTCCTCTCACCGCTCCAAAGATGCGGCTAGCAGGACTTTTTTTTAAGTCCTGTTAGCGCTCCGCTCCAGTGTGAAAGCCCTCGGGGCTTTCACATTGGAGAGAAAGGAGCCGCTGTTTAGGCTCGGTTTGCAGGCGCTATTTTTGGCAAAATAGCGCCTGCAAACCACCCCAGTGTGAAAGGGGCCTTAAAGTAACGTGGTGCCGTAACGCAAATGATGGCCTGGTCATGAAGGGGGGGGGGGTGAGTAAAATCTTCCGGAGGGCAAGTTGCTAGGTTGGCCATATTGTAGACATGTGCAGAAGGAAAAAATTAGTTTAATTTCGATTCGTTATTTACGTTAAATTAGTTTATTATGTTTAATTCTTTTTCGGAATTCGTTTTGTTTATTTGTTTTTTCAAATTTTGAATTTGGATCAATTTGAATAGTTTTCAAATCAATTTAGAATAGTTTTCGACTTCGAAAAGTTTTCCAATTTCTAAATGAGAATAAAATAGAATAGAAAATAAAGGAATATAATAGAAAAAAATATAATTTCTATCCTCTTCCTTTATTTTCCATTCTATTTTATTCTCTTTGGAAATTGGAAAACTATTCGAATTCGAAAAAATTTCCAATTTTCAAATGAGAATAAAATAGAATAGAAAATAAAGGAATAGAGAAAAAAAATTCTATTCTCTTCCTTTATTTTCTATTCTATTTTATTCTCATTTGGAAAAAAAATTTGAATTAGAAAACAATTCTAAATTTATTCGAAAACTTTTCGAATTCAAATAGTTTTCCAATTTCCAAAGAGAATAAAATAGAATAGAATAGAAAATAAAGGAATAGAAATAGAAAAGGAATAGAATAGAAAAATAATTTCTATTTCTATTCCTTTATTTTCTATTCTGTTTTATTCTCTTTCGAAATTGGAAAACTATTCGAATTCGAAAAGTTTTCCAATTTCCAAATGAGAATAAAATAGAATAGAAAATAAAAGGAATAGAATAGAAAATAAATTCTATTCTCTTCCTTTATTTTCTATTCTATTTTATTCTCATTTGGAAAACAAATTAGAATGAGAAAACTATTCGAATTAGAAAACTATTTTAAATTTATTCGAAAACTTTTCGAATTCAAATCGTTTTCCAATTTCCAAAGAGAATAAAATAGAATAGAATAGAAAATAAAGGAATAGAAAAGGAATAGAATAGAAAAATAATTTCTATTTCTATTCCTTTATTTTCTATTCTATTCTCTTTGGAAATTGGAAAACTATTTGAATTAGAAAAGTTTTCAAATAAATTTAGAATAGTTTTCTAATTCGAATTAGAAAAAATTTCCAATTTCCAAAGAGAATAAAATAGAATAGAATATAAAGGAATAGAAAGATATTCTATTCATTTCATTTCTATTCTATTTTAATCTCTTTGGAAATTTGAACATTTTTTTGAATTCGAAAACTATTCAAATTAGAAAACTATTCGAAATTGATTTGAAAACTTTTCAAATCGATCCGAATTCAAAAATTTAAAAAAACAAGTAAACGAAACAAAATCCAAAAAACGAATTAAACTAATTAAACAAATTTAACCTTAACTGGCAATTGCGTTGTCGTGCGTTTTTTTTTTTTTTTCCGAAAACGATTTGAAGGAGATTCAAATTCGAATTTCATCCAAATTTTTCTTTTCGTTATTTCGGATTTGTTTAAATTCGGTATTATTCTCATTCAAATTTTAATTTGGAACGAAACGAACCGCACATTTCTACCATATTTTCTTTCCCCCGTTCAGGGATGCAGGTCCTTCCTCTTTGGAGGATGGTCCTATTCTGTACCCTTGTGCACTTTTTTTTTTTTTTTTGTGTGCTGTGATTTTGCAGTTTACTTTTTTGTTTATAGGGATTCGACAAGCAACACGGAGCTCAATGAAAAGGAATAAAAAAATGTTTTTTTTTTGGGGTTTGGACCCAAAATATTTGTACTGTACATTAGCTAAATTTCCACAATTCTAACACGATGGCTGAAGGCCTATAGAATCAAAGGGTACAGTCCTGTCTCTCTCTCTCTTCTGCTTCTGCCGTTTACGGACCTCATCAATTTAATAGTTCCACTGGAAGCTTCTAGAACAAGCTGTTATGAACGCAAAAAAAAAAAAGAAAAAAAAAAAGGTAATAATAAAATAACAATATAAGAATATTAAAAGCTCCACTGACTTTCCTGTCCCCGCTGTACATTGATTTGCGTGTGAACGTCCAGGGTCACACAGCCAACAGGCCGGAATGTTGGATTTTATGAGCAAGCAGTAAAATACAATCAGCACCTCGGACGGGTCCAATTCACCAGCGAAGCTTTGTTTTGGGGGGGGGGGGGGGGGTGAGCGGTCTAAAATGTGGTTATCTGACTAATGACTTTATTCAGTCTTCTTGTCACACATGTATGAGCAGCTTCCAGCGAATTTCTTTTTGGACCTGTGGGTTGGGAGAAGGGAGCCCGGTCCCTTCATGCATGACAAGTCCTAATTTAAATTCTAATAATTCATTCTAAAAAGAGAGCCTTGCTAGGGACTTTCAGGCACAATGAATGGGATTTAAAAAAAAAAAAGAAGGAAGTTGGCTTTTTTCAGTGAGAGGCATTCAGAGACGCAGAAACTCGCCCAAGGTCATAAAGTTGGCAGCGACTCGCCAGCCATTGTCTCCCACTTGGCGGAAGTATTCCAAGTTTTCAAGCAAAAGCACTTCTTTTGGATGGGACGTTGCATCGGTAACCGTTGCACCCAAACCAAATATTTCGTAGCTTGGTGTGGTTAAAGAGGAAGCTTCCTAAAATTGTATTTACAATCTCTAATAACTGTCCCGATATGCAGGGGCGTCAGAACAGGACAGGCAAACCAAGCAGCTGCTTGGGGCCCCGAGCTGTCCTGGGGCCCCAGCAGAGGGCAGTACAGCAGAAAGAGGAGCCGGAGGACTCGAGGAGGCAAGACATCCCCCCCGCATATCCACTGTAATATCATGCGACCGGCACCCCCCCTCCCGCGAATGGCGTCAATGTCCCGCAATAGCTCCCGCCCCCGCTCAACAACTGGTTGTCCAAGTCCCGCGGTAGCAGCCCCCCCCCCCCCCCAACAACTTGGTGTCCTGAAAAAAAAATGCCAATGTCCCACGGTAGCACACCCCCCCGCATCTCAATTTAAAAATTTGTTGTCCATTGTGCTTGGGGCCCCCAAATTCCTTCAAACGCCCCTGCCGATATGAATATTAAAAAACACATACTTGCTAGTCCATGGAAGTCTTATGCCCCCGTACACACGACAGACCAGTTTTCCAGACGAGAAAACTGCCCGTAAAAAAATTAGAACCTGCTCTATTTTTTCCCATCGTGTTTCCCGTCGGTCTTTTTCTAGTTGCGAAAACCGCTCGTGTGTACGCTTTTCCGATGGGAAAAAAAAACACGCATTCTCAGAATCAAGTGATGAGACGGGAGCGCTCGTTCTGGTAAAACTAGCGTTCGTAATGGAGATAGCACATTTGTCACGCTGTAACGGACTGAAAAAGCACGAGGCTGAAAAGCGCGAATCGTCTCTCACCAAACTTTTACTAACACAAGGATCAGAAAAAGCAGCCCAAAGGGTGACGCCATTTGAATGGAACTTCCCCTTTATAGTGCCGTCGTACGTGTTGTACGTCGCCGCGCTTTGGTCGAACGTTTTTTTGCCTGAACGTGTGTATGCGAGGCAGGCTTGAGAGGGATCACGTCGGTAAAAACGTCGGTTTTTGGCATGTCAGGAAAACCGGTCGTGTGTACGAGGCATGAGAGGCTGAAATTGTGAATTGCTCAAGGAACCCCTAGGGCAGTGGTTCTCAACTCCAGTCCTCAGGACCCACCAACAGGCCAGATTTTAAGTATTACCTTGAGAAGATGCAGACTAGAATACTGCAATCATTGAGCAGCAAATTATATCACCTGTGGTTTATTTCAGTTATCTTGCAAACCTGGCCTGTAAGACCCCTTTCACACTGGGACGCTATAATGCTAAAAAGAAAATCGCCTGCAAAGCACCCTGAAACAGCCGCTGCTGTCTCTCCAGTGTGAAAGCCCCAGGGGGGCTTTCACACTGGAGCAGTGCACTAGCAGGACGGTAAAAAAAGTCCTGCTAGCCGCATCTTTGGAGCAGTGAAGGAGCGGTGTGTTTACCGCTCCTCCACCGCTCCTGCCTATTGAAATCAATGGGGCAGCGCGGCTATAACCGCCGGCAAAGCGCCTCTGCAGCGGCGCTTTGCGGGCGGTTTTAACCCTTTTTGTCCGCTAGCGGGAGTTAAAAGCGCCCCGCTAGCGGCCGAATAGCGCCACGAATACGACGGTAAAGCGCCGCTAAAAATAGCGGTGCTTTACCGCCGACGCACCTCCCGCCCCAGTGTGAACGGGGCCTTAATGGGTCCTGAGAACAGGAGTTGAGAATCCTCTGGAGGAACCCTGGTTGAGAAGCCATAATCTAATACAGTGTTTCTCAACTCCAGTCCTCAAGGCACCCCAACGGGTCATGTTTTCAGGCTCTCCATTATTTTGCACAGGTGATTTGATCAGTTTCACTGCCTTAGTAATTACCACAGCTGTTTCATCTGAGGGAAATCCTGAAAACATGACCTGTTGGGGTGTCTTGAGGACTGGAGTTGAGAAACACTGATCTAATATATGGAGTCCAACATTGTCTTCCTTCCAGGCCAGAGTTCTTTGTTGCTTTGCTCCCATGCTGCCATTCTGGATCATGGCCTCCTGAATGTGCAGATACGCTATATTTCCAAAAGTATTGGGACACCTGCCTTTACACGCACATGAACTTTAATGGCATCCCAGTCTTAGTCCGTAGGGTCCAACATTGAGTTGGCTCACCCTTTGCAGCTATAACGGCTTCAACTCTTTTAGAAAGGCTGTCCACAAGGTTTAGGAGTGTGTCTATGGGAATGTTTGACCATTTTTCCAGAAGCGCATTTGTGAGGTCAGGCACTGACGTTGGACGAGAAGGCCTGGCTCGTAGTCTCCACTATAATTCATCCCAAAGGTGTTCTAATCGAGTTGAGGTCAGGACCCTGTGCAGGTCAGTCAAGTTCCTCCACCCCAAACTCGCTTATCTACACTATATTGCCAAAAGTATTGGGCCGACCCCCCAAATCATTTGGTGGAGGGGGGTTTATGGTGTGGGGTTGTTTTTCAGAGGTTGGGCTTGGTCCCTTAATTCCAGTGAAGGGGACATTTAAGGCATCAGCATACCAGGACATTTTGGACAATTTCATGCTCCTAACAGTTTGGGGATGGCCCCTTCCTGTTCCAACATGACTGCGCGCCAGTGCTCAAAGCAAGGTCCATAAAGACATGGATGAGCAAATTTTGAGTTGAGGAACTTGACTGACCTGCAAAAGCTGTTATAGCTGCAAAGGGTGGGCCAATGCAATATTGAACCCTACGGACTAAGACTGGACTGGGATGCCATTGACGTTCATGTGCGTGTAAAGGCAGGTGTCCCAATACTTTTGGCAATATAGTGTATGTCATGGGTCTCTCCCGAGTCTATGGGACCTTAGAAATACAGAAGGGAGGTACCAGGTGGCTTATGCTTCAAGTCATGTTGTTGCAGAAAGTCTTTAATATGGCAGCCCTGGTCCTCTTGGGAGACTTTAGAAAGATGGAGATCATACCATTGTAGGTCACTTGGACATGTGTTGAGGCGCACAAAGGGTGTAATACCAAAAGTGAAACAGTCCAGAGTGTTTTTATTGAGTAATCAGTGAATCAGAGAGACAGCACATTTTAAGCTTTCAGACACTTCCCTTAATGGTGGCTTGAAACACAATACTTCCTCCAAATGGCTAGGAAAACAATGCACACTTTGAGTTGCTTGGAACACAATGCATTCTTTAGGTTGCTTGGAACACAATGCACCCCTTAGGCTGCTTGGAACAGAATGCACCCTTCAGATTGTTTTGAACACAATGTAGCCTTCAGGTTGCTTGGAACACAATGTAGCCTTCAGGTTGCTTGGAACACAATGTAGCCTTCAGGTTACTTGGGACACAATGCTCCCCTTAAGTTGCTTGGAACACAATACACCTTTCAAGTTGCTTGGAACACAATGAACCTTTAAGGTTGCTTGGAACACAATGCACCCCTTAGGCTGCTTGGAACAGAATGCACCCTTCAGATTGCTTGGAACACAATGTAGCCTTCAGGTTACTAGAACATGGTGCACCCTTTAGGTTGCTTGGAACACAATGCACCCCTTAGGCTGCTTGGAACAGAATGCACCCTTCAGATTGCTTGGAACACAATGTAGCCTTCAGGTTACTAGAAAATGGTGCACCCTTTAGGTTGCTTGGAACACAATGCACACTTCAAGTTGCTTGGAACACGGTGCACCCTTGAGGTGGCTGGAAATAGAGTGCACCATTTAGGTTACTTGGAACTAAATGCCCTCTCCAGGCTGCTTGGAACACAACGCACCCTCCAGGTTGCATGGAATGTAGTTCACACTATAGGTTTTTTAAAATAGAGTGTACCCTTTAGGAGGTTTTGTTACACAATGCTCCCTCCAAATGGCTTGGCACACAATGCACCCACCAGATGTTTTGGTATAGAGCGCACTCTTCAGGTGGCTTGGGACACAATACACCCTCCAGGTTGCTTACAATGCAATGCATACTACAGGTGTCTTAAAATAGTGTACCCTCCAGGTGGCTTTGTAACACAATGCTCTCTTCAGATGGCTTGGAACACAAAGCAACTGACAAATGTTTCAGTGTTAGAATGCACCCTCCAGGTGATTTGGGGCGCAAAGCATCCTCCATGTTGCTTGGACCATGATGTACCTCCCAGGTGGCTTATGTTTCAAGTCATGTTATTTTGCAAAAAGTCTTTAATGTGGCAGCTCTTGTCCTCCTAGGAGGCTTCTGAAGGATGGAGCTCGTGCCAATGCCAGTCACTTGGACATGTGCAGAGAGTGTTGATGTCCTCCTCCTCTGCCCTTCCTTCTCTGAGCTGGCCGCTCAGCTGTCGGCTAATTGCCAGCTCCTTTCGCTCCACACTCCACAGTGACTCACCTGTTAATGATCTGCTCGTCAGTCCTGCCTACTTAAAGCCGTCTAGCTCATTTCATCTCTGCCTTCACCTTGGTCACCATCACAGATACTTTCTCCTGCGTTCCTGTTGAAGACTTGCTTGGCTGACGTTCCTTCTGGCTCCTGATCCTGCTTGCTGTACTACTACGTTTATCTCTGGCTCTCTGACATTGGCTTGGCTGACTACCCGATCCGGTTACTGAACTCTGGCTATGTTTTTACTACGCTCACTCTGTTTTACCTTTTATTATTATTATTATTATTAAACAAGTATGATTTAACTGTACTTCTGTCTTGGTCTAAATCATGGTTTCTGACACCTCCATACTGTATTCCAAGCTTTATCCTGTGTTGACTTCTGATGAAAGGGGAGTGGTGTTGCCACTTAATACAAACACAATATTTCCCGTGCACACGTTCCTGTAGATGGCTATTCGTAATGATGGGTGCTGCAATGACCACAGGCTGGGAACCATAAATGATCCAAGTGAAGAACTGTCATCAGCACACCAAGGATTCCTCAAGAAGGGTCCAAAGCTTTATTCACATGGCCACATGGTACACAGCAGGCAACATTTTGGAGCCACCCAGGGCCCCTTCATCAGGCGAGGGGAGTGGTGTTGCCACTGAAACGCGTTGCCTGTTTTTATATGACTTTTTTCAAAAAATTAAAATGATCGTGGATTCTTTCATCTGGTTGTAGTCTGGCACTCTTTTCTGAATTTCTGTGGTTTGAGCTATGGTCGCATGGCCATTGAGGGAAGCCTTGCTGTACAGGAGCAGCCTCACCAGAGCTACTAAGCCTGTTTGAAGTTTCCCTTCATCTCATTACATATGCAGGTCTAATATTTTCAAGATTCTGAGTTTGTTGTTCTGGAGGTGTATGGGACCTGGAAAAAACACCTGCATCATCTTTTTTTCCAGTTTTTGATTGATTTGAGAAGACTGCTAGTAAGTTTCTAGACATACGTCTAGTTTTTATCCTATTAATAATGTCCAGGCTTGTGAATGATGGCCTCATTAATTGAGCTGTATCGATTAGTGAGGCTGCTCACATGTTCCAATGCACCACAAAACCAAGGGGGTTCTGAGGGAATTCTGAATATGTAAGAAGCACAAAGAGTGCCGTCAGTTGGTCATAGAGTCCAAAGTGTTTTTACTGAGTAATCAGTGTAATAACAGAGACAACGCATTTAGAGCATTGAAACACCTCCCTTACTGGTGGCTTGAAACACCATATATCCTCCAAATGGTTAGAAACACAATGCACCCCTTGGATTGCTTGAAGCATAATCCACCCCTTAGATGGCTTGGAGCATAATCCACCCCTTAGATTGCTTGGAACATAATGCACCACTTAGGTTGCTTGGAACACAATGCACCCTTCAAGTTGCTTGGAACACAACGCACCCTTTAGGTTACCTGGAACAAAAGGAATCCCTTGGGCTGCTTGAAATAGAATATATCCTTCAGATTGCTTGGAACACAATGTAGTCTTCAGGTTGCTTGGAACACAATGTAGCCTTCAAGTTGCTTAGAACACAACGCACCCCTTAGGTGGCTTGGAACCAACGCTGTATCCTGGCCTAGGCCAACAAGGCCCAGGCCTAGGGCAGCACTTTGCAGAGGGGCAGCACGGAAAGAGTCCCCGCCGGCTTGCGCTACACTGTTAGTGTAACACAAGCTGCTTCTAATTTTGACTGGCCTATCATCCTGGACCACAAACCTTCCTCACTGTGCTATATGTTTTCTGCTGCACCATCGGCATGGTTATATCTTCTTAGTCCTCTCCATAAAATTATCAGAAATTTGTGCTTAAAGTAGAACTATAGGCAACACATTTTTTTTATTCTGGATAGAGTAAGGGAGGCTTTCAGCCCCTGTCAGTTTATTTTTTACCATCCCTGTCCCATTGTAGAGTTTTCCCTTAACTTCCTGCCCCATAGCCAAACAGGAAGTGAGAGGAAATCTATGCAAATTAAGTGAATCCAGTAACCCCCCCAAGGCCCTAAGAAGTAGTGTCCCCCACTCGAAAATATCAGGGCGTGTCTTAAACAGAAAGGGGTGTGGCCTTGACAAGGAGGGGTGGGTCATATTTAAATTAGGGGTTGCACGAGTTTAGTCAGGCCTAGGGCAGCACAAAACCTAAATACACTACTGCTTGGAACACAATGAACCTTTCAAGTTGCATTGAACAGAACGCACCCCTAAGGTTGCTTGGAACACAATGCACCCTTCAAGCTGCTTGGAACACAATGCACCCTTCAAGCTGCTTGGAACACAATGCACCCTTCAAGTTGCTTGGAACACAATGCACCCTTTAGATTGCTTGAAACATGGTGCACCCTTTAGGTGGCATGAAATGCAGTGAATGCTATAGGTATCCTAAAATAGGGTGTACCCTCTAGGTGGCTTCGTTACACAATGTTCCCTCCAAATGGATGTGAACACAATGCACCCACCAGATGTTTTGGTATAAAATGCAGTCCCCAGGTGGCTTGAGATACAATGCCCTCTCCAGATTGCTTTGAACACAATGTGCCTTCCAGGTTGCTTAGAATGCAGTGCATACTGTAGGGGAGTTAAAATAGAGTGTACCCTTCAGGTGGCTTTGCAACACAATGCTATTTCAAATGGCTTGGAACACAAAGCAACCTTCAGATGTTTCAGTGTTAGAATATATCCTCTGGGAGACTTGGGAAGCAAAGCATCCTCCAGGTGGCGTGGACCATGATGTACCTCCCAGGTGGCTTATTTTTCAAGTTATATTGTTGCAAAGTCTTTAATGTGGCAGCCCCGGTCATCTTGGGAGGCTTTTAAAGGATGGAGCCACTGCCAATGCCAGTCACTTGGACTTGTGCAGAGAGTGTTAATGTCAACCCATCGAGTGACATTTCGGTGGACCTCCAAAGGGTTGGCTTAGCTCACAGCAGACATCGAGGTTCTCCAGAAAAGGCAAATGATTGCAACAAGCTTCGGCCTGCTGACCAGGTGTAAGGGAAAGTCACTGAGCTGCCAACATTGATTGCTGCTGTTACTTTGCACCCCCCGGAATTGAACCAGCGTCAATTTAAGCTCCGCCTGCAGATCACAACAGCAGCCAAACAAATTATAGATAAAGTGTGAAAGACCCCTACCCTATGTATTCTTGCAGTTACAAATAAGGTTATGCAAGCTATGGTACATGCTAAAATAGAAGCAGTTGTTACAGTATAGACAGGGTAGCTAAGTATGAAGCCCTCTGAGCACCATGGGTGACACATTATCTCCCACCTAACTTTGATGAGTCCCTATAGCTTCTATGATTAGAAACTTCCTTGATTTTTTCAACTTTACATTTCAGGTCTCCTTTAGAGGTACCGGGGGCCCCACCCCCTTCTCTCTTCTCTCTTCTCTCAGCTTTTCCTCTTCCCTATATTTCTTCTTACTCTTCCCTCCTAACTGCCCTCTTTTCTGGTAGCCTGCTAACAATGGCAGTTGATATTGTTCATCTGAGACATAGCCGGAATACACTATAGCAGAACACCTTCTCTCCTCCTTTCCTTCTGTTTTTTTTTTAATTACATGTAAGGCTACATTATTCATGATTTTACGGGGTACATTTACCCTTCTCTTCCCTATGCTAGTGAAGTGTCAATCCCCAATTTACGAGAGTACCAACTCCATTATTGCCATACTATGGGAAAACCAAAATGGGACGGTTCCCCCCAGGGTTTTTTTTTTTTTAGCAGCAAAGTGTTTCAATCAAAAAAGAGGTGTTTAGATTTATTAAAATCTTTTATTATACAAAATGAGATTCAAACCAAATATAGTGATTGAGTTTAAAATATGAGCTCTGGTTACAGACATACATGAACACATTCTAATAAAGCTAGCAAATATCACACAGTGTAACTATCAGTTGACAATAGCAAGAAATGCCGGCAACTTGATTGCTTCTTCTTAAATCTTTATTGAGCACTAATAGCAGTGCGACATCTAAAGTGCTAACATGTTTCGGCCGGAGCTTTCCTCGGAGCATGCTATAAGGAAGGCTCTGGCTGAAAACATGTTAGCACTTTAGATGTCGCACTGCTGTTAGTGCTCACTGCTCAATAAAGATTTAAGAAGAAGCAATCAAGTTGCCGGAATTTATTGCTATTTTGATGTTTATGGGACACAACAAGCCTGAGCACCGTTATTCAGCTCATCATTCTACAATCATGTGGTAGAGCTTGGGTGAGTTTTTTTTTCTACATTATCAGTTGACAATACATTACAAAATTGCCATCCACTTGAACATGTTTCGACTTATTCAGTCGTAGTCTTCTTCAGGGGGATTTTTTTTTGTTCTAAGAAAATATGTCAAAATACTCATGAGCTTGATGCTTTATAATTTACAAACATTTATACATATAATATGATATAATGGGAATATAATTACTGCTCAAAAGTTGGAACTATATTCTATAACCAGAATTTATTTAAAATAAATTTCACTGACCGAGTAATCTCTGCATGCCGTTCCCACCTCCTCAAGGTGAAACCCAGCTCCAGAAGGTCTACAAGGAGCCATACACTTGGACCTCTGAGGGGCAAAGGGATGGGTAGAACCTGTGATGCATATTCCAAATGATCTCAGCAAGTCAATCAATAAAAAAATATATAAATAAATAATAATCATTTTTTGCATTGCAGTACTGTTGAATAATATCGGACCAGTTAATATCAATCTATATCAATTAATATTAAATTTTTATACTATGGGAAAACCCTCCTTCAGTTTATCCTACCAAACCCTGCCTTATTGGTCGTATATGTTTGTATATGTTCAAGTATGGCCTACACACCTTCAACTTGTATGACTTTACCCGACTGTCATTAAGGTTCTACTATGTTAGATCCATACTTTATTTCTGTCTGTCCGGATCTACTTACTGCAACCCTGTATAGCTATCATTGTGTTATTCACGTTTCTAGTCTTTTTTTTGTTGGACCATTGTCTGTCTGTACCACTTATACCTCTCAATAAGATCTTTGAGCAAGAAAGATTGTTACTTTGCTGCTATTTATCCGTCTGCCTCTGCCTATACCTATTCTTCAAAATATACCATTCTAAAAATACCTTTGTAAAAAAATATTAACCTGATTGCAAGCTCTTGTGCCCCAAACGGCTCCCCTCGCCTTACAGACACAGCCTACAGACAGACTACATTATCCCTTACAATGTATTATTACAGGCAATGAGGATAATTGAAAACAAGACGGCTTGTCCCCGAGCGTATTGAGCAGACGATAAAGTGAAACCGCTCGGCGATGTAACAGTTCTTCTCTCCAGTCCTTCCACTTATTTCCTTGATCTAATATACATTATTCACCAGCAGTGCAATGCACAGACGTAGACATACAATGCACACAGGGGCCGTACATCCGGCTGTGCGAGAAAATTACTCTGCGCTCACTCAACTCCTAGTAATTAAAGAGAGAGAACACTTTCTGAATATTTGTCTCATTATTGGGTAAGGAAAACCCATGAGTCCTTCAGAAAAAGTCCCATGGATGTCAGAGGAGGGCTTCGGGCCAAATTCACTATTTAAACAAAAAAAATGTTTTGTGCTGCCACTATAAACATATCATTCACAATTTATTGGATGTCTTCCAAGGGACAGCGGCGTCAAATTCACCATTTATTCCATTCACATGAGAACCGTGCTACATGTAAATTGCCTATATCACTTAGATAGACATAGATCTTGCATAGCTCCCAACTGACCCTGATTTCGAGGGACCATTTTGGTCTGATCTGTATAGTTGTATATAAAATGTACTACTTATCTATTAAAAAGTGTTTTCCAGTGCTAAACCTTTCATCCGATTTCTAAATTGTTGCATTTGTAAATTACAAGAGCCAATATAAAGGAATAGCAGTGGTAAAAAAAAAAGCACTTGTGGGTTTAACCAATCATTTCTTTGTACAATACTCCTTTAAGGGGGCGTTGCAGGGGGGTGTGTGTCCTATGTCTACATACTTTTGCTAATAGGTGTCCCTCATTCTCAAAGACAATGGATTTTTCATTGCACATGATTGGTTGATAGACGTCAGCAGAGCCTAATTCACTAAGGTTATGAGGAACATTTCCCTGCAAAGTGTAACTTCCCATGCAAAGTGAACAGTCTATTTTCCTTTAGTAAATCAACCCTCTTAAGGTTCAGGTAACCCTTTCCTTCTGAAACACAAAGCAGCCTTTCTCAAATGTTTCAGCTTGGAGGAACCCTTAAAGCCCTACTCTGGGATTAATTTCTTCCTTTCAACTGTCTTCCACTCATCTCCCAACCCCCTCTATTTGATTACTGGAGCAAACAAAAAATTCCCTACATGCCCATTCTTACTTACCTTAACCGACGGTCATGTGACGCCGCAGCCCGAGTCCTCTTCTCTTGCCTTGCCTTGCCTTGTCTTCTCTTCTCCTGCCTTGCCCTCTTTTCTTTTGCCTTCCCTTCTCTTCTCCTGCCTTGCCTTCTCTTCTACTGCCTTGCCTTGTCTTCTCTTGTCTTCTCTTCTCCTGCCTTGCCCTCTTTTCTTTTGCCTTCCCTTCTCTTCTCCTGCCTTGCCTTGTCTTCTCTTCTCCTGCCTTGCCTTCTCTTGCCTTTCCTTTTCTTCTTCTGCCTTGCCTTCTCTTCTCCTGCCTTGCCTTCTCTTCTCTTCTCCTGCCTTGCCTTGTCTTCTCTTCGCCTGCCTTGCCTTGTCTTCTCTTCGCCTGCCTTGCCTTGTCTTCTCTTCTCCTGCCTTGCCTTGTCTTCTCTTCTCCTGCCTTGCCTTGTCTTCTCTTCTCCTGCCTTGCCTTCTCTTCTTTTCTCCTGCCTTGCCTTGTCTTCTTTTCTCCTGCCTTACCTTCTCTTCTCCTGCCTTGCCTTCCCTTCTCTTCTCCTGCCTTGCCTTCTCCTCTCCTGCCTTGCCTTCTCTTCTCCTGCCTTGCCTTCTCTTCTCCTGCCTTGCCTTCTCTTCTCTTCTCCTGCCTTGCCTTCCCTTCTCTTCTCCTGCCTTGCCTTCTCCTCTCCTGCCTTGCCTTCTCCTCTCCTGCCTTGCCTTCTCTTCTCCTGCCTTGCCTTCTCTTCTCTTCTCCTGCCTTGCCTTCTCTTCTCATCTCGCTTGGGTCCTTCTTCAGGTATCCACATCAGTATCTGCATAACATGGACACTTCCTACTGGATGTCAAGTGGTCAGGTCCTCCCAGGATCCAGAACAGAATGATATCATCACAGGGCGATGTTAGGTAACAGTAGAGACCGGCAATCCCCTAGGGGGCATTGCAGCACTGAATTTGCGGTTCCTCCCACCCCGATCCAGCTGCGGCAAGTAATGTTCAGGTCTGAGAGAACCCCTGTTA
Source organism: Rana muscosa (assembly GCA_029206835.1). Taxonomy (NCBI): domain Eukaryota; kingdom Metazoa; phylum Chordata; class Amphibia; order Anura; family Ranidae; genus Rana; species Rana muscosa. The sequence goes on along the minus strand of CM055117.1, from coordinate 31,274,671 downwards.
AAAATGATTATATCTATAACAGACACAACTAGGACAGGGGCTTTTGGAGGGGACTGTAGGCTAGCCTCTTGACTCAAATGAAAAAAGGATGCACAAATATCTGGTAAGAGGCCAGCTGGCAGCTTTTTCCCCCATCGTAAGGATTGATGTGTCATACCTGATTTGCCAATATTCGTGCAAGCTGAATACGATACCATTACAGAGTCTGCAGGATCCCCCTGGTCCGCTTTGTTTCTTTCCTTGGGACCCCTCTGTTCCCCGATTGCCGGTTTCCATACATTTGTATCTGTTTGGGCTATATGGTTAATTTTAATTTTTTTTTTCTTTTTCATGTCTATTTATGAACTTTGAGTACATTCACTTTTTTTCACTTGGTATCAATTGTGTTTTTTTTTTTTTACATATTTATTCATCATTCATCATCGAAAATCCGTTACTTTGGGATCAACATCACCCCCAATGTGACGGACTTTATTGCCTTGAACCTCACTCCCCTATTATCAACCCTTAAATTCAAATTAAGAGCTTGGGACAATCTCCCTCTATCTCTTATAGGCAGAATAAACCTATTCAAAATTAAGTGCCTTCCTATTTTTCTATATGTCATCAGGCACACTCCAGTATGGATACCCCAATTTTTTTTTTTACACAATTAGATGCCATCATCTCTTCATTCCTATGGAAGTCTAAAACCCCCAGGTTTAGCAAGTCTATCCTCCGTAGACCCTGGACGGAGGGGGTCTGGCCTGTCCAGACCTCCAAAAATATTTCTTTGCAGCCCTACTTGTCCATGCACATAATTGGGTGATCTCTGATGATACAAACGCCTCGGTGGTGCTGGAGGCTGCATCACTGGGGTCCTATGAATCACTGAGAAATGCACTATACAGAGGTCCCCGGGCACCTGTGACTCTCACACACTCTATGAAATCAGTGATAAAGGTGTGGCAATTGCAAATTTGTAAACATAAAGCAGAACCAAACAGATGGTCCCCGGATACCCCCTTATGGCTCAACCCACTCCTTGCGGAGTTCCATACTATACCTGATCCGAGCTTATGGGCAACAAGGGGCATTAAGGTACTCGACCATATATGTGATGACGGGGCTATCCTGCCCTTTAACACTCTCAAACAGAACCATGACTTACCCAATTGTTACTTCTTTAGATATCTGCTGCTCAGGCACACTTTCTCTTCCCAATTTGGGTCTCAACCATTATTACTCCTTCACTCCACTCTAGAATCCCTCCTCCAGAACGATGAGCTGGTTAAAGTGTGACATGTTGGTATCTATTTACTGAGCGTAATATCATCTTTTAAATTTTACCAAAAAATTGGGCTATATATTGTGCATTTGAAAAACCGCTGCGCAAATATCTTGAGACATAAAAAATTGCAACTATCGGCATTTTATTCTCTAGGGTCTATGCTATAAAATATATATATATATATATTATATATTATATATATATATATATATATATATATATATATATATATAGCGGCCTCACCCCGACCTCTTTAGCTAGGGGTATGTCGAGCGACAGAGTGAGGTGCGCTACGGCCCATGTCCTCCCCATGCATGTGGGTGAGGTGAAGGCCAGTATCAATCTTTTCCTCGGGCCAAATGTGTGCTGGTTATGAGGGTCAGTCCTTCCGTGCCAGAATCTCCCTTTGTTCCCATCAACAGAGTCCATACACCCATCAAAGTCCAAACTCAGGTTTATTGCGTATCTCCACATACAGTCAAATGCAACGGCATGATACGATGGGGGAAGCAGGTCGAGGCACTGTACAGGTTCCTAGTCCCTACACTCCCTGTGCTATGACCAGGGGTTGCAGGAGTCTTGATTAAAGCTCCTCCGCTGCGCTGTAGCCCCTATCAGGGGAAGATGTCCTCCAAGGGAGTTACCGAAGGCCCATCCGTCACCGGGTTGACACTGCACCGGGTCTTCGGACGGGTGACCTCCCCAGCCTCCTCACCTCAGATGCGGGTCCCCTCGCAAGGGGCGCCCTGGAGCAACTTCACCCTCGCGGGACCCAGTCGGAGTCACCGGGTCCCAGGCCTCCTCAATAGTACCTCACCCCAGGCTGAAGGTGCCTGGGATGGACTCCATCTTCATTCCGGCCAGGCCTAGGGCGCCTAGGCCGGAACCTTGAACCGCCCACACCCAGGCCTAAGGTGCCTGGGTGCGTGAAGAGATGATCCTCCCCCAAAAGACAGACCTCGTGGCGAGAGCGTCTCCCCCTTTTATATCCTCCCATCAACACCACGGCGGGTTCCCCGCCCCAGCCGTACCATCTCCAGGGAAGGGACAAAGAAGGGTAGCACTGTGGTAGTGATTCTACCTCGAGCCAGTAGGTACACTGACACCCACTGGTCAAAGAGAATATTACACCACCCAATCCTCCACGAATAAGAAAAAGGGGTCTAATCCCTGACATAATTACACACCTGGGTCTCTCTACCCCCAGGTGTATCCCACTAACTTTTAAGACCCCGCTACATATATATATATATATATATATATATATATATATATATATATATATATATATATAGCACACCCCTGTAGGAGCTGCTGGTTTTGATTTGGGCCTTGCACGTTACCTCAGTATTCGTTGTCTAGGGAAAGAAAGTCTGTAAAAACTCCAATGTCCACACAAGATATAAAACCTTAAGCTGTTAGGTTTTATTTTCCTTTGCATAAAACATATGAAGAACAGTAGAAGGGTGAAGGGAAGGGGTAGGTTCAGGTACGTGGTACAGGTCACTGGGAAACAAAAACTCCTCCACTATACAGTCATTCACCACTCTTCCTGGAGTGGGTATTGCTCACCCGGATAGGCCCCTCTCACCTGGCCTAGCAGTCGGAATGATGCACGGACAATGATCAGGACCAGTCTCTGCCACAGACTGGTTGTGCACAAAATGGATAATCCGGGATCCTCTGCCACAGGACTTAACACCCGAACTTCCAGCCCAACAGTCAAGAGCCTTTAAGCCGACCCGGCAGACTGCAAGGTGAACTTTAGCTACGGTGCATCCTCCAATAGAATTACCAGGCCTTCCTCAAGACACCAGCCTTCCGCTCGGTATTTTCCAGGACAGGTCCTCCCCTGGTTTCCTCCATTAAGTAGCTTCCTCCCGCAGGACGGACAGCACAGGATCACCTTCAAGGTGTAAGCCCAGTCAGCATAACTGGGCCTACTTGGTAGAGTTGCAACCTCGGACAAACATGGTCCCGAGGCCAAAATCACACACCACACTCCCCGCACCAGGAGGGCCGCGAGGGGACGAAGGACCCCACAAAATGGCGTCTGCCCCTTAAGTACCCTTCCCCAGCATGTCCAGCGTTGTAGACCATGCCCACTGAACTGTTCCCGGGGAAAAGCACCCAATGGCCTGTCAGTCTTCCACATTGGCCTGGGGTGGTAACGCCACCTACAGGCAAACAGTGGGAAGTTTTCCAACACAGCCATAGCCGGAACAGAGGCTGATTTAGCCTTAATCATAAGAGTCTGAGCTAACTACCAGCTCAGACACCCACTAAATTTGACATAGCGCCCAGTCATTGGGAGCAGGGCGCTACATATATATAAAGTTTGGGGGTCCTAAGTAATTTTCTAGCAAAAAATACAGCTTTTTACTTGTCAACAAAAAGTGTCAGAAAAGGCCTGGGTCCTTAAGTTTTTATGTATAGATTTCAGCTTTAATGAAATGTGCCTTCATGCACGATAGCAAGTTGGGTTTATTTACGTGCGTTAATGCAATTTGTAGTATAAATGAGCCATGGGGTTTATTCATTTTTTTTAAAAACACACACACACACACACTATATATATAAATTTAAAGCACTTGTAAATATTTGGTAAAGTTAGTTGAATATTTTTGCTATATGCAGAGCTTTTGGCGAGTTGCATAGCAGTCACAAGGGATTGTGAAGGACGGTAAGGGGATCCAAGGATTCAGATCCAACAAAGCTGTATGGCTTCTGTCAGTGTCTAAAATGAGCGTTCAGAAGAATAATTTATCTGGCCACAAGGCTGCATCCTGTTGGCTATAAATGAAGTTAATAAACCACTGCTTTCTGTACTGTATGTATCCCCTGCAAGGATCTTTATTACTGGCACTAATTTGTACTAAGCATTCAAAATATTGTATGGAGTACCACTGCCATCTGCTGGTCAAATACAATATTACACTGCACACTATCCAAGGCTATGGTTTCTGAAAGGTGACTGTGAACTGTTTGTGTAAAAACAACCATTAAAAAATATCTCCATAATCATAATAAAGAAAATAGATACACAACAATTATACGTTCCTATTACAAACCTGACAAAAATGCCCACTTTCCCAAGCTTTTAGGGCTAATTCAGATATGAGGCCGGGGAGCCAGGAGCTGCATTTTTTTTTTTTTTTTACCACCCCTCGATCACCTATCTGAACAAGGGCATGTGGTCCGCTCAGGGCTGTACAGATGCCACGGTTGTGATGATTTTCAGAAAAAAGTGGCATGTAACATTTCAGTGCATGAGGCCACGCTGCAACCACCATGTAACTGCGTGCAATGCTTGGTAGGTCGCCATTTTCAGGGTTAAAACAGGTGATGAGGAGGGGACATATTGCCTCCTTTCTGTCTGTCAATCACCTCTGAAAAGAATTCTATCGCAGATCATTCTTCAGAGGGCAGGCAAGAACCGGCGCACCTGAGAATGTGCCCAAAGAGTTATACACACGACCGGTTTTCCCGGCAGGAAAACTGCGGTGAGAGCTTTGGCCGGGAATCCCGGCCGTGTGTATGCTCCATCGCAGTTTTCCCGACAGGAAAACTGCGGGGGAAAAAAAAAGAGAACATGTTCTCTTTTTTCCCGCCGGGATTCCCGGCGGTCTTTTCCGGGATTCCCGGCCAAAGCTCTCACTGCAGTTTTCCTGCCGGGAAAACCTCTTGTGTGTACAGGGGGAAAGTTACCGAGCAGGTTTTCCCCTCAGGATTCCCGGCTGACTTTTTACCGCCGGGAATCCCGGTCATGTGTACTAGGCATAAGTTGCTGATTGTGGGGATTTGAACAGAGCAACCTAAACATTTTATTCCCAGCAAACAACAAAAAAACAAACAAACAAAAACTGTCTAACAATTTGCGTTAAATACAGAGATTTTAGTTTCACAGCATTTGCAAATATATGTGGATACTGCACTGCCTTGTCAATGCCCCTCTGTGTAGTGTGGTCCTAACTAGTCCTAGGTACTAACTGTGTTCTTATCATGTCCCAAATGGTTCTAAGTCATAACTATGTCCTAACCATGTCCTAGGTACTAACTATGTAACGGCTGACCTTGGTTGGAGTCCATAGTGCAGAGATGTTGGCTCACCCTTGCAAATACACACAGCCCACAGTAACTAGGTAAAAGGCTACCTGGGCTGTGAATCTGAGCACGGGGGCTTGACAGGAAAAGGGATCTGGATATCCAGTACAAAAGAGGGGAATTACCAAAGGATTGTCGAGGTGAAGCCGTAGTCAGGGGATTCCAGAAGTCAGAGTTAACGAGGAGCAGAGCCAGGGTCAGAAGCCGGGGTCAGTCTTGGAACACTGAAACTTGGAAACAAGGAACCTTTGGCAATACAATAGGGTGACCAGACATCCCCAGGTTTCCGGGGACAGTCCCCGGATTGAGGACACTGTCCCCGGACCAAGTCTGTCCCCGGTTTTGTCCCCGGATTGGATTTGAAGAGGGGCTGGGGCAATTTCAAAGACAGTCAGGGCAGAATAAAAAATAATAATTCTGAATTACACCCCCCCCCCCCCTTGCTCCTACTCTACTAGCTTAGGGGGGTGTATTTTTTTCCATTATCTGTGCCCCTTTCTGATGATCATGTGCTGGTCGGAGCGGAGGGATTATTTCTTCAGTTTCGGGTGCCCATTCAGCTCCGCTCGCATGTTCTTCTGCCTTGGCTCAAGTCCTGGCCTGTTTATCTCCTTGCCTTCCCTGGTGGAGTGATCTTCCTCCGCTCCCCACCCAGTAGTAGCCGGGGCCCAGAGAGTAAGACTTGACAGGCTGTGAGGCGGGAGGCGATGGGCAGAGAGTCACTGATTGTAAAAAAATAAAATAGTAAAAAAATAGTAGGCTCCTCCTTCCCGCAGTCCCGCGAGAGTGTCATCTTTCCCGCACAGCAGGAAGCATGAAGAGGAGGAAACATCAACCAGCAGGTAAGCCCCCCCCCCCCAGATTGGTGTTCAAAACAGTGCTCGGAGCCCCCCCCGCCCCCGCTCATCAACTTTGATTAGCAGGGGAGAGGGGAGATCTGTGAATGTCCCGCGGTGGTATGCAAGAGACAATGAACTGACACAGCCCTCAGGGTGAGGCAGTGTTTTATACCCAGCTGATTTGATAAACTGCCTCTGCTGAACCATGAGTGACAGGCATAGTTGGAAACCAGGCTGAATAATGAGCTGAGGTCTGGCTCAGAGGCAATACAGCAGGACCAGTAGACAGAAAGTCATGGGTTCAAAACCTCATTGAGCCACCTGGGGGGTGGCCACGCTTGGCCGTTAGCATGGCACGGTAGGAACCGAGACACAGAGGCGTTGCTAGGGGGGTGCGGGGGGTGCGGTCCGCCCCCGGGTGACACCCGCTAGAGGGGTGACACCCTCCCTTTTTTTTTTTTTTTTTAACAGCTGACCCATTCATTGATTAATTTCACCCCGCTGGGCTGGAAGCCTGGAACAACACCTCCAGCGCCGCGGCCGCGCCTGGTGTGTGTCCTCCGGCTCCTTATTCTTCCTATTCCTAAATTCCAATCCTCCTCCCTACCCTACAGAGCCAGCGAGCGACTCAGCCTGTCACATCATCACACTGCACTGTGATGATGTGACGACACGCACTAGCGTTGCTAGCCAGGTGCGGGGGGGCGGGCCGCACCTGGGTGACACCCACCAGAGGGGTGACACCCGTGGGTAGCGCAGCGGCACCACACTGACATTGCCCGCTGCCCTGTGCCTTAGGCTCACGCTGCGGCTGTGTCCCTCAGCGGAGCGGAAGGAAGCCGCCGCCCCCTCTGCCTCCTCTCTGTTTACATCCACAGAGGAGGAGGAGGAGCCCGCGCTCGAGAGACACACCGCTGTGTGTATCTGCCGCTCTGTTCTGAGGTCTGTAAGGTAAGGGGGCATCTTTACTGATGGGGGGAGGGGGTGTCTGTACTGCTGGGGTCTGCACTAGGGGGAGTTTGCACCAGGGGGGCTGTAACTGAGGGGGTGTCTGTACTGAGGGGGGTCTGGTACCAAGGGGGTGTCTGTACTGAGGGGGGTGTCTGTACTGAGGGGGGTGTCTGTAACTGAGGGGGTGTCTGTACGAGGGGTGTCTGGTACTGTGGGGGGTGTCTGTAACTGAGCAGGGTGTCTGTAACTGAGGAGGTCTGCACTGAGGTGGGGGTGTCTGTACTGATGGAGCGGTCTGTACTGATGGAGCGGGTGTCTGTACTGAGGTGGGGGTGTCTGTACTGAGGGGGGTGTCTGTACTGAGGGGGGTGTCTGTACTGAGGGGGGTGTCTGTACTGAGGGGGGTGTCTGTACTGAGGGGGGGTGTCTGTAACTGGGGGTGTCTGTACTGATGGAGCGGTCTGCACTGAGGGGGGGGTTCATACTGAGGGAGGCGGGTCTATATTGATGGCGGAGAGTCTGTACTTAGTGGAGCGGGTTTGTACTGAGGGAAGGGATCTATACTGTGGGAGTGGGGTCTGTAGTTAGTGGAGGGGGGTCTGTACTGAGGGGGGACTATAGTTGTTGGGGGGTGACACCATTTTTTTTCGCACCGGGTGACACCAACCCTAGTGACGCCACTGCCGAGACAAACTATGTTCTAATCATGTCCAAAATAGTTCTAAGTCATAATTATGTCCTAACTAGTCCTAGGTACCTTACTATGTTCTAATCACGTCCCAAATAGTTCTAAGTCCTAACCAGTACAGTAGTGTATTTAGGTTTTGTGCTGCCCTAGGCCTGACTAAACTAAGGTGACCAGATTTTTAAAATGAAATCTGGGGACAATTTTTTTTTTTACTAGTAATGGCGGCAATAAGCGACTCTCTGCCCATGGCCGCCGCCTCACAGCCTGTCAAGTCTTACACTCCGGGCCCCGGCTATTATTGGGTGGGGAGCGGAGGAAGATCACTCTGCCAAGGCAGAAGAATATGCGAGCGGAGCTGAATGGGCATGCACCCGAAACTGAAGAAATATTCACTCCTCTCCGACCAGCACATGATCATCAGAAAGGGGCACAGATAATGGAAAAAATACACCCCCAAACTAGTAGGAGCAGCAGAACGGGGGTTTGTAATTCAGATTTTTTTTTTTTATTCTGCACTGACTGTCTTTGAAATTGCCCCAGTCCCCTTTCAAATCCAATCTGGGGACAAAACCGGGGACAGACTTGGTCCGGGGACAGTATCCTCAATCCGGGGACTGTCCCCTGAAACCGGGGATGTCTGGTCACCCGAGACTAAACTGCACCCCCTAATTTAAAAATGACCCACCCCTTCTTGTCAAGGCCACACCCCTTTCTGTTTAAGACCCACCCTGAAATTTTCGAGTGGGGACACTAGTTCTCAGGGCCTGGGGGGGCAATGGATTCCCTTAATTTGCATAGATTTCCTCTCACTTCCTGTTTGGCTATGGGGCAGAAAGTGAAGGGAAATCTCTGCAATGGGACAGGGATGGTAAAAAATAAACTGACAGGGGCTCTAACCCTCCCTTACTCTATCCAAAATGAAAAAAAAATGTTGCCTATAGTTCTACCTTAAGCACAAATTTCTGATCATTTTATGGAGAGGACTAAGAAGATATACCATGCCAATGGTGCAGCAGAAAACATATAGCACAGTGAGGAAGGTTTGTGGTCCAGGATGATAGGACAGTCAAAATTAGAAGCAGCTTGCGTTACACTAACAGTGTAGCACAAGCCGCTGGGGACTCTTTCCGTGCTGCCCCCCTGCAAAGTGCTGCCCTAGGCCTGGGCCTTGTTGGCCTAAGCCAGGATACAGCATTGGTCCTAACTAGTCCTCGGTACTAACTATTTTCTAATCACGTCCCAAATAGTTCTAAGTCATAACTATTTCCTAACTAGTCCTAGGTACTACCTATGCTCTAATCATGTCCCAAATAGTTCTAAGTCCTAACCATGTCCAAACTAGTCCTATGTACTATCTTCTAATCATATCGCAAATAAGTCTTAACTTCCTCCACCCCAAACTCGATCATACATGTCTTTATAGGCCTAACCATGTCCTAACTTTCCAATAAGTAATAAATATGTCCTAACCATGTCTTTACTAGTCCTAGGTACTAGGGATGAGCTTCGTGTTCGAGTCGAACATACGTTCGACTCGAACATTGGCTGTTCGATCGTTCGACGAAGATCGAACGATTTGGGCCGTTCGCGCCAAATTCGAGTGACGCGAACGGCCCACAATGCACTACGCCATCGCAGTGTCATCCAGGCGCTGTGATTGGCCAAGCATGCACTGTGACCCCGCATGCTTGGCCAATCACAGCGCCGGCAGCGAGGAGAGCAATGATTGGCCACAGGCAGGATGCCTGTGGCCAATTATTGCTGAGGGTGTTTAGTACACGCCCCACACTATAAAAGGCCGCCAGCACGGCGGCCTAGTGTAGTGTGTTCCGGAGCAGGGATAGAGTAGCATAGGCAGGGACAGTGACTGTTATTTCTTTCTTGCTTAACCTGGATTCCTTTAGTTTAGGGAAAGAGAAGGATAGGTAGGGAGAGTGTCAGTGTGTTTTGTGCTTCTGCTATAGTGTGCTTAAAAAAAACATTTATTCTAGGGACAGAAAACTCTAGGTAGGGACAGTGTCAGTTTCTTTCACTCTGCAAGTCCTTGTTTCCAGGGACCTGTAAGGACAGTGAGTTAATTGTCCTTGTGCTATATTGTGCTTAAAAAAAACATTTATTCTAGGGACAGAAAACTCTAGGTAGGGACAGTGTCAGTTTCTTTCACTCTGCAAGTCCTTGTTTCCAGGGACCTGTAAGGACAGTGAGTTAATTGTCCTTGTGCTATATTGTGATTAAAAAAAACATTTATTCTAGGGACAGAAAACTCTAGGTAGGGACAGTGTCAGTTTCTTTCACTCTGCAAGTCCTTGTTTCCAGGGACCTGTAAGGACAGTGAGTTAATTTTCCTTGTGCTATATTGTGATTAAAAAAAACATTTTTTCTAGGGACAGAAAACTGTAGGTAGGGAGAGTGTTTTTTTTCTTTCACTCTGCAAGTCCTTGTTTCCAGGGACCTGTAAGGACAGTGAGTTAATTGTCCTTGTGCTATATTGTGCTTAAAAAAAACATTTATTCTAGGGACAGAAAACTCTAGGTAGGGACAGTGTCAGTTTCTTTCACTCTGCAAGTCCTTGTTTCCAGGGACCTGTAAGGACAGTGAGTTAATTGTCCTTGTGCTATATTGTGATTAAAAAAAACATTTATTCTAGGGACAGAAAACTCTAGGTAGGGACAGTGTCAGTTTCTTTCACTCTGCAAGTCCTTGTTTCCAGGGACCTGTAAGGACAGTGAGTTAATTTTCCTTGTGCTATATTGTGATTAAAAAAAACATTTTTTCTAGGGACAGAAAACTGTAGGTAGGGAGAGTGTTTTTTTTCTTTCACTCTGCAAGTCCTTGTTTCCAGGGACCTGTAAGGACAGTGAGTTAATTGTCCTTGTGCTATATTGTGCTTAAAAAAAACATTTATTCTAGGGACAGAAAACTCTAGGTAGGGACAGTGTCAGTTTCTTTCACTCTGCAAGTCCTTGTTTCCAGGGACCTGTAAGGACAGTGAGTTAATTTTCCTTGTGCTATATTGTGATTAAAAAAAACATTTATTCTAGGGACAGAAAACTCTAGGTAGGGACAGTGTCAGTTTCTTTCACTCTGCAAGTCCTTGTTTCCAGGGACCTGTAAGGACAGTGAGTTAATTTTCCTTGTGCTATATTGTGATTAAAAAAAACATTTATTCTAGGGACAGAAAACTCTAGGTAGGGACAGTGTCAGTTTCTTTCACTCTGCAAGTCCTTGTTTCCAGGGACCTGTAAGGACAGTGAGTTAATTGTCCTTGTGCTATATTGTGCTTAAAAAAAACATTTATTCTAGGGACAGAAAACTCTAGGTAGGGACAGTGTCAGTTTCTTTCACTCTGCAAGTCCTTGTTTCCAGGGACCTGTAAGGACAGTGAGTTAATTGTCCTTGTGCTATATTGTGATTAAAAAAAACATTTATTCTAGGGACAGAAAACTCTAGGTAGGGACAGTGTCAGTTTCTTTCACTCTGCAAGTCCTTGTTTCCAGGGACCTGTAAGGACAGTGAGTTAATTTTCCTTGTGCTATATTGTGATTAAAAAAAACATTTTTTCTAGGGACAGAAAACTGTAGGTAGGGAGAGTGTTTTTTTTCTTTCACTCTGCAAGTCCTTGTTTCCAGGGACCTGTAAGGACAGTGAGTTAATTGTCCTTGTGCTATATTGTGCTTAAAAAAAACATTTATTCTAGGGACAGAAAACTCTAGGTAGGGACAGTGTCAGTTTCTTTCACTCTGCAAGTCCTTGTTTCCAGGGACCTGTAAGGACAGTGAGTTAATTTTCCTTGTGCTATATTGTGATTAAAAAAAACATTTATTCTAGGGACAGAAAACTCTAGGTAGGGACAGTGTCAGTTTCTTTCACTCTGCAAGTCCTTGTTTCCAGGGACCTGTAAGGACAGTGAGTTAATTTTCCTTGTGCTATATTGTGATTAAAAAAAACATTTATTCTAGGGACAGAAAACTCTAGGTAGGGACAGTGTCAGTTTCTTTCACTCTGCAAGTCCTTGTTTCCAGGGACCTGTAAGGACAGTGAGTTAATTGTCCTTGTGCTATATTGTGCTTAAAAAAAACATTTATTCTAGGGACAGAAAACTCTAGGTAGGGACAGTGTCAGTTTCTTTCACTCTGCAAGTCCTTGTTTCCAGGGACCTGTAAGGACAGTGAGTTAATTGTCCTTGTGCTATATTGTGATTAAAAAAAACATTTATTCTAGGGACAGAAAACTCTAGGTAGGGACAGTGTCAGTTTCTTTCACTCTGCAAGTCCTTGTTTCCAGGGACCTGTAAGGACAGTGAGTTAATTTTCCTTGTGCTATATTGTGATTAAAAAAAACATTTTTTCTAGGGACAGAAAACTGTAGGTAGGGAGAGTGTTTTTTTTCTTTCACTCTGCAAGTCCTTGTTTCCAGGGACCTGTAAGGACAGTGAGTTAATTGTCCTTGTGCTATATTGTGCTTAAAAAAAACATTTATTCTAGGGACAGAAAACTCTAGGTAGGGACAGTGTCAGTTTCTTTCACTCTGCAAGTCCTTGTTTCCAGGGACCTGTAAGGACAGTGAGTTAATTTTCCTTGTGCTATATTGTGATTAAAAAAAACATTTTTTCTAGGGACAGAAAACTGTAGGTAGGGAGAGTGTTTTTTTTCTTTCACTCTGCAAGTCCTTGTTTCCAGGGACCTGTAAGGACAGTGAGTTAATTTTCCTTGTGCTATATTGTGATTAAAAAAAACATTTTTTCTAGGGACAGAAAACTGTAGGTAGGGAGAGTGTTTTTTTTCTTTCACTCTGCAAGTCCTTGTTTCCAGGGACCTGTAAGGACAGTGAGTTAATTGTCCTTGTGCTATATTGTGCTTAAAAAAAACATTTTTTCTAGGGACAGAAAACTGTAGGTAGGGAGAGTGTTTTTTTTTTTTCACTCTGCAAGTCCTTGTTTCCAGGGACCTGTAAGGACAGTGAGTTAATTGTCCTTGTGCTATATTGTGCTTAAAAAAAACATTTATTCTAGGGACAGAAAACTCTAGGTAGGGACAGTGTCAGTTTCTTTCACTCTGCAAGTCCTTGTTTCCAGGGACCTAGAGAGACATTGAGTGAATTGTCCTTGTGCTATATTGTGATTAAAAAAAACATTTATTCTAGGGACAGAAAACTCTAGGTAGGGACAGTGTCAGTTTCTTTCACTGTGAAAGTCCTTGTTTCAAGGGACAGAGAAGGACACCTGAAGGTAGCCCTTATTGCTTTTTTCCCATCTCCCTGCAGGCCATCTATTAGAATGTCTGGAAGGCAAACAAGGAGAGGCAGACAGTCAGGAGGCAATAAAAGAGGGCAAGCAGGCTCTGTGTCTGGGGGCAACAGTGCTGGTCGTGGACGCGGTGCATTGTCATCAGCACATGGCCATGGGACACGCTTGTCCTTCTTTTCGGCAGCTGGACATGTTGAGCCACATCATGCCGAAGACTTGGTAGAGTGGATGACCAAGCCCTCCTCCTCCTCCTCATCCTCTCTCACCCAGGCTCAGGGTACTGGAAAAGCAGCTGCCAAAGCGTCGTCTTCCCTGGTATCAATGTCAGACAAATCATCAGTCACTCCTTCCCTAGACCCACCATGTCCTCCTCCTGAGGAGTCCCCCGAACTGTTTCAGCACAGTGTTGGGTACATGCTCCAGGAGGATGCCCAGCGTTTCGAAGGGTCTGATGATGAAACCCAGCTAGAGGAAGGCAGTAGCGTGAGAGCAGACAGAGGGGATGCTCAAGAAGGACACCAATCTGGCAGTCATGTTCCAGCAGCTGCAGCATACTGCCAGATTGGCTCCAGTGATGAGGAGGGAGGGGATGATGAGGTCAATGACTCCACGTGGGTGCCTAATAGGAGAGAGGAGGAGGAGGAGGATGAGGAGGAGGCACATCTCCAACGAGGCAGGATGCCCTTTGGTGGCCAGCGTAAGGGCAGTACACCGACGGAATCACACCGCAGAGCTCCGCCTGTGCAGGGCGCTGCCTCTGCCCGTCATTCAAAAAGTTCTTTGGTGTGGGCCTTTTTTGAGGCTAGTGCATCAGATCGCACAGCTGCTGTTTGCAACATATGTCTCAAGCGTATATCGCGTGGCCAAAACATCAGCCGCTTGGGTACCACATGCCTGACCAGACATATGTTGACCTGCCATGCAGCTCGTTGGCAAGCCTACCTCAAAGACCCACACCAAAGAACCAAGCGGACCTCTCCTTGCACCGCATCAGCTGGGATCTCCAACCCCACTATAACTTCAGTCCTCTCTGAAACATGCACTGAGAGGAATGAAGGTGTAGAATTAGGTGTGTCACAGCCAAGTACTTGCGCCCACTCTGCTAGCAGTACACCGACGTCCGATTCTAGCAGGCAAATTTCCCTGCCCCAGCTGCTGGACCGTCGAAAGAAGTTCACTCCCAGCCATCCACATGCCCAGCGGTTGAATGCTAGCTTGGCTAAATTGCTAGCGCTTCAACTGCTGCCTTTTCAGTTGGTAGACTCGGCCCCCTTCCGTGAGTTTGTGCAATGTGCGGTTCCTCAGTGGCAGGTTCCCAAACGCCACTTTTTCTCACGGAAGGCTATTCCGGCTCTCTACCGGCATGTGGAAGGCAATGTCTTGGCCTCGCTGGACAGGGCGGTCAGCGGTAAGGTGCATATTACCGCTGACTCATGGTCCAGCAGGCATGGACAGGGACGTTACCTTTCTTTCACGGCCCATTGGGTCACTCTTTTGGCAGCTGGCAAGGATTCAGGACAAGGTGCAGTAGTGTTGGAGGTTGTCCCACCGCCACGCCTCCAAAATGCTACTACTGGTTGTGACACACCTCTCTCCTCCACCCCCTCCTCTTCTTCTTCCTCCATGGCCTCTTCCTGTGGTTTGTCCTATGAACCAGCGGTGCTCCGTAGCCGTTCACGGGGCTACGCAAGTACGCAGGCAAAAAGATGCCATGCCGTGCTTGCGCTGGTGTGTTTGGGGGACAGAAGCCACACTGGGGCAGAGGTCCTGTCTGCTCTGCAGGGCCAGGCCGAGAGGTGGTTGACGCCACGCCAGCTTAAGCCAGGAATGGTGGTTTGCGACAATGGCACCAACCTCCTCTCCGCCCTCCGACAGGGACAACTGACCCATGTGCCCTGTGTGGCTCACGTCCTTAACCTGGTGGTGCAGCGCTTCTTGGGCAGGTACCCGGGCTTACAGGATGTCCTGAGGCAGGCCAGGAAAGTCTGTGTGCATTTCCGCAGATCTTATAATGCCAGTGCTCGCCTGGCTGAGCTGCAAAAGGAGTTGAACCTGCCCAAGAACCGCCTTATATGTGACATGCCCACCAGGTGGAACTCAACGTTGGCCATGCTGCAGCGGCTGCACACGCAGCAGAGGGCCATCAATGAGTACCTGTGCGACTACGGCACCAGGACAGGGTCAGGGGAGCTTGGTTTTTTTTCTCCACGCCAGTGGGGCATGATCAGGGATGCATGCACTGTCCTGGCACCATTTGAGGAGGCCACGAGGATGGTGAGCAGTGACAGTGCATGCATCAGTGACACTGTACCTCTTGTCCACCTGTTGGAGCACACGCTGCGTGGAATAATGGACAGGGCACTTGAGGCAGAACAGAGGCAGGAAGAGGAGGACTTCCTTGCCTCTCAAGGCCCCCTTTACCCAGACAGTGTTCCTTCTGTCCCACCCATCGCACAGGAAGAGGAGGAGGAGGAGGAGGAGGAGGAGGAGGAGGATTGTGTCAGCATGGAGGTGGAGGCTGGCACTCAGCATCATCAGCAGCAGTCTTTTAGGGATGATTTACAGTCCCAAGAAACCAGTGGACTTGTACGTGGCTGGGAGGAGGTGGCTGCGGATCATGTCGTCCTTAGTGACCCAGAGGACTCCGGAGCGAATGCCTCAGCAAACCTACGCTGCATGGCCTCCCTGATCCTGCAAAGTCTGCGGAAGGATCCTCGTATTCTTCGGATCAAGGAGAGGGACCATTACTGGCTGGCCACTCTCCTTGATCCACGGTACAAGGGTAAGGTTGCGGACCTTATGTTACCGTCGCAGAGGGAGCAGAGGATGAGACAACTCCGGGAGGCCTTGCAGAAAGGTCTGTGCAACGCGTTCCCAGAGACTGGGAGGTTGCAAACTCCTGGTCCTGGACAACGAGTTGCTGAGGCTTCGGCCAGTCAAAGAAGGAGCGGTGGGGAAGGTGGCCGTCTGACCGATGCGTTCAGACAATTCTTTAGTCCGCAGCCCCAAAGTATGATCGGTTCCAGCAACCATCGCCAGCGTCTGATAAACATGGTGCAGGAATATCTAGGGGCAAGGTCAGACTTGGACACCTTCCCCACCGAAAATCCTCTGGCTTACTGGGTCTTGAGGATGGATCACTGGCCAGAGCTTGCACAGTATGCAATTGAGCTACTGGCCTGTCCTGCATCCAGCGTTCTTTCGGAACGCACATTCAGTGCTGCTGGAGGATTTGTCACGGATCACAGGGTGCGCCTGTCCACCGACTCGGTTGATCGACTGACTTTCATCAAGATGAACCAGTCTTGGATCACCACCAGCTACCACACACCTGATGCTGATATAACAGACTAATTGATTTTAAAATGTCACATCCCTTCAAGACTGATGCTGATGCTGAGTGCCTGTGCTGTTATGTTGACTGGCTATCCTCCTCCTCCGAGTCCTCAATGATACGATTGATGATGATAGCTTGGAAGATCATTTTTGTTTATGGGTGCCGCCACCAGTGCCTAACGCCCAATTTTTCAGCCCCTGTTTAACAGGGGCGTGTAATTACAATTTTTGAAGCAATACTTTGCAACAGGGCTCATTGCTGTGCTCCAAGTACAGTATCTGTGAGGAGTTGCAGTGTTGTGCCACCAGTGCCTAAGGCCCAATTTTTCAGCCCCTGTTTAACAGGGGCGTGTCATTACAATTTTTGAAGCAATACTTTGCAACAGGGCTCATTGCTGTGCTCCAAGTACAGTATCTGTGAAGGGTTGCAGTGTTGTGCCACCAGTGCCTAAGGCCCAATTTTTCAGCCCCTGTTCAACAGGGGCATGTAATTACAATTCTTGATCTAATAATTCACAGCAGGGCCCATTGCTGCACCCACCAAGAGTAACTGTCAGGGCTTACAGTGTTGTGGCACCAGCACCACCATCAAAGGCCCAATTTTTACTACCACTGTTCAACAATTATATGTAATTAAAATTCCTGATATAATAGTTGACAGCAGGGCGTTCCAGCACCAACCAAGAGTAACTGTGAGTGCTTACAGTGTTGTGCCAACACCAACAACTAAGGGGCCTATTTCTGCAGAGTATATACGGCAGGTCCCTACTTTCAAACATCCAACTTACAAACGACTCCTACTTGCAAACGCAAGAAGACAACAGGAAGTGAGAGGAAATCTACCACTAGGAAGGAAAATTCTCTCCTGTAAGAATAAATATGGGAGAAAGGTGTCTCCTCTGTACTGATGCTTTATCAGCAATCCTTGTTTCAAGAAAAACACCACATTTCAAAAACAGTTGTCATTAGGACGGAAAGTGAGGTGAAATGTTCTGAACAGGGGCACAGACAGCAAAACAAATGTTACAGGGGTGATAACCCTTACCTATGTTTTCCAAAAAGTTTAAAAATAGATTTTTGGTCTGGAGCTACACTTCAACAATGTACCTGTTCAAAATTACAAACAGATTCTACATAAGAACAAACCTACAGTCCCTGTCTTGTATGCACCGCCTGTATACGGCTGTTCTGAGTATATAGGGCCTTTTTTATTTTATGTGCGGGGTTCCCCTTAATATCCATACAAGACCCAAAGGGGCTGGTAATGGGCTGGGGTAGGGGGGGGGTCATGGGGTAGCTATGCCATTTTTCTTAAAGATTTTCATCCATATTACCGGGACCAGACATTACATTAAAGCCGCAAGCAGTTTTAAATGGCTTTTTTTTCCTTTAGAAGTGTCATTTTGTGCAGGGACAGTTCTAAACACGGGAAACACGTGGCACTTCACAGGCATACTTTAGACACCCCCCAGGTACGATATTTAAAGGAATATTTGACTTTTTTTTTGTTCACTTTATGCATCATTAAAATGACTGCTCCCGGAAAACGACCGTTTTTAAAACTTATTTTTGCATTGATACATGTCCCCTGGTGCAGAACCCGGGTTCCCAAACCCTTTTTAGGACAATAACATGCATAATAGTTTTTATAATTAGCACTTTAGAATTCGAACGTTCGCATCCATTGTATTTAATAGGGTTCTAATGTTCGTTCGAACTTTCGGTCCGTTCGCGGGTTCTGGTGCGAACCGAACCCGGGGGTGTTCGGCTCATCACTACTAGGTACTAACTATGTCCTAACCCTGTTCTAACTAGTCCTAGCTCCATAAAGTAGAAACTGAACATGCTCTTCTCCTTATCTTTATGAATACACTAACCACCTGGATATCAAACTTTCAACATGACCTCCATAAGGGGGGAAATACTGTGCTGCTGACCTCCTCTCTACTTTTTTTCTGAAAACACCCACGCCTAGGATATCACACCATTCAACATGGAGTGTTGTGCATTCACCACCTAAAATACTCTTCTCCTGATCTTCTCTATATCGTTCTGTTTACACTCACCACTGGGATGTCACACCTCCAACATGACCTCCATAAGGTAGAACATACTCCGCTCCTGGACTTCCGTCTACTTTTTATGATTACATGCACCACTGGGATGTCACACCTCCAACATGACCTCCATAAGGTATACCATACTCTGCTCCTGGACTTCCCTCTACTTTTTATGATTACATGCACCACTGGGATATCACACTATCCAACATGACCTTTTTGAGACCTAAAATACTCTTCTCCTGACCTTCTCTTTATCGTTCTGTTTACACTCACCACTGGGATGTCACACCTCCAACATGACCTCCATAAGGTTGAAAATACTGATCTCCTGACTTTCTCTCCACCTTTCTAATTACACTTACCACTGGGATATCAAACCTTTAATATGACCCTCTATAAGGAAGAAAATACTTTTCTCCTGACCTTTTCTCTACCTTTCTGATTATACTCACCAGCAGGATATGACACCTTCCACATGACCTCCATAAGGAAGAAAATACTCCGCTCCTGCACTTCCCTCTACTTTTTATCATTACATGCACCACCGGGATATCACACCATCCAACATCAAGACCTTTGATAAGACAAAAGATACTCTGCTGCTGACCTTCGCTCTACTTTTTTTCTGATTACACTCACCACTGGGATATAACACCTCAAACATGACCTCCATAAGACCTAAAATACTCTTCTCCTGACCCTCTATTTTCCTTTCTACTTAGACTTACCACTGGGATATCACACCTTCAACATGACCCTCTATAAGACAGAAAATACTCTGCTGCTGACCTTCGCTCTACTTGTTTTCTGATTACACCCACCCCTAGGATATAACACCTTAAACATGACCTTCATAAGACCTAAAATACTCTTCTCCTGACCCTCACTTTACCTTTCTACTTACACTTACCACTGGGATATCACATCTTCAACACAACCCTCTATAAGGTAGAAAATACTCTACCCCTGCCTTTCGCTCTACTTTTTTGATTGCACTCACCACCGGGATATCACTCTATCTAACCTCATATGACTCTCTATAAGAAAGAAAATACTCTGCTCCTGACCCTCTGTCTACCCTTTCTGATTACACTCACCCCTGGGATATCACACCTCTAACAAGACCTTTCATAAAACCTAAAATACTCCTCTCCTTACTAGTGATGAGCCGAACACCCCCGGGTTCGGTTCGCACCAGAACCCGCGAACGGACCGAAAGTTCGTACGAACATTAGAACCCTATTAAATACAATGGATGCGAACGTTCGAATTCTAAAGTGCTAATTATAACAACTATTATGCATGTTATTGTCCTAAAAAGGGTTTGGGAACCCGGGTTCTGCACCAGGGGACATGTATCAATGCAAAAAGAAGTTTTAAAAACGGTCGTTTTTCGGGAGCAGTCATTTTAATGATGCATAAAGTGAAAAAAAAAAAGTCAAATATTCCTTTAAATATCGTACCTGGGGGGTGTCTAAAGTATGCCTGTGAAGTGCCACGTGTTTCCCGTGTTTAGAACTGTCCCTGCACAAAATGACACTTCTAAAGGAAAAAAAAGCCATTTAAAACTGCTTGCGGCTTTAATGTAATGTCTGGTCCCGGTAATATGGATGAAAATCTTTAAGAAAAATGGCATAGCTACCCCATGACCCCCCCCCCTACCCCAGCCCATTACCAGCCCCTTTGGGTCTTGTATGGATATTAAGGGGAACACCGCACACAAAATAAAAAAGGCCCTATATACTCTGAACAGCCGTATACAGGCGGTGCATACAAGACAGGGACTGTAGGTTTGTTCTTATGTAGAATGTGTTTGTAATTTTGAACAGGTACATTGTTTAAGTGTAGCTCCAGCCCAAAAATCTATTTTTAAACTTTTTGGAAAACATAGGTAAGGGTTATCACCCCTGTAACATTTGTTTTGCTGTCTGTGCCCCTGTTCAGAACATTTCACCTCACTTTCCGTCCCAATGACAACTGTTTTTGAAATGTGGTGTTTTTCTTGAAACAAGGATTGGTGATAAAGCATCAGTACAGAGGAGACACCTTTCTCCCATATTAATTCTTACAGGAGAGAATTTTCCTTCCTAGGGGTAGATTTCCTCTCACTTCCTGTTGTCTTCTTGCGTTTGCAAGTAGGAGTCGTTTGTAAGTTGGATGTTTGAAAGTAGGGACCTGCCGTATATACTCTGCAGAAATAGGCCCCTTAGTTGTTGGTGTTGGCACAACACTGTAAGCACTCACAGTTACTCTTGGTTGGTGCTGGAACGCCCTGCTGTCAACTATTATATCAGGAATTGTAATTACATATAATTGTTGAACAGTGGTAGTAAAAATTGGGCCTTTGATGGTGGTGCTGGTGCCACAACACTGTAAGCCCTGACAGTTACTCTTGGTGGGTGCAGCAATGGGCCCTGCTGTGAATTATTAGATCAAGAATTGTAATTGCATGCCCCTGTTGAACAGGGGCTGAAAAATTGAGCCTTTCGTGGTGGTGGTGGTGGTGGTGGTGTTGCCACAACACTGTAAGCCCTCAGAGTTACTCTTGGTGGGTGCAGGAATGGGCCCTGCTGTGAATTATTAGATCAAGAATTGTAATTACATGCCCCTTTTGAACAGGGGCTGAAAAATTGGGCCTTTTGTGGTGGTGGTGGTGGTGGCGTTGCCACAACACTGTAAGCCCTCAGAGTTACTCTTGGTGGGTGCAGCAATGGGCCCTGCTGTGAAATATTAGATCAAGAATTGTAATTACATGCCCCTGTTGAACAGGGGCTGAAAAATTGGGCCTTAGGCACTGGTGGCACAACACTACAACCCCTCACAGATACTGTACTTGGAGCACAGCAATGAGCCCTGTTGCAAAGTATTGCTTCAAAAATTGTAATGACACGCCCCTGTTAAACAGGGGCTGAAAAATTGGGCCTTAGGCACTGGTGGCACAACACTCCAACCCCTCACAGATACTGTACTTGGAGCACAGCAATGAGCCCTGTTGCAAAGTATTGCTTCAAAAATTGTAATGACACGCCCCTGTTAAACAGGGGCTGAAAAATTGGGCCTTAGGCACTGGTGGCACAACACTCCAACCCCTCACAGATACTGTACTTGGAGCACAGCAATGAGCCCTGTTGCAAAGTATTGCTTCAAAAATTGTAATTACACGCCCCTGTTAAACAGGGGCTGAAAAATTGGGCCTTAGCCACTGGTGGCGGCACCCATAAACAAAAATGATCTTCCAAGCTATCATCATCAATCGTATCATTGAGGACTCGGAGGAGGAGGATAGCCAGTCAACATAACAGCACAGGCACTCAGCATCAGCATCAGTCTTGAAGGGATGTGACATGTTAAAATCAATTAGTCTGTTATATCAGCATCAGGTGTGTGGTAGCTAGTGGTAATCCAAGACTGGTTCATCTTGATGAAAGTCAGTCGATCAACCGAGTCGGTGGACAGGCGCACCCTGTGATCCGTGACAAATCCTCCAGCAGCACTGAATGTGCGTTCCGAAAGAACGCTGGATGCAGGACAGGCCAGTAGCTCAATTGCATACTGTGCAAGCTCTGGCCAGTGACCCATCCTCAAGACCCAGTAAGCCAGAGGATTTTCGGTGGGGAAGGTGTCCAAGTCTGACCTTGCCCCTAGATATTCCTGCACCATGTTTATCAGACGCTGGCGATGGTTGCTGGAACCGATCATACTTTGGGGCTGCGGACTAAAGAATTGTCTGAACGTATCGGTCAGACGGCCACCTTCCCCACCGCTCCTTCTTTGACTGGCCGAAGCCTCAGCAACTCGTTGTCCAGGACCAGGAGTTTGTAACCTCCCAGTCTCTGGGAACGCGTTGCACAGACCTTTCTGCAAGGCCTCCCGGAGTTGTCTCATCCTCTGCTCCCTCTGCGACGGTAACATAAGGTCCGCAACCTTACCCTTGTACCGTGGATCAAGGAGAGTGGCCAGCCAGTAATGGTCCCTCTCCTTGATCCGAAGAATACGAGGATCCTTCCGCAGACTTTGCAGAATCAGGGAGGCCATGCAGCGTAGGTTTGCTGAGGCATTCGGTCCGGAGTCCTCTGGGTCACTAAGGACGACATGATCCGCAGCCACCTCCTCCCAGCCACGTACAAGTCCACTGGTTTCTTGGGACTGTAAATCATCCCTAAAAGACTGCTGCTGATGATGCTGAGTGCCAGCCTCCACCTCCATGCTGACACAATCCTCCTCCTCCTCCTCTTCCTGTGCGATGGGTGGGACAGAAGGAACACTGTCTGGGTAAAGGGGGCCTTGAGAGGCAAGGAAGTCCTCCTCTTCCTGCCTCTGTTCTGCCTCAAGTGCCCTGTCCATTATTCCACGCAGCGTGTGCTCCAACAGGTGGACAAGAGGTACAGTGTCACTGA
Organism: Rana muscosa; assembly: GCA_029206835.1. NCBI lineage: Eukaryota > Metazoa > Chordata > Amphibia > Anura > Ranidae > Rana > Rana muscosa. The sequence goes on along the minus strand of CM055117.1, from coordinate 31,251,778 downwards.
TGCATGCACTGTCACTGCTCACCATCCTCGTGGCCTCCTCAAATGGTGCCAGGACAGTGCATGCATCCCTGATCATGCCCCACTGGCGTGGAGAAAAAAAACCAAGCTCCCCTGACCCTGTCCTGGTGCCGTAGTCGCACAGGTACTCATTGATGGCCCTCTGCTGCGTGTGCAGCCGCTGCAGCATGGCCAACGTTGAGTTCCACCTGGTGGGCATGTCACATATAAGGCGGTTCTTGGGCAGGTTCAACTCCTTTTGCAGCTCAGCCAGGCGAGCACTGGCATTATAAGATCTGCGGAAATGCACACAGACTTTCCTGGCCTGCCTCAGGACATCCTGTAAGCCCGGGTACCTGCCCAAGAACCGCTGCACCACCAGGTTAAGGACGTGAGCCACACAGGGCACATGGGTCAGTTGTCCCTGTCGGAGGGCGGAGAGGAGGTTGGTGCCATTGTCGCAAACCACCATTCCTGGCTTAAGCTGGCGTGGCGTCAACCACCTCTCGGCCTGGCCCTGCAGAGCAGACAGGACCTCTGCCCCAGTGTGGCTTCTGTCCCCCAAACACACCAGCGCAAGCACGGCATGGCATCTTTTTGCCTGCGTACTTGCGTAGCCCCTTGAACAGCTACGGAGCACCGCTGGTTCAGAGGACAAAGCACAGGAAGAGGCCATGGAGGAAGAAGAGGAGGGGGTGGAGGAGAGAGGTGTGTCACAACCAGTAGTAGCATTTTGGAGGCGTGGCGGTGGAACAACCTCCAACACTACTGCACCTTGTCCTGCATCCTTCCCAGCTGCCAAAAGAGTGACCCAATGGGCCGTGAAAGAAAGGTAACGTCCCTGTCCATGCCTGCTGGACCATGAGTCAGCGGTAATATGCACCTTACCGCTGACCGCCCTGTCCAGCGAGGCCAAGACATTGCCTTCCACATGCCAGTAGAGAGCCGGAATAGCCTTCGTGAGAAAAAGTGGCGTTTGGGAACCTGCCACTGAGGAACCGCACATTGCACAAACTCACGGAAGGGGGCCGAGTCTACCAACTGAAAAGGCAGCAGTTGAAGCGCTAGCAATTTAGCCAAGCTAGCATTCAACCGCTGGGCATGTGGATGGCTGGGAGTGAACTTCTTTCGACGGTCCAGCAGCTGGGGCAGGGAAATTTGCCTGCTAGAATCGGACGTCGGTGTACTGCTAGCAGAGTGGCCGCAAGTACTTGGCTGTGACACACCTAATTCTACACCTTCATTCCTCTCAGTGCATGTTTCAGAGAGGACTGAAGTTATAGTGGGGTTGGAGATCCCAGCTGATGCGGTGCAAGGAGAGGTCCGCTTTGTTCTTTGGTGTGGGTCTTTGAGGTAGGCTTGCCAACGAGCTGCATGGCAGGTCAACATATGTCTGGTCAGGCATGTGGTACCCAAGCGGCTGATGTTTTGGCCACGCGATATACGCTTGAGACATATGTTGCAAACAGCAGCTGTGCGATCTGATGCACTAGCCTCAAAAAAGGCCCACACCAAAGAACTTTTTGAATGACGGGCAGAGGCAGCGCCCTGCACAGGCGGAGCTCTGCGGTGTGATTCCGTCGGTGTACTGCCCTTACGCTGGCCACCAAAGGGTATCCTGCCTCATTGGAGATGTGCCTCCTCCTCATCCTCCTCCTCCTCCTCTCTCCTATTAGGCACCCACGTGGAGTCAGTGACCTCATCATCCCCTCCCTCCTCATCACTGGAGCCAATCTGGCAGTATGCTGCAGCTGCTGGAACATGACTGCCAGATTGGTGTCCTTCTTGAGCATCCCATCTGTCTGCTCTCACGCTACTGCCTTCCTGTAGCTGGGTTTCATCATCAGACCCTTCGAAACGCTGGGCATCCTCCTGGAGCATGTACCCAACACTGTGCTCAAACAGTTCGGGGGACTCCTCAGGAGGAGGACATGGTGGGTCTAGGGAAGGAGTGACTGATGATGAGTCTGACATTGATACCAGGGAAGAGGACGCTTTGGCAGCTGCTTTGCCAGTACCCTGAGCCTGGGTGAGAGAGGATGAGGAGGAGGAGGAGGGCTTGGTCATCCACTCTACCAAGTCTTCGGCATGATGTGGCTCAACATGTCCAGCTGCCGAAAAGAAGGACAAGCGTGTCCCATGGCCATGTGCTGATGACAATGCACCGCGTCCACGACCAGCACTGTTGCCCCCAGACACAGAGCCTGCTTGCCCTCTTTTATTGCCTCCTGACTGTCTGCCTCTCCTTGTTTGTCTTCCAGACATTCTAATAGATGGCCTGCAGGGAGATGGGAAAAAAGCAATAAGGGCTACCTTCAGGTGTCCTTCTCTGTCCCTTTACTTAAGGATTTCTAAATATGGTTGAGGATGATTGCTTTCGCACAGAATAGCACAACGACAATTTCCCTGACTGTCCAAAAAACAAGGATTTCAAAGATGGTTGATGAGGAATGCTTTAGCACAGTATAGCACAAGGAGAATTTCCCTCACTGTCCTTCCCTGTCCCTAGAAACAAGGATTAGCACAGTGAAAGAAACTGACACTCTCCCTACCTATAGTTTTCTGTCCCTAGAAAAAATGTTTTTTTAAAGATGGTTGATGATCAATGCTTTAGCACACTATAGCACAAGGAGAATTTCCCTCACTGTCCTTCCCTGTCCCTAGAAACAAGGATTAGCACAGTAAAACACACTGACACTCTCCCTACCTATAGTTTTCTGTCCCTAGAAAAAATGTTTTTTTAAAGATGGTTGATGATCAATGCTTTAGCACACTATAGCACACAGAGAATTTCCCTCACTGTCCTTCCCTGTCCCTAGAAACAAGGATTAGCACAGTGAAAGAAACTGACACTCTCCCTACCTATAGTTTTCTGTCCCTAGAAAAAAAGTTTTTTTAAAGATGGTTGATGATCAATGCTTTAGCACACTATAGCACAAGGAGAATTTCCCTCACTGTCCTTCCCTGTCCCTAGAAACAAGGATTAGCACAGTGAAAGAAACTGACACTCTCCCTACCTATAGTTTTCTGTCCCTAGAAAAAAATGTTTTTTTAAAGATGGTTGATGATCAATGCTTTAGCACAGTATAGCACAAGGAGAATTTCCCTCACTGTCCTTCCCTGTCCCTAGAAATAAGGATTAGCACAGTGAAAGAAACTGACACTCTCCCTACCTATAGTTTTCTGTCCCTAGAAAAAATGTTTTTTTAAAGATGGTTGATGATCAATGCTTTAGCACACTATAGCACAAGGAGAATTTCCCTCACTGTCCTTCCCTGTCCCTAGAAACAAGGATTAGCACAGTAAAAAACACTGACACTCTCCCTACCTATAGTTTTCTGTCCCTAGAAAAAATGTTTTTTTAAAGATGGTTGATGATCAATGCTTTAGCACACTATAGCACAAGGAGAATTTCCCTCACTGTCCTTCCCTGTCCCTAGAAACAAGGATTAGCACAGTAAAACACACTGACACTCTCCCTACCTATCCTTCTCTTTCCCTAAACTAAAGGAATCCAGGTTAAGCAAGAAAAAAAAATGTCACTGTCCCTGCCTATGCTTCTCTTTCCCTGCTCCGGAACACACTACACTAGGCCGCCGTGCTGGCGGCCTTTTATAGTGTGGGGCGTGTACTAAACACCCTCAGCAATAATTGGCCACAGGCATCCTGCCTGTGGCCAATCATTGCTCTCCTCGCTGCCGGCGCTGTGATTGGCCAAGCATGCGGGGTCACAGTGCATGCTTGGCCAATCACAGCGCCTGGATGACACTGCGATGGCGTAGTGCATTGTGGGCCGTTCGCATCACTCGAATTAGGCGCGAACGGCCCAAATTGTTCGATCTTCGTCGAACGATCGAACAGCCGATGTTCGAGTCGAACGTATGTTCGACTCGAACACCGAGCTCATCCCTACTCCTTACCCTCTCTTTACCTTTCTACTTACACTTACCACTGGGATATCACACCTTCAACATCACCCTATAAAGGAGAAAATACTCTTCTCCCGACTTTCTCTCTACCTTTCTAATGATACTCACCACTGGAATATGACCCCTTCAAAATGACCTCCATACGATAAAAAATACTCCGATCCTGACCCTCTGTCTACCCTTTCTGATTACACTCCCCCCTGGGATATCACACCTCTAACAAGACCTCCATAAGACCTAAACTACTCTTCTCCAGACCATCCCTCTATATTTATGATTATACTCTCCACTGGGATATCACACCTTTACCGTCACCCTATAAAAGAGGAAAATACTCTTCTCCCGACCTTCTCCCTACCTTTCTAATGATACTCACCACTAGAATATGACCCCTTCAACATGACCTCCATATGATAAAAAATACTCTGATCCTGACCCTCTGTCTACCCTTTCTGATTACACTCCCCCCTGGGATATTACACCTCTAACAAGACCTCCATAAGACCTAAACTACTCTTCTCCAGACCCTCCCTCTATATTTATGATTATACTCTCCACTGGGATATCACACCTTTAACGTCACCCTATAAAAGAGGAAAATAATCTTCTCCCGACCTTCTCCCTACCTTTCTAATGATACTCACCACTGGGATATGACCAGGGCTTTTTTCTCAGGAAAATAGGTACTCTCCAAGTCACCAAGTCACCCCTTTGTCTTTGCCCCTACCCACCTTTGAGCACCGTCCCTTGTTTCCACCACCTACCCACCTCCCAGTTCTACCCTTTTTAGGGGAATACAGAACTAAATATCATTTGTGGTGCTAAGCAATTTGTATGGAATTTGTTAATGATAACAAGTTAAGCAGTAAAATAGATCCCCTGCAGCTAGCAACAATAGATCTCCCCCAGCAATAATGGACCCCCAGCAACATAAGACCCACCCCAAGCAACAATAGATTCCCCCCAGCAACAACAGACTTTCCCAGCAACAATAAACCCACCTGCAAAAAATAGATCATCTTCAGCAGTAGGTGTACCTCTGACAATAGATCCCCCAACAGCTAGCATCAACAGACCCTGCAACACTCCCAAGCACCACTTGACATTACATGCCCTGGATATGACACCTTCGACATGACCTCCATTAAATAAAAAATACTCTTCTCCCGATCTTTTCTACCCTTTCTGGTTACACTCACCTTACATATCACACCTCTAACAAGACCTCCATAAGACCTAAAATACTCTTCTCCTGACCTTCCCTCTATTTTTCTGATTATACTCTCCACTGGGATTTCACACCTTCTACATGACCCTCCATAAGATAGAAAATAAAGAAATCAACCGTGCTGCCCCTTTCAAAGAACGCATAACAACATAACGCAATTCTGTGCTATAAAAACAATTAATAAAGATAAAAGTGAAGATTAAAAAAAAAAGATATTGTAGGAACTTGCTGCACAAATACGTACCTGGTAGGTCATTGTACAACTGGTTGTACTGGGGTGATGCCTGCAGCTGCAGGCATCACCCCTTGTTCCATTTTTTAGAGCGGATGGTCCCTCTCTGTCCAACGATGGCCACGAGTGTCTCAGCCGTTTGAGATTCTCCCTCCTGATTGACTGAGACACAGTAGCGGTGCCATTGGCTCCCACTGCTGTCAATCAAAGTCCACAAGCCAATCAGGAGAATGAGGGGGAAGGCCGGTTTGGGGTTCCTTGACTGAATGGAGACAGGGAGCTGTGACTCAGATTGGGTGCACCCATAGCAAGCTGCTTGCTGTGGGGGCACTGAACAGGAGGGAGGGGCCGGAATCACAGAAGAGGGACCCGAGAAGAGGAGGATCGGGGCTGTTCTGTGCAAATCGGTGCTCCCCGGCAGTAGGTCCCCTGGACAACAAACTTTGCAAACTTGTAGATGAAGAGTGGGGCTACATGTGCGCCAAGTTTAGAGTCAAGGGGACCTAGCACCGGCCGGTACCGTGTCCCCAAAATCACCAGAGAAATTACCATTTAACATGGGAGTCTATGGAAGGGGTGCCCGATTTTGAAAAATCGGTGCTCCCCGGCCGTAGGTCCCCTGGACAACAAACTTTGCACACTTGTAGAGGAAGCGTGGAGCTAGTATGCAAAGCTTGGGGTCCAGGGGACCTACGGCTGGCCGGGACAGGCGCACAAAGTTGAAGATGGACACAGACTCGAGTATAAGCCTAGGGGGCATTTTGAGCACAAAAAAATGTGCTGAAAAACTTGTTGTGCTGCGTGTGGGGTTCAGGGGTGTGCTGCGTGCAGGGTTCAGGGGTGTGCTCCGTGCAGGGTTCAGGGGTGTGCTATGTAAAGAATGTGGGGTTCAGGGGTGTGCTGCGTGCAGGGTTCAGGGGTGTGCTGCATGCGGGGTTCAGGGGTACGCTGTGTGCAGGGTTCAGGGGTGTACTTTGTAAAGAATGCAGGGTTCAGGGGTGTGCTGCGCCCCGGGGGTTCAGGGGTGTACTATGTAAAGAATACAGGGTTCAGGGGTGTGCTATGCAAAGAATTCAGGGTTCAGGGGTGTGCTATGTAAAGAATGCAGGGTTCAGAGGTGTGCTATGTAAAGAATGCAGGGTTCAGAGGTGTGCTATGTAAAGAATGTGGGGTTCAGGGGTGTGCTGCGTGCGGGGTTCAGGGGTGTGCTGCGTGCGGGGTTCAGGGGTGTGCTGCATGCGGGGTTCAGGTCTAAGCTGTGTGCAGGGTTCAGGGGTGTGCTATGTAAAGAATGCAGGGTTCAGGGGTGTGCTATGTAAAGAATGCAGGGTTCAGGGGTGTGCTGTGCCCCGGGGTTCAGGGGTGTGCTGCATGCAGGGTTCAGGGGTGTGCTATGTAAAGAATGCAGGGTTCAGGGGTGTGCTGCGCCCCGGGGTTCAGGGGTGTGCTGCATGCAGGGTTCAGGGGTGTGCTATGTAAAGAATGCAGGGTTCAGGGGTGTGCTATGTAAAGAATGCAGGGTTCAGGGGTGTGCTGCACCCCGGGGTTCAGGGGTGTGCTGCATGCAGGGTTCAGGGGTTTGCTATGTAAAGAATTCAGGGTTCAGGGGTGTGCTTTGTAAAGAATGCAGGGTTCAGAGGTGTGCTGCGCCCCGGGGTTCAGGGGTGTGCTGCGCCCCGGGGTTCAGGGTTGTGCTATGTAAAGAATGCAGGGTTCAGGGGTGTGCTATGTAAAGAATGCAGGGTTCAGAGGTGTGCTATGTAAAGAATGCAGGGTTCAGGGGTGTGCTATGTAAAGAATTCAGGGTTCAGGGGTGTGCTATGTAAAGAATGCAGGGTTCAGGGGTGTGCTTTGTAAAGAATGCAGGGTTCAGAGGTGTGCTATGTAAAGAATGCAGGGTTCAGGGGTGTGCTATGTAAAGAATGCAGGGTTCAGGGGTGTGCTGCGCCCCGGGGTTCAGGGGTGTGCTTCATGCAGGGTTCAGGGGTGTGCTATGTAAAGAATGTGGGGTTCAGGGGTGTGCTGCGTGCAGGGTTCAGGGGTGTGCTGTGTGCGGGGTTCAGGGGTACGCTGTGTGCAGAGTGCAGGGTTCAGGGGTGTACTATGTAAAGAATACAGGGTTCAGGGGTGTGCTATGTAAAGAATGCAGGGTTCAGGGGTGTGCTATGTAAAGAATGCAGGGTTCAGAGGTGTGCTATGTAAATAATGCAGGGTTCAGAGGTGTGCTATGTAAAGAATGCAGGGTTCAGGGGTGTGCTGCGTGCGGGGTTCAGGGGTGTGCTGCATGAAGGGTTCAGGGCTAAGCTGTGTGCAGAGTGCAGGGTTCAGGGGTGTGCTATGTAAAGAATGCAGGGTTCAGGGTGTGCTGCGCCCCGGGGTTCAGGGGTGTGCTGCATGCAGGGTTCAGGGGTGTACTATGTAAAGAATACAGGGTTCAGGGGTGTGCTATGTAAAGAATGCAGGGTTCAGGGGTGTGCTATGTAAAGAATGCGGGGTTCAGAGGTGTGCTATGTAAAGACTGCAGGGTTCAGAGGTGTGCTATGTAAAGAATGTGGGGTTCAGGGGTGTGCTGCGTGCGGGGTTCAGGGGTGTGCTGCGTTGCAGGGTTCAGGGGTGTGCTGCATGCGGGGTTCTGGGCTAAGCTGTGTGCAGGGTTCAGGGGTGTGCTATGTAAAGAATGCAGGGTTCAGGGGTGTGCTATGTAAAGAATGCAGGGTTCAGGGGTGTGCCATGTAAAGAATGCAGGGTTCAGAGGTGTGCTATGTAAAGAATGCAGGGTTCAGGGGTGTGCTATGTAAAGAATGCAGGGTTCAGGGGTGTGCTATGTAAAGAATGCAGGGTTCAGGGGTGTGCTATGTAAAGAATGCAGGGTTCAGGGGTGTGCTATGTAAAGAATTCAGGGTTCAGTGGTGTGCTATGTAAAGAATGCAGGGTTCAGGGGTGTGCTATGTAAAAAATGCAGGGTTCAGAGGTGTGCTATGTAAAGAATGCAGGGTTCAGGGGTGTGCTATGTAAAGAATGCAGGGTTCAGGGGTGTGCTGCGCCCCGGGGTTCAGGGGTGTGCTTCATGCAGGGTTCAGGGGTGTGCTATGTAAAGAATGCAGGGTTTAGGGGTGTGCTATGTAAAGAATGCAGGGTTCAGGGGTGTGCTATGTAAAGAATGCAGAGTTCAGAGGTGTGCTATGTAAAGAATGCAGGGTTCAGGGGTGTGCTATGTAAAGAATGCAGGGTTCAGGGGTGTGCTGCGCCCTGGGGTTCAGGGGTGTGCTTCATGCAGGGTTCAGGGGTGTGCTATGTAAAGAATGCAGGGTTCAGGGGTGTGCTATGTAAAGAATGCAGGGTTCAGAGGTGTGCTATGTAAAGAATGCAGGGTTCAGGGGTGTGCTATGTAAAGAATGCAGGGTTCAGGGGTGTGCTATGTAAAGAATGCAGGGTTCAGAGGTGTGCTATGTAAAGGAATTCAGGGTTCAGAGGTGTGCTATGTAAAGAATGCAGGGTTCAGAGGTGTGCTATGTAAAGAATGCAGGGTTCAGGGGTGTGCTGCTCCCCGGGGTTCAGGGGTGTGCTATGTAAAGAATACAGGGTTCAGGGGTGTGCTATGTAAAGAATGCAGGGTTCAGGGGTGTGCTGCATGCAGGGTTCAGGGGTGTGCTATGTAAAGAATACAGGGTTCAGGGGTGTGCTATGTAAAGAATGCAGGGTTCAGGGGTGTGCTATGTAAAGAATGCAGGGTTCAGGGGTGTACTATGTAAAGAATGCAGGGTTCAGAGGTGTGCTATGTAAAGAATGCAGGGTTCAGGGGTGTGCTATGTAAAGAATGCAGGGTTCGGGGTTGTGCTATGTAAAGAAGGCAGGGTTCAGGGGTGTGCTATGTAAAGAATGCAGGGTTCAGGGGTGTGCTATGTAAAGAATGCAGGGTTCAGGGGTGTGCTATGTAAAGAATACAGGGTTCAGGGGTGTGCTATGTAAAGAATGCAGGGTTCAGGGGTGTGCTATGTAAAGAATGCAGGGTTCAGGGGTGTGCTATGTAAAGAATGCAGGGTTCAGGGTTGTGCTATGTAAAGAATGCAGGGTTCAGGGGTGTGCTGCATGCAGGGTTCAGGCGTGTGCTATGTAAAGAATACAGGGTTCAGGGGTGTGCTATGTAAAGAATGCAGGGTTCAGGGGTGTGCTATGTAAAGAATGCAGGGTTCAGGGGTGTACTATGTAAAGAATGCAGGGTTCAGAGGTGTGCTATGTAAAGAATGCAGGGTTCAGGGTTGTGCTATGTAAAGAATGCAGGGTTCGGGGTTGTGCTATGTAAAGAAGGCAGGGTTCAGGGGTGTGCTATGTAAAGAATGCAGGGTTCAGGGGTGTGCTATGTAAAGAATGCAGGGTTCAGGGGTGTGCTATGTAAAAAATGCAGGGTTCAGGGTTGTGCTATGTAAAGAATGCAGGGTTCAGGGGTGTGCTATGTAAAGAATGCAGGGTTCAGGGGTGTGCTATGTAAAGAATGCAGGGTTCAGGGGTGTGCTATGTAAAGAATGCAGGGTTCAGGGGTGTGCTATGTAAAGAATGCAGGGTTCAGGGGTGTGCTATGTAAAGAATGCAGGGTTCAGGGGTGTGCTATGTAAAGAATGCAGGGTTCAGGGTTGTGCTATGTAAAGAATGCAGGGTTCAGGGTTGTGCTATGTAAAGAATGCAGGGTTCAGGGGTGTACTATGTAAAGAATGCAGGGTTCAGAGGTGTGCTATGTAAAGAATGCAGGGTTCAGGGGTGTACTATGTAAAGAATGCAGGGTTCAGGGGTGTGCTATGTAAAGAATGCAGGGTTCAGGGGTGTGCTATGTAAAGAATGCAGGGTTCAGGGGTGTGCTATGTAAAGAATGCAGGGTTCAGGGTTGTGCTATGTAAAGAATGCAGGGTTCAGGGGTGTACTATGTAAAGAATGCAGGGTTCAGGGGTGTGCTATGTAAAGAATGCAGGGTTCAGGGGTGTGCTATGTAAAGAATGCAGGGTTCAGGGGTGTGCTATGTAAAGAATGCAGGGTTCAGAGGTGTGCTATGTAAAGAATGCAGGGTTCAGGGGTGTACTATGTAAAGAATGCAGGGTTCAGAGGTGTGCTATGTAAAGAATGCAGGGTTCAGGGGTGTGCTATGTAAAGAATGCAGGGTTCAGGGGTGTGCTATGTAAAGAATGCAGGGTTCAGGGTTGTGCTATGTAAAGAATGCAGGGTTCAGGGGTGTGCTATGTAAAGAATGCAGGGTTCAGGGGTGTGCAGGGTTAAGAGCTGTGCTGTTCAGGGTTCTATACAAAGTTCTCTCACCCCCAAATCCCTATCCCTGACAGGATTGCCATCCTGCCATCCAGTGTAAATCCTATTCCCCTGCCATCACAACCCCCACCTGTACAAATGCCACTACAATTTTTGTTTAAAGAGCAAGTAAACCCTGATGGGTTTTACTTCCTCTTTTGTTTCCTGCAAACCCTGCAAAGTAAAAGTATAATGGGCTAGTGTGCATCGCATACTAGCCCATTATGTGGCACTTACCTGCAAACAAAGCTTGCGCTGTGCCCACTGGAGACATCTTCACCAATCTTCCTTCCGGGGCCACGGGCTCCGGCTCTGTGACTGTCCCTTTAGAAACGGCACAATCGTGTCCTTTCTTCAGTGCGCATGCGCCAATGACGTTGGCGCAATCGTATATGGTAAATATCTCCTAAACAGTGCAGGTTTAGGATATCTTTCCAGCACATACAGGTAAGCCTTACTATACATACTGGCTAAAGACTAAGAAGATGGACTTTAAAGGCACACGGGTAAGAAATGTAAAATAATTTAGTTTTTTTTTATTGTAGAAAAATATTAAAACGGTTATACATACAAAAGTCTGTATCAATGTTGTAAGATGGCCCACACAAAAATTCAAAAGACACTTCCAAAATACATAATTGTAGTACTAAACCCAGTAGATACAAAAGTTGGATATCCATTGATGGTAACCAGATGGGAATGTAAGCATGGAGTGGTTGTAGCGAGGTGCGAGTCCAAAGGCAAGAAAGGTTCGCTCGACATGTTTCGCGTAAGAATACGCTTCTTCAGGAGCATATAGATCTATCAAATATGTGGAAACAAACAAAGGGAATAATAAATAAACATTGTTGGACATATACATAAAATCACAATAATCAAAAAGTATATAACAATTGCTCTGATCTGACCAGGCGGCTACCAGAAGTACCCTCAGGAGGCCTCCAGGAGGCAGAGAAGCAAAGCTATGTTGGGACACATACAGTATATTGTATATATATAGAGTAACAGTGAGGGTTTTAAATAAACACTAACTATAAGCTTGCTGAACATCTCAACAGGACAATGGATACTCACAGAGAAGGCCGTTTATATAAACAACCTAAGCCCCAGGACTTTGACGGTGTATCAAAACAAGCAGCCAGTCCAGGGGCGTACCTAGAGTATTTGGCACCCGGGACGGATCCAATATCTGGCACCCCCCCCCCCCCCACGGTAAAATGTAAAAACACCCCACTGTGCGCCCTGCATACCTTCAATATCTTTGTCACTACTGTGTACCCCCTCTCCACAACTGCACCACTGGATCCCTTTACATTACACAGCACCCCACAGCTCTGGACCCCTTTACATTACACAGCACCCTGCATCACTGGACCCCTTTACATTACACTGCACCCCTTTACATTAGACTGCACCACTGGACCCCTTTACATTACACAGCACCCTGCACCTCTTGACCCCTTTACATTACACAGCACCTTGCACCCCTTTACATTACACAGCACCCTGCACCACTGGACCCCTTTACATTACACAGCACCTTGCACCCCTTTACATTACACAGCACCCTGCACCACTGGACCCCTTTACATTACACAGCACCTTGCACCCCTTTACATTACACACCACCCTGCACCACTAGACCCCTTTAAATTACACATCACCCTGCACCTATGGACCCCTTTACATTACACTGCACCTCTTTACATTAGACTGCACCACTGGACCCCTTTACATTACACAGCACCCTGCACCTCTGGGCCCCTTTACATTACACAGCACCCTGCACCTATGGACCCCTTTACATTACACTGCACCTCTTTACATTAGACTGCACCACTGGACCCCTTTACATTACACAGCACCCTGCACCTCTGGACCCCTTTACATTACACAGCACCCTGCACCACTGGACCCCTTTACATTACACAGCACCCTGCACCTCTGGACCCCTTTACATTACACACCACCCTGCACCACTAGACCCCTTTAAATTACACATCACCCTGCACCTATGGACCCCTTTACATTACACATCACCCTGCACCTATGGACCCCTTTACATTACACTGCACCTCTTTACATTAGACTGCACCACTGGACCCCTTTACATTACACAGCACCCTGCACCTCTGGACCCCTTTACATTACACAGCACCCTGCACCACTGGACCCCTTTACATTACACAGCACCCTGCACCTCTGGACCCCTTTACATTACACACCACCCTGCACCACTAGACCCCTTTAAATTACACATCACCCTGCACCTATGGACCCCTTTACATTACACTGCACCTCTTTACATTAGACTGCAGCACTGGACCCCTTTACATTACACAGCACCCTGCATCACTGGACCCCTTTACATTACACAGCACCCTGCATCTCTGAACCCCTTTACATTACACAGCACCCTGCATCTCTGGACCCCTTTACATTACACAGGACCATGCATCAGTGGACCCCTTTACATTACACAGCACCCTGCATCACTGGACCCCTTTACATTACACAGCACCCTGCATCTCTGGACCCCTTTACATTACACAGCACCTCTGGACCCCTTTACATTACACAGCACCCCTTTACATTAGACTGCACCTCTGGACCCCTTTACATTACACAGCACCCTGCACCTCTTGACCCCTTTACATTACACAGCACCTTGCACCTCTGGACCCCTTTACATTACACTGCACCCCTTTACATTAGACTGCACCTCTGGACCCCTTTACATTACACAGCACCCTGCACCTCTGGACCCCTTTACATTACACAGCACCCTGTACCTCTGGACCCCTTTACATTACACTGCACCCCTTTACATTAGACTGCACCTCTGGACCCCTTTACACTACACAGCACCCCTTTACATTAGACTACACCTCTGGACCCCTTTACATTACACAGCCCCCACAGCTCTAGACACCTGTATGTTACACAGACACCCCGTAACAGTTCTGGACCCCCTGCATGTTACACAGACCCCCTACAGTGCAGACCCCTCCCTCTACAATACAGAACCGCCCCTACAATAGTGCAGACACCCCCCCCTTCAGACCCGTAATGCACCTGGCTCAGGTGATCAGCGTGCCTCGTGCTGCACACACAGCACTTGTAGACTACACGAAGGAGGGGGAGGCGGCTTTGTTCACTCTGCTCGGCTGTGACTGTGAGACAGTCACAGCCAAGACTTATCAGAGCCGCGGCGCGCCCACGAGAGAAGGGGATCATTGTGACCGTGTCCCGAGTGTGCCGACGGGTATCATTTGGGTGCGGCTCGTACCCCCCCCCTCTGCAAAGCCGGGCTTCAGCCTGCTGTGTGTGTGTGTGTTACCTAGAGGCTGCCGCTGCCTACCTGTCACGGTGCCATGCCGCCCGCTAAGTCCTCTTCAGCCGCAGAGGGGGGGCGCCGGCCTGACACCCCCCCCCAGTGTGTGGCACCCAGTGCGGCACGCCCCCCCCCTCCAGCCCCCTACTTAGTACACCACTGAGCCAGTCCAGGATGTATAATCTATGAGTATTGCCTTGTACACGCGATCAGAATTTCCAATGAAAAAAGTCTGACGGAATTTTTTTCATCGGATATACCGACCGTGTGTGGGCCCCATCTGACTTTTTTTCTGTGGGAGTTTAGAAATAGAACATGTTTATTTCTTGTGAAAAAAAAGAAATAGAACACGTTTTATTTTTTTCCGATGGAAATTCCGATTGTCTGTGTGGAATTCCGATGGAGAAAAAAACACGCATGCTCAGAATCAAGTCGACGCATGCTCGGAAGCATTGAACTTAATTTTTCTGGGCTCGTCGTAGTGTCGTACGTCACCGCGTTCTTGACGGTCGGAATTTGGTGTGACAGTGTGTATGCAAGACGGCTTGAACGGAATTCCGTCTGAAAAATCCGTCTGAGTTTATCCCATCGGAAATTCTGATCGTGGGTACGAGACATAAGAGTAAGCAATATGTTCCTATGAGTTTGAGGGGTAAGAATGTTTTGTTCAGCAAAAGTTCACATGTCCGTGTTAAACACAGTATATGTGAGAGATAGCAACATCAAATGTAGTGTTAAAGTCTAAAGATTGTATGAAAGGACGCTTACCATATATTTCAGCCACAGGGATTCAATGTGATATTTTGTTGGTAAGCAAAGGAATATCCGGGGAGAATTTAGCCAGCAGCACCACAAGGTATATATGTAAAAACTGGCAATAGGAGCCAGCATGCAATGTAAACAGAGCTGATCTGTCCAATGATATGGAGAGAGATGTACTCAAGATTTTACACGTTAAAATCTATTTTTCCAAATAAGCCTTATTATGGGCTTACCTGTAGGTAAAAGTGGTGTAACGGGGTTTACAGACGCTTTAATTTCCCTCTCACAGTTTTCAGATACAGCGCGGCTCGATGCGGGCGAGAGATGTTAATCCTGTCAGCCGCCTCCTCGTAATTTGTTGTAAGACCGGGTAGTAGACATGTGCAATTCGTTTAGTTTCTAATTAGTTTTTCACGAATTTAGAGAAATTCGTTAATTCCGAAATTTCAGAATTTCCGAATTTTTCAATTTCCAAATTTTAGGATTTTAGGATTTCCGAAATTTCGAATTTTTCAATTTCCGAATTTTCGGATTTTCGAAATTCGGAATTTCGAATTTTCAAATTTCGGGAATTCGAAATTGCAAAATTTGAAAATCTAAAATTCGAAAATCTAAAATTCGAAAATGAGAAATTTGGAAAGTTGAATTTCCGAATTCCGAAAAAAAAAATTTTTTCGTTTTTTGCTTTTTTTGGAAATTCAAAAAAATGTTTTTCGTTTTTTTTGCTTTTTTCGGAAATTCAAAAAATTAGTTTTTTTCATTTTCGTTTTATTGGAAATTCGAAGATTTGGAATTCGGAAATTTCACGAATTTCTGAAAAAAGCAAAAAAACAAAAACGTACATGTCTACCGGGTAGAGCCAAGGAGGAGCCTATAGAAAGCTTCCTCTGCTCTGTTACACAGGCGCAGTTGGCATGGAGCGATGGCGCGGGTGCCGGTAATGCCTGGATGCCTGGCGCCACCCCCCCCCACTTGCTTCCTGTACATTACACCAGCCGCACAGACCGCAGGTCCCTGTGAGGTGGGGGGGGGGGGTTATTGCAGCTTAAATGAGCCGCAGTGCCCTTCTCAAAGTAGCGCCTGGGGTAGATACCCCCCCTATAGTTTTGGCCCTGTATGGTACAGCCGGCACATATCAGGAATATGAAATGTTGGAGTAACAAAGGCTTTAAGCTAGATAATTTGTAATCATTGGAATGTATTATACATGAGGAAGGGCTGAACATGTTGGGATTTATTTATGAAAGATTTTTTGGACGAATGTCAAATACATTTGTTCAAACTGTGCGAATCCTGCGCAAATCTCAATATTAGGGTAATATTAGGGTAATCCCTATGATTGGCAATTCCATCTACTGGCCAAAATATGGTATATTTTCTCACTGAGGTATTTCAGAAAATTATACTGCATTTTGGCCACTAAATGGAGCTGATAACCATAGGAGTTCATCATAGGAGGACATTGGAATGCTGCATTTTTGAATGATAGATAGATAGACAGATAGATAGATAGATAGATAGATAGATAGATAGAGAGATAGAGAGATAGAGAGATAGAGAGATAGAGAGATAGAGAGAGAGATAGATAGATAGATAGATAGGATAGACATGGACAGTGTGCAGTGAATATCTATCTATCTATCTTGTCTGGGGAGCAGCTTGGGTTTCTTCAAACTGGACCACCAGCGCCATTTTATTTTTGGTTCCCTTTCAACTTCCAGGAAGATCCTTGTCAACCAACTACAAAACAAAAAACACACAACCAATCCCGGTGGTACAGTTTGCCTGGAGATGCGCGTTATCTTGACTAGGGATGAGCCAAACTACCCTGGGTTTGGTTTAAGCATTTCTTGCCAAACTTCAAAGAAGTTCTGATGTTGAACTTGAACCTCGAATCATACATACTAGGGGGAGTACAACTGGGGGGATCCGTAGTGGAGAAGGATCTGGGGGTTTTGGTAGATTCTAAGCTCAATAATAACATGCAATGCCAAGCTGCGGTTTCCAAAGCGAGCAAAGTCCTTTCTTGTATTAAGAGAGGTATGGTCTCCAGAGAGAGAGAGATATCATTTTGCCCCCCCCCTGTACAAATCATTAGTAAGACCTCATCTGGAATATGCAGTTCAGTTTTGGGCCCCAGTTCTCAAAAAGGATATCAGGGAACTGGAGAAAGTGCAGAGAAGGGCAACCAAACTGATAAGAGGCATGGAGGAGCTCAGCTATGAGGAAAGATTAGAGGAACTGAATTTATTTTCTCTTGAGAAGAGGAGATTAAGGGGGGATATGATCAACATGTACAAATACATAAGGGGTCCACATAGTGAACTTGGTGTTGAGTTATTCACTTTAAGGACATCACAAAGGACAAGGGGGCACTCTTTATGTCTAGAGGAAAAAAGATTTTACCTCCAAATACGGAAAGGTTTCTTCACAGTAAGAGCTGTGAAAATGTGGAATAGACTCCCTCCAGAGGTGGTTCTGCCCAGCTCAGCAGATTTCTTTAAGAAAGGCCTGGATTCCTTGCTAAATGTACATAATATAATTTTTTTGGGGGGGCGCAAACAAACTGAAAAAAAAAAAACATCAATTGCAGCCACTGTGCCCATCAAACGCAGCCACTGTGCCCATCAAGCGCAGCCACTGCCCATCAAACGCAGCCACTGCCCATCAAGCATAGCCACTGCCCATCAATTGTTGCCAGTGTGCCCCATCAATTGCTGCCAATGTGCCCCATCAATTGCTGCCAGTGTGCCCCATCAATTGCTGCCAGTGTGCCCCATCAATTGCTGCCAGTGTGCCCCATCAATTGCTGCCAGTGTGCCCCATCAATTGCTGCCAGTGTGCCCCATCAATTTCTGCCAGTGTGCCCCATCAATTTCTGCCAGTGTGCCCCATCAATTGCTGCCAGTGAGCCACATCAATTGTTGCCAGTGTGCCCCATCAATTGCAGCCAGTGTAGCCCATCAATTGCTGCCAGTGTGCCCCATCAATTGCCGCCAGTGTAGCCCATCAATTGCTGCCAGTGTGCCCCATCAATTGCTGCCAGTGTGCCCCATCAATTGCAGCCAGTGTGCCCCATCAATTGCCGCTACTGTGCCCCATCAAATGCTGCACCAGTGTGAATCCCCCCGCCCGGCACTTAACTGTCTCGGGTCATGGCGCTGTCCTCCACGCTTCGAGTCCTCGATGTCTTCTCCCGTCCTCTGCTATGATTGGATGCCTGATAGGCTTCCAATCACAGCACCTGTTGCTTCAGGCAATCAGGTGACAGGTAACCAGACCCTATAAACAAGGGAACCCTCGCGCTGGCTAGATAGTGGGACTAGTGTGGGGTGGTGAAAAAGATGGGAAAGGGATAGGTACTGCAGCAGTCACCGAGGGGTCTGGTCCAAGTCAACAGTGAAACAATAAAATCATGATGGTGGCTGTGCTGTGGTGAGTCAGATTAAAGAAATTGAGGGGGAAGGGGGAGGCAGGGGAATTGGGAATGTGAAGGGAAGGGAGAGGGGGGTGATAGATAAATCACTGGCTGGAAATCGGCTAAGTGGTAGTAATGTGCAATGTGCACAGTGACACAAATATACGTGAAATATAGATAAGTGAACAGCTACTGGTAGCAAAATGAGTCCTACAGCAATCACCAAAGGATCTAGTCCAAGTTGACAGTGAAACAATAATGTCGTGATGGTGGCTACACTGTGGTGGATCAGATACAATAAAGTGAGGGGGAATGGGGGGAGGGGGGCGGGGGAAAGTGGGAATAGAAAGGGGGGGGGGCGGGTTTGATTGATAAATCGCTGGCTGGAAAACCAACTAAGTGGTAATGGTGTACAATATGCCCAGTGACACAGATAGGCGTAAAATGATAATGTGCGAATAACTGCTAGTTACAAAGTATTAAAGTAAAAACTTATGGAAAAAAGTGTCTGGGCAATCGAGTGATGCACAAACGTGACTTCTAATATACAGACATGAAAACAAACGTGAATCACTAAGGTATAATACACTAATCAGAAAACGATGTCTATGAGTAACATACACGTGCTGAATGCATCAGTGAGCAAAGCAAGGGGAATTCTAAAACAGATCCTGATTATGGCTCCTGATTATGGCTTCCAAATGTTGCAAAAAATGTATTATAAATGAATCTTATTGTATGAATAAAGTCATATATAAAAAGAGTCCCATCACCAAAGATGTGCTTGAAGATCTTGATATGGCATCCACCCAGTGATCAAACACAGCTTACCTCCCTGCTAGGAGGGGGCAGTATGGAGCAGATCTCTGTGGTGGAGAATTATATATCGTCCTTATGGTACAGTCTTTATGACTCAGTTTCCATCTCACTCATTGGGATGCATGTGAGAAAAACACAGAAGAAAGAGACATCAATAGCGCAACTCTGTGAATGCAGCAGGGTGAATCGCAAATAGATGTATTCACACACTCACTTGATATGTAGTGAGCGTGGACCTCAATCCAAACGAGCACCGCGCTCGTACCAATAGGGAGATGGATTGGCGTGTGTGGTGCGCTCAGTGCGATCCTCAGATAGCGGCAGCGGCAGTCTAAAGCCCCGTACACACGATCGGATAACCTATGGATTTTCGTCCGATGGATTTGTCCATCGGATATCCGATGAAACTGTTTTCCATCAGTCTTGCCCACACACCATCAGTCAAAAAACTGACCGTTCCAAGCGCGGTGACGTAAAACACTCCGATGAGCAGAGAAAAATGAAGTTTAATGCTTCTGAGCATGCGTCGACTTGATTCTGAGCATGCGTGGGTTTTTGATCTGATGGACTTGCCCATAGACGATCGGAAATTCCCATCGGTTTTTTATCCATCGGAAAATTTTAAAACAAGTTCTATTTTTTCCAACCGATGGAAAAAAGACCGATGGGTCCCATACACGATCGGTTGGTCTGATGAAAACCATCCATCGGACGGTTTTCATCAGTCAAACCGATCGTGTGTACGGGGCTACAGAGTTTAAACAAGATACAAGAAGAAAATATAGTGTAGATCGGTAACCACTAAATGGCATTTATTTAAAAGCAGGTAAAACACTCACATTTGAGAAATGTAAAGTTAGGTGCAATATCCTACGAGCAGCGAGCTCGTCTCCTCTCAGTTCAGCTGGCGATGTGTCTGTGCTATGTCCTGACGCGTGTCGTCATATCACATGACTTCATCAGAGTCTTTATTCATACAATAAGATTCATTTATAATACATTTTTTGCAACATTTGGAAGCCATAATCAGGAGCCATAATCAGGATCTGTTTTAGAATTCCCCTTGCTTTGCTCACTGATGCATTCAGCACGTGTATGTTACTCATAGACATCGTTTTCTGATTAGTGTATTATACCTTAGTGATTCACGTTTGTTTTCATGTCTGTATATTAGAAGTCACGTTTGTGCATCACTCGATTGCCCAGACACTTTTTTCCATAAGTTTTTACTTTAATACTTTGTAACTAGCAGTTATTCGCACATTATCATTTTACGCCTATCTGTGTCACTGGGCATATTGTACACCATTACCACTTAGTTGGTTTTCCAGCCAGCGATTTATCAATCAAACCCGCCCCCCCCCCCTTTCTATTCCCACTTTCCCCGCCCCCTCCCCCCATTCCCCCTCACTTTATTGTATCTGATCCACCACAGTGTAGCCACCATCACGACATTATTGTTTCACTGTCAACTTGGACTAGATCCTTTGGTGATTGCTGTAGGACTCATTTTGCTACCAGTAGCTGTTCACTTATCTATATTTCACGTATATTTGTGTCACTGTGCACATTGCACATTACTACCACTTAGCCGATTTCCAGCCAGTGATTTATCTATCACCCCCCTCTCCCTTCCCTTCACATTCCCAATTCCCCTGCCTCCCCCTTCCCCCTCAATTTATTTAATCTGACTCACCACAGCGCAGCCACCATCACGATTTTATTTTAAGGTAACCAGACCCGATGCCCCTGATTGGCTGAGAGGCGGGTCAGTGCTAGGAAATCGATTTATTCGCTTCCCTAACACAACACTGTGTAAACAGCGAATGCACAGCATTGCGCCCGCTGTTTACCAATTTACAAGCCTATTAGAGCCCATGGCTCTAATCAGGACGCCTATTAGAGCCCACGACTCTAATCAGCCACTTCCAAAAACACCCCCACCCCTGTAATTCAGATGCTCAGAGCCCGACAAGGGGCCGGACACCTGAATAGGGGGCGGCAGCGGCGACCATGGATAGATTTATGCAATGCATGAATCTATCTATTGGTGATAGACAGGTGCAGGAGAGAGGGGGCTGCGCTCCTGCGCCCTTTATGGACGCACCGTCACTGAACTAGACACTAATATTTAGGCCCCTTTCACATTGGCAGACCGATCGGGGCCACCTGTCAGCGGGGGGACCCAAAAAGAGGAGGATCGGGGCTGCTCTGTGCAAAACCATTACACAGAGCAGGTAATTATAATATGTTTGTATTAAAAAAATATAATAAAATCTTCCCTTTTAGAAGAACTTTCCCCCCTAATGCTTTCCCTACTCTCTCCCTAACCAATGGGGGGAGTGGCCTGTCCTTATCTTACTCTCACAATGCAGGCTCACAGAATTACGTAGTATCCTTCTATTTATAGAAAACTTAGTCAAGATGGCTGACCAAATCTCGCAGGTTTTCAGTATCCAATAGGATTAGCCGTCCTTCCCCAAGATGGCTGCCTGGAGCCCAAAGCAGGAGACAATTAGTATTTAAAGGGCTCCTGCCAGCCCGAAGAAATAGCACAGTACCACCTTCAGGTTGGAGGCTATACTGCAGCCTCCATCTGCCCACATTCATTCACTCCAGAACACATCATTGGATAGTGACAGAAGTGAACCTTGTCTGAGCAACGTGTACTGGCAAGGCCACTTTAGTAACCACCAAGGGCACATGTGACAAGGGTATAATTAGGGTGACCACATTTCCAAACTGCCATTCAGGGACACACCCCCTCTCTCACTCCAAAAAAAAGATGAGGGGGGGTGGGGGTAAATGTAGTCTCGGGGTTGATGGGGAATTTGGCAGCGGGTTATTTGTCAGGTGAATGTGCCACTTGCCACCAGATGCAGTGCCACTTGCCACCCCTAGCCTGCCACCAGATGCAGTGCTGCTGTCACTCCCTCGTGCGAAGAAGGAAAGGAGTGGCGTCACTATCTGGAGAGTGAAGATTACACCAGTCCCTGCTGCTTGCCGCTGGGTGCCGCAGAAGGAGGAGGTGCCGAGGTGGGTGGGGACAGCAGTGCTGCACTAGGCGCAGGCCTCGCTCCCGGCTTCACTGTCTGAGAGTAAATTGTCACTTGTTGCAAGATGCCAGGCAGCGCCAGCCCTAGCAACCAGTTCCGGGCAATCCGGGACACGTGGGCACCCTAGGTATAATCCACAGTTGTGAGAGAGAGTAAGAGTCTTGTCCGACCCCCCCCCCCCCCTCCCAATAAGGACGTGCCAGAACATGGTCTTTTATGGCAGGATTGCCACAGAGTATAGCTCACTGTTGTCGCCATCAGAAAGCCCGCCCTAGGAAATGCCATGCAGCCTTTGCTGGAGTTGACAGGGAATAGCTGCAAATAGGCTGCAGGAGATCCACGGCACTGGCACACAACAAGGGATGAAAAAAAAAAAAAGAAAATAGTGAAAAACAAACATTTTAATTCAATTAATGGGCGTTATTTATGATACACAGTGCTTTGCCTGACTTAATGTCTTTCAATTAAAGGTTTACATCTACTTTATGTGGTTTTATAGCAACCCTTGCTTTGCTACTTCTGACAGCCCCCCCCCAGCTCCTCCCCTTGCAGAATTAATAGACCCATTCCTCCTCCGTATTAATATCTTCCAGAATAAATCTGGATCCAGCCTATTTACAAAACAGGTCAATTGAATGTGACACATCGAGTCAATCAACGCAATGCTAGATAATTTTTTTTTTTATGTGAGCGGCTTAGTGAGCAGTATTTAAAATGTCATAATAATAGCACCCAGAGGGAAGCAGAAGACGGATATTTAATATATATGCGGCATTGATTTATTTCTGGAGCTGGGACGCTGTCTGCAGCAATTCTCAGGTGGGGTGCTATAATGATATTTAACCAGCAGATGGCGGTGTGGCCCTTAGCATGTTATATTGCACCTGCATTGTGGGATGTCTGCCTTGCTGCAGCAGATGGGAAGGTGTAGGTAGGAGATTGTTTCCACATTTTCAGCTGTTATTGCAACATTTATATAAAAAAGGAATTTGGATGTTGTTATTTTCAAAATGTTCTCCTTCGCTGTTCCGTATTTTGTTTGCTGTATTTTATATCCGTTTTCTGTGTTTCCTCTTGTGATAATCGAGGAGCCTTAGTAGAATCTCTGCTTGGTCTTATCATCAGTATTAAACATTAAAGAGTAAAATGCCTCTCTGTGAACAGACATACCAATCACCTTCATTATTCAAAAAAACTTCCTCTGAGTGCCTCTCTGATTTAGTTTCATCTTGCCACTAGGTGTCAGACTTTGTGGACTTCTGGGCTAAGCCCTACCAACTGCCATCCAATGGGGGGGTCCTTAATAGCCTGCCACTGGGCACGTGGCTGGTGGCAATCCCTATCTTTGTTAATGCGAAGCATCTAGAACAGCAATTCTCAATCAGGAGTCCATAGAACCCGAGGGTTCCTCCAGAGCACATGTGTCAAACACACAGGCCCATCAGGCCATTTTTATATGGCCCTTGCACCTTTCCTGCAGCTGCGCCCCCCCCCCCTCGTCTTTGCCCCACCAGTTGGCAGCAGAGAGGAGGATAGAACTCCTCCTGATCCTGTGCTTGCAGCCACGGAGAGACTTGTCTCTGCCCCCTTCCCTCTGCCCCAACAGTTGGCAGCAGAGAGGAGGACAGAACTCCTCCTCCTGATCCTGTGCTTGCAGCCACGGAGAGACTTGTCTCCGCCCCCTCCCCCTGCCCCAACAATTGGCAGCAGAGAGGAGGACAGAACTCCTCCTCCAGATCCTGTGTTCGCAGCCACGGATAGGCTTTTCTCTCCCCCCTCCCCGCTGTCCCAACAGTCAACAGCAGAAAGGAAGACAGAACTCCTTCTCCAGATCCTGTGCTTGCAGCCATGTAGAGGTTTGTCTCTGCCCCTCCCCCCATCCCAGCAGTCAGCAGCAGAGAGGAAGACAGAGCTCCTCCACCAGATCCTGTGCTTGCAGCCATGCAGAGGCTTATCTTTCTCCTCTCCCTCTGTCCCAACAGTTGGCAGCAGAGAGGAGGAGAGAACTCTCCCTCCAGATCCTGCGCTTGCAGCCACAGAGAGGCTTATTTCTCCCCTCTCCCCTGGTCCCAACAGACAACAGCAGAGAGGAAGACAGAACTCCTCCTCCAGATCCAGCGCTTGCAGCCACAAAGAGGCTTATCCCTCCCCCGGTCCCAACAGACAACAGCAGAGAGGAAGACAGAACTCCTCCTCCAGATCCAGCACTTGCAGCCACAAAGAGGCTTATCCCTCCCCCGGTCCCAACAGACAACAGCAGAGAGGAAGACAGAACTCCTCCTCCAGATCCAGCGCTTGCAGCCACAAAGAGGCTTATCCCTCCCCCGGTCCCAACAAACAACAGCAGAGAGGAAGACAGAACTCCTCCTCCAGATCCAGCGCTTGCAGCCACAAAGAGGCTTATCCCTCCCCCGGTCCCAACAAACAACAGCAGAGAGGAAGACAGAACTCCTCCTCCAGATCCAGCGCTTGCAGCCACAAAGAGGCTTATCCCTCCCCCGGTCCCAACAGACAACAGCAGAGAGGAAGACAGAACTCCTCCTCCAGATCCAGCGCTTGCAGCCACAAAGAGGCTTATCTCTCCCCCGGGCCCAACAGACAACAGCAGAGAGGAAGACAGAACTCCTCCTCCAGATCCAGCGCTTGCAGCCACAAAGAGGCTTATCTCTCCCCCGGGCCCAACAGACAACAGCAGAGAGGAAGACAGAACTCCTCCTCCAGATCCAGCGCTTGCAGCTACGAAGAGACTTATCTCTCCCCCGGGCCCAACAGACAACAGCAGAGAGGAAGACAGAACTCCTCCTCCAGATCCTGCGCTTGCAGCTACGAAGAGGCTTATCTCTCCCCCGGTCCCAACAGACAACAGCAGAGAGGAAGACAGAACTCCTCCTCCAGATCCTGCGCTTGCAGCCACAAAGAGGCTTAGCTCTCCCCTCTCCCCCCGTCCCAACAGTTGGCAGCAGAGAGGAGGACAAAACTCCTCCTCCAGATCCAGATTTAAAATAATCAAAAGTACATTTGATATTTTTATTAGTAGCCGTGGTGGGGGGGGGTAGTAGTAGGAGAAGAAGAAGGAGAATAATGAGAAGTAGCAGGACAATGGGTAGGAGGAGGTGCAGAGGGGGAGGGGGAGTAGGAGGAGATGGATGATGGGAAGGAGGGGATACAAAAAGGAGGATGAGTAGAAGATAAAGGGGGAGAAGAAGGAAAACTAGGAGGACCAGAATGAGAGGAAGTAGTTAAAGAAAGAGGGGTAGGAGGAGGAGGAGTAGAATGTGTAGGAGAAATAGGGAGGGTATAGAGAAGGAGGAGGAGTAGGATGAGGAGTAAAGGTAGGAAGAGGACAAGGAGGAGGAATAGTAGGAGGAGAAGAACGAAGAGAAGGAGAAGAAGGAGGAGGAGTGGTAGCAGGTGTAGGAGAAGAAGGAGGAGGATGAGGAGAAGTAACAGGATATTGAGAAGAAAGAGGAGTAAGATAAGTAGAAAAAGGAGGATGAGGAGGAGGAGAAGGAGAAGGATGAGGAGTAGTAGATGGAGAAAAAAGCCAAGAAGGATGAGGATGAGAAGTAGGATGAAAAGGATTAGGAGTAGTGGTAGGAAGAGGGTAAGGAGGAGGAATAGTAGAAGGAGAGGTAAGGGGTAGGAGGAGGAGTAGTAGAATGCGTATGAGAAATATGGAGGGTATGGGGAAGGAGGAGTATAATTAGAAGAAAGCGGAAAAGTATAAGGAGGAGAAGTAGGATGAGGAGTAGTGGTAGGAAAAGGATACAGACGAGGCATAGTAGGAGAAGAAGTAAGAAAAACAAAGAGAAAGAGAAGAAGGAGGAGGAGTAGTGGTAGAAAATGTAGGAGAAGGAGAAGGAGGAGGATGAGGAGAAGTAATAGGAAGATATCGGGAAGAAGAAAGAGTACAAGAAACAGAAAAAGGAGGATGAGGAGCAGTTGTAGGAGGAGTAGTAGAAGGAGAAAAAATACAAGAAGAATGAGGACAAGAAGGATAAGAAGAAAAGGGGGAGGAGGAGAAGTAGTAGGAGGATAATAAGTAGAAATAGTAGGAGATCCTAGAAGAGGAGGAGGAGTAGGAGAAGAAGGGGGAAAATGATGAGGGATAGGAGTATAGTAGAAAGAGGCGGAAGAGTAGTAGGAGAAAGAGTAGGATGAGGAGTAAAGTATGAGGAGAAGGAGGAATATAAGGAAAAGGAGTAGGAGCAGGAGAAGCAGCTGGAGGAGGAGAAGCAGGACTAGGTGTAGAAGGAGAAGAGTATAGTACGAGGAGAAGGAGGAAAAAAAGAAGGTTGAGGGAGAGAAGTATAGTAGGAGGGGAAGAGGGAGGCGTCGGAGGATGGGGGAGAAGAGTAAAGTAAGAGGAGAAGGAAGAGTATAAGAAAAAGTAATTGGAGGAGTAGTTGTAGCAGAAAGAGAAGGAGGAGTAGTTGTAAGAGAATTTTGAAGAGTAGAAGGAGAAGAATGAGGGTAAGGGGTAAAGTAGAAGTAGAAGGAGAAGTATAATGAAAAGGAGGAGGAGAAATAGGAGGAGTAGTTGTAGGAGGAGAAGGAAAAATAATAAAAGGATGAAGTGGAAGGAGATGGAGATGGGTGAGGGAAAGGAGTATATCAGGTGGAGAAGTAGGAGGGGGATGAGAAGAAGAAGGAGGAGGAGGAATAGAAGGTATAGGAGAAGAAGGGGCAGCAAGAGGAGGATGAGGAGAAGTAATAGGAAGATGTGGAGAAGAAGGTGAGGGGCAGTAGTAGGAGGAATAGTAGAAGGAGAAGGAAAATGAGAAGAATAAGAAGTAGGATGAGAAGGAAGAGGAGTAGGTATAATAGGAGAAGAAAGACAAAAAGGGGGAATAGTAGGATGAAAAGAAAGAGTTGGAGTAGTAGGAGAATAAGGAGGATTAAAATGAGAGGGGGAGGAGAAGGAGGAGCAGGGATGAGCCGAACACCCCCCTGTTCGGTTCGCACCAGAACCTGCGAACAGACAGAATGTTTGCGTGAACTTTAGAACCCTATTAAATACAATGGACTCAAACGTTCGAAATCTAAAGTGCTAATTATAAAGGCTAATATGCAAGTTATTGTCATAAAAAGTGATTGGGGACCTGGGTCCTGCCCCAGGGGACATGTATCAATGCAAAAAAAAGTTTTAAAAACGGCAGTTTTTTCGGGAGCAGTGATTTTAATAATGCTTAAAATGAAAAAATAAAAGTGAAATATTCCTTTAAATTTCATACCTGGGGGGTGTGTATGATATGCATGTAAAGTCGCGCATGTTTCCCGTGCTTAGAACTGTCCTTGCAAAAAATGTCATTTAAAGCTCACTCGCGGCTATTAATGAATTGTCGGCTCCCGGCAATACAAACAAAAGTCATTGATAAAAAAAAAAAAAAAAAGCGTGGGGGTTCCCCAGAATTCAATTACCAGGCCCTTCAGGTCTGGAATGGATATTAAGGGGAACCCCGCCGCAAATTGAAAAAAAAATTGACGTGGGGTTCCCCCAAATATCCATTCCAGGCCCTTCAGGTCTGGCATGGATTTTAAGGGGAACTCCACCCCAAATTTAAAAAAAAATGGCGTGGAGTCCCCCTAAAAATCCATACCAGACCCTTATCCGAGCACGCAACCTGGCCGGCCGCAGGGGAAAAGGGGGGGACGAGAGAGCGGCCCCCCCTCCCTCCTGAACCGTACCAAGCCACATGCCCTCAACATGGGGAGGATGTCCCCATGTTGATGGGGACAAGGGCCTCATCCCCACAACCCTTGCCCGGTGGTTGTGGGGGTCTGCGGGTGGGGGGCTTATCAAAATCTGGAAGACCCCTTTAACAAAGGGGACCCCCAGATTTTTTTTAAATTTGGGGTGGAGTTCCCCTTAAAATCCATGCCAGATCTGAAGGGCCTGGAATGGATATTTGGGGGAACCCCATGTCAATTTTTTTTAAAATTTGCGGCGGGGTTCCCCTTAATATCCATTCCAGACCTGAAGGGCCTGGTAATTGAATTCTGGGGAACCCCCACGCTTTTTTTTTATCAATGACTTTTGTATGTATTCCCGGGAGCCGACAATTCATTAATAGCCGCGAGTGAGTTTTAAATGACTTTTTTTCTTTAAAAAATGACATTTTTTGCAGGGACAGTTCTAAGCACGGGAAACATGCGCCACTTCACATGCATATCATACACACCCCCCAGGTACGATATTTAAAGGAATATTTCACTTTTATTTTTTCACTTTAAGCATTATTAAAATCACTGCTCCCGAAAAAACGGCCGTTTTAAAACTTCTTTTTGCATTGATACATGTCCCCTGGGGCAGGACCCGGGTCCCCAAACACTTTTTAGGACAATAACTTGCATATAAGCCTTTATAATTAGCACTTTAGATTTCTCCCATAGATTTTTCGAATTTGCCGCGAACACCCCAATTTGTTCGCTGTTCGGCGAACGGGCGAACAGGCAATGTTCGAGAGGAACATGAGTTCGACTCGAACTCGAAGCTCATCCCTAAGGAGGAGCAGGAGTAGTTGTAAGAGAAATTTGAAGAGTAGAAGGAGAAGAATGAGGGTAAGGGGTGAAGTAGAAGGAGAAGTATAATGAAAAGGAGGAGGAGAAATAGGAGGAGTAGTTGTAGGAGGAGAAGGAAAAATAATAAAAGGATGAAGTGGAAGGAGATGGAGATGGGTGAGGGAAAGGAGTATTTCAGGTGGAGAAGTAAGAGGGGGATGAGAAGAAGAAGGAGGAGGAGGAATAGAAGGTATAGGAGAAGAAGAAGAAGGGGCAGCAGGAGGAGGATGAGGAAAAGTAATAGGAAGATGTGGAGAAGAAGGTGAGGGGCAGTAGTAGGAGGAATAGTAGAAGGAGAAGGAAAATTAGAAGAATAAGTAGTAGGATGAGAAGGAAGAGGAGTAGGTATAATAGGAGAAGAAAGACAAGGAAGAATAGTAGGAAGAGAAGAAAAAGTTGGGGTTGTAGGAGAATAAGGAGGATTAAAATGAGAGGGGGAGGAGAAGGGGGAGCAGGAGTAGTTGTAAGAGAATTTTGAAGAGTAGAAGGAGAAGAATGAGGGTAAGGGGTAAAGTAGAAGTAGAAGGAGAAGTATAATGAAAAGGAGGAGGAGAAATAGGAGGAGTAGTTGTAGGAGGAGAAGGAGAAATAGTAAAAGGATGAAGTGGAAGGAGATGGAGATGGGTGAGGGAAAGGAGTATATCAGGTAGTAGGAGAAGAAGGGGGAGTAGTTGTTATCTATGAAGCCACAGATTTGTAGTGTGCCATGTGAATTCTCTGACTAGCTCCAAAAGCTGCAGGAAGTCAATTGCCCAGAGATTGAGCTCCAGATTGCTTGGAATTTAGGTGACTCAGACAAGGAGGCCACGCGAGTCCCCTGGAGCATGGAGATGATGGCAACTTTCTCAACGCGGCGCCCGGGGCACATGACCTCCCTGCCCCTCTCCAGTTTTGGCCTTCACTCGGACACTTATATTTTAAATGCAACTAAGGAGAGTGACTACTCTGTTACTACCTTAGGTAGTAAGGCTACTAGTAGTCATTTATTATAAGGAGAGATTTAAGATGAATTCACCGGCCAAGCTAAGCGAGAGATTTTGTAAGGAATATATACAGTAGGTAGGTGGACCACAAGGCGCCTTTGTCTCGCCTTCCTTTGGAGAAAAGTGGAAAAGACAGAAGCCGTCAATATATTTTCCTTGCAACTTTCCAGCACGAGTCGTTAGCGGCGTTCCATTTGATTACTCAGCCTGACATATTTGTGCAATTAATACAATTAGAAGGTGGACATATGGCGCAGACGGTCTCACCACCGATCCCGAGGTTTTCACCAGAGAAGCTAATTACCGTACAAAAGGTGTTTTTTTTATTTTTATTGATGGATCATTAAATGCTCCTTTTGGTTATTATTGCGGGCCGACGGAATTGAGAAAACATCTTTTTTTTCTCTCCCTTTCAAGCCACAGATCCATTTTTAATGAAGATGAAATAATCAGCTTCTGTAGGGTGAGAGATCCGCAGCTTCTGTAGGGTGAGAGATCTGCAGCTTCTGTAGGGTGAGAGATCTGCAGCTCCTGTAGGGTGAGAGATCTGCAGCTTCTGTAGGGTGAGAGATCTGCAGCTTCTGTAGGGTGAGAGATCTGCAGCTCCTGTAGGGTGAGAGATCTGCAGCTTCTGTAGGGTGAGAGATCTGCAGCTTCTGTAGGGTGAGAGATCTGCAGCTTCTGTAAGGTGAGAGATCTGCACCTTCTGTAGGGTGAGAGATCTGTAGCTCCTGTAGGGTGAGAGATCTGCAGCTTCTGTAGGGTGAAAGATCTGCAGCTTCTGTAGGGTGAGAGATCTGCAGCTCCTGTAGGGTGAGAGATCTGCAGCTTCTGTAGGGTGAGAGATCTGCAGCTCCTGTAGGGTGAGAGAACTGCAGCTCCTGTAGGGTTAGAGATCTGCAGCTCCTGTAGGGTGAGAGATCTGCAGCTTCTGTAGGGTGAGAGATCTGCAGCTCCTGTAGGGTGAGAGATCTGCAGCTCCTGTAGGGTGAGAGATCTGCAGCTTCTGTAGGGTGAGAGATCGGCAGCTTCTGTAGGGGGAGAGATCGGCAGCTTCTGTAGGGGGAGAGATCGGCAGCTTCTGTAGGGTGAGAGATCTGCAGCTTCTGTAGGGTGAGAGATCTGCAGCTTCTGTAGGGTGAGAGATCGGCAGCTCCTGTAGGGTGAGAGATCTGAAGCTTCTGTAGGGTGAGAGATCTGAAGCTTCTGTAGGGTGAGAGATCTGCAGCTTCTGTAGGGTGAGAGATCTTCAGCTTCTGTAGGGTGAGAGATCGGCAGCTCCTGTAGGGTGAGAGATCTGCAGCTTCTGTAGGGTGAGAGATCTGCAACTTCTGTAGGGTGAGAGATCGGCAGCTCCTGTAGGGTGAGCGATCTGCAGCTTCTGTAGGGTGAGAGATCTGCAGCTCCTGTAGGGTGAGAGATCTGCAGCTTCTGTAGGGTGAGAGATCTGCAGCTCCTGTAGGGTTAGAGATCTGCAGCTCCTGTAGGGTGAGAGATCTGCAGCTCCTGTAGGGTGAGAGATCTGCAGCTTCCGTAGGGTGAGAGATCGGCAGCTTCTGTAGGGTGAGAGATCGGCAGCTTCTGTAGGGGGAGAGATCTGCAGCTTCTGTAGGGTGAGAGATCGGCAGCTTCTGTAGGGGGAGAGATCGGCAGCTTCTGTAGGGGGAGAGATCGGCAGCTTCTGTAGGGTGAGAGATCGGCAGCTTCTGTAGGGTGAGAGATCTGCAGCTTCTGTAGGGTGAGAGATCTGCAGCTCCTGTAGGGTGAGAGATCTGCAGCTTCTGTAGGGTGAGAGATCTGCAGCTTCTGTAGGGTGAGAGATCTGCAGCTTCTGTAGGGTGAGAGATCTGCAACTTCTGTAGGGTGAGAGATCGGCAGCTCCTGTAGGGTGAGCGATCTGCAGCTTCTGTAGGGTGAGAGATCTGCAGCTCCTGTAGGGTGAGAGATCTGCAGCTTCTGTAGGGTGAGAGATCGGAAGCTTCTGTAGGGTGAGAGATCTGCAGCTTCTGTAGGGTGAGAGATCGGAAGCTCCTGTAGGGTGAGAGATCTGCAGCTTCTGTAGGGTGAGAGATCTGCAGCTTCTGTAGGGTGAGAGATCTGCAGCTTCTGTAGGGTGAGAGATCTGCAGCTTCTGTAGGGTGAGAGATCTGCAGCTTCTGTAGGGTGAGAGATCTGCAGCTTCTGTAGGGTGAGAGATCTGCAGCTTCTGTAGGGTGAGAGATCTGCAGCTTCTGTAGGGTGAGAGATCTGCAGCTTCTGTAGGGTGAGAGATCTGCAGCTTCTGTAGGGTGAGAGATCTGCAGCTCGGGTCCATCCGGTCCATTCGTCAATCCGCAGCCGACTCCTCGCTGCACCTGAACGCAGTAAATCCTCTCCGAATAAAGAAGGGACTTTATTGTTCCGGTGTCTGGGGACTTCCTGATGCCCCAAGAATTTTTTTAAAAGGGATTTCCACTTAAAAAAATAAATAAAGTTGGAAACCTAAACCCCCCTCCCTCCCCCTTCCCCCACTCCTTAAAGTACAACTCCAACCAAACTTTGTTCTTCTAGTTCCAGGTAGGATGTGGAAGGGATGGAGACTCGGTCAGGGTGATATTGCTGTGTGTCCCCCGCTGGGGAGATTTACTCTGATTGTCACCGTTGTCATCAGGACAGAAAATGATGATAACTCCAGAATGCAATGGTTGTCACCAGACCAGGAATAGAGGGAAAAGGGGGGATTCCTAAGCAGACTCTGATGTAAGGGGGACTCTGATGTAGGCAGGACTCTGATGGGGATGCTAATGTGGGAAAGACTCTGATGGGGATTCTGATGTAAGGGGGACTCTGATAGGGATGCTGATGTGGGGAGGGGCTCTGATGGGCACACTGATATAGGGGGGTTGTGATGGGGATCCAGATGTAAGGGGGAATCTGATGAGGACACTGATATAAAGTTGACCCTGATAGGGACACTGATCTAAGGGGAACTCTGATGGGGATACTGATGTATAAGGGACTCTGATGGGGACACTGATGTAAGGGGGACTCTGATGGGGACACTGATGTAGGGAGGCCTCTAATAGGGTCCCTGATGTATGGGAGGACTCTGATGGGGACACTGATGTAAGGGGGACTCTGATGGGGATGCTGATGTGAGGGAGACTCTAATGGGGACTCTAATGGGGACACTGATGTAGGGAGGACTCTAATAGGGTCCCTGATGTAAGGGAGGACTCTGTTGGGGACACTGATGCAAGGGGGAATCTGATGGGGACACTGATATAAAGTTAACTCTGATGGGGACACCGATGTATGGGAGATTATGATGGGGACTCTGATGGGGACTCTGATAGGGACACCGATGTAAGGGGGATTCTGTTGGGGACCATGATGTTAGGGGGTACCCTTGAAGAGTGCACTGATGGTACTCTGATGGGGACACTGTTGTAAGGGGGACTCTGATATAGGGGGGTTGTGATAGGGACAGTGATGTAAGTGGAACTATTATGGGGGGGGGGCCTGATATAAAGGGAACCCTGATTGGGACACTGATGTAACGGGGACTCTGATGTATTGAGGACTACAATGGGGACACTGATAAAAAGGAGCTCTAATGGGGACACTGACGTAAGGGGGGACTCTGATGCAAAGGGGGACTCTGATAGGAACACTAATATAAGGAAGACTCTGATGGGGACATTAATGTAAGGGGGACTCTAGTGGGGACACTGATGTAAGGGAGGTCTCTGATGCAAAGAGGGACTCTAATAGGAACACTAATGTAAGAAAGACTCTGATGGGGACCCTGATGTAAGGGGGCACTCTGATTGGGACCCTACTATTGGGGGAGGAGGGGCTCTGATGGGGATCCTGATGTAAGTTGGGGACTCTGATGGGAACACTGATATAAGTGGGGACCTTGATGTGAAGACGATGTGAGGAGCCCTCCCCTCCCACCAGCCATGATCTGCTTGAATTACATAGAGAAGCACAGAGACCCGGTGATGATATCTTTGGGTCCAAGAGAAGGTATGCAAGGAAAATTCAAATGTTTTATTTAAAATTGTCACGTTGATGGGGGGGGGGGGGGTACCAGGGAAAGCAGAATATAAGAAGATTAATCTTTAACTTTAATGCAAATCACCTTTAGCCATTAATGGCCAATTACAGCACCGGGTCGGTAAGCGGCGGTCATTAAACGTATTCCGAGCCTCTTACCCATCAATCACCTGGTGAGGGGGGAGAGACGCCGACACGTGCGAGATACATAGACGATGTTTTTTCTTTTTGCTAGGTTGGCAAAACGCAGGAAATTGGCAGCAGACATATTAAATGATTGTGACATCCGCACACGTCTGTGAAATGGAGCGCGCCGTGCCGCGCCGCGCCGCTCTCTCACTATTTTGTTATGCAGATCTATTGGAAAGAAAACTCCAATTATTTCAGGCCGGGGGCCGCCAGCTGGATCCGGAAAAAGGAAATTAAAGAACAGCACCCGGACAAGAAGGACAAGAAGAAGAAGAAGAACGAGAAGAAGAAGAAGAAGAAGAAGAACGGGTCCATCGGTGAGCTGAAGATGGCACTCCGGGGATGACTGGTAAACCCAAACCCAGGGCAGTCGGATTCAGCAGATTTCTCTTCGTCCGGATTCTGTGCTGTTCAGTTGGCATTTGTGAGAACTTCAGAGGGCGGGGAGCGATGGTTGGAGATGAGACGATCGGCTCAAATCTGCAAATTTTCAAAAAAAGCATTGATCTACTGCGACTAAAAAAACAAGAATTTCCCTGATTCCCACATACTGTCGATACTCGAGTATAAGCCGAGGCACCTAATTTTACCACAAAAAACTGGGAAAACGTATTGACTCGAGTATAAGCCTAGGGTGTCCATCTGCATGCCTCACTGTATCCATGCCTCACTGTGTCCATGGCTCACTGAGTCCATGCCTCACTGTGTCCATGCCTCACTGTGCCTCACTGTGTCCATGCCTCACTGTGCCTCACTGTGTCCATGCCTCACTGTGCCTCACTGTGTCCATGCCTCACTGTGCCTCACTGTGTCCATGCCTCACTGTGTCCATGCCTCACTGTGCCTCACTGTGTCCTTGCCTCACTGTGCCTCACTGTGTCCATGCCTCACTGTGTCTCACTGTGTCCATGCCTCACTGTGCCTCACTGTGTCCATGCCTCACTGTGCCTCACTGTGTCCATGCCTCACTGTGCCTCACTGTGTCCATGCCTCACTGTGTCTCACTGTGTCCATGCCTCACTGTGTCCATGCCTCACTGTGCCTCACTGTGTCCTTGCCTCACTGTGCCTCACTGTGTCCATGCCTCACTGTGTCTCACTGTGTCCATGCCTCACTGTGCCTCACTGTGTCCATGCCTCACTGTGCCTCACTGTGTCCATGCCTCACTGTGCCTCACTGTGTCCATGCCTCACTGTGCCTCACTGTGTCCATGCCTCACTGTGTCTCACTGTGTCCATGCCTCACTGTGTCCATGCCTCACTGTGCCTCACTGTGTCCTTGCCTCACTGTGCCTCACTGTGTCCATGCCTCACTGTGTCCATGCCTCACTGTGTCTCACTGTGTCCATGCCTCACTGTGCCTCACTGTGTCCATGCCTCACTGTGCCTCACTGTGTCCATGCCTCACTGTGCCTCACTGTGTCCATGCCTCACTGTGTCCATGCCTCACTGTGCCTCACTGTGTCCATGCCTCACTGTGTCCATGCCTCACTGTGTCCATGCCTCACTGTGTCCATGCCTCACTGTGTCCATGCCTCACTGTGTCCATGCCTCACTGTGCCTCACTGTGTCTATGCCTCACTGTGCCTCACTGTGTCTATGCCTCACTGTGTCCATGTTCATGCCTCACTGTGTCCATGACTAGACTGACTTTTAACATGGGAGTCTATGGAAGGGGTGCCCGGCTTTGAAAAATCGGTGCTCCCTAGCCGTAGGTCCCCCGGACAACAAACTTTGCACACTTATAGAGGAAGAGTGGGGCTATATGTGTGCCAAGTTTGGGGTCCAGGGGACATACAGCTGGCCGGTACCGGGTCTCCAAATTCCGGGAGATCAGGCACAAAAAGGTGACTCGAGTATAAGCCGAGGGGGGTATTTTTAGCACAAAAAAAGTGCTGAAAAACTCGGCTTATACTCGAGTATATACAGTAAGTTAAAGCTGAACTCCGGCCACAAAACCCTTATTTGATGATCTTGGTCATAGAACCTATTAATTGTTTGTATCCTGCTGGAGAGATTGCTTACTCCACCCATGTCTTAAGGCTAAGCATTCTGTATATATTAGGGGTGCACCGATACCAATACTGATACCAGTATCGGTGCCGATACTAAGCATTGATGCCTATCAGTGCCGCCTCATCAGTGCCCATCAGTGCTGCCTCATCAGTGTCGGTCAGTGCCGCCTCATCAGTGCCCATCTGTGTCACCTCACCACGCCTCATCAGTGCTGCCTCATCAGTGCCCATCAGTGCCGCCTCATCAGTGCCCATCAGTGCTGCCTCATCAGTGTCCGTCAGTGTCACCTCATCAGTGCCCGTCAGTGTCTCCTCATCACACCTCATCAGTGCCACCTCATCAGTGTTGCCTCATCAGTGCTGCTTCATAAGTGCCGGACAGTGCCCATCAGTGCTGCCTCATCAGTGTCGCTTCATCAGTGCCGCCTCATCAGTGCTGCCTAATCAGTGCCAGTCAGTGCAGCCTCATCAGTGCTGGTTAGTGTAGCCTCATCAGTGCCGCCTCATCAGTGCTGCATATTGGTGCTACCTCATCAGTGCCACCTCATTAGTACCGGTCAGTGAAGGAGAAAACTTACTTATTTACTAAATTTTATAACAGAAAAAATAAAAACTTTTTGGTCTTTTTTTTTTGTTTGTTTAGCAAAAAATGAAAAACCCCAGAGGTGATTAAACACCACCAAAAGAAAGCTCTATTTGTGTGAAAAAAAATGATAGTTCATTCATGTGGGTACAATGTTGCATGACCAACTCAAACCCCAACCCTTAACCCTAACTCTAGCCTTTAACCCTAACATGTGACTTTGGACACATACAGGATTCAGCACTACTTTGATGTGCCTTTGAATGCATGGAGGTAAAAGACTTTCAGCCTTTACAAGCACGTTAAGTTAATTGACACGTGTCGGCACTATAAAAGTTTGTCTGGGGATCTGGCCACAAAAAAAAAAGGTTAAGAGACCTGAACAGAACTTGATGTCAAAATATCAGCATCTCCTGCAGCGAGATATTATCTTTGGTGAGTTTTAAATTGGTTGTAAACCTTTCCAAATACCAAGAGAGGTGACTGGCCTGGAAATAAATCAAATCCTCTTACATAAGTTGTACCTGTTTATCTGCAGCCAACTCTGCGTCAGTTCAAAGTGCTGAATTATAAAAAAAGTTTGTCTGAGTTGTCAGAAAAAAGGGGGCAGAGAGCTAAAGTCACACTCTGCAGAGCTCAGTGAGGAGAGTTCTCAGAGCTGATTGGAGG
Organism: Rana muscosa; assembly: GCA_029206835.1. Classification (NCBI taxonomy): domain Eukaryota; kingdom Metazoa; phylum Chordata; class Amphibia; order Anura; family Ranidae; genus Rana; species Rana muscosa. The sequence continues at coordinate 31,214,671 of CM055117.1, read as the reverse complement.
GAAGGGACATCCCCCCCCCCTTCACACAGGAACAGATCCTAGGCTGTCAATCAGCTGGAGATCCTTCCCCTGTCACCTTTTTATCTCTTGGTGTCAGAAAAACTTGTAAGAAGTGACTCATGCTGATAGCAGAGGCAGCAGACAGAAATTACACTTAGTGCTCTGGATTGAGACAAGTACACACTATAGAGGGATGTGCTTTGTTCACATTTCATGTCTGAGGTTTGAGACTGTTCTTGTGACTTTAGTGAAGGTGGACCCCCTCTTACTTAGTAATCAATTTGAGAGAGGGCACGGTGATTCCTACATCAGCTCTACCAAATAGAAGTAGATATGACATCAAATAGAAAAAATGAGGCATTGTTATGTTTATTTATCTGTGTGTGTGTGTATGTATGTGTGTGTATGTGTGTATATATATATATTGCGGGTATTGTCTCTGGATCAGGCTCATGTTTAACCCTCCTTTGGGACATGGTTTGTTCCAGACACTGGGGACCCGTGTCTATCTGCCGGGGGGTGAGTGTAGCGGGTATCAATAATTAGGGGGAGTGTTTGGGCGGTAGTACGGCACAGATGCACTAATTACAAGGGTTTTATGGTTGTTTTTGTTTGTGGAAGATATCAATGGTGTCCAGTTCCCTGCGGCCTGTAGGTGGCGCTGTCGCCTTCGGCTGGGGTTGAACCACCATTGCAGGGCCGTGCCCTTTTTGTCCTCACGCGGCAGTAGTACAGCTGGGCGGGGAACCCGTTGTGCTTGCTGGGAGAGGGTATAAAGGGGGCGGACATCTTGCACAGGAAGAGTTCGAGCACCAGGCACCTTCAGCCTGGGGGCTGCTGTCCGTTCGTCCGTGTCCAGGCGCCTGGGCACGTGGAGTCGAGTTCCATCCCAGGCACCTTAAGCCTGGGGTGAGGTACTTTGCCAGAAGGCCTGGGGCCCAGTACCTTCCACTGGGTCCTGGGAGGGATGAAGTATTCCTAGGGTGTCCCCGGAATTGGGTGCCCGAATCCAGGGTGTAAGGGACCAGAGATGTGACCCTCCTGAAGAGCTGGTACAGCATAATGCCGGTGATGTTTTGGGCCTCTGGAGACCGTCCGGATGGATGTCTTTCCCTGACAGGGGCTATTTATCCTAACGGAGGTATTCTATGTTCTTGTGGTCAGTGGCAGGGGATCCAACTGAACCGGGTCGGTGGCAGAGACCTATCATCAAGGTCTGTGGCAGAGGCCTCTACTTTCACCAAGGTTTGTGGCAGAAACCAAATTCACAGTCGGTGGCAGCGACTGTGCGCCAAGCCTGTTTGCACTATACGGAACAAGAGAACTTTAATTCTTTGATTGTGCCTGGACCTTCTCCTTCCCACACCTGTCTGTTCTTACAGTTCAACCAGTCTACTCTTCTAAGGCCTCGTACACACGGCCGAGAATCTCGTCAGGAAAAAAATTGTCGTTTTTCTTGACGAGATTCTTGGACAAGAATCTTGTCCCGGCCGAGTGTACACACGCTCGATTCAAAGAACCCGCGGTTCTTTGAATGGAGCGAACACGGTGACATCATCGACTACGACGAGCGTGCGCTCGTCACATTCAATGCCGTCGCCGTTACACCCTACCTATGCCTAGGAAACTACCGCGCATGCGTCTAAGTCATTTTGAGCATGCGCGGGTTTCCACGGCGACAGGTAAGTGTACACACACTCACACACATTTTTCTCGTCGAGAAACAGGCCGACGAGAATCTCGACGAGAAAATAGAGAACAAGTTCTCTATTTTTCTCGTCGAGATTCTTGCCAGTTTTCTTGACGAGAAAACTGATAGCCGCGTACACACGACCGCCGGTTTACTCTGCTAGCAAGTTTCTTGCTGGTTCTTGCCGAGAAACTCGTGTGTACGAGGCTTTAGACTATTTGTTGCTCTAACAGAATAAATAAGTGTTGGACTTTACTTGGTGTGGAACTCAAGTTACTGGGAGCCAAGTGCCCTGCCTGGAACAGTGGCAATCATCCTTCACAAGAGAAGCTGAGGCTCCGGACGTGAACACAGACCCGAAGGTAAAAGATTTAGCTCATGCCTCTGTATAACACACATCAGAGGGCGCAAGCTGGTGGTGCGCCCCCCTCCCCCCCCCCCATTCTTCTCTCCGGTACCCGTAGACGAGTCAGCCAGCCGCAAAGAGAGAAAGAGGGAGAAGTGGGTAAAGGGGGTGCCGCTACATATATATATATATATATATATATATATATATATATACACACACACACACAGATAAATAAACAAAACAACCCCTAATTTTTTCTATTTGATGTCTTTATCAAATATATATATTGTGATATTGGGACCCGGATTCCACCGTCTTGTGCCCGCTGAATCCACCACTGTGATATTGGGGTGTTTTAGCTCAAGTGAATAGATGCATTTTTATGCAGTGAGTCCATATCAGACAGGCGTTCTAGTTAAGGGCCTGGTAGCCCACGTTTATTTAAACAGAAAAACAAAAGCAAAATGTCCATTCAGGATTCCCACGCAGGGGTTTAACTTCATTTAGCAGTCCAAAAATAAGGAAAACATACCAAGCCACCTGGCTCTCTTGTTAGCAGTTCCTCTGCTTGCTGTACTGGTACCTTAAACCACCAGATCTTCCTGTCTCACAGTCTTGGACGCACACAGCTTTGGGCTTCTTAAACGCACACAGCTTGAAGTCCCTTAATGCACACAGCTTCTGTCTCCTTGGACGCACACAGATTTAACGCCCTTCAACGCACACAGCGTTTGTCCTCACACAGAGACACTCACTAGCAGCCACTGCAGTTAACAAGCTGCTCACCATCCTCCACCATCCTGCACCATCCTGCACCATCCTGCACCATCCTGCACTCTGCTCTGCTCTCACCAGCCCCTCATTATATTGGTTGCGTGCACCTGAGCACACACCATGCTGGCTTTCCACAAGACCCGGACACAGGGTTGGAGATCCCGTCCCACCCAAGACTCTGAAGGATCTCCAAGCCATAGAGCCCCATGTAGAAATAGCAAGATCCAAGAAAACTGCCAGCACAGTTTTCTCCGTTTTTAAATCTACGCTCTGTACTCAGCCGATATGCAGACTGTGTGTCCACTTTAACCCTTTTTTCATTGTGACAGAGCCTCGCTCTGCCACAAAATATATATATATAAAAATAAATGAATATAATAATATAATAAACAGCTATTATTATAATAATATAATAATAAGTGTTTATTTATCTTTGTATATATATATATATATATATATATATATATATATATATATATATATTAGGGCTGTGGAAATTAACTATTAATTCCTCGATTATACGATTAATTGTTTTGATCGATGAAAATTCTTTTGATCGATTAAAATTCTTTTGATCGGTACTCACCTCTCCGCCGGCTTCCGGGTCTTCAGGGAGATCCGGTGACGTCACGGACACCGGCGGGGCTTGCCGTGTCCATCTGAAGGGCTCCTTTGCTGTGCCTTCATATCTGCATGCCGGTAGGACCTTACTATCTGCCACACGCAAGGGCTGTTACACTTCCCTCTATCACTTCCCTCTATCAACCTGGGATTCCACAGCCATCCACTGGGAGTTGTGATAGTTCCCTTCACGGGACATCTACATGCCGACGAACTGATGTTAGCCCCTCCTCATCTGGATTCAGCAGTGGTATCGCTGTACACATTTTTATACCAGTATCATACTTAGCATTACTCGCACCATTTTTACAGTTTATGTAGCTACATCGATTTTATCTCCAGTGCAATACAGGCATACCCCACTTTTAAGTACACAATGGGACCAGAGCATGTATGTAAAACGAAAATGTACTTAAAGTGAAACAATACCTTTTTTCACTTCTAGGCTGTAGTGGAGGGGGTCAGGGGCTGTAGTGGGGGTGTCAGGGGCTGTAGTTGAGGTCTCAGGGGCTGTAGTGGGGGGTGTCGGGGGCACACTGGAACAGGGTGGGCTATGCTCTCAGAGCTTCAGCTCCTTCTACTGCGGCTGCAAAATGTCTTTACAGTACTTGTGAGGCACTTTACATACACTCGCGGGTATGTCCTTACTCGCGAGTGTATGTAAAGTGAGTGTACTTAAAGCGGGGTATGCCTGTATTTATTTTGTTACCTACTTGAAGACTATAAAAGTTTTAATGCGATTCCCATCGAGCGCTGCCTTTGTGTGTTTTTTGTATCCTGCTATCCATTTTTCCAGTGGTTGGTGGCTGCACTGGGAATCGGCCTGCAAGGAGATCAGCTAAAAGTAGTTGGATCTATGTGCGTTATAATTAGTCGAAATTAGTCGATTAATCGATTAAAAAACAAAAACGATTAATCGAACACGAAAATTTTAATCAGTAACAGCCCTAATATATATACATACACACACAGATAAATTAACAAAACAACCCCTCATTTTTCTATTTGATGTCTTTAGCAAATATATATATATATTATTATTATATTATTATATTAATTTACTTTTATATATATATATATATATATATATATATATATATATATATATATATATATATATATATATATATGAATATATATAAAAGTAAATTAATATAATAATATAATAATAATAATATAAATATAATATAATATATAATAATATATGTATACACACAAACACACAGATACATAAAAAATAAAAAATTACCAAATTTTTCCTATTTGATGTCTATATCAAATATATAAAAAACAAAACAAAACAAAACAAAATGAATAATAAATGTTCCAATTTTTATTTTTATTTTTTCAAAGACAGCCGTGTCTACATAAATAATTGACACACTATAGTACAATCTAAAATTACAGACCACCAAGTGTCCAATATTATAAGACCTGCAGATAGATTCAACTTTCCCTGTGGGCCCCATCGTAGAAATTCTGATGAATTTAATCGGAATTTTCAAATAGAACCTGTTCTATTTATTTTTTTTCGATGAAATTCCGTCGGAATTCCGATGGGAGTTTGGTCGGAAAAAGGTCTGATCGTGTGTACGGGGCATTAGAGTCTTTAGAAATTTTGGGATAAAACACGCCTGTTATGACTCAGACAATTCGGTCCGCTGATCGGAAGACGTGGGATTATTTGATTGACTATTTCAGTGTTCAAAATGAGCCCAACCTGTTGGATGCCGAAAGGATGAGGCGTAAATTGCATGAGCGGTATATCTTCAGTCCTCCAAACACCGACCCCTTCAAAAGACGACGTTGAACCATACGGTGAAATTCTAGTCTTTGTGACTTTGTAATCATCTTCGCCTCACAGCTTCCACTCAAAACTGTCGTCACACTTAAAAGCGTCTGTGCCGTTATCATGAGATGGAACCGGTGACCCTCTCACTGCCCCCGCCGACAGTCTCAACATTTGAATAGCGGCTTTTAAAATACGAGCTGAAAACTCTTGATTTAACTCTGAGAGCCAAAGAGGAGAAAAAAAAACATTCATGCCCGCTGTTCCATGGCCTCCAGGGCTGATTTACATCTACGCGTCGCCGTAACACGCATGTTTCCGTAACGCGTAGGAAACGCGATGTCGTAACGTGCCTGACACTTGCTTGCTCCACATGTTGTGCTAGGTGGGACACGTTGTGACTCCATTTATTTGGAATATCTCCCCATGTACTAAGGCAATGCACGTGGATTGGAACACACGGCAAGACATGGCTTTGCACCATGGGTTGTTTTGCGGCAAAAACACAGCTTTTAATACTTCCTTTACATCAGCCTTTCTCAACCTTTTTATCCCCAGAGGAAGACTTAGAAACATGTTTTAGATCTTTGGGAACCCCTGGTAATAGTAGTCCATCAGGTGCCATTGGGAAAAGGCTCTTTAAGTTGGTGGTGGTAAGTCTGAAGAATGCTACCCCTAGAGGGATGGCTAGAATGACACCCTTGCAGGCATGGCACTGGCTCTGCCAAGTGGCATTGGACCTGGAGCTATGTAGCCACCATGAGAAGGGAGGGCAGTTAGCCACGTCTCAAGGAACGCCTAGCCAACCCTGGAGGAACCCTAGGGTTCCACAGAACCCTGGTTGAGAATGGCTGCTTTACATCTTCACCAGGCTTGGAAAAGTATTGCAGGGGCAACTGCTGGAAGCTGTTCCTATTGACATAGGCACACCACTGAAATTACATCTCCCAAGAGCCCCTTCCCAACACAACGTGCATCATTAGGCTCTCAGGAGTCAAGGTCGTAAGATTTTTGCAGTGGCAGATGGTGGGAGCTAAGTTCCTATTGATGTAGGGATGCTCCCAGAACTACATCTCCCAATAGCCCTTTTCCAACACACGGTGTGTAGAAAGGCTCTTGGAAGTCAAACTAGCAATTTGTTTGCAACAGCAGCTGGTGGTAGCTAATAGGACTTGTGCACAACGGAAAAATTTGTTTAGTTTCGGTTCGTTTCTTGTGCACAACGGAAAAATTTGTTTAGTTTTGGTTCGTTTCTTTTCGGTCCTGTTGATTCGTAATCGTTCGTAATTTTGCTAGACGGGATTTTTCGTGTTCGGACTAATTCGTATTTTCGCAAGCGACATTTTTCGTTGAATCGGAATGATTCGTATTAATGTAAGCCTTATTTTTAGTTGATTTATAATTCGTACTTTCGGTAGAGTACATTGTTTTTTGTTGATTCTGGACACAACTTCTACTTTCGTAACTTTTTTGGGGTTTGTTGATTCGTAATTTTCCGTGTCTCTCTCACAACGACGCTGCCTATTATGCCTAATGTGCTTCGAATGGATTTGTACTTTTCTAAATACATAGCGGTTTTTTGTAACGATTCAAAATCTCGTATTTTACTTTCGTTTTTTACATGCGACTATAGCCTCCGCCCCTGTACACCATTTTGAGAGGGAGTTCAGCACGGTGAGGGAGAAGCAGAGAGCAGAGCAGAGTGTTATTGTGCTTCCAATGGATTCTTACATTCGTAGCTTTTTTCATAACGAATTATGCCAAAGACATTCGGGCATTCGCTATTTGCGGTATAATTTATTTCGGATTCGGTTTTATTCGTAATTGCTTTGTTCGGAAATTCGAATGCTTCGGAATGTCCGAAAGTTGCTAAATTCGGACGAATTTCGATTCGTTACGAAGCGAATTGCACAAGCCTAGTAGCTAAGTTCCTACTGATGTAGGGAGTGGGACATACTCAGAACGACATCTTCCAAGAGCCCTTTCCCGACACACAGTGGGTAGACAGGATCTTAGGAGTCAAAGTAGCAAGATTGAACAGCTGGTAGGAGCTAGGTTCCTATTGATGTAAGGATGCTCCCAGAACTACATCTCCCAAGAGCCTTTTCCTACACACGTTGTGTAGAAAGGCTCTTGTGGGTCAAGGTAGCAAGATTCTTGCAACAACAGCTGGTGGAGCTAGGTTCCTACTGATGTAGGGATGCACTCAGAACTATATCTCCCACGAGCTCTTTCCTCACACACGGTGTGTTGAAAGGCTCTTGGGAGTCAAGGTAGCAAGATTTTTGAAATGGCAGTTGGTGAGAGCTAAGTTCCTACTGATGTAGAGATGCACCCAGAACTACATCTCCCAAGAGCCCTTTTCCTTCACATGGTGTGTGGGCAAGCTCTTGGGAGATAAAGCAGCAGCATTATTTTGCTGGTAAAGAAATCAATGTATGCATGCAGAGATGGATAGGGAGGGGGTTGGATAGAGTTTTGCAGTCCAGCAGACAGGGCTGACAAATCTGCCGTGGGTTTTATGGCAGCAAAGACCCGGCATTTTCCACCCAAACAGGAATTTAGGAGTTCACTGGATTTATGACAGATCAACAGTTATTTTACTGTACTTGTGGCATTTTTCATAAAACATTGAAAAATGCAAATCTATTGTACAGATTGCCCTTGCATACATTTAAATCACTAATATTCTAAGCTATAAAGTTTATGAGCTCATATTTTGAGTCTGGCTCCGTTTTTTTTTGCATTTTTAAGTGTGTTTTAAGTGGTAGCAGTGCATTGTATGTGTATTGCAATAACATAAAATATTATATGTAACATGCGTTTTATTCAGTGTTCTCAGTAATGACGCTGTGTGTGTGTGTGTCCTTTGACCAGAAGGTTATTTACATTACAGCCTTTGAAGTGGCTGTCTCTGTGTCTTAACACCAGCTCCCAGAGAGCTAAAGAGATAAAATACTTACCTGCTATTTGTCTTTCGCTGACCCAGATTGCCCTATTATCTTGGGCCACAAGGTCTGCCTGGATCTGACTGTTGTTTTTTCTGCCTCCTGACATAACCCCTGCCTGGACCTGACTGTTCTCTTGCCTGCCACTACCCCTACCTAGACTTGCCTTCCACTCCACCTCTGCCTGAACCTGACTACTCTGTTGCCTGTTGCTTGCCCTGACCCCTGCTTAGACCTGACAACTCTCTTGCCCGCTACAACCCCTGCCTGGACCTGACAATTCATTTGCCTTCCACCTATCAAGACCTCTGTCTGACTACTCTCTTGGCTGCTGCCTGTCACGACCCCTGCCTGGAGATAATTACTCTTAAGCCTTACACCTGCAATGACCTCTGACTGGACCTAACTACTCTCTTGTTTATCACCTGCCACAACCTCTACCCAGACCCTGCTTCTTGTCTACTGGATTGGAAACAGTCTGCGCACCATAGTCCTTCTGTCCCAGCAAACCCTTGGTGGGGCAATCCTGAGGGTCATGAACTGGTGCCAATGTTTGGCAACAGTGCCTTCCACCTGACACAACCTGGACCTGACTATGTTCTTGCTTGCTGCCTGCCATGACCTCTCCCTAGCTCTGACTGCTCTCCTGCCTGCCACCTGCCACAACCCCTGCCTGGACCCGATTACTCTCCTGCCTGCCATGACCTCTGACTGGACCTGAAAACTCTCTTGCCTGCCACAACCCCTGCCTGGACCTGATTACCCTCCTGCCTGCCACCTGCCATGACCTCTGCCTGGACCTGAAAACTCTATTGCCCGCTTCAACCCCTGCCTGGACCTGATTACTCTCCTACCTGCCACCTGCCATGACCTCTGACTGGACCTGAAAACTCTTGCCTGCCACAACCCCTGCCTGGACCCGATTACCCTCCTGCCTGCCACCTGCCATGACCTCTGCCTGGACCTGAAAACTCTCTTGCCTGCCACAACCCCTGCCTGGACCTGATTACCCTCCTGCCTGCCACCTGCCATGACCTCTGCCTGGACCTGAAAACTCTTGCCCGCCACAACCCCTGCCTGGACCTGATTACTCTCCTGCCTGCCACCTGCCACAACCTCTACCTGGACCCTGCTACCTGTGTACTGCATTGCAAACAGTCTCTGCACCATAGGCCTTTTATTCAGCAACTCTTTGGTGGGGCGATCCTGAGGGTAATGAACTGGTGCCAGTTTTCTGCACCAGTGCTTTCCACCTTCCACAACCTCTGCCTGGACCTGACTATGTTCTTGCCTGCTTCATGCCATGACCTCTGCCTGGATGTGATTGCTCTCATGCCTGTCACCTGCCATGATTTCTGTATGGACCTGGCTATTCTCTTGTTTACCTCTGCCTTGAACCTGCTCCTTGTCTACTGCAACGCAAACAGTCTCTGCAGCATACTCCTTCCGTCCCCGCCACCCCTTGGTGGGGCGATCCTGAGGGGCATGAACTGGTGCCAGTTTTCAGTAAAGAAAATAGGGGACCACTAGGGTTACCATCAGATTTGGTGAAGACCAAGTGGTATTTAGACTCTGCACTTTGGGTGAGCACCATAACCTGAGGAGATTATTCCTCATAAAGGCAAAATCAATAATAATCAAATTTTATAAAATAAATAAGTAAAAAAACTGAATTAAATCTTTGCCTGAAATTACATCTTAAAGGTATATGTCATATTTGATAAACCTTTCATGTCATAACTCATTTGCTTCAACTCAGACTTTGTTTATTTCAAACCTAATTGCCGTTAGCTCAATAGCTTTAGACATTCTCATCGTTCAGGGGGATTCTGTAGAGACTACATTTCCCATAATGCATAACATCTTCCCCTGGTTGTGAATTTGTTCCTAAGAGTTTGGACAGCTGCTTTGCAGCTTAACCACTTAAGCCCCGGACCAATAAGCAGCATAAAGACCAGGCCCCTTTTTGCGATTCGGCACTGCGTCGCTTTAACGGACAATTGCGCGGTCGAGCGACGTGGCTCCCAAACAAAATTTACGTCCTTTTTTCCCCACAAATAGAGCTTTCTTTTGGTGGTATTTGATCACCTCTGCGGTTTTTATTTTTTTGCGCTATAAACAAAAATAGAGCGACAATTTGGAAAAAAATGTAATATTTTTTACTTTTTGCTATAATAAATATCCCCCAAAAATATATAAAAAAAAATGTTTTCCTCAGTTTAGGCCGATACGTATTCTTCTACATATTTTTGGTAAAAAAATCGCAATTGCTGTTTATTGATTGGTTTGCGCAAAAGTTATAGCGTTTACAAAATAGGGGGTAGTTTTATGGCATTTTTATAAAAAAAAAATTTCACTAGTAATGGCGGCGATCAGCGTTTTTTTTTTCGTGACTGCGACATTATGGCGGATACATCGGACACCTTTGACACATTTTTTGGGGCCATTGTCATTTTTACAGCGATCAGTGCAATAAAAATGCACTGGTTGCTGTAAAAATGACACTGGCAGTGAAGGGGTTAACCACTAGGGGCGTTGAAGGGGTTAAGTGTGCCTAGGGGAGTGATTACTACTGTGTGGGGGCGTGGCTACGAGTGACACGTGACCGATCTCCGCTCTGATTACACAGAGCGGAGATCGGTGACATTGCGTCAGTAGGGGAGATATTGTGTTTACACTAACATCTCCCCGCTCCATCCCTTCGTGAGACGATCGCGGGGATCCCCGCGGCGATCGAGTCCGCGGGACCAGCGGTCCGACTCACGGGGAAGGCAGGGGGGTCCCAAGCGCGATGCCGGCAGCGCGCGCGCTACCCCCCGACGCCGGGCAGTTAAAGGGGACGTACAGGTACGTGATTGTGCCTGTACGAGCCATTCTGCCGACGTATATATACAGTGCATGGTCGTAATATGATCTTCTCTAGGGGGGATTTGATAATGCCCGGCCATGTCAAGTTCTTTCCCAAAAACTAGGTTTAAATCTTAGGAATTTAGCTGTTCTGGAGAACGGTGAAAATCAGAAGAAGAAGATTTTTTTTTCTAACTTATCGATTCCCCCAGCTGTAACCATTGACAGTCAGTAGTCCGCTGAGAAATGATAACCGGGGCAAGCAATTAAAACATGTAAGATCCTTTATGGACCCTCTCGTGTTGTTTGGGAGATTTAAAATGTGATTACATCTCATGAAGCATATGGCCGCTCGCCCGCTGTTTTCTACAAATTGTAGACGGGCCTCCCAGGAAAGGAAGGAGATGTCTGAAATACATTATTTCTCAGCTAACATCTCTCTATCTGGAGACTGGCTGCGTTCCTTAAACACAAGGCTTAAATGGAGGACCCAGCTGTCTTATTTCTGTGTTTATTTATGAAGTTCTTCGATGATTATGAAGTCAAATTGAGCTGAAATAGATAAAATGCACTTAGTTTTACAGCAGGAAGACTTTACTTCTTCTGCTTCCTCTCCATTTGTGTCTTCTGTTTGATTGTGGTTCCCTTTCCCTCATCATAATTCTCTCTCTATATCTATATGTAGCACTACCCCCAGTTAAGAGAGCTGCTGGTATTGTTTGGGCCTGTACCGTACTGTACCAGGCATCCCTGTTTTCAGGGGACAGTACCCGGATTGAGGACACTGTCCCCGGACCAAGTCTGTCCCCGGTTTTGTCCCCGGATTGGATTTGAACAAGGGCTGGGGCAATTTCAAAGACAGTCAGTGCAGAATTTAAAAAAAAAAAAAATTCGGAATGTATTTTTTCCATTATCTGTGCCCCTTTCTGATGATCATGTGCTGGTCGGAGCGGAGGGAATATTTCTTCAGTTTGGGGTGCATGCCCATTCAGCTCCGCTCACATGTTCTTCTGCCTTGGCTCAAGTCCCGGCCAGCCGCCTGCCTGCTTATCTCCTTGCCTTCCCTGGCGGAGTGATCTTCCGCTGCTCCCCACCCAGTAGTACCCGGGGCCCGGAGATTAAGACTTGACAGGCTGTGAGGCGGGCGGCGGCGATGGGCAGAGAGTCGCTGATTGCCGCCATTACTAGTAAAAAAAAAAAATATGTCCCCAGATTTCATTTTAAAAATCTGGTCACCTTACCGTACTGCTGTCAACCCCCAGAAACTGGCTCTGACCCTCCAATGACACAGCTGTCGACAAATGGGATTGTGGAACCTACTGGCTATAGGAACCACAATACCGCAATAGAGCATACAGTACAATTCAAAATTGGTTTACCTGTGTTGGCCGTCTCACTGTAAGAGTTAACACTCCACACAACGTGTTTGCTTAACCACAAAAGTATTTTTACTGAATAAGAAATGACAGGTTAAACAAGTATGCGTTTACTTATGCAGAGCCCTGCAAAAGCCAAAGTTGTAAACATATAAAGGTACCAGGATATAATGAAATCTTATACACATCAAACGTCTTTGAATAAACTATGCTCGCGAGCTCCCCCCTCGTGGGCAATAGGGTGCCCGAATAATGTCACCGTGAGTTCCAGTCAGGCCTGACTACTTTCAAACACAGTTACTCCAATAGAAGGGATCTTCGCTAGCAAACGTTGGTGCACTTAATATTTGTAATCCAAGGGATATCAAAAGTTAGCTGAACTCCTGCTATGCTTTAGAGCATGAAATCACGGGTAATAGAATGCCCAACTTTAAATATGCAGTTACTGCGCAACACACTGTTCCCTGGTGCGCACCGCACTACTCTGATGGCGGTGGGCCCTAAACAAAGAATCACGGGCCTATCAAACAGTTAAGAGTCCTAGGCAAGTGCCCTCTCACCCGACCAGGCCAATACGTTCAACTGGTTCTGTTGCTGGTGCTCCGGCACACGATTTCTCCACCACCCGTAGTCTCCGATCCTTCAGACAACCGTATTGAAGTTGGCAGATGGAATGACTCTTGGATGCTCCGAGATGTCAGCAGGCTCTCCGGATGAGGTCCCTCTCCTTCCAACGAGCAGGCTTTCTCGATTCGGTAGGCCCAGGCTCTCCGGCCTAGACGAGCACAACAGGCCCGAACACAGGCTCCGACTTGCTGGGCGGGCGATGTCCCAAAGAGACCGCGTGTTGCTCCTCCTCTTAAATAACCCTTCTCCAGCAGACCTTGCACCGGTCAATGCACTGTGGGTGTACAGCTACACTGTGGGTACAGTAGTCTATATAGTATCCACGGCATTGGAGTCCATCTCTCCCTGTACTACAAGTCCCACCATGAACCTTTCCTTCCAAGTCAAACAGTAGTCAATACATTGTCAAATAGAGTTCCGGAGGGATCTGGGTGCATTTGCATATAAAGTAGTCCTTACAGCATACCAATAAGTGACACCCCGCTACACATATATATGTGATTTGCTTAACGTTGTATTCCAGGTATGATTTTTTTTTGCACAGTTCCCTTGATCCAGCTTGGACAATGCAGGGACATCTTAAAAGCTTCATGGGCCCTTGGGTAAAGTAATGCACTGGGGCTCCTACCAGCCTGCACCAATTTACGAACCTACTCTCAAGAATTAAAGTATAAATAGTTGATAGAATAAACTTATATTCATTAGTACTTTCAATAAAATCGAACTGAAGAAATCATGCCATAAATCAAAGACTAGTCAACACAAAGGGCACAGTACAGGGGAGAAAGCAGGAGGGCACAGTACGAGGGGGGATCAGGAGGGCAGATTACTGGGAGATCAGGAGAGCACAGTGTGGGTTTTGGGATGACATAACCATCCTGGGACGGGATGGAGGCCCTATGATAATGTTGCATTACATCATACATTGCATTACATCATACTTGACAACTGTCCCAGGATTTGCCAGAACAGTTATGCTTTTTAGCATGACTGTCCTGGCAAATCCGGAACAGTTGGCAAATATGATGTAATGCAAGATTTTCGTAGGGCCCCCATGCATGTGGGGCTCTTGGCCATTGCCCAGGTGTGCCCATGCATTAAGATGGCCCTGCCATACATGTGATATCCACATGAAAGCTACAAAACACTGTAGTAGGCCCTGCTACTACAGTGATCTCCAGTAGCTTCTGGGTCTCGTGCCAAGTGCCTGCCCTGCTTCCTAGTGAATTCTCAATGAGTGCAAAGGGTTCTCTGACTGAATGAGGTGATGAGGGAGGGCAGTGACATCATGATCTCCACCTTGTCTAGTTATAGAGCACTTTGTATTCTGTTATAAAATGGAAAGTGTTCTCTGAATGGCACCTGTGTTGAGAGGGCAACCTCCTGTGTTTAGTATGCATTGGGGATCACTATGGTATGTGTGCCTACTACCAGCTTCCACAGGGATCCCACAGGTATGGCACATACAGTACATACTTGCTGGACTAATGTAACTATGTAAAAACTGCATACATGGAATTCAGCTTTAAAGGGCCAGTCCACCCAAAATTAATATTTTTGTGCTTGGTAAAAACTGAGTTAAACCTCCTAATGATTTCATAAATTAATTTGAGAGACACGTTAAGCCAGGATACCCCTCCCAAGCTGAATAAGAGGACCTGCCATGGGTGCTCCAGGCCTTCACATGGCCTGTCTCACCCCTGGAATGCTTCAAGGATAAAATCTGCTGGCCATGCAAAAGCTACTTACATTGCTTGGTAAACATTTTTTTATCCAATCCCATCTAACACAAGCTCCTCTTTTGCTTGTTTTGACCTGGAATTGGGCTTAATGGTAGAGGATGTTTATTGCTCAGGGCCGTCTTTAAGTCAGAGGTAGCTGCCCCGGGTCCAGCCATTGTTGTGGGGCCCAAAGCAGCTGCCCACAAATAGTTGATAATTGGATTCAGGAGGGCCCAAGAAAATGTTTGCCCAGGGTCCAATCAATATTAAAGACGGCCCTGAAGGGGATTACTGGTGATAATTGGTAAGCAATAGAAATTCTGCAATGGCAGCGAGTATATTTTACTTACTTATAAATAATGGGCCAAAACACCTACCAGTTCACAACTTGCAGTGTACCCAGTGACCTCCTGTGTATAGAGTAAGTCCATACTCAAAGAGAAGACCCTCTACTTTGGTTGTCCTGTAATCATCATGCAGAAAACAATGGGGATCTCATGTGTAGGGATTCTCACCCAAGTCTCCCTTAATAATGGGAGGATCATTTAAGGATCTCAAGGGGCTCAGGGTGGGCTTCCTGCTTAAATAGCGTCTACAAACTATGGGATAGATTTATGTTTTTTTTTTCCCTTTACTAGTAATGGCGACGATCAACGACTAAAAAAATCAGACACTAATGCCGCGTACACACGGCCGTTTTTCTCGTCGAGAAAAACGTCATTTTTCCCATTCGACGAGAAAAACGATAGTCTGTGGGCTTTCTGTCATTTTTTTCGACGAGAAAAACGGCATTAAAAACAACGAGAAAAATTAGAACATGTTCTAATTTTTCTTGTCGTTTTTTTCGACATGTTTTCCGCGGCAGTGTTTCCCATAGGGAAACACTGCCGCGGAGCCCACAGACGGTCGTTTTTCTCGACAAGAGAAAAAACGACGTGAAAAACGACCGTGTGTGGGGAACAAGCTGTTCCCTCGTTTTTAATGACATTATTCACAACTTTTTTTAACCGCCGTGAATAATGATCGTGTGTACGCGGCAATAGTGATACTTTTTGGGGACCAGTGACACTAGTACATTGATCGGTGCTAAAAATATGCTCTGTCACTGTACCAATGACACTGGCAGGGAAGGGGTTACCATCAGGGGTGATCAAAGCGGGTGCCTAGGGGAGTACATCAAATGTGTGCCTGGGGTGTACTCGCTAAATGTGGAGGAGGTGCTTATACTATGGAAAGGCAGCGATCCGTGTTCCTACTTTGTAGGAACACAGGATCACAGCCTTCCCTTCTCACAGGACGGTCTGCCTTGTGTACATAGATAGACCAGTGGCGGCTTGTGGGTTCTTCTTTTGGGGGGGGCGGCAAACAAACAACCCCCCCTCCCCCCGGTGGCGTGGCACAGCACTAAAACAGTACCCCTTGCCCATGGGCGGTCTGTCACTTACCCGATTGTGTGGCGGGGCTGTGGTGTCCTCTCCTGCTCTTCTGGAGTGTGGGCAGCGGCCGCGGTGGCTACGGTGTCTGCTCCTCCAGCTTCCATATTCCTCCGCCGTGTCTCCTCTTCCACCAAAGCACTAGGCATCCAATAGGATCACCTAATGCTTTGGACAATCAGGAAACTCCTGATTAGCAGGGGAGGAACTTTAGTGTGATAATAACAAAAATTTATTTGCTTTGGTCTCATAACTGGGTGGCCTTGGAGCGCAATGCTCTGCGCTCAGAGGCCACCCTTTTTTGAAGCATATTAGAGCCTCTGGCTCTAATCAGGTGCTTCAAATAAACACCCACCCCGCATTGGAATCCTTGGTCCGGTGCCACTGGTATGTAGATCAGGGGACCAGACTCATGTATTGGGTAGGGGGCGCCCATGCGCCCTCTATGGATGGGCTGCCACTGAGGTAGACCTCTGTTCTGCCTGTCTCCTGAACGATCAATGGGTCCCGGCAGGCATCGCGTCCACCGGACCTGCTAATTGGCAATCACAGCAGGAGGAGGTCGCTGGTGGAGCGCATGCGCTCCCCAGACCTGGATGTGCAGGATCACGTACAGGTACGTGATCCTGCGCAGGGGAGCCGCTTTGCCGCCGTATATTTGCTGTATACGATTGGCAAGCAGTTACCAATAAACACATGACACCTTAATAAACAGACTATAGCAGGAGACCCCGGCATCAGGTTGCTTTGAGCTGCTTATATTAACATCTGCTCAAGTCCAGGAGAGGGGTTGAGGCAACCAAACTGATAAGAGGCATAGAGGAGCTCAGCTATGAGGAAAGATTAGAGGAACTGAATTTATTCTCTCTTGAGAAGAGGAGATTAAGGGGGGAGATGATCATCATGTATAAATAGGGGTCCTTGTAGTGAACTTGGTGTTGAGTTATTCTCTTTACAGTCATCACAAAAGGACAAGGGGACACTCTTTACGTCTGGAGGAAAAGAGATTTCATCTCTAAATACGGAAAGGTTTCTTCACAGTAAGAGCTGTGAAAATGTGGAACAGACTCCCTCCAGAGGTGGTTCTGACCAGCTCAGTAGATTGCTTTAAGAAAGTCCTGGATTCTTTCCTAAATGTACCTAATATAACTGGGTACTGACATTTATAGGTAAAGTTGATTCAGGGAAAATCCGATTGCCTCTCGGGGGATCAGTTGGAGAAAATGTTCCCCTGCTGTAGCAAATTGGATCATGCTTTGCTGGGGTTTTTGCCTTAAGCTTCGTACACACGGGCGGGAATCCCGTTGAAAAAAAAATCTTTGGTTTTCTCGACGGGATTCCTGGCAAGCTTGTGTACACACGCGCCATTCAAAAGAACCACCGTTCTTTTGAATAGAAAGAACGCGGTGACGTCATCGACTACGACAAGCCGGCGCTCTTCACATTTGATGCTGTCGCCGCCATCTTGCTACACCCTACACTGCCCTTGTATGCTACCGCGCATGTGTCAAAGTCTTTTCGAGCATGCACGGTTTTCCCTGGACAGGTAAGCATACAGACGACCGGGTTTCTCGGCAGGAATCACTCTGCCGAGAATCCCGATGAGAAAATAGAGAGCAGGTTCTCTATTTTTCTCGTCGAGATTCCCAGCAGTTTTCCCGGCAAGGAACCATTCACACGAACGGTTTTCTCGGCAAAAAGCTCTCCCAGCAGTTTTCTTGACGAGAAAACCGGTTGTGTGTATGAGGCTTAACTCAGGATCAACTGTGGGTAAAGGATTGTGTATATGGGATTGTAAGGTTTTTTTTTGGTTGAAGTAGATCTTACTTATAGTCTTTTTTCAACCTGACTAACTATGTAACTATGAGGTGGTCAATGCTGGTTTGGCCATAGGGGCCCCAAATATGTATCTAGGTCCTCCAGTTCCCAGAGTCTGTGTGTTTTGGGGAGACATAGACTTGAATCCAAAATACAATTACTCCAAAGGTCCCCCAGGCACATACTTTCCAAAGAATAGAGCCCCCCCCCAAAAAAAAAAGCCATGGCCCATAGTCAGTAGGCAAGAGGCTAGCCTGCAGTCCCCTCCAAAAGCCCCTGTCCCGGTTGGGTCTGTCTCACTGAGGATCAGTATTTTTCATTATTACCTCCTGATTTTGGTAACTTGGGTTGAGTGCAGAGTCTTATGCCTTGTACACACGACCGGATTTTCCGATGGAAAAAGTCAGACAAGCTCTTTTCATCGGATATTCCGACCATGTGTATGCCCCATCTGACTTTTTCCTTCGGAAATTCCGACGGACTTAGAGTACATGTTCTCTATTTTTCCGACGGACAAAAATTTCTATCGGAAAATCCGTTCATCTGGATGCAATTCCGACGGACTAAAAACCACGCATGTTCAGAATCAAGTCGACGCATGCTCGGAAGCATTGAACTTAATTTTTTCTCGGCTCGTCGTAGTGTTGTGCGTCACTGCGTTTTTTGACAGTCGGATTTTAGTGTGACCGTGTGTATGCAAGACAGCTTGAGCGGAATTCCGCCGGAACTCCGTCTGACAAACCATCGGACTTTATTCCAACGGAAAATCCGGTCGTGTGTACAGGGCATTACCGTTTGCTGTTTATGTAGGCTCACCACCAGGTCCATATACAAAAAATATAAGTATGGGACTTTAAGTGAGGCAGGCTATAACACAATATAGAAGTATAGCCATTCATTGACAAAGGTAAAAAGGATGTATAACAATGTACATGAAGAGTAATGCTCAAAGCATGCAAAACATCATTCATGAGTATCAAGTAAACGGAACTTGAAAAATAGTACATAAATGCGACCATAGTATAAAACATTGGTAACATAACATGGGAGAAAATATGCAAAATACATGAGTGTGATGGAATAAAACCATGTTGCGCATAAATAAGGTGTCAATATGACCAATTGTAAAAATGGGGAGAGCATCCTTTGAAGTTTGACGCGTTTCGTCGATAATCTAACTCATCAGGAGCGACAGCTAGGGTGTCTGTAAAGAATATGAAATGGTCAAAATGAGAACCCATGTTGTGGGAAAGTTATATACAAAAGGTGTGTAGATGGTCTAATACTCAAACTTACATCCCATGGAAAGTTCAACTTGAGTGATGCTGGTCCATGTGTGGTGAGTTCTACACAAACTTTCCAGAGCCTTCAGTTTTGCAGATTTGGTGTCACTGCCCCTTCCCATTACTTACTTTCCCTTTGGACTACCACCCTGGTAGTCCCTGAGCCCTCCTTCCCTACCTAAATACCTCCCTTTCCCATCCATCTGCTGAGAGCTTCTCCCATTAGAAGCCTGATCTCAGCTATCAGGTAGGCATGAGGCAAAGTAATGACACGCTTACCCTAGCCGAACCGAAATTTTGATTTCGTTCTTTTTTGCAGGAAAATCTAAGTGAAGGAAAATTCTGCTGTTGCTATTTACCTGCAGGCCCTCACTCCTTTCTAGCCCGCTCAATTTGCTCATTAGCTTCCCTATACATGATAATAATATCTGTTTTAAAAGCATCAGAGATTTAAGACTCACATCAGCATCTGTCTGGGGCTCCATCAGGGAGAAGCGGGACTCAGCTTTAAAATTTAAGTAGGTCAGCACTGTATTTATCTCTTCTGCTGTGTATAAAAATATACATGAATCATGTTAGGCCAATTACAGCCTTTATGATGTTCAAAGCTCTTTTGCTGCCTTTATAGCGGAGTTCCACACTAGGAATGACTGGTTAGATCTTGAGCTTAGCAATCGTTACGTCGATTTTCCAAGAGAGCGTTCTGCAAATTAGACAGGGCTGAAACATTAACCAATTTGTGTCGGGCAGGCTTACCCCACCCCTTCATGGCCAGCGGGGGGCTCAAAGCTGAATGCCAGGCAAACCGCTGAAAATCCCATTCAAACTGAACCTACTGCCAGGTATTGGACGTTCAATTATTGACATATTCTCAAGAATTAGCTGGACTGATGGATTGATCAATACCGTATGTAGTACACTAGTGTTTAGGTAGTGTTGCTAATAAATTTAGTTTGCCAGGAGGTAATTTTCCTGGTTAATTGTTAGACGAGCAGTTGATTCCACTCTAACTCTGGAATTGCTGCACCTTTTCTCTTCTGTCACTGGGTGGCACTGTGGCTGGTTTCATTAGAATGGCAGGGGCTTAGCAAGGTCAGATCACGAATGGATGGGTATCCCAGCCAACTGGCAGGGGTTTCTTTAGTCCCTTGGCCTGCTGGGAGAGCCTATTTATTTGGGTGGAGTCAGGTGATCAGGGTTCTGTGCCACCTGGACGGCTGTCTGGGTGAACGTGTGTTATGTCGCCCTGGGCTGCTAGGCTGGAAGCCTGAGGCCTATCCCAGGGACACCTGGCTGCTAGGCTGCCTGAGGCCTATCCAGGAGCAGGAGAAGCAGCATAGGGTTGGGACTGCAGGATTGGAGTCCAACCAAGTTCAGAAGGTTCAGCCGGACGGGGGACCAGTTGTGGTTGGAGGTAGAAGGGAAGCTGTCGCCACTAAGGGACCATCCATTTAACTACCGGAGACTACAGTGAGTAAGCTTGAGCCAGTACCAGAGCAGTCCTCACCAACCGGGGATGGTGAAGAAGTGGGAAAGCATCAGCAAGTGCCAAGCCAGGGACCCAGCAGGATAGGGGGCGTGATGCTTGAGGAGCATCGAGTGTCAAGCCAGGGACCCAGCAGGATTGCAGGCGTGATGCTTGAGGAGCATCGAGTGCCAAGTCAGGGACCCAGCAGGATAGCAGGCGTGACGCTTGAGGAGCATCGAGTGCCAAGCCAGGGACCCAGCAGGATAGCGGGGGTGACGCTTGAGGAGTATACAGCAGGATAGCTGTGGAAGAGCTCAGGGGATCCAGTAATGACTGGGATCTGGAAGTCTAGTGTGAGACTTAGAGCTCAGTGAGTGAAGATCTACAGTGGGATACTGTGAGATAAGTAAAGGACTGTTCTGTGTTACCAAGAGTTATGTACAACTACTTTTAGTGACTGTTACAAGATTAGTTGCCATAGGAGACAGCAGTCCTACCTATACAGAAGTGTTTTCCGGGTGGAGGCCTTCCACTGTATAGCTGTCTACCTATAGAAGTCTCGGAGTCTGCCAATTAGCATTGCATCTACTCAAGGGTGTCCTGGCCCTAACCCCCACAGTTCTGTTAGGGGCCAATAAATCTCTTGTTTGCATTCAAAAAGAGACTGGCGGCTATCTTTTCTCTTGCATTACACCCACTATGCCTGGTAACCCACTCTACAACGAAAGATGTCAGCTCTCCCTGACTCTGGAGGCCACCATTAGGCCTCTAGGGGTCGGGGACCCTTACTACACATACTTATAATATTTCTTCTCAAATACTGACTCGGCTTCCTTGGAATGGATTTAATTGGCCAAAGCAGCCCTTTAATGAACCACCATTACAATAAATGTCCGTAGCCGAATAAAAAGTACCCAACATAAGTAGACAAGTATTGCCAGGAGAGGGTTCTTGGGTGTCCAGAATCTTAAAGCCCACGTAAGGCATAACTCACCTTTTGCCTACGCAGAGCTCAAGAGTGTGCACCGCACATTTACTCCTGTTCCTGCAGATACTGTGTGCTTACCCGATTGGCCTCTAAGCAGATTGTAGGGAGGATCCACAGGGTAGGGAATAAAGTGCCGCTGGAAAGTCACTCTGTAAAGGTCAGCTGGAGAGTGAAGTTGTCTCACTCGCACAGCCTTGTTCAGTTATCAGCATTAAGGGCATAGGCGTGCGCATGGGGTGTGCCGGACACACCCTAATCAACCTGTGCGCATTAGCATTATCGCTCTTTGTGCCAATAGGGAGATGAGCAAGATCTCCCTCTGACCGTCTCTGCCATAAGAGAAGTGCTTCTGCACTTCTCTTTCACTGTGCCCGCAGGGAGATCAATGTTCTGTATATATACTATATTGTCAAAAGTATTCGGACACCTGCCTTTACACGCACATGAACTTTAATGGCATCCCAGTCTTAGTCCAATATTGAGTTGACCCACCCTTTGCAGCTATAGCAGCTTCAACTCTTCTGGGAAGGCCGCCCACAAGGTTTAGAAGTGTGTCTATGGGAATGTTTGACCATTCTTCCAGAAGTGCATTTGTGAGGTCAGGCACTGATGTTGGACAAGAGGCCTGGCTTGTAATCTCCGCTCTAATTCATCCCAAAGGTGTTCGATCGGATTGCAGTCAGGACTATGTGCAGGCCAGTCAAGTTCCTCCACCTCAAACTCGCTCATCCATGTCTTTATGGACCTTGCTTTGTGCACTGGTGCGCAGTCATGTTGGAACAGGAAGGGGCCATCCCCAAACTCTTCCCACAAAGTTGGGAGCATGAAATTATCCAACATGTCTTGGTATGCTGACGCCTTTATAGTTCCCTTCACTGGAACTAGGGGGCCAAGCCCAACCCCTAAAAAACAACCCCACACCATAACCCCCCCCCTCCACCAAATGATTTGGACAAGTGCACAAAGCAAGGTCCATAAAGACATAGTTGAGTGAGTTTGCAGTGGAAGAACTTAACTGGCCTGTCCTGACCTCAACCTGATTGAACACCTTTGGGATGAATTAGAGCGGGGACTGT
The DNA here is from genome assembly GCA_029206835.1 of Rana muscosa. Lineage (NCBI taxonomy): Eukaryota > Metazoa > Chordata > Amphibia > Anura > Ranidae > Rana > Rana muscosa. Next base: position 31,191,863 of record CM055117.1, on the reverse strand, counting down.
GAGCCAGGACTTCTCATCCAACATCAGTGCCTGACCTCACAAATGCGCTTCTGGAAGAATGGTCAAACATTCCCATAGACACCCTCCTAAACCTTGTGGACAGCCTTCCCAGAAGTTGTTATAGTTGCAAAGGGTGGGCCAACTCAATATTGAACCTTACAGACTAAGACTGGGATGCCATTAAAGCTCACGTGCGTGTAAAGGCAGATGTCCCAATACTTTTGACAATATAGTGTATGTTCACGATGGGGATAAGCAAGCGCCAAGTATTGTAAAGACTTTAACGCAAATAAGAAGAAACGGAGAGCAATGAACTTAAATAAACTCTCAGCAAAGTAAAAAAAAAAAAAAAATACTTATTTTTTATGAAGTTCCTCCAAACCAGAAGAGTCTCCAAAACACACAAAAATAATGACATTAAAATGTTATGCGATTCATGCTTGAGGTCAGATCCACCATTATACCATGCGGAACAATTCCACAGATAAATAAAAGAATCGAATCTCCAGAGTCTTCATTTATTTTAATATGCAATTTCTCTAGCAAATGTGAGACAAATATGCAAATTTCCCTCCGCTGGTAATTTATTTAAAGATAAAAACATTTTTCTTTTTCTCTTTTTCTTGGAATAGAGTGCGGAGGGGCAGAGGGCGGATGGGGTGACGGTACAGAACATGGGGCTCAATTAAATATTAGCAAGAGAGGAGTTTAAAAATATCAATTACGATAAGAGGAGAAGTTTAGGAAAACAACTAAATACACTGAGAGGGAGAGGTAAAGATCATATATACAGTAAAAAAAATTCCTGTAATGTGTCTAATATGTCTATTTCCTATGATAGTCAGCTCACTGTCACCTTATATACAGATTACTGATCCAGCACTGCTTCCTCCTCCTCTGCTTTACAAAACACATTGTGACCCTATATACAGCTTACTAGGGATGAGCCCACATTCGACTCAAACATCGGGTGTTTGTTCTAAAGCAAACCAAACTTATGGGGCGTTTGTGGGATATTTGAGCGCCACGGAACACCCCATAATGCACTATGAGACCACTCACTGCAATCACTGCATTGCTGTGTGATGATTGGCCAAGGCCCACACCTGACCTGCATGCTTTGGCCAATCACATTCAATGTACCCGATACCCATTCACATAGGGGGGGGGTTGGATCTGGGGGCCCCTTGTTAAAGGGGGCTTCCAGATTCCAATAAGCAGACCCCCACAATCACCAGGCAAGGGTTGTGGGGATGAGGCCCTTGTCCCCATCAACATAGGGACAAGGTGCTTTGGGGGGAACCCCCCAAAGCACCCTCCCCATGTTGAGGGCATGTGGCCTGGTACGGTTAAGGAGGTGGGTTGCTTTCTCGTCCGTCCCCCCATTTTCCTGAGGTCTACCAGGTTGCGTGCTGGGGTAAGGGTTTGGTGTGGATTTTGGAGGGACCCCCACGCCATTTTTTTTATTTTGGTGTGGGGTTCCCCTTAAAATCCATACCAGACTTGAAGGGTCTGGTATGAATTTTGAGGGGACCCCCACGCCATTTTAAGTGCACTTTGACATGGGGTTCCCCTAATATCCATACCAGACCTGAAGGGCTTGGTAATGGACTGGGGGGGGGGGGCATGCTGTTTTTCTCAATGATTTTTTATGTATATTACCGGGATTCGACAATTCATTACAGCCGCAAGCCGTTTTAGATGACATTTTTTGCTTTTAGAAATGTAATTTTGCTGCGTGACTGTTATGAACACGGGAAACATGCGCCACTTTACAGGCATACTATAGTCACCCCCAGGCACAATATTTAAAGGAATATTTCACTTTTATTGTTTCACTTTAAGCATTATTAAAATCACTGCTCCTGAAAAAACTGGCGTTTTTAAAACTTTTTTTTGCATTGATACATGTCCCCTGGGGCAGGACCCGGGTCCCCAAACCCTTTTTAGGACAATAACTTGCATATTAGCCTTTAAAATGAGCACTTTTGATTTTTCATGTTCGTGTCCCATAGACTTTACCGGTGTTCGCGTGTTCGAACAAATTTTTTGCCTGTTCGCAAGTTCTACTGGCAACCAAAAAAAAATAAAAAAACTTTAGTCATTAATTCAACACTTCTTCCTCTTCCACTATCTGACATGTGCAGAACAAAAACATGTGTTTTGTTTCGATTCGTTACTTACATAAATTTGTTTAGTTAAATCTGTTTAATTTGTTTTCGGAATTCATTTAGTTTATTCGAGTTGGGATCCACACAAATTTTCTGTATTCGTAATGTGAATGTGAATACAAATCGATTCACATTCCATTCAAATTTTATTCGAATTCCATTCAAAATCAAATTCATTCTCTATTTGAAATTCGAATTTTGGAAGGCTATATTTTTTCTATTCTATTCTATACTTTTTTTCTATTCTATTCTATTCTTTTTCTTTTCTTTTCTCTTCTTGTCTACTCCATTTGAATTTCAAATTTCAGAAGAAGTACATTCTTTCTATTTTATTCTTTTTTTTTAATTATATTCTATTCCTCTATTTTCTATTTTATTTTATCCTGTCATTTTATTTTCTATTCTATTTTGTTTTGTTTTACTCTATTCTTGTCTATTCTAGTGTATTCTGTTCCTTTATTTTCTACTCTTATGCCGCGTACACACGACCGCTTTTCTCGACGAGAAAAACTGCATTTTTTTGCCGAGAAAAACGATCGTCTGTGGGCTTTATGTCGTTTTTCTCGTTGAGAAAAACGTCAGAAAAAACGACGAGAAAAATTAGAACATGTTCTAAATTTTCTCATCGTTTTTTCCATCATTTTTTTCCGCGGCAGTTTTCCCATAGGGAGACACTGCCGCGGAGCTCACAGACGGTCGTTTTTCTCGACAAAGAAAAAAATGACGGGAAAAACGGTCGTGTGTGGGGGAAAATGCCGTTCCCTCGTTTTTCATTTTATTTCATGTCGTGATTCACGGCGGTGTTTTCACCGCCGTGAATCACGATCGTGTGTACGCGGCATTATGCCGTGTACACACGACCGTTTTTCTCGTCGAGAAAAATGTCATTTTTTCCTTTTGACGAGAAAAACGATCGTCTGTGGGCATTTTGTCATTTTTCCCGACGGGAAAAACGGAATTAAAAACGACAAGAAAAATTAGAACATGCTCTAATTTTTCTCGTCGTTTTTCTCGACATTTTTTTCCGCGGAAGTTTTCCCATAGGGAAACACTGCCGCGGAGCCCACAGACGGTCGTTTTTCTTGACAAGAGAAAAAATGACGTGAAAAACGACCGTGTGTGGGGAACAAGTCGTTCCCTCGTTTTTAATGTCATTATTCACGGCGGTTTTTTAACCGCCGTGAATAATGATCGTGTGTACGTGGCATAAGCCTTTATTTTCAATTCTATCCCTTCTTCTATTCTATTTTCTTTCTATTCTTGTCTTTAGTGTTCTTGTCTGCTTTACTCTATTCTATTCTTTTATTTTATTTTCTATTCTATTCTATTTTTTCTTTAATATTCCTTTCTTTCTATTCTATTTTATTCTGTTCTTTTATTTTCTATTCTATTTTGTTCTGTGTTACTTAATTTGTTCTATTCTAATCTATTCTTTTATTATCTATTCTATTATTTCCTATTCTATCCCTTTACTCTTTATTCTGTTTTTTCTCTTCTTTTATTTAGTATTCTGGTCTGTTTTACGTTATTATATTCTATTATTTTATTTTCTATTCTATTCTTTTCTATACTATTATACTCTTTTGTATTCTATTCCTTTATTTTCTATTCAAATGTATGCTCTTCTAAAATTCGAATTTGATTTGAAAACTATCCGTATTTCATAGAAAATTATTGTTTCATTATTTTGGATTTGTTTAAATTTGTAACTATTTTAATTCAGAATTTTGGATACATCCTAATTCACAAATAACGGGAAATTTGTCCAAATTTCGATTGGGAATGAAACAAACCGCACATGTCTACTGACAAGACACAATCTGTCACCAGAAATACAGACTTCTGATCCAACAGTGCTTCCTTCTCCATTATCTGAAAGGACAACACACTGTCACCCTACATGCAGCTTACCAATCCAGCACTGCTTCCTCCTCCACTATCTGGCACTGTCATGCTATATAGTGATGAGCCGAACACCCCCGGGTTCGGTTCGCACCAGAACCCGCGAACGGACCGAAAGTTCGTACGAACATTAGAACCCTATTAAATACAATGGATGCGAACGTTCGAATTCTAAAGTGCTAATTATAACAACTATTATGCATGTTATTGTCCTAAAAAGGGTTTGGGAACCCGGGTTCTGCACCAGGGGACATGTATCAATGCAAAAAGAAGTTTTAAAAACGGTCGTTTTTCGGGAGCAGTCATTTTAATGATGCATAAAGTGAAAAAAAAAAGTCAAATATTCCTTTAAATATCGTACCTGGGGGGTGTCTAAAGTATGCCTGTGAAGTGCCACGTGTTTCCCGTGTTTAGAACTGTCCCTGCACAAAATGACACTTCTAAAGGAAAAAAAAGCCATTTAAAATTTCTTGCGGCTTTAATGTAATGTCTGGTCCCGGTAATATGGATGAAAATCTTTAAGAAAAATGGCATAGCTACCCCATGACCCCCCCCCCCCTACCCCAGCCCATTACCAGCCCCTTTGGGTCTTGTATGGATATTAAGGGGAACCCCGCACATAAAATAAAAAAGGCCCTATATACTCTGAACAGCCGTATACAGGCGGTGCATACAAGACTCCCTAGGGACTGTAGGTTTGTTCTTATGTAGAGTCTGTTTGTAATTTTGAACAGGTACATTGTTGAAGTGTAGCTCCAGCCCAAAAATCTATTTTTAAACTTTTTGGAAAACATAGGTAAGGGTTATCACCCCTGTAACATTTGTTTTGCTGTCTGTGCCCCTGTTCAGAACATTTCACCTCACTTTCCGTCCCAATGACAACTGTTTTTGAAATGTGGTGTTTTTCTTGAAACAAGGATTGGTGATAAAGCATCAGTACAGAGGAGACACCTTTCTCCCATATTTATTCTTACAGGAGAGAATTTTCCTTCCTAGGGGTAGATTTCCTCTCACTTCCTGTTGTCTTCTTGCGTTTGCAAGTAGGAGTCGTTTGTAAGTTGGATGTTTGAAAGTAGGGACCTGCCGTATATACTCTGCAGAAATAGGCCCCTTAGTTGTTGGTGTTGGCACAACACTGTAAGCACTCAGTTACTCTTGGTTGGTGCTGGAACGCCCTGCTGTCAACTATTATATCAGGAATTTTAATTACATATAATTGTTGAACAGTGGTAGTAAAAATTGGGCCTTTGATGGTGGTGCTGGTGCCACAACACTGTAAGCCCTGACAGTTACTCTTGGTGGGTGCAGCAATGGGCCCTGCTGTGAATTATTAGATCAAGAATTGTAATTACATGCCCCTTTTGAACAGGGGCTGAAAAATTGGGCCTTTCGTGGTGGTGGTGGTGGTGGCGTTGCCACAACACTGTAAGCCCTCAGAGTTACTCTTGGTGGGTGCAGCAATGGGCCCTGCTGTGAATTATTAGATCAAGAATTGTAATTACATGCCCCTTTTGAACAGGGGCTGAAAAATTGGGCCTTTCGTGGTGGTGGCGTTGCCACAACACTGTAAGCCCTCAGAGTTACTCTTGGTGGGTGCAGCAATGGGCCCTGCTGTGAATTATTAGATCAAGAATTGTAATTACATGCCCCTTTTGAACAGGGGCTGAAAAATTGGGCCTTTCGTGGTGGTGGTGGTGGTGGCGTTGCCACAACACTGTAAGCCCTCAGAGTTACTCTTGGTGGGTGCAGCAATGGGCCCTGCTGTGAATTATTAGATCAAGAATTGTAATTGCATGCCCCTGTTGAACAGGGGCTGAAAAATTGGGCCTTTCGTGGTGGTCGTGGTGGTGGTGGTGGTGGTGGTGTTGCCACAACACTGTATGCCCTCAGAGTTACTCTTGGTGGGTGCAGCAATGGGCCCTGCTGTGAATTATTAGATCAAGAATTGTAATTGCATGCCCCTGTTGAACAGGGGCTGAAAAATTGGGCCTTTCGTGGTGGTGGTGTTGCCACAACACTGTAAGCCCTCAGAGTTACTCTTGGTGGGTGCAGCAATGGGCCCTGCTGTGAATTATTAGATCAAGAATTGTAATTACATGCCCCTTTTGAACAGGGGCTGAAAAATTGGGCCTTTCGTGGTGGTGGTGGTGGTGGCGTTGCCACAACACTGTAAGCCCTCAGAGTTACTCTTGGTGGGTGCAGCAATGGGCCCTGCTGTGAATTATTAGATCAAGAATTGTAATTGCATGCCCCTGTTGAACAGGGGCTGAAAAATTGGGCCTTTCGTGGTGGTGGTGGTGTTGCCACAACACTGTAAGCCAGCAGAGTTACTCTTGGTGGGTGCAGCAATGGGCCCTGCTGTGAATTATTAGATCAAGAATTGTAATTGCATGCCCCTGTTGAACAGGGGCTGAAAAATTGGGCCTTTCGTGGTGGTGGTGGTGTTGCCACAACACTGTAAGCCCTCAGAGTTACTCTTGGTGGGTGCAGCAATGGGCCCTGCTGTGAATTATTAGATCAAGAATTGTAATTACATGCCCCTTTTGAACAGGGGCTGAAAAATTGGGCCTTTCGTGGTGGTGGTGGTGGTGGCGTTGCCACAACACTGTAAGCCCTCAGAGTTACTCTTGGTGGGTGCAGCAATGGGCCCTGCTGTGAATTATTAGATCAAGAATTGTAATTGCATGCCCCTGTTGAACAGGGGCTGAAAAATTGGGCCTTAGGCACTGGTGGCACAACACTACAACCCCTCACAGATACTGTACTTGGAGCACAGCAATGAGCCCTGTTGCAAAGTATTGCTTCAAAAATTGTAATGACACGCCCCTGTTAAACAGGGGCTGAAAAATTGGGCCTTAGGCACTGGTGCCACAACACTCCAACCCCTCACAGATACTGTACTTGGAGCACAGCAATGAGCCCTATGGCAAATTATTGCTAAAAAAATTGTAATTACACGCCCCTGTAAAACAGGGGCTGAAAAATTGGGCCTTAGCCACTGGTGGCGGCACCCATAAACAAAAATGATCTTCCAAGCTATCATCATCAATCGTATCATTGAGGACTCGGAGGAGGAGGATAGCCAGTCAACATAACAGCACAGGCACTCAGCATCAGCATCAGTCTTGAAGGGATGTGACATGTTAAAATCAATTAGTCTGTTATATCAGCATCAGGTGTGTGGTAGCTGGTGGTGATCCAAGACTGGTTCATCTTGATGAAAGTCAGTCGATCAACCGAGTCGGTGGACAGGCGCACCCTGTGATCCGTGACAAATCCTCCAGCAGCACTGAATGTGCGTTCCGAAAGAACGCTGGATGCAGGACAGGCCAGTAGCTCAATTGCATACTGTGCAAGCTCTGGCCAGTGATCCATCCTCAAGACCCAGTAAGCCAGAGGATTTTCGGTGGGGAAGGTGGCCAAGTCTGACCTTGCCCCTAGATATTCCTGCACCATGTTTATCAGACGCTGGCGATGGTTGCTGGAACCGATCATACTTTGGGGCTGCGGACTAAAGAATTGTCTGAACGCATCGGTCAGACGGCCACCTTCCCCACCGCTCCTTCTTTGACTGGCCGAAGCCTCAGCAACTCGTTGTCCAGGACCAGGAGTTTGTAACCTCCCAGTCTCTGGGAACGCGTTGCACAGACCTTTCTGCAAGGCCTCCCGGAGTTGTCTCATCCTCTGCGACGGTAACATAAGGTCCGCAACCTTACCCTTGTACCGTGGATCAAGGAGAGTGGCCAGCCAGTAATGGTCCCTCTCCTTGATCCGAAGAATACGAGGATCCTTCCGCAGACTTTGCAGGATCAGGGAGGCCATGCAGCGTAGGTTTGCTGAGGCATTTGGTCCGGAGTCCTCTGGGTCACTAAGGACGACATGATCCGCAGCCACCTCCTCCCAGCCACGTACAAGTCCACTGGTTTCTTGGGACTGTAAATCATCCCTAAAAGACTGCTGCTGATGATGCTGAGTGCCAGCCTCCACCTCCATGCTGACACAATCCTCCTCCTCCTCCTCCTCCTCCTCTTCCTGTGCGATGGGTGGGACAGAAGGAACACTGTCTGGGTAAAGGGGGCCTTGAGAGGCAAGGAAGTCCTCCTCTTCCTGCCTCTGTTCTGCCTCAAGTGCCCTGTCCATTATTCCACGCAGCGTGTGCTCCAACAGGTGGACAAGAGGTACAGTGTCACTGATGCATGCACTGTCACTGCTCACCATCCTCGTGGCCTCCTCAAATGGTGCCAGGACAGTGCATGCATCCCTGATCATGCCCCACTGGCGTGGAGAAAAAAAACCAAGCTCCCCTGACCCTGTCCTGGTGCCGTAGTCGCACAGGTACTCATTGATGGCCCTCTGCTGCGTGTGCAGCCGCTGCAGCATGGCCAACGTTGAGTTCCACCTGGTGGGCATGTCACATATAAGGCGGTTCTTGGGCAGGTTCAACTCCTTTTGCAGCTCAGCCAGGCGAGCACTGGCATTATAAGATCTGCGGAAATGCACACAGACTTTCCTGGCCTGCCTCAGGACATCCTGTAAGCCCGGGTACCTGCCCAAGAACCGCTGCACCACCAGGTTAAGGACGTGAGCCACACAGGGCACATGGGTCAGTTGTCCCTGTCGGAGGGCGGAGAGGAGGTTGGTGCCATTGTCGCAAACCACCATTCCTGGCTTAAGCTGGCGTGGCGTCAACCACCTCTCGGCCTGGCTCTGCAGAGCAGACAGGACCTCTGCCCCAGTGTGGCTTCTGTCCCCCAAACACACCAGCGCAAGCACGGCATGGCATCTTTTTGCCTGCGTACTTGCGTAGCCCCTTGAACGCCTACGGAGCACCGCTGGTTCCGAGGACAAACCACAGGAAGAGGCCATGGAGGAAGAAGAAGAGGAGGGGGTGGAGGAGAGAGGTGTGTCACAACCAGTAGTAGCATTTTGGAGGCGTGGCGGTGGAACAACCTCCAACACTACTGCACCTTGTCCTGCATCCTTCCCAGCTGCCAAAAAGAGTGACCCAATGGGCCGTGAAAGAAAGGTAACGTCCCTGTCCATGCCTGCTGGACCATGAGTCAGCGGTAATATGCACCTTACCGCTGACCGCCCTGTCCAGCGAGGCCAAGACATTGCCTTCCACATGCCGGTAGAGAGCCGGAATAGCCTTCCGTGAGAAAAAGTGGCGTTTGGGAACCTGCCACTGAGGAACCGCACATTGCACAAACTCACGGAAGGGGGCCGAGTCTACCAACTGAAAAGGCAGCAGTTGAAGCGCTAGCAATTTAGCCAAGCTAGCATTCAACCGCTGGGCATGTGGATGGCTGGGAGTGAACTTCTTTCGACGGTCCAGCAGCTGGGGCAGGGAAATTTGCCTGCTAGAATCGGACGTCGGTGTACTGCTAGCAGAGTGGCCGCAAGTACTTGGCTGTGACACACCTAATTCTACACCTTCATTCCTCTCAGTGCATGTTTCAGAGAGGACTGAAGTTATAGTGGGGTTGGAGATCCCAGCTGATGCGGTGCAAGGAGAGGTCCGCTTTGTTCTTTGGTGTGGGTCTTTGAGGTAGGCTTGCCAACGAGCTGCATGGCAGGTCAACATATGTCTGGTCAGGCATGTGGTACCCAAGCGGCTGATGTTTTGGCCACGCGATATACGCTTGAGACATATGTTGCAAACAGCAGCTGTGCGATCTGATGCACTAGCCTCAAAAAAGGCCCACACCAAAGAACTTTTTGAATGACGGGCAGAGGCAGCGCCCTGCACAGGCGGAGCTCTGCGGTGTGATTCCGTCGGTGTACTGCCCTTACGCTGGCCACCAAAGGGCATCCTGCCTCGTTGGAGATGTGCCTCCTCCTCATCCTCCTCCTCCTCCTCTCTCCTATTAGGCACCCACGTGGAGTCAGTGACCTCATCATCCCCTCCCTCCTCATCACTGGAGCCAATCTGGCAGTATGCTGCAGCTGCTGGAGCATGACTGCCAGATTGGTGTCCTTCTTGAGCATCCCCTCTGTCTGCTCTCACGCTACTGCCTTCCTGTAGCTGGGTTTCATCATCAGACCCTTCGAAACGCTGGGCATCCTCCTGGAGCATGTACCAAACACTGTGCTCAAACAGTTCGGGGGACTCCTCAGGAGGAGGACATGGTGGGTCTAGGGAAGGAGTGACTGATGATGAGTCTGACATTGATACCAGGGAAGAGGACGCTTTGGCAGCTGCTTTTACAGTACCCTGAGCCTGGGTGAGAGAGGATGAGTAGGAGGAGGAGGGCTTGGTCATCCACTCTACCAAGTCTTCGGCATGATGTGGCTCAACATGTCCAGCTGCCGAAAAGAAGGACAAGCGTGTCCCATGGCCATGTGCTGATGACAATGCACCGCGTCCACGACCAGCACTGTTGCCCCCAGACACAGAGCCTGCTTGCCCTCTTTTATTGCCTCCTGACTGTCTGCCTCTCCTTGTTTGCCTTCCAGACATTCTAATAGATGGCCTGCAGGGAGATGGGAAAAAAGCAATAAGGGCTACCTTCAGGTGTCCTTCTCTGTCCCTTTACTTAAGGATTTCTAAATATGGTTGAGGATGATTGCTTTAGCACAGAATAGCACAACGACAATTTCCCTGACTGTCCAAAAAAACAAGGATTTCAAAGATGGTTGATGAGGAATGCTTTAGCACACTATAGCACAAGGAGAATTTCCCTCACTGTCCTTCCCTGTCCCTAGAAACAAGGATTATCACAGTGAAAGACACTGACACTCTCCCTACCTATAGTTTTCTGTCCCTAGAAAAAATGTTTTTTTAAAGCACACTATAGCACAAGGAGAATTTCCCTCACTTTCCTTCTTTGTCCCTAGAAACAAGGATTATCACACTGAAAGAAACTGACACTCTTCCTACCTATAGTTTTCTGTCCCTAGAAAAAATGTTTTTTTAAAGCACACTATAGCACAAGGAGAATTCCCTCACTGTCCTTCCCTGTCCCTAGAAACAAGGATTCACACAGTAAAACACACTGACACTCTCCCTACCTATAGTTTTCTGTCCCTAGAAAAAATGTTTTTTTAAAGCACACTATAGCACAAGGAGAATTCCCTCACTGTCCTTCCCTGTCCCAAGAAACAAGGATTCGCACAGTAAAACACACTGACACTCTCCCTACCTATAGTTTTCTGTCCCTAGAAAAAATGTTTTTTTAAAGCACACTATAGCACAAGGAGAATTCCCTCACTGTCCTTCCCTGTCCCAAGAAACAAGGATTCGCACAGTAAAACACACTGACACTCTCCCTACCTATAGTTTTCTGTCCCTAGAAAAAATGTTTTTTTAAAGCACACTATAGCACAAGGAGAATTTCCCTCACTGTCCTTCCCTGTCCCTAGAAACAAGGATTAGCACAGTAAAACACACTGACACTCTCCCTACCTATCCTTCTCTTTCCCTAAACTAAAGGAATCCAGGTTAAGCAAGAAAAAAATAAATGTCACTGTCCCTGCCTATGCTGCTCTATCCCTGCTCCGGAACACACTACACTAGGCCGCCGTGCTGGCGGCCTTTTATAGTGTGGGGCGTGTACTAAACACCCTCAGCAATAATTGGCCACAGGCATCCTGCCTGTGGCCAATCATTGCTCTCCTCGCTGCCGGCGCTGTGATTGGCCAAGCATGCGGGGTCACAGTGCATGCTTGGCCAATCACAGCGCCTGGATGACACTGCGATGGCGTAGTGCATTGTGGGCCGTTCGCGTCACTCGAATTTGGCGCGAACGGCCCAAATCGTTCGATCTTCGTCGAACGATCGAACAGCCGATGTTCGAGTCGAACGTATGTTCGACTCGAACACGAAGCTCATCCCTAATGCTATATATAGTTTGGTGACCCAGCCCTAATTCCACTTTCATCATGAACCTGAAACAGCTAATTTGCTAAATATAACATACGGTATATATACATACATACAGGTACATCTCAAAAAATTTGAATATCATCAAAAAGTTAATTTATTTCAGTAATTCAATTCAAAAAGTAAAACTCATATATTGTATATAGATGTGTTACACACAGAGTGATATATTTCAAGCATTTCTTTCTTTTAATTTTGATGATTATGGCTTACAGCTAGTAAAAACCTAAAATTCAGTATCTCAGAAAATTTGAATATTACATAAGACCAATTAAAAATATAATACAGACATGATGTCTTAGTGAAAAGTCTGTCCATGTACAGTATAGTATACACTCAATACTTGGTCGGGGCTTCTTTTGCATGAAGTACGGCATCAATGTGGCGTGGCATGGAGGAGATCAGCCTGTGGCACTGCTGAGGTGTTATGGAAGTCCAGGTTGCTTTGATAGCGACCTTCAGATCATCTACATTGTTGGGTCTGGTGTCTCTCATCTTCCACTTGACAATAACCCACAGATTCTCTATAGGGTTTGGGTCAGGCGAGTTTGCTGGCCAATCAAGCACAGTGATACCATGATCATGTGACCAGGTATTGGTACTTTTGGCAGTGTGGGAGGTGCCAAGTCCTGCTGGAAAATGAAATCAACATCTCCATGAAGCTGGTCAGCAGAGGGAAGCATGATGGGCTCTAGAATGTCCTGGTAGACGGCTGCACTGAGTTTGGTCAGCGGACCAACACCAGCAGATGACACGGCTCCCCAAATCATCACTAACTGTGGAAATAAAATGCTAATTTTTCCACAGTCAGTGACTGTGGAAAAATGTGCATTTTATTTGTAAATCAAGGTCCCAGAGTCTGGAGGAAGAGTGAAGAGGCACAGAATCCATATTGCATGAGGTCCAGTGTTAAGTTTCCACAGTCAGTGATGATTTGGGGAGCCGTGTCATCTGCTGGTGTTGGTCCGCTGTGTTTTATGAAGACCAAACTCAGCGCAGCCGTCTACCAGGACATTCTAGAGCCCTTCAAGCTTCCCTCTGCTGACCGGCTTTATGGAGATGTTGATTTAATTTTCAAGTAGCACTTGGCACCTCCCACACTGCCAAAAGTGCCAATATCTGGTCACATGATCATGGTATCACTGTGATTGATTGGTCAGCAAACTCACCTGACCTAAACCCCATAGAGAATCTGTGGTGTATTGTCAAGAGGAAGATGAGAGACATCAGACCCAACAATGCAGATGATCTGAAGGTCGCTATCAAAGCAACCTGGACTTCCATAACACCTCAGCAGTGCCACAGGCTGATCTCCTCCATATCACCCCGCATTGATGCCGTAATTCATGCAAAAGGAGCCCCGACCAAGTATTAGTGCATACTATACTGTACATGGACAGACTTTTCAGTAAGCCAACATTTCTGTTTTAAAAATCCTTTTTTTTTTACTGGTCTTATGTATCTAGCGCACACACCTTTCTCCCACCCTGCATTTAATTTGGCTCCTCGCAGGAGGAATGAAAGGCACACCGCACCACAAGCCCGTACCCTCCTGTGTAAAGAGGTTGAGTGGTGTTATTGTTGGGTCTTGTCTGCAGCCAGAGCCAAAATCCTCCTCCTGAGCATGATTCTCACCTCTCCCATGTGTAGATGCAAGTCCTTGACTTCCCCATGACATGTTAAGGACAGATGCCCAGTCGTGACCCACCTGATAGACCTAAACCTCCCCAACTCCCAATTGCCCAATAAAACAACTGACAAAGTTGTGGAGTAAAATTGGCCTTGCGGCCTATTTATTTAACCATTTCAAAACTTAAAATAAATAACCATTTTACATAACATCAGACAAACTTTTTCCATATCTTGGAGGCCACGACACAGAACTTGGTCACTGGGACAAAACTTATTTAACTTAGGCCTCCAGTCGCAAGACACCGACTCGGAGACAGTACACATGTCCGCAGTGACCTACAATTTTACCCCTTCCTGGTTAAACCCTCGTTGACCGGAAGGTACCCAATAACCCCATACCACAGATGGGTACCACCATTTTACTACCGAAAACCCCATACCACGGATGGGTACCACCATTTTACTACCGATAACCCCATCCCACAGATGGGTACCACCATTTTACTATTCCAGCCTTTTTCTCCTCTTCCAGAGACCGAGCACTGCCACAACCGTTCCGACCTCCCAACTGCATACCCCCGCCTAAAACCTAGGGAGGGTGGGTGGGAAGCTTCTTCCTCTTCTGCTGCAGGACTGACTGTACATCACTTCCTGCTCTCAGACTCTTACACCAGGGAACACCTCCAACCCCCAGGACACCCCCCTTTTCTTAAAGGGAAAACTACCTGCTTTCCTTTTGTCCTGTACTGTCCCACCCTGTCATGCCGTCCCTGCGCCTATCTGTTTCTTTCTTGCTCCGGGACTCTCTGTAATGTAAATGTCCACACCAGCTGAAACTCCAACTCCGTATTTATTCTCACTTTGCAATAAACAGTCTCTTGGATAGGAAAGGGTTGGAGCAAAGGAAACAGAACAGCCTAAGGTGTGGAGGAGGTCCAGGCACAAACGTAGCTCAAACTCTTCGCTGTTCAGATTCTCAAACAGTTTTAGGCGCACAGACCGTGAAGTTGGTCTCTGCCACAGACCTGGTGAATAAGGCCTCTGCCACTGACCTGGTGAACTTGAACTTCCTTCTTAGAACATAGACCTTGTCAAGGAGAAGATGTCCCCCTAGAGAGTCAACAGACCCTTCCTTCACCGTGACTCTCGCATAGGTCCTTCGGAATGATCCTCCCTTCTCTTAGGGTGTGGGTCCCGCCGCAAGGCGGCACCCTGGACTCCTCAATCCCTAGCGGACCCCAGCCGAAGGCGCTGGGCCCCGAGCCGTCGCTGCAGCTCCCAGGTCTCCATACCCAGGTGGACAGGAACGGTGAGGTAGTACCTCACCCCAGGCTAAAGGTGCCTGAGGTGGAACCGGAACACAGCCTCCGGGCCGAGGGCACCCGGAGATGAGCCACACGCACTCCCAGGCTGAAGGTGCCTGGGGGTGGACCTCGATCAGGAGATGTCTGCCCCTTTTATATCCTCTCCCGGCATGCGCAGCAGGTTCCCCGCCCCACAGCTGCCGAGAGGGGACACAAAAGGCACAGCACTACGCTCGTGGTTCAACCCCGGCCCAGAATGGCAGCGCCACCCGCAGGCCACAGGGAACTCATCACCAGCATTATCCCCTGAGAACAAAAATGGTCCATAACTCCTAACAATCCAAGGTGTCTGAGCCAAATTACCACTCAGACACTTCCCTTAAATCGAACACCCCGCTACATGTAATGTTTATGAGATGCACCTGTATATACTGTATATATATTTATTTTTTAACTAGAATGTACATTTTCTTACCAGTCTCTCAATATGTAAACCTCTTTTTATGTGTCTGGATTTCTTTTTTTAAATGCCTACTTCTAGCAAAGAACACAAAGACAGCTAAGCTATGGGGGGATATGGTAAAGGGTGGCTAAAAAAAGGAACCTTTCTCTGCAAATGCTCAAAGGAAAATGTTCTGAGACTTTGACTGGAGTGAAGATGCCACTGCAGAGACGCTGCACGGTGACAGAGGTTTTTTTTTTGGCCCACGCACAATCCTTCTGTCCCTCCGTGCTGATTTCCCCGGGGACGATTCGCCGAGGTGCTCCTGCTGTGCTACATGGTGACTGTTGGCGCTCAAGTAGCCAATTAAGCGTAGGTCAGCGAGACAGGTCCGTCTACTGGCAGTCCTCATTTCCAGCATCTGCAGAGAGCGGAATAATCTCATCTCTCTCATGACTTCAGAGCTGTACAGACAGTCAGACAAAGTCAACTTTCCTCACCCAAACTTCTCTGTTTACTAAATTGGGAAATCCACCTACCTTTATTTAAAGGGAAGCGTTCCGGTATCATCAATGAGTACACAATGTCAGTTACTGTTGTAATATTTACATTTCATTGTTGAAATGATTTTCACATTTTTACTTTTTTTTTTCCTTTTTTTTTCCATATTACCTATTTGTTGTTCCATGTTCAAGAGAAAGGCTGTGATTGGGAGGGGGTGTTTGCCACAGGCAGGCTGTGATTGGGAGGGGGTGTGTGCCACAGGCAGGCTGTGATTGGGAGGGGTGTGTGCCACAGGCAGGCTGTGATTGGGAGAGGGTGTGTGCGTGATAGAGGCAGGCTGTGATTGGGAGGGGGTGTGTACCAGAGGCAGGCTGTGATTGGGAGGGTGTGTGCCACAGGGAGGCTGTGATTGGGAGGGGGTGTGTGCCAGAGGCAGGGTGTGATTGGGAGGGGGTGTGCGCCAGAGGGAGGCTGTGATTGGGAGGGGGTGTGTGCCAGAGGCAGGCTGTGATTGGGAGGGGGTGTGCGCCAGACGGAGGCTGTGATTGGGAGGGGGTGTGTGCCAGAGGGAGGCTGTGATTGGGAGGGGGTGTGCGCCAGACGGAGGCTGTGATTGGGAGGGGGTGTGTGCCAGAGGGAGGCTGTGATTGGGAGGGGTGTGTGCCACAGGCAGGCTGTGGTTGGTAGCGGGCATGTGCCAGAGGCAGGCTGTGATTGGGAGGGGGTGTGTGCCAGAGGCAGGCTGTGATTGGGAGGGGGTGTGTGCCAGAGACAGGCTGTGATTGGGAGGGGGTGTGTGCCAGAGACAGGCTGTGATTGGGAGGGGGTGTGTGCCACAAGGAGGCTGTGATTGGGAGGGGGTGTGTGCCAGAGGCAGGCTGTGATTGGGAGGGGGTGTGTGCCAAAGGCAGGCTGTGATTGGGTGGGGTGTGTGCCAGAGGCAGGTTGTGATTTGGAGGGGTGTGTGCCTGAGGCAGACTGATTGGGAGGCGACATGTGCCAGAGCTAGGATGTGATTGGGAAGGGGCGTGTTTAAAAAGCAGGCTGTGATTGGGAGGGGTGTGTGCCACAGGCAGGCTGTGATTGGGAGGGGGTGTGTGCCAGAGGCAGGCTGTGATTGGGAGGGGTTGTGTGCCAGAGGCAGGCTGTGATTGGGAGGGGTTGTGTGCCAGAGGCAGGCTGTGATTGGGAGGGGGTGTGTGCCACAAGGAGGCTGTGATTGGGAGGGGGTGTGTGCCAGAGGCAGGCTGTGATTGGGAGGGGGTGTGTGCCAAAGGCAGGCTGTGATTGGGTGGGGTGTGTGCCAGAGGCAGGTTGTGATTTGGAGGGGTGTGTGCCTGAGGCAGACTGTGATTGGGAGGGGGTGTGTGCCAGATGCAGGCTGTGATTGGGAGGCGACATGTGCCAGAGCTAGGATGTGATTGGGAAGGGGCGTGTTTAAAAAGCAGGCTGTGATTGGGAGGGGTGTGTGCCACAGGCAGGCTGTGATTGGGAGGGGGTGTGTGCCAGAGGCAGGCTGTGATTGTTAGGGGTGTGTGCCAGAGGCAGGCTGTGATTGGGAAGCGACATGTGCCAGAGCTAGGATGTGATTGGGAAGGGGCATGTTTAAAAAGCAGGCTGTGTTTGGGAAGGGGCGTGTGTCAAAGGCAGGCTGTAATTCGGAGGGATTGTGTGCCACCAGTATTCTGTGATTAGGAGGGGGCATGTGCCAGAGGCAGGCTGTGATTGGAGGGGTTGTGTGCCAGAGGCAGGCTGTGATTGGAAGGGGTGTGAGCCAGGCTGTGTTTGGAAGGGGGCTTGTTTAGGAGGGGTATGTGCCAGAGGCAGGCTGTAATTGGTTGGGAGGCGTGGTGGCTGAACAAACTACCCAAAAGAGGCATGCTGGGTGTCTGTACAGTGTCCTGTACCTCTAAATGAGCAGCCAATAGATGAGAACTGACCACTCTAACACAGATCAGCTTCGCTGCCTTGTGTGGTCAGTTTAGAACAAGGAAGAAAGGTGACTGACAAGATCAACAAGGTACTTCAGATGGAAGAAAATGATAGAGACTATGATTTATAAAATACACATATGTGAACACTCACATGGAAAAAGCAATTCAGGTGGCATACACTTTTTAAAAATTTTCCTCTGGTGGGTAGCTTTGTATTGCTGAGTGTGGTCAGGGTCCATGATCAGGGATCCATTTTGCCTTGTCCACGCCCTTTAAAGTGTTACTAAACCCAGAACCTGCACTCACTATATCTGGTCTCCCACAGTACACAGAACATGGAAATGCAATTATTTTAGTAAATATAATGTAGTGATACCTCCAACTAAGAAGGCCGCAGATTTAGTTTGGGCCCTGATGACAGCTCCGCCAACCCCCGGCAATATGCTCTACCCTCTGCTGGCACAGCTAGTACTAAAAGTAAACTATCTATCTTATACCTTATGAATAAGTGAGCATTGAGACAATACTAAAGAAAAAAAAGGGTATAAGGTTTTACTTAAGCTCTTAGTAAGAAAGATAATAACATTGATCACAGTTTACATTCAATCATTGGTAATGCAGAGCCCTGCAATGCTAACACACTAAAGAACTGACATGCAACAAGTGCGCCACACGGGCGACCGTTAGCTAAATGCCCTATGGCGCAATAACCCAAAACACATTAGTAACCCCACCAGGCCTGGTTTTTGAGGTCTATAACTTAGTCCTTTTTCTTCACCGGCAGGTCTTTAACGGTGGTGCACATTAACAAAATACAACTTTGTAATCCAGTGAGGTAGGTAGAGATGGGCAGGAACTTGGCTATCCCGACTACAAGTTCAGCTATGGTATGGCTTTTCTTCACTAAGGGTATCAGGAACAACTAGAGGGGGCCACGGCAGTCTATTGGCCTATATGCATTAACAGTATCTCGTTCTGGGCATATGCCCTCTCACCCGCCGGACTACGGATCCAGTCCGGGAAACTTCCACCGGCTGTGTCACACGCACTCGGTCTCTCCAGCGATCGGGTCCCCGATCCAACAAGGCTGTAGCTGAGCGAAGTCAGATGCCACCCAGGCTCGCAGAGGGGTGGAAGGCTCTTTGGTGCTGAGCAGGCTTCAGGCCTTGCACTCCGACACATCCGCACAGGAGGATCAGGCTGTGAAGTCTCGTGTCCCAAAGAGGCCGAGCCCAGCTTCGCCTCCTCCTTTTATAACCCCTCCCATGAGTCTCTGCGGTGGGAACATATGAAGAATGTGGTTCTGGGTGATGTAGTCTCTCTCTCTCCTCTGCTCTCACTCCAGCAATGTATTTTCTCTACTTCCTCCTGACTCACCTCTCCCCTAGAACTTCTTGTCTCTCTGCATTAAAGGGGAACACCCCACTACAATAAAATGCTTAAAACCTTTTCCCATCAGCAGTATATAGCAGTCTTGTGACTTCTATCAGTTCCTGGTTGAAGTTTGTAGAATGAATTTTCATTCTCCCCTGATTGTCCTATGAGGTTGCAGGACCACTGACCCTCCGCCTGGAAAGTGCTGGTTGGCCCTGTGCTAATAGGGTGACCACATTTCCAAACTACCATTCAGGGACACCCTCCCTTCCCAAAAATTAGCTTGTGCTGTAACGAATCACAGCACAGTGATTGGACACAAGAGGCGGGATTTATGATTTCTCCAATCACAAGAAGGGGGCGGGGATTGTGCTCCTCCAGGCATTCCCGGCCAGGACAAGTACTGTCAGTGAGTAAAACGGTGATGTGGCGGCCTTTTTTGGGGGCATCAGATTGGCCCGGGGGGGTGGCTGTGTCAGTTTCATTCCGGGACACTGTATTGTCCTGGAATGAAGGTGCCCGGGACAGACCTGCAAAATGCGGGACTGTCCCGGGCAATCCGGGACACTTGGTCACCCTATGTGCTAATCACATGTACTCTCCCAAGAAACAAAAAAAAAAGCTCTCTAGCAATACACACCAAACTGAGAACGTGCAGCTTGCCCCCAAGGCTATGTTCTATCAGTAGATAGATTGGGGACAGTGGAAGAACGGGAGGATCAGAGTAGACAGGATCAAACAGCCTATTTACACAGTACACAGGCCTATAACCCCTTAGGTTCCACAGTGAGTATAGCAAGCATTCTTTACAGCATATGCAGACTGATTTTACTCTTGTGGGTTTAGTAACACTTTCAATTACATAATTGAAAAGACAGATTCAGTCTAGATGGAGACTACAGGGATTGCATGCATCAGGCAGAGAAGGAGGAGGTGAGGGGGAGATCCCTGCTGAGTATATAAACATGTCCATATGCTTTCATTTCACCTAGTAATACACATGTACAATGCACTTTTCCACCAACAGCTCTGATCATGCCCCCCCCCCCCCCCAGACTTAAAGGTCATCTCCATCCAAATGTTATTATTTCACTTTAGTGAGCTTGCTGACAACCTCCATCAATTATGAAAGATCAACACTAGGGGTGAACAAAATTGGGAGTTTTCCCAAAATGTTGGTGAAAATGACTGGAGTGGAGGGGGATGTGGTCATGTGATCGATGACAATCTCCTCCGAATCTTCTGAAGAGCGTCCAAGAAGAAAGAAGAAATTCAAATTGGTCATTGTAGCCAGATAGTTGTGCTAACCAATTACCGCTCACCATTAAGATGCCGATAGGCTCTGGGGCTGGTATCGTCTTCTGTAGAATTAAACTTAAGCCTCGTACACACGACCAAGAATCTCGTCGTAAAAAAACCCGTTGTTTTTCTCGACGAGATTCTTGTCAAGCTTTCCTTGCATACACACTGTCAATTCCAAATCTCGTCGTTGTAAATCGCGGTCACGTACAACACGTACGACGACAGTATAAAGGGAAAGTCCCATTCTCATGGCGCCACCCTTTGGGCTGCTTTTGCTGATCTTGTGTTACTGCGTGTTAGTAAAAAGTTTAGGGAGAGACGATTCGCGCTTTTCAGTCTTCGTGCTTTCAGTCCGTTACAGCGCGACGAATGTGCTATCTCTATTACGAACGCTTGTTTTACCAGAAGGAGCGCTCCCGTCTCATACTTGATTCTGAGCATGCGCAATTTTTTAAGACTCGGAAAAGCGTACACACGACCGGTTTTCTCGTCGGGAAACAGGCCGACGAGAATCCCGACGAGAAAAACGAGAATCCTGACGAGAAAAATAGAGAGCAGGTTCTCTATTTTTCTCGTCGAGATTCCCGGCAGTTATTTTGACGAGAAACCATACACAAGACCGGTTTTCTCGGCAAAAAGCTCTCCCAACAGTTTTCTTGTCGTTTCTTGACGATAAAACCGGTCGTGTGTACGAGGCTTTATTCTTTACCTTAACCTTGCATACAGAGCCATAAACTATAACCCTAACCTTACAGTAGAACCCCAGTCAAAAATAACAAGGTAAAAATGAACAGGTCATTGCAAGATAACTTAAAGCAGACCTTCAGTCATTTATTCAACTTTCGCAATTAACGCAGTGCCGTATCGCAAAAAAATGGCCTAGTCATGAAGGGGCATAAATCTTCCGAAGGTTACCGTATATACTCGAGTATAAGCCGAGCTGAAAATGCCCCCCTCGGCTTATACTCAAGTCTGTGTCTATCTTCACATTTGTGCGCCTGATCCTGGCCAGCCGTAGGTCTCCTGGACGCCAAACTTGCCACACATGTAGCCCCACTCTTCCTCTACACATGTGCAAAGTTTGTTGTCCGGGGGACCTACGGCCGGGGAGCACTGATTTTTCAAACCCGGGCACCCCCTCCATAGACTCCCATGTTAAATAGTAATTTCTCCGGTGACCTTGGGGATCCGGTACTGGCCGGTCCTAGGTACCCTGGACCCCAAACTTTGCACACATGTTGCCCCACTCTTCCTCTACAAGTGTGCAAAGTTTGTTGTCCAGGGAACCTACGGCCGAGGAGCACCGATTTTTCAAAGCAATCTAGTCACACAGCGCCGGAGATCAGGTAGGGAGATTGGGTACAGTGAGGCATGGACACTGTGACAGTGAGGCATGGACACAGTGAGGCACAGTGAGGCGGATAATTCCTATCTTCGGATAAATTTATATTAGTTATGTTCACTAACAGCCAAATTTTAAAGGAAATACCAATACCTATAATTTAATAGTTAGTAATAGTTGTAATTATTAGTCTGTTATTATTTCAGATTTTTGAACTTTCGTTCTTATTTTCGGATTTTCATTTATATTTTTGGGTTTTCGTTCTTTCGAATTTTCGCTCTAATTTTCGGATTTTTGTATTTTCGGATTTCAAATTTCCAATTTTCCGAATTTCCGCATTTTCTAATTTCCGAATTTTCTAATTTTCTAATTTACGAATTTTCAAATTTCCGGATTTACGAATTATCAAAATTCCGGATGTTCACATTTTCTAATTTACGAATTTTTCGAATTTACGAATTTCCAGATTTTCTAATTCATGAATTTTCGAATTTATGAGTTTTCTAATTTCCGAATTTTTAAATATTCAAATGTACAAATATTCAAAAAAAAAATAATTGTTTAACAGGTTTTCGGTAATTCGGATATTTTCGAATGAACAAATTTGTCGAAATTCGTTAAAAAACTAATTCGGAACGAAATGATTTGCACATGTCTAGTGAACACCTAAACCAGTGATGGTGAACCTTGGAACCCCAGATGTTTTGGAACTACATTTCCCATGATGCTCATGCACTCTGCAGTGTGTAGGGACTTAAAAAGGTATTCCCGTATACCTGACAAAGACCACCTAGGTATAATCACAGCAATTACCACACTCACAAGACCCGTTCAGTACTGAAGAGATAACTTCTTGTTGGACACAGGAAAAAGACGAGACAGTGGTTGTATCCAAACGTTATCTGGTTTAATAAAGGGCGGGAATACAAGTTATATAGGAACATTTCCAACCGATCAATAACATGGAAGAGTGGGTGTGGTTAATACAGGGGAGTACATTTCACATCATTACGCATCATTACATATCAAATAACCAAGCACTTAAACATGGCTGCCATGAGTCATTTAAAGCATGACCACCTGCTTCCATGACAAAAGCCTCGTACACACGAACGAGTTTCTCGGCAAAAACCAGCAAGAAACTTGCTGGCAGAGATTTCTTGCCGAGAAATTCGTTCGTGTGTATGGTTTCTCGTCAAGAAAAGCGACAAGAATCTCGACGAGAAAATAGATAACCTGTCCTCTATTTTCTCGTTGAGATTCTCGTCAGCCTGTTTCTCGACGAGAAAATTGTGTGTGTACACTTACCTTTTCGCCGGGAAGCCCGCGCATGCTCGAAATGACTTAGACGCATGCGCAGTAGCTTCCTAGGCATAGGTAGGGTGAACAAAGATGGCGGCGACAGCATTGAATGTGACGAGCGCATGCTTGTCGTATTCGATGACGTCACCGCGTTCGCTCCATTCAAAGATCCGCGGGTTCTTTGAAAGGAGCGTGTGTACACTCGGCCGGGACAAGTTTCTTGTCCAAGAATCTCGTCGAAAAAAACGACATGTTTTTTTCGACGAGAATCTCGGCCGTGTGTACGAGGCATCATAGTCATGAGTTTGGTGTTTCTTATTAAACAGGAAGTAGTTCCAGACAGTACACCACTGATGCAGACGTGTCTATATAAACAATTTCTATGCATGGTATATCTCTGTGTGCCTTTGCAGAGAACTGTCATAGCACAAAGATGCTAAGAGTTAAGCTTTAAGCACATGAACCCATAAATCTCTTAACATGGCGTCACTATGGTTCAGTCATATTTACTCCTATTACTACACAGTGTAGTTGAGCATCATGGGAAATGTAGTTCCAAAACATCTGGGGTGCCAAGGTCCACCATCACTGACCTAAACCATCAATGTTGTAGGTGATCCCAGGTTTAGATTGTCAATGATACAGTTGCTGAATGACTCTCATCTCAATCCATTCATTGAATAGCAGTAAATTTAATTCAATTGGGCAAACCAAAAAATCAAAGGGCGAGTGGGGTTATTCTTCCAAAAAAGCAGCGAATGGTCATTTTATGTACCATATATACTCGAGTATAATGCCATGTACACACGACCGTTTTTCTCGTCGAGAAAAACGATCTTTTTTCCATTTGACGAGAAAAACGATCGTCTGTGGGCATTTTGTCGTTTTTCTCGACGAGAAAAACGGCATTAAAAATGACGAGAAAAATTAGAACATGTTCTAATTTTTCTCGTCGTTTTTCCCGAAATTTTTTCCGCGGCAGTGTTTCCCATAGGGAAACACTGCCGCAAAGCCCACAGACGGTTGTTTTTTCTCGACAAGAGAAAAAATGTCGTGAAAAACGACCGTGTGTGGGGAACAAGCCGTTCCCTCATTTTTAATGTCATTATTCACGCCGTTTTTTTAACCGCCGTGAATAATGATCGTGTGTATGCGGCATAAGCCGAGTTTTTCAGCAAATTTTTTTGTGCTGAAAATGCCCCCCTCGGCTTATACTCGAGTCACCTTTTTGCACCTGATCTTCTGGAATTTGGGCACCCGGTACCGGACGGCCGTAGGCCCCCTGGACCCCAATCTTGACACACATGTAGCCTCACTCTTCCTTTACAAGACTGCAAAGTTTGTTGTCTGGGGGACATACGGCTGGGGAGCAGCGATTTTTCAAAGCCGGGCACCCCATCCATAGACTCCAATGTTAAATGGTAATTTCTCCGGTGACTTTGGGGACCCGGTACCAGCCGGTCGTAGGTCCCCTGGACCCGAAACTTGGCACACATGTAGCCCCATTTCTCCTCTATAAGTGTCCGTGGGACCTACGGCCGGGGAACACCAATTTTTCAAAGCCAGGCACCCCTTCCACAGACTCCCATGTTAAATGTCAGTCTAGTCATGGACACAGTGAGGCATGGGCACAGTGAGGCATGGACATAGTGAGGCATGCACATGGACACAGTGAGGCAAAGTGAGACACAGTGAGGCATGGACACAGTGAGGCATGCACATGGACACAGTGAGGCAAAGTGAGGCACAGTGAGGCATGCAGATGGACACCCTAGGCTTATACTCGAGTCAATAAGTTTTCCCAGTTTTTTGTGGTAAAATTAGGTGCCTCGACTTATATTCGGGTCAGCTTATACTCGAGTATATACGGTAACTATGCCCTCAGTGTAGCCCTTTGCTCGGGTAGCATCTAATTTGACCTTAGCATGGTCCACATAAAAAAAAAAGAAGAGACCTCGAAAATGATTTCAAAAGACTTGTATTTCACGATGCCTTCAAAGAAAAAGCACAGATATGGAGGGAGAGGACAAAAAAATAAAAAAAGTTGTGTTTATTTTGATGTATGGATGGAGCAGAAGATATATCAGCAGCTGTTGGCTGTGATGTCGGAACATCTTCTGTTCTTGGGGCATGCGGTGTACATCGTGTTCCTTTGCTCGCTGTACCTTCTTCATCCCTTCATGTATCTTCTGCACCAGGCGGATAATTGTGCACCGCGCTTTTCGGGTGCTAAGCCCAGCCTAAAGCCTCGTACACACGGCCGTTTTTTTTGGCAAGAAAACTGCTGGGAGAGCTTTTTGCCGAGAAAACCGGCCGTGTGTATGGTTTCTCGTCGGGAAAACTGCCAGGAATCTCGACGAGAAAAATAGAGAACCTGCTCTCTATTTTCTCGCTGGGATTGTCGTCGGCCTGTTTCCTGACGAGAAAACCGTGAGTGTGTACGAGGCTACAAGCTTACCTGTCTCCAGGTAAACCCGCGCATGCTCGAAAAGACTTTGACGCATGCTGCGCGGTAGCATACAAGGGTAGTGTAGGGTGTATCAAGATGGCGGCGACGGCATCGAATGTGATGAGCACCGGCTCATTGTAGTCGACGACGTCACCGCGTTCTTGCCATTCAAAAGAACGGCGTTTCTTTTGAATGGCGCGTGTGTACACAGGGCTTGGCAAGAAAAGCTTGCCAGGAATCCGGTCGAGAAAACCAACGTTTTTTTTCCGACGGGATTCTTGCCTGTGTGTATGAGGCTAAAGCCTTGGATGCCTCTGGCCTCTGTAATGTGGGCTCCTTGGTGAGCAGAAGATCCAGAGAATGCAGAATACCGAAGGCCTCTGCGTGAATCTCAATGTCTTCTCGTTTTTTTGGACACAAACACTGAAAACTGCAAATCATCAGCTGAAGCTTACATTTAACTAAATAGCCGGCAGGAGTTAGTCACGGTTAACTGGACTCGCTCTGCAATGCTGAAGATGTTTTGCAGCTTCCTTTTTGTAACATAGGGGAGACTGTAACACCATTCAAATTTTACAAATCTATGTAAACATACAAAGGTGCACAGCATTGTATTAACCACTTCAATACCGGGAATTTTCACCCTCTTCCTGCCCAGGCCAATTTTCAGTTTACAGTGCTGTAACATTTTGAATGACAATTGTGCAGTCATGCAACACTGTACCCATATGAAATTTTGATAATTCCCCCCCCCCCCCACAAATAGAGCTTTCTTTGGGTGGTATTTGATCACCGCTGCGGTTTTTATTTTTTGCGCTATAAACAAAAAAAGACCGACAATTTTGAAAAAAATACAATATTTTTTACTTTTTGCTATAATAAATATCCCATTTAAAAAAAAAAAAAATAATAATTTCTTCCTCAGTTTAGGCCGATACGTATTCTTCTACATATTTTTGGTAAAAAAAAAAAAAACGCAATAAGCGTATATTGCGTATATTGATTGGTTTGCACAAAAGTTATAGCGCCTACAAAATACTAGTAATGGTGGCGATCTGCGATTTTTCTCGTGACTGTGACATTATGGTGGACATATCGGACACTTTTGCCATTATTTTGGGACCATTGTCATTTATACAGCGATCAGTACTATAAAAATAGGGTTAACACTAGGGGGCGATCAAGGGGTTAAATGTGTTACTTAAGGAGTGATTATAACTGTAGGTGGAGGGGACTCACAAGGGGAGGAGGCCGATCGGTCTTCCTCTGTACTGGGAGCACACGATCTGTTTCCTCTCCCCTTTAGAGGACGTAGATCTGTGTGTTTACACACACAGATCCACGTCCCTGCTGTGTGACAGGCAATTGCGGGTGCCATGATGTCCGCCGGGCACGCGCATCGGCTCCCGAGTGATGCGGCAGGCGCGCCCCCTAGAGGCCAAGGATGTCATATGACGGCTGCCCGGTGGTACAGAGTGTTCCTGCGGCCATCATATGTCTATAGCTGGGTAGGGAAGTGGTTAAAATGTCTGGTGCGCAAAATTTCCAACGCGTTTCGACCTGCGTGGTCAAAGTCTTCCTCAGGGGATTGATTTGCTGTCAAAAAATATATATATGTTGTTTACACTTATCAATATCATTTCATAACATATACAAGAAACAATTTACATTATGTTGTCAAAGCAATAAAGTTTACATGGAATGTATTTACCAATGACGGGTGTATAGATAGGCAGTCCCCTGACCAGAGTTCCTCTAAAATTGATCAGATGATCCCGTGTGTTTGTACTATTCGCACTCCAAAAGAGAACACCTCCGCTCCTGATGTGACTTACAAGGAGTCACACTGTAGAACAGCCGGCAAAGGATGTAGTGGGTGGGGGGGGGGTGGGGGGTCAAGCACTTGTAGTAAAGCCCCAACAGGTATTATCCAATTATATCTTACATTTCATTTCAAATTTATTCTAAAGAAAATAAATCAGTTTTTTGTGTGTAGTGCTAAAAATTTACCACATTTAAATAAAAAATGTCCTTCCTTATAGTGAGGTGTGTATGGTGGTAATGTGAAATTGTGGAGGGATGCAAGTGATGAATGCTAAATAAAAATTGAAAAATAGGTGATTACAATAAAATGGGTATGTATAATAACTAACTACAAATATGGGCTTAATTAAAGACATAAAATAATGGTACTTGATCACCTAAGATTAGACAAGGGGATAGAGTGATAATATGTGTAGAAATGAAGTGAAGTGCATATTACATTGGTTGAGAAATTCTGTTAAGACACAAACAAAAAACAAACAACAACCAGCTTCCTTTTTTGCCTTGAACCTAGAGCTCTTAATGGGGAAAGGTGTAACGCTTCAGGCAATGTTACTATAAAGTTTGGTGTGGATCACAGCTTCGGAGGTATATATGATATACTTAACAGTTAACTATAAGTAGGCAGAAATCAGATAGGGAGAATCAGATAATTTGGGAATACTAGTAGTTTTATTTAGTTTGGTAGTACACAGTCATAACATGGAGTTCCAGAGGAAACTTAGGTGAAGTAGCAGTACACAGGATAATAGATTATAGTATACGGATGAATACTTGCTGTGAGAGGACTGGGGCTCTGTCTGGCCCAAAAGCTGGAAGTTGGAGGGGCTCTGACCGGCCCACTAGTGAGGAGGCAGCCGGGCTCTATCCGGCCCAATAGTGAGATGAAAGTCGGGCTCTATCCGGCCCAATAGTGAGATGGAAGTCGGGGCTCTATCCGGCCCAATAGTGAGATGAAAGTCGGGCTCTATCCGGCCCAATAGTGAGATGGAAGTTGGGCTCTATCCGGCCCAATAGTGAGATGGAAGTCGGGCTCTATCCGGCCCAATAGTGAGATGGAAGTCGGGGCTCTATCCGGCCCAATAGTGAGATGGAAGTCGGGCTCTATCCGGCCCAATAGTGAGATGGAAGTCGGGGCTCTATCCGGCCCAATAGTGAGATGGAAGTAGGGGCTCTATCCGGCCCAATAGTGAGATGGAAGTCGGGGCTCTATCCGGCCCAATAGTGAGATGAAAGTAGGGGCTCTATCCGGCCCAATAGTGAGATGTAAGTAGGGGCTCTATCCGGCCCAATAGTGAGATGGAAGTTGGGGCTCTATCCGGCCCAATAGTGAGATGGAAGTAGGGGCTCTATCCGGCCCAATAGTGAGATGGAAGTCGGGGCTCTATCCGGCCCAATAGTGAGATGAAAGTAGGGGCTCTATCCGGCCCAATAGTGAGATGAAAGTAGGGGCTCTATCTGGCCCAATAGTGAGATGGAAGTCGGGGCTCTATCCGGCCCAATAGTGAGATGGAAGTAGGGGCTCTATCCGGCCCAATAGTGAGGGAAGACGGTCGTCAGCTCCTGGAGCTATTTATCTGGTGTCAGGTTCCTAGCAGGAACACCAAGCAAAGGCTGTTTAAGTAGGGAGAAGAGGTGGAGCCAGGTGATGTCGCTGTGAGTCATCGGACTGTGGCCGAGTTGGTTGAGATCTCGCAGCCCCGGTGGACAGATAAGGACATTACAAAAGGTAGCACAGAGGTTTAGTGGTTAACGCTTCTGGGTTCTTCGCTTCAAATCCCAACCATGACACTACCTGCATGGAGTTTGCGTGTTCTCCCTGTACTTGCATGAATTTCCTCACACGCTCCGAAGCCATACTGGTAGGTTAACCACTTGCTCTCCGGAAAATTCCTCCTTAATGAGCAGGCCATTTTTTTGCCATACGGCACTGCGTTACTTTAACTGACAATTGCGCAGTCGTGCGACGCTGTACCCAAATAAAATTAATGTCCTTTTTCTCCCACAATTGGAGCTTTGGTGGTATTTGATCACCTCTGCGGTTTTTATTTTTTGCGCTATAAACAAAAAAAGGCCGACAATATTGAAAGAATTTTTTTTTTACTTTCTGCTATAAAACATCCAATAAAAAATTGAAAAAAAATTGAATTCCTCAGTCTTCTGCGATTGTTTTAGTTTTAGTCGTATTTAGTCGACTAAATCTCCAGTACATTTTAGTCAGCTAAAATCATTTTAGTCGTCTAAAATCGAATGGGTGTAGTTAAATTGTAATGTGTTATTTAACCATTTAAAGTGGAGTTCCACCCTGAAAAAAAAAATGACACAAAAATGCTGCAAAAAAATTGAAAAAAATAAAATAAAATAACATTTTACTCACCCGAAATAGCGGTTGCTATGCGGAAGTCCCTAATCTGCCTCTTCCTTATCCGCGGTGGGTCTTCTTCCGCATCCTCCTTCTGGTGAATGGGGCGCGCTGCCTTCTGGGAACTGTGTGTAATCCCAGAGAGCAGCCGCCCATTCACAAAGTGGCGCAAGCCTCGCGCATGCGCAGTAGGAAACGGGCAGTGAAGCCGTACGGCTTCACTGCCTGTTTCCCTTACTGAGGATGGCGGCGCCGGGACCTGCAATGATCCAGATTGGCATGGGGGGGGGGCCATCATCGTGGGTGCCTAGGACAGGTAAGTGTCCTTATTAAAAGTCAGCAGCTACAGTGTTTGTAGCTACTGACTTAAAAAAAAAAATGTGGGGTTTGAACACCATTTTCATATGCGGGCGCTGCTCACGTATGCGTTCGCTTCTGCACGCGGGCTTGTCGGGACGGGGCGCTTTAATTTTTTTTTTTTTCTTATTTATTTTACTTTATTTTTTTATTTTGACTCTGTTTTTAAAAAAAATAATAAATTTGGGTCACTTTTATTCCTATTACAAGGAATGTTAACATCCCTTGTAATAGAAATCATGACAGGTCCTCTTAAATATGAGATCTGGGGTCAAAAAGACCTCACATCTAATATTTACACTAAAATGCAATAATTAAAAAAATAAAAAAAAATGTTTTTTATGTCATTCTAAAAAAAAAAAAAAAAAAAAAATGGCCCTTTAAGAGCATTGGGCGGGAGGGACGTTTTGACGTCTCTTCCGCCCTGCAGTGATATGAAGACAGGTGGGGGCCATCTTCCCCTCACTCGTCTCCATACCCAGCCACGCACAGGATCCGATCGCCTCCGCCGCTGCTGACGGCTCCGGTAAGCGGCGGAGGGCACCGGAGAGCGGCGGGAGGGCGGGGACCCCTCTCCCACCGCCGATTAAAAATTATCTTGCTGTGTATCCGCCGCAGAGACCAATTTTATCTGAAAGAAGACCGCCCACTGTAGAAGAGGATACAGGGGCTTATGGTAGCTAGCTGCTGCCATAACAACAGTATTCCTCTTCAAAGTGCCAACGTATAACGACGGCGGGCGGTCCGTAAGTGGTTAAGCATTTCTCTTCAATTTCCAAACTCATTATATACTATTATTTACGGTATTTAGGTTTGAACATGCACTACAGACCAGTGTAAATTTTGACATCAAATTTCAAGTTTTAGTCGTATTCTTTTGAATAAAATGCCCTTTTAGTTTTAGTTGTATATTAGTCATCTCAATTGTTTTAGTTTTAGTCGTGTTTTAGTCGACTAAAATAGTATTAATTTAGTCGACGAAAATGTTTTCGTCGACAAAATGAACACTGCTCAGAGGTAGTGGGTTAAAAGACGCTGGGCTGGTCTAGCACCAAAAAAGAGAAAAAGTAAAAAAAGAAAATGACTGTGGAAAAAATCCCTCAGTTGAAACTGAATACGGAGCTAAAGAGTGACAGAGAGATGAGCTCATCAGTTTTCTGCTTCTTTCACTGTCCAATCACAGGCTGGGGGAGGGACAAGACCTGTATGTTTTACTCAACCACAGCAGAGACAACTCAGGTCTTCTGTCCTGCTAGACAGGGCTGTGCTGTGTGACAGAACTGTGTAAATGAGGCCTGGATGGATAGAAATGCAAATAGGTTGGTGGGCACGACAGCTCTCTTATCTGTGTATTTAGCTTTTTGCCTGGAGTTCATCTTTAGGCCCCTTTCACACCTGCGGACCGTTCAGATCTGCCTGTCAGTTTTTTTCAGGCGGATCTGAACGGGTCGCTCCATGTATCTCTATGGAGCGTCGGATGTCAGCGGTGACATGTCCGCTGACACCCGATCAGCCCCGATCCAATCCTCTCCGCTAAAATGTGACGGGTGCAAACCCTATTTTGCATCCGTCTGGCGGATCGAATGAAAACGAACAGACGGTTAGTTTTCATCCGATCCCCCCCATAGAGGAGAGCGGAGATCTGACTGGTCTGTCTCTGCACATTGTGCAGAGACAGGCTAGTCATCCGCCGGCTCAGCGGGGGATCAACAGAGCGATCCCCGCTGAGCAAGCGGATATTTAAAAACGGATCCTCACGGGATCTACAGGTGTGAAAGGGGCATTAACCACTTCTATTGAAGTCGACAGAATGGCACGGACAGGCATATGGGCGTACAGGTACGTCCCCTTTAAGATGCCGCCGTGTGGTCGTGCGCGCGCCGCCGCCGGCGCGCTCGCGACCCTGCCGCGAGCTTCGTGAGCCCAACCGTGGGTCCCGTGGACTCTATCGCCGCGGGGATACCCGCGATCATCTCACGGAGAGATAGAGCGGGGAGATGCTAATGTAAACAAGCATCTCCCCGCTCTGCCTAGTGACAATGACACTGATCTCCGCTCCCTGTAATCGGAAGCGGTGATCACTGTCTTGTCACACACAGCCCATCCCCCCTACAGTTAGAAGCACTCACCAGGTCACACTTAACCCCTACAGCGCCACCTAGTGGTTAACCCCTTCACTGCCAGTGTCATTTTCACAGTAATCAGTGCATTTTTATAGCACTGATCGCTGTAAAAAGGACAATGGTCCCAAAATGGTGTCAAAAGTGCCCGATGTGTCCGCTGTAATGTCGCAGTCACGATACAAATCGCTGATCGCCGCCATTACTAGTAAAAAAAAAATATATTCATAAAAATGCCATAAAACTATCCCCTATTTTGTAGACGCTATAACTTTTGCGCAAACCAATCAATAAACGCTTATTGCGATTTTTTTTTACCAAAAATATGTAGAAGAATACGTATCGGCCTAAACTGAGGGAAAAAAAATGTTTTTTTTATAATTTTTTTGGGGATATTTATTATAGCAAAAAGTAAAAAATATTGCCTTTTTTTCAAAATTTACGCTCTATTTTTGTTTATATCGCAAAAAATAAAAACCGCAGGAGGTGATCAAATACCAGCAAAAGAAAGCTCTATTTGTGGGGAAAAAAGGACGTCAATTTTGTTTCGGAGCCATGTCGCACGACCGCGCAATTGTCAGTTAAAGCGACGCAGTGCCGAATCGCAAAAACTGGCCCGGTCTTTGGCCAGCCAAATGGTCTGGAGCTGAAGTGGTTAAAATCCAATATCTTGGTTTTCTATCATACTGGTTTAGTTTTAATCAGCGATATGTCTATTTTACATGGAAAATACATCTCAAATGCGTCCCTCTAATCCATAAAAAGTGTAAAAAATTGATTTTTTTTTCCATTGCTCGCAGGGCCCGTAGCTCATTATCACAGCCCATTATGAGGATGTGAGTTAAGAAAAAAAAAAAAAAAAACATCAAACAGCCGTGTGAGAGAAACCAGGTGTAATTATGACCATGTTGCTATTAGCCAGAGAAAAGAAATGAGGCATCACCCAAACATCTCCATTAGTCACAAGATCACCAGACAGCATCTGAATCTGTGCCGGGGACACACTTAGTGAGAAGCCACTCATCCCGTCTCACAAACTTCTCGCCGACACAAAGTTGAGTTATCAAAAAAAAAATCTCAGATCCAAGTTGTAAAAAAACAAACAGTGAGTTGTGGTAATGCTTTTTTAGGCCCCTCCGGTGCATGGTGTTCTGCTCGGACCACGCTACGCTGTGTCGCCCCCAGTGTTGTACATCTTACGTTAAAAAAGTAATTAGTTACAGTTACAAATTACTTCTTCCAAAAAGTAATGGAGTTACTCACTCAGTTACTACATTGAAAAAGTAATTAGTTACTCAGCAAAGTAACTATATTGGCTATATTATATATACACGGGGGGCGGGGCGGTAGAAGGATGATATACGTAATTTTTTCAGTGTATAAAAATAATAGGAGGGATAACAATAAATAATATTGGTACTGTGCCCCATGCCTCACTGTGCCCATGCTTCACTGTGCCTCACTGTGCCCCATGCCTCACTGTGCCCCATGCCTCACTGTGCCCCATGCCTCACTGTGCCTCACTGTGCCCCATGCCTCACTGTGCCCCATGCCTCACTGTGCCCCATGCCTCACTGTGCCTCACTATGCCCCATGCCTCACTGTGCCCCATGCCTCACTGTGCCCCATGCCTCACTGGGCCCCATGCCTCACTGTGCCCTGTGCCCCATGCTTCACTGTGCCCTGTGCCCCATGCTTCACTGTGCCCCATGCCTCACTGTGCCCCATGCCTCACTGTGCCCTGTGCCCCATGCCTCACTGTGCCCCATGCCTCACTGTGCCCAATGCCTCACTGTGCCCTGTGCCCCATGCCTCACTGTGCCTCATGCTTCACTGTGCCCCATGCCTCACTGTGCCCCATGCTTCACTGTGCCCTGTGCCTCACTGTGCCCCTTGCCTCACTGTGCCTTACTGTGCCCCATGCCTCACTGTGCCCAATGCCTCACTGTGCCCCATGCTTCACTGTGCCTCACTGTGCCCCATGCCTCAATGTGCCCAAGTCTCAGTCACTGTGCCCGCCGTGTACAGTACCTAAGATCGGCGGCATCCCAAATCCCGGCGGCCATTCCATTATTCAAAAGCTGCGCCTCCCAAGTCTTCGTCGCCTGTGATAGGCGGAACACTCAATTTCCCAGCATTCAGTGTTCCGCCTATCACGGACATCCTCTCATCCTCATAACACAGACGGGGATGAGAGGATGTCTGTGATAGGCGGAACA
The DNA here is from genome assembly GCA_029206835.1 of Rana muscosa. Taxonomy (NCBI): domain Eukaryota; kingdom Metazoa; phylum Chordata; class Amphibia; order Anura; family Ranidae; genus Rana; species Rana muscosa. Next base: position 31,157,441 of record CM055117.1, on the reverse strand, counting down.
CTGCCTGCTGGGAAATTGAGTGTTCCGCCTATCACAGGCGACGAAGACTCGGGAGGCGCGGCTTTTGAAAACTGCAATGGCCGCTGTCTGTCTGCATGACACGCTGATCAGGTAGGCAGACGGCGGCTTGCAGTTAGTTAAATTACATCTACTTGCGGCGGCTGCGGCGAGTAGATGTAATTGGGGTAACGCCGCCCAAGTAATGGGAACGACTGTGCCACGAGGGTAAGAGTAATCAGTTAGATTACTCGTTACCTCAAAAAGTGGCTACGTTACCTAACGCCGTTTATTTAAACGGCGTTAGTTACAACACTGGTCACCCCTTTGGAATCTGTCTTGAGATTATTGGAGCAATGTGTCCATCCTTATTGTAGTGGGCTGTTTGTGCATCATAGACCCCTATGTGCAATATCATGCATAGAAGGACAAAACTATTGGGTCTGTTTATATGGAGGTCCTATCGGATATACCCCAATGTGGCACAAACAGAAATAATAGAGCCTCCACATATCATAACATTAGGTTTGAGACTGAAGCTTGATAAAGGGGTGGTAATTGGCTCTGAAACTCATTGCTACGCCAATGTTTGACATCATCCCACTTCCTTTTCTCGTCCCAGACTTTGGGCTTTGCCGTGCGTTCCACGCTAGTTTGCCGACACTTCACCTGTCTAAAGCTGTTTCTAACCGTTACTCTGCAAAACCTGGCAGCTTCCCTGGTGAGCTCTGGCCCCCGCCAGGCCATTTCATGTGGCCCTCACTAGGGTGACCACATTTCCAAACTGCCATTCAGGGACACCCCCACTTCCCAAAAATCAGCTTGTGCTGTAACAAATCACAGCACAGCCGGTACGGCGGGTGCACACTCTACCCAGAAGCACTGATCATGCCCCCAAAAAGACGCCGCCACATTGCCACTTTAATCACTGACAATACCTGTCCTTGCTGGCCGATACCCGTTTTACTTTGTTGTAACGCTGGCTCTACACTGCCCCTCAGTGATTAGACACAAGAGGCGGGATTTATGATTTCTCCAATCACAAGCAGGGGGCGGGGATTGTGCCTCTCCAGACGTTCAAGGCCGGGACAAGTACTGTCAGTGAGTAAAGTGGCGATGTTGCAGCCTTTTTTGGGGGCATCAGATCAGCCTGGGGGGAAAGGAGGGTGGCTGTGTCAGTTTCATTCTGGGACACTGTATTGTCCTGGAATGAAGGTGTCCGGGACAGACCTGCATAATGCGGGACTGTCCCGGGCAATCCGGGACACGTGGTCACCCTAGCCCTCACACCTAGGGCTTGTTTTCAGCCGGAATTGCATAGCACACCCCTAAAATCTGCAGTCTGTATGTAGCGCACTCCTCAACCCTGCGCTCTCTACCCATTGCACCCCTGAGCTCTGCACTCTGTACATAGCACACCCCTGAATCCTGCACTTGGTACATAGCACACCCCTGACCGCTGCATAGGGCAGCCCTGGAACTGCACTCTGCACATAGTGCATCCCTGAACTCCGCACATAACACACTCCTGGTATGTATTGTTCCCTTTAAGATCCTCCCACTAGTAGTGCAAATTGGCCACACCCACCATTCAATGCAGTTTGATGGGGTGATTTAGTTGCACCTATTCTGAGAAAAGAAAAGCCCTGGATAAATTGATGTACTCTTACAAATGCAACCGGCCCTTTGAGGGCAACCATAATGCTGATGCGGATCCTGATGAAATTGAGTTTGACACCCCTGCTCTACATAATGTCTCCAGGTGCTTCTTGGCCTTACTCGGCTAACACCTGGCTGCTTCCCTGATGATCTCAGCATAGCCCATGGGAGTGCCCAGCAGTGACCCCTATAGTCGAATGACATGCTTGTCTTCTTTTAACCCAATGTGAGTGCATTTAAAAAAAATTATATTAACTCCAATAAATCTACACTTACTGTAGATGGTTACGCTCCTTGTGCTTTTTTATTCGCAGAGGTATTATTTTTCTCTTTTTGATATCTTGAGCATATCTAGCTATATCTTTACGGGTGTGATCTTCTGGCTAGTTGGTTCTGTTATACTTGAATTAACACTTTATCACATTGTATTACCTTGAATGCAACCCCTTTTCTGCCCTGAAGAAGCCTTTGGACGAAACACGTTGGAATTTTTTAACACATCTACAGCAGCTTTCCTTGGATAATCTTCAACATCTCCCATGCTATAAAAATAGGGAGTATTGATTTCTGTCGATTCCCAGCTGGGTGGTGTTTGACTTATATTGGGGTTTTGATCAAATATGTACATATGTAGCCTGGGTGTTGGTTGTAACTATGTTGTACTTTTGACGGATTTACTGATTGAGCCTTTTAGCCCCCTTTTTTAAACAGTCTGGGCTTTTGGGCCCAAGGGACAAATGTGAATAAAGGTCTGTATTTTAATATATGTAGGTCTTCTCTTTTATTTCTTTGAGGGACTGCCCACCTTAAAAGTCCCATTTATGTCTATTCCTGGGTGTATCCTGTATTAAGACTGTTTAGTGTTAATTGGGGATGTGGTAATTACTAGTCTTTACCCCTGGCATGGCCCTGGCATGGTTTAATGCTTTTTAGGCCCCGGTGCATTTAACCCCGGTTAGAGGCATTTAGCCCCAGTGCATGGGGTTCTGGCTGCCCAGCCGCAGCAGCTGTGAGACTCTCATAGCGTTTGACAGGTTTTGGCAGCAGGGCAGAATGGTGCAACCTGTACCTTCTGGTTAAATGCTGGAACCCCATGCATCAAGGGTTAGCACCCAGTGTGCATGGGTCCTTACGCCTTATACATTTTGACAGTTTAATGGAAACCTTCTGAAAATGCTTGTGTGAAAATTTCCTGTGTGTCATCCTGACCCTATTGCTTCAATGCCATTGGAGTCACAGACCTGCCATTAATAGATGTGTTTTTACTGCACTGGTTGTGCTCTTGTTTTTTTTTTTTTTTTGTTCTTCTGGTTGCCAGAGGATCCCCATGGCAGCTTGGCAGTCTGCATTTTAAGAAAGGACTTAGGAAAAATGGAAGAGTAGCAGTGGATACCTATGGGGTAATCATCTAGATATAAATTTGCTCCAATAAGATAAATACTAGACATGTGCACACTGAAATATTTCGTTTCGGAATTTCGTTTTCGTCCGAAAAATAAATTTATTAAGTTACTCCCGAAATTCGTTTTTATTTATTTCGTTTTTCGTTAAAAATTGCATTCGTCCGAAAATCTGAATTAATTAAGGTCGAATCTGTCATTGAAGGCTTATGGTGTCTGTCGAATGTTCAAAGAAGATTCGACGGAGCAGCGAAATTGTATGACTGCAATCATAAATTTCCGGTCGAATGTTCCGCCCACAAGCAGTGATCTTTTCTCTCTATGTCGAATCTTTTCTCTCTATAATAACGAATCTTTTCTCTCTATAATGTCGAATCTTTTCTCTCTATAATGTCGAATCTTTTCTCTCCTATGTCGAATCTTTTCTCTCTATAATGTCGAATCTTTTCTCTCCTATGTCGAATCTTTTCTCTCTATAATGTCAAATCTTTTCTCTCTATAATGTCAAATCTTTTCTCTCCTATGTCGAATCTTTTCTCTCTATAATGTCAAATCTTTTCTCTCCTATGTCGAATCTTTTCTCTCCTATGTCGAATCTTTTCTCTCCTATGTCGAATCTTTTCTCTCTATGTAGAATAATCTTGGACTAATAGAGTTAGGGTTAGGCACATTCGACCACAGGTTCGATAGACACAGATTGTTATTGTCAGCGTCACGTCGAATCTCCTATCTATATCGAACTGTTGTAGCAACGAAAACAAAAATAAAGCATTTGTTTATGTCGGATCTTTCGGTTTTCGGATTCTGTGCTTTCGTTTTCGTTTGTTAAAACGATAACGAAAATAGCTGAAATTCGGACGAAAATGCATTCGGACGAAAACGAATGCACATGTCTAATAAATACTTAATTACAGAGCCAATGCGTTTTGGGGGTCAGAGAATGCCCCCTTCATCAGGACTTGAAGTGAGACTGCGTACTGGACTGAATACAAAGTATCTGCGATCAAATATTGGAGCACAAAAGTCCATCAGCAGCTGTTTTAGGACACAGCCTGGAACACAGCATCATTGAGACAGAACACCTAACAGTCCCGTATTTTCAGGGACAGTCTCACCCCTAGTTAGATGTTCTGTCTCAGGCCCTCAGTGGGGCTGTCCCTGCAAGTCTGGGACAGTTAATTGTTCTGTCTCAATGATGTTATGTCCCGGGCTGTGTCCTGGTTACTCTGCCTAAAACAGCTGCTGATGGACTTTTGTGCTTCAAAACTTGCTCACTTGTCCCTGCAAATCCGGGACAGTTGTCATCTATGCTAACCTAAGCCATAGGGCGAAATTAATCGCTGCAAACCTGCACTTTTCTTGTCAGGCTTAGGAACTAACGGGGTCTTTCTTGTACTTCAGTACCTAGAACCACTGGCTTAAATTTGACTTCCACCCATTCCTTCAGGGATGCACAGTTATGCAGATTCCTCTCTGTACTGAAATTGCTTTCACTGCACACTGAGCTTTTTACGATGCACATTAGAAGCTACATCAAGTCAAATACAGCCCGTCTCATTCCCTGGCTGGAGGACATCCAGCATCATCTTGTCCTTTCCCACCCCTGCCTCACTGTCCCCGCCCCTTTCCTTCATTGAATTTCAGTTCTTTCATGGAAGCTCAGCATCACATGTGGACAGTACTGGGACAGGTTTGTCCCATGCCCAGGGCAAGGATGCAGAACTGCACCCTCCTCCTAATGCATGGTGTAGAATAGGTGTACTCAGGGCTTTTTTTCAGTGGGAACGTGGGGGAACGCAGTTCCGGAACCTCCAGCACTGAATGTATGTAATGGCAAGGGGGTGCTGGAGTGTGCTGGAGGCAGTGGTGGCCTGTAATGCAGGGTGCAGGGGCACTGCCCCCCTAATCCATGCGTCCGGCCCCCTAATGTACATGCGGGGCGACAGACACATTGATTCGAATAGAGTTTTTTTTTTTTTTTAGAAGCACATGAATAAAAGGCTTTAAAAAAGGGTGGGCTTGGGGCGCAGCCCACCCAGTTGTGTGACAATAGCAAATTAATATTCGCTATTGTCTTCCTGATTCACCTCCCAGCCAATCAGGAAGCGGGTCCTGAGGCCGAGAGGAGAAGCGATCCTATTGGCCGCCGAGGAGGAGGAGGGAGGAGTCACAGCGGAAGCCACCGTGAAGCACCAGGAGTAGGAGAAGCCACCCCCGCCCGCAGGAAGAGATCCAGATGGGGTAAGTGCGGGGCTGTTGACTGACCGATCGCCCCGGGGGGGCAGTGTCTGTGACCCGAACGACAGGGGGGAGGGTCGTGGCAGCGGGTGGATGGTTTGCCGCCCCCCAAATAAATATACCAGCAGCCGCTACTGGCTGGAAGGTCTATTGGTGCTGGCTGTTGGGGAATCTATTGTTACTGGAGGGTATCTATCTTATGTTGCTGGGGGACAATCATTGTTGGAAGAGATCTACTGTTGAGGGAGAGCCTATTGTTGTTGGCTGCTGGAGGGTCTAGTGATGCTGGCTATTGGAAGTCTATTGTTGCTGGGTTGGATCTATTGTTGCTGGTGCTGTTCATTGTTGCTGGCTACAGGGGATCTATCTTACTGCCTTTCTTGTTATCATTAACACATTCCATACTAATTACCTAGCACCACAAAATTATACTTGGTTCTGTATTCTCTAAAAGAGGCAGCACTGGCAGGTGGCTAGGGGGTGGAACCAAGGGACGGTGCTCTGAGTTGGGTAGGGGGTGGAGACAAAAGGTGGCTCAGAAGGGGTGAGTTCCTGTACCTATTTACTGAGAAAAAAAGCCCTGGGTATACTGCTCTGTGCCCTTTCTCCAGCTGCTCATGCATGGTCAATCACTTGCTTTCTAGCAGCTAAAAGGAAGTTGTATATGCACAGTATGAAGCTGAAGCCCACTGCCTGCCACTAACCTGGAAAATCTGATAAGGGGGCGCCCCACCTCCTCTATCAGCACCACCCCTGCACCCGGGGTAGCTTCCCCTCCTGCCCACCCCTTGTGCCAGCCCTACATTTGGATTTTACTTACGGGGTGTTGCTTGTAAATGCAATCTGCCTGGGAATGCCCACTCTCCCAGACTGACGTCTACCCATTATTACTTATGGTTATGCCTGCTTGCGTCATGGCTGAGGGCTCTTGAGAGGAGTACTAAGCCAGGGGGCTGTGATGCTTCCAGGAAGTTACGTACAGCACCCTGCCGACCCCTCCCACCAGCCATGATCTGCCTGCATTGCATAGAGAAAAAAAGACTAATGCCCCGGAAATAAGTCCGATGGGGCATACACATAAAATATCCGATGGAAAAAGTCCGTCTGACTTTTTTCATGGGAAATTCCGATTGTGTGTACAAGGCATTCGATGATACCACTAGATATAAAATAAAGTGGAAATCAAATTTTATTACAATGTTGATGAGGGGGGAAGGAGGAACCAAGAAAGGCAAAAATAAACTAAACCCTGTATGCAAGTAATTGTAGCTTTAGACAATGTGGATGGGTAAGAGGCTGCAATCCCATCCCTAGACACTCTAAAAGTCCTACTGAGTTTACCTAGAAGAGCAATCGGTATTAATAGATTTTTACAAAACAGCAAAGCTGGATGGCACTGGCGGTTTGCTGATTGATTATACTTGCGGCCTTGAGTTGCTCTTTCAAATTATCTTTCCTGTCCTATAACACAGCCACATGTACTTCAGAGCGCCGTATAATCAAGGTAATGTACTTTATCAAATACCTGCAATGTAGAAGCCGAGGAGTTGGATAGCTGTGTCTTCAAACAAGCAGAAATCAATTTAAGCTCCTTAAACAACTCCCCCACCACAGTTCAATTTATCCACCAATCGTTCAAACCTACAAGAGGTGTCTTACCATTTAAATTGAATGCAAGGACTTTTTTTTGGAGGCGAAAAACAACAAGAAGATCACGTTAATCCACAGTGAAGTATAGGAGGATATAATATAGGTATTGCCGGTATACATCACAGTGTCCTACAGAATGCGGCTCCTTGGTGTGGCTCCAATGGATTAATAAAGCCTATAGATTAGCCATAGATCTAGAGGACAGATTAATGTACGGATGCCCCCCCCCCCCCACAGCACGTATTGGCAGAAAGATTAATGTAAACACTTACACTAAACAGACAGATTGGCTTCTGAACAGTCCAGACTGGAGTACAGTGAATTATACATCTCGATGTGAAGCTAGTTATTGACGTAAATGATGTCAGTCAATAGTGCGGTCTCTATTAATGGCCGTTTCATGCTTCATACCATTAATGGAGTTTGTTTAATCTTCTGATTCATTCTAGACTTTAAGAAAAAGAATTACGACATGATTTAAGTCAATTTCAAGAACTCGTCCAGGCACCGTCTGCATCCAGGCCAGCTACAGAATGGAACGCCATTGTGATGGCATTCAATTGCATTCCAATATTGCAGCCCTTCCTTTCAGGGAACAGTTGATGAGGTTCCTACAGTCATTTTTTTTTCTTATTGGATAGGTTAGGGGTGTGTTAAAGCTGAACTGCAGAAGCTGAATCTGCTTTTATTTTGCCTTCCCTGGTCCTTCATTTCCCTCCACATATACAGGTAAATTATATTTCAACTAGAACCTCTCCATTTCCATCAGGGCAGCCATCAGAAATTTTAGGGCCACTAACACAGCTTTAGGCCTAAAGCCCCCCCCCCGGGCCTGATCACAAACATCCCCCAGGGCCCGCCCACTGGCAGTCCCACCAAATCCACCCACTTGCCATCCCACCAAGCACCCACTTTAATACTCCTACAACTTAATATATCCTCCATCCCATGTCCTCTTCATCCTCCATCCTATGTCCTCTTCCTTCTCCATTCCCATCTCCTCCATCCCATGTCCTCCTCCTTTTCCATCCCATGTACTTGTCTTCCTCTTGCAGTCTCATCTCCCCATTCCATGTCCTCCCCTTCCTCCATCCCACATCCTCCTCCTTCTGCAGTCCCATCTCCTCCATCCCATGTCCTCCTGCTCCTCCAGTCCCATCTCCTCCATCTCATGTCTTCCTTCTCCAGTCCCATCTCCTCCATCACATGTCCTCCTCCAGTCCCATCTCCTCAATCCCTTGTCTTCCTTCTCCAGTCCCATCTCCTCAATCCCATATCCTTCTCCTCCAGTCCCATCTTCTCCATCCCATGTCCTCTTCCTTCTCCAGTCCCATCTCCTCCATCCCATGTCCTCCTGCTCCTCCAGTCCCATCTCCTCATCCCATGTCTTCCTTCTCCAGTCCCATCTCCTCCATCACATGTCCTCCTCCAGTCCCATCTCCTCCATCTCATGTCCTGCTCCAGTCCCATCTCCTCAATCCCTTGTCTTCCTTCTCCAGTCCCATCTCCTCAATCCCATATCCTTCTCCTCCAGTCCCATCTTCTTCATCCTATGTCCTCCTCCAGTCATATCTCCTCCTTACCATGTCCTCTTCCTTCTCCAGTCCCATCTCCTCCATCCCATGTTCTCCTGCTCCTCCAGTCCCATCTCCTCCATCCCACATCCTCCTTCTGCAGTCCCATCTCCTCCATCCCTTGTCTTCCTTCTCCAGTCCCATCTCCTTAATCCCATATCCTTCTCCTCCAGTCCCATCTCCTCCATCCCATGTCCTCCTCCAGTCCCATCTCCTCCATCCCATGTCCTGCTCCAGTCCCATCTCCTCAATCCCTTGTCTTCCTTCTCCAGTCCCATCTCCTAAATCCCATATCCTTCTCCTCCAGTCCCATCTTCTCCATCCCATGTCCTCCTCCAGTACCATTTCCTCTATCCCATGTCCTCCTCCTCTTGTTCCATTGTCCCCCACCATGTATGGGCTGCCCCCCCCCTGATGGCAGCCCTGGGTTTAGGAACTTTTCCCCCCTGGTGGCGTCCCTGGTTGCCATTAACCAGCTCCAGTACAGGCAAATTTTGACATTCCTCGCCTAGTAGTAAATATCTTCTTTTTTTTTTGCTAGAAAAATACTTAAGACCCCCAAACATTATACGTATATATATTAATTTTAGACAGAGAACCTAGAAAAATAAAATGACTGGTGTTGCATATTTTTATGTCAGACGATATTTGTGTAGTGGTTTTTCAAATGCAAATTTTGGGGAAAAAAAATCACTTCAATACGTTTACATGCACAAAAACACAATATAATACACGATTTTTGGTACAATATAAAAGATTTGTTTACTGAGATGCTTGTACAATCCAGTAACTGTTTGTAAACAACAAACCAAAACTGGAAGTGACAAAATCCTTGTCTCTTCCTGTTTCTGATGTCACACAATGGGAGGAATGACATCAGTTCCTCACACTGTGTCCCAGGAACAGATGCCACCCGTCTCATCCTTACTGGTCTCCCAGATGGGGGGGGGGAGTCCCCCTTCCACCGCCTGTAAAAGTAATGCAGCAGCTCTTCAGCTCTTTAGCTGCTAGGATTACCTTTAGGGTTCATTTACACTTGCTTCGGCTTCAACAAGGCTTCAACAAGGCTTCGGACAGGCTTTGTTAAAGCTCTCTGAACCCCAGTCAAAGCTCCTGTCACTAAATAAAATGGTTAGCTTACAGTCCTGTTTACACCTTGCTTTTGCTTTGCTTCGGCTTTGCTTCAAAAATTATATTATATTATATTATATATAATTATTCACCTAACTGCCATCCTGTGTACATAATTACCTTGAGCACCCCCCCCCCCCCCTCTATAGGAGTGAAAGGAAAAATTGGACGGCCCATTTACACTTGCTTCGACTTCAACAGACATTAACGGCTAGTTTACATTTGTTTCAAAACAAGGCTTCGGACAAGCTTTGTTAAAGCTCTCTGTCACTAAATAAAATGGTTAGCTTACAGTCCTGTTTACACCTTGCTTTTGCTTTGCTTTGGTTTGGCTTCAAAAATTATACCCCATGTAGCTTCAGTGGTGTTTCAAACCATCTTCAAAGTCTCAATAGAAGTCTATAGTAAAGCTCGCTTGAAGCCCCACTGAAGCCCCACGAAAGCCCCATCGAAGCCCCACGAGAGCCCCATCGAAGCTCCACCAAAGCCCCACTGAAGCCTCATCAAAGCCCCACCAAAGCCCCATCAAAGCTCCACCAAAGCCCCACTGAAGCCCCACCAAAGCCCCACCAACGTCTCATCTAAGCCCCACTGAAGCCCCACCAAAGCCCCATCGAAGCTCCACCAAAGCCCCACTGAAGCCCCACCAAAGCCCCATCGAAGTTCCACCCAAGCCCCACCAACGTCTCATCGAAGCCCCACTGAAGCCCCATCGAAGCCTCATCGAAGCACCAACAAAAGCAAGGTGTAAACAGGACTGTAAGCTAAACATTTTATTTAGTGACAGGAGCTTTGACTGGCGTTAAGAGAGCTTTAACAATGCCTGTCCGAAGCCATGTTTTGAAGCAAGTGTAAACTAGCCCTTACAGTTAAGGGAATAGCTGGCGGAAACAAAAAAATTATATCTTGATCACTGCAGCTGCAGCAATGACTTAGATATCACCCTTCCCATCCAGTGACATACCGGTACATCACATGGAGAGGAAGTGGTTAAATACCTTGTTTTAGAATCAGTGCTGTCATCAGTTGGTCTCTGTGCTTCTCTATGCAATGCAGTTAGATAATCACTGGTGGTGTAGCTTAGGGTAGGGATGTGGCCTGAGGTAGTTCCCCTGGTTGGCTACCCCTCATGGTGGAGTATGAGCTGTGACTTTAGGAGTCGCTGGGGTTAAAAAGGAACTTGACTCCCCCTTTATGTATGTATCCAGAGTTGTGTGCTGCAACCTTCCCTCTTCCGCCAAACTCCAGGTCCCATGATGCCCTTTTCTATACCAACATCAGTGGGCCGGCCTCTTTTTCCAAGTTCTTTCACCTAACCCCTTGATGACGGCGCATGCACAGGGATTTTTCGGCGCAGGTGCAATGTGCCAGAGAATGCCCAGAAGCCTCCTGAGATGGATGACATGTTTACCCCAGGAGACTTTGGGGAGGGAGTATACTCCATTCTCACCTAAGCAAGAAAAGGCAGAAGAATTGGCCCAAGTCCTCCAAAAGAGGTATGGGGGGTTGTGGGAATTAGGTTCTGATTTTGTAACAGAAGGTGGGGGAGGAAGAAGACTATGGGGTTGATTTAGTAAAAGCAAAATGACTGTGCACTTTGCAAAGTTCTCTGCAAGTGCAGTTGCTCCAAAGCTTAGTAAATGAGGTAAGGCTTCACTGTGCAATGAATACCCAATCACGTGCAAGGAAAATAAAAGAAAATGCATTTTACTTGCATATGATTGGATGATGGAAGTCAGCAGAGCTTGTGCTCATTTACTAAGCTCTGAAGCAACTGCACATGCAGAGTGCAACCACACTTTCCAAAAGCACAGTCATTTTGCCTTTAGTAAATCAACCCCAAAGTAAAGTGTAGCTAGAATGTAGCTAGAGGGTGCAGGTCCATTTAAGTTCCAGCCCTGCCCCTGCTAGAAGAGGGCACCATGGGAAGAAAGTGATTGGTCTTCTGTATTCTCTGTGGTTGGACCATCAAGAATGTACAGTTACAAGACTTATAAAGATTGCTCTTCAGATACTTCCTGGTTTCTGGCTAGGGTGACCACATTTCCAAACTGCCATTCAGGGACACCTCTCTCACCTTCCTCAAAAAAAGATGAGGGGGGCGCGGGGGGGGGGAAATGTAGTCTCGGGGTTGATGGGGAATTTGGCGGCAGATTTTTTAATCAGGTGAATGTGCCACTTGCCACCAGATGCAGTGCCGCTTGCCACCCATAGCCTGCCACCAGATGCAGTGCTGCTGTCACTTCTTCTGCATGAGCCACGTGTGTAGAAGGAAAGGAGTGGCGTCACTATCTGGAGAGTGAAGATCACACCAGTCCCTGCTGCTTTCTGTTGGGTGCCGGAGAAGGAAGAGGTGCAGAGGTAGGTGGGGACAGCAGTGCTGCACTAGGCGCAGGCCTCGCTCACGGTGTCACTGTCTGAGAGTAAATTGTCACTGGTTGCAAGATGCCAGACAGCGCTAGCCCTAGCAACCAGTTCTGGAAATGTAGTTATTAGTTAATAAGGGGTGGCTGTGTCCTCCATTTCATTCCGGGACATTGTATTGTTCCGGAATGAAGGTGCCCGGGACCCAGGACAGACATGTCAATTGCAGGACAGTCCCGGGCAATCCGGGACACGTGGGCATCCTATTTTTGGCCTAGGCCAAAATGATGTTGTTTATCCCAGGAGTTTTCAGGATGGGGGGGCACCAGGATCTGAAAATCTTCATCAAGCTTAGCTCTTCAATCTAGTGGAGTTTGGTGGCTGGGCAGGGAGAGTTTTGTTTCCTTTCCGGAATACCTTTATAAAATAGGGACAAAGTCAGTTTTAACATTTAAAAGCAGAATAAACTTTTAGCGGGCCCAGTCTGCATCAATAACACATTCAGGCCATGTCGCCTGCACGGACATCTCTTGCAGATCTCGGCTGTGAAATTCTACTTCAAATTGATGATCTTTTCCGCGGGTCACACATTACATTCATAAACACCTCCGGCTGGCCTCCGTACGCGGAATAAAAGTAACGGAAACCAACTCGTCTGCATGGAGCCGCCTGATAAATTGCATTTTATGGATTAATTTTCCCCAGTAAATCTGCACTCGTTTTTCTCTATTTCCCTTCAATGCTATACATTTCCCTTCCTCGCCACCATTACGGTCTGCGTTATTACCAGGCATGTGATTTGTTGCTACCCGCTCGTTGAAACTCACAGATCTTTTCTTGTTGTCCTAATAATATGTAGCTGTTTAATTGTCGGTGAGTCTATATATATATATATATATATATATATATATTTATATGCATTTCCAAAATATGATCTCCCCTCCAGGATTATTTTTAGAGGACACGTGATTCCCTTTGATCTTGGTTTATCTGTTATGATATGCTTTGGCTTAGAAGGGCAGTTAAAGTGATGTAAGTGAGTGAGTGAGTGAGTGAGTGAATAACTTGTATAGCGCTACAAATGCGAACTAAATCGCCTCAAGGCGCTTTGCATCCAGTGACATCCTGACCCTTCAGAATAGGTGGGTCTTAAGTTTTTTCCTGAAGGCCCGGTGGTTTTCTTCCATGCGGATGTTGGTGGGTAGAGCGTTCCATAGCCGTGGTCCTTGGACTGCAAATCTTCGTTCTCCCTTTGATTTGTAGCGGGACTTGGGGATGTGAAGGAGGTTTTGGTTGGTTGATCGGAGATTGCGATTGGGGGTGTAGTGTTTTATCTTCTCGCATAGATATTGTGGAGCGTTTCCCTGTGTGCACTTGTGGGTGAGACAGAGGGTCTTGAATGTGATCCGATCCTTTACGGTTAGCCAATGAAGGGTCCTTAGTGATGGGGTGATGGATTCCCAAGGTTTTTTTCCCGTTACCAGCCTGGCAGCCGTGTTCTGGATGACTTGTAGGCGCGAAATCTGGTATTTGGGTAGTCCGAGGTAGAGGGCGTGAACAGATACAAATACAGCTGAACAATGTTAAGATTTTATTAGGTTCTTATTAGACATGTGCATTCGTTTTCGTCCGAATGCATTTTCGTCCGAATTTCGGATATTTTCGTTATCGTTTTAACAAACGAAAACGAACGCGCAGAATCTGAAACCCGAAAGATCCGACTAAAAAAAAATGCTTTATTTTCGTTTTCGTTGCTACAACAGTTCAATATAGATAGGAGATTCGACATGACGCTGACAATAACAATCTGTGTCTATCGAACCTGTGGTCGAATGTGCCTCTATTAGTCCAAGATTATTCTACATAGAGAGAAAAGATTCGACATTATAGAGACAGTGTTGGGGTAGACCATTCGACATGAACGACGAAGATTAGACGAAGCAGCGAAAAACATACAAACGTTGAATCTGTTATTGAAGGCTTATGGTGTCTGTCGAAAGTTCTAAGAAGATTCGACAAGCAGCTTAACTGTACGACGCCGCAATCATACATTTCCGGTCAAATGCTCCGCCCATTGGCTATAGAAGAATTCTAATGTTGCTTGACTAGTAATAATGATTTGTAAATATAATTATTACTAGTGTCATACAACATTAGAATTCTACTATAGCTTGTAGGCGGAACATTCAACCGGAAATGTACGATTGCGGCGTCGTACAGTTTAGCGGCTCCGTCTAATCTTCTTAGGACTTTCGACAGACACTATAAGCCTTCAATGACAGATTCGACCTTTATTAATTCTGATTTTCGGACAAATGCATTTTTTAGCGAAACAAAATAAATAAAAACAAATTTCGGGAGTAACTAAATAAATTTATTTTTCGGACAAAAACAATATTTCAGTGTGCACATGTCTAGTTCTTATCAGGTTAAAAAAAAAAAAAAAAATGAAAGTTAGCAGGATAAGGTGGGGTGTTGCCACCTGATAACCCAAGCTGTGTGGAGCCCAACCCATAAAAGGGCCTCCAGCCAGGGGTTCATAATGAAAACATTCTTGTCCTCATTTTTCCCTACTATGGTTAAATCATTGCCATTGTGATGTTGTAAACTATATTACCTGGCAAAGAAAGACAAAATGGTAAAGCAGCATAAGATGGAGTGTGACCACCTGAAAGCCTGAGCTTTGTGGAACCCGCACCATAAAGGGGCCTCCAGCCATGGCAACACAATTAAAACATTGTTGTCCTCATTTACCCCTACTACAGTTAAAGAAATGTCATTGTGATTTTGTGATCTATATTACCTGGCAAGGAAAACGAAAGCAGGATAAGATGGGGTGTGGCCACCTGAAAATCCGAGCTGTGTGGCACCTGCCCCATAAAAAGGCCTCCAGCCTCATTTTCCCACACTACTGTTAAGGCAATGTCATTGTGCTTTTGTAAACTATATTAAATGGCAAGAAATTTTTTAAAGCGGGATAAGATGGCACATGGCCACCAGAAAACCCAAGCTGTGTGAAACCCACCCCCATAAAGGGGCCTCCTGCCAGGGCTACATAGTTAAAACATTCTTGTCCTCATTTCCTCCTACTACTGTTAAGGCAATATCTGTCAAAAGTTTGTAGAATTCACCTCCGTAACATCTCTAAAATTCGCCCCGTTTTAACAAATGAAACCACCAAGCTCCTCATTCACTACCAAGCTCCTCATTCACTCCCTTGTTATCTCACGCCTTGAGTATTGCAACTCCCTTCTCATTGGCCTGCCTCTCCATAGGCTATCCCCTCTTCAGTCTATTATGAATGCTGCTGCCAGACTTATCCACCTTACTAGCCGCTCAGTGTCTGCCAACCCTCTCCTCCAATCCCTACACTGGCTCCCGATCGCCCATCGAATTAAATTCAAAATACTAACCACAACTTACAAAGCCATCCACAACTCTGCCCCGAGCTACATCACCAATCTTGTCTCCAAACATATCCCAAACCGTCCTCTCCGCTCTTCTCAAGATCTCCTACTGTCAAGCTCTCTCGTCTCCTTCTCCCATGCTCGTCTCCAGGATTTCTCCAGAGCCTCTCCCATCCTCTGGAACTCGCTACGTCAACCTGTCCGGCTATCCCCTACTCTTGCTACCTTCAGGCGATCTCTGAAAACTCATCTCTTCTGGGAAGCCTATCACGCCTGCAACTAATCTTTTACCAGCTCATTCCCCACAGTTACAACCTTTTGTACCACCTGCCCCACCCTATTAGATTGTAAGCTCTTCTGAGCAGGGCCCTCTTAATCCTCTTGTATTTTATTGTATTATAACTGTATTGTCTCCATTTTATATTGTAAAGCGCTGCATAAGCTGTTGGCACTATATAAATCCTGTATAATAATAATAATAATAATAATAATAATTGTTATTCCGAGGTTGTGACCCGCTGATGGAACATTTTGAGCCAGAGGCGTAACTAGAACTTTCAGGGCCCCGGTACAAGGTACCATGAACCCCTTTCACATGGTCTGCAATGGGCCCCCTTCCTGCTGTCTTGCCCCCCCCACCCCCCCTGGTGGCGGAATGCCAGGGACTGGTCGCAAGTGCAACCTTTTTTAGACAGCTTTGAGCCATCTTCTTTTACTTTCTTCATTTTCAACTTGACTATGAGGGGTGTCAACTGTTTACAAAGAGCGCATGCAAACTAGGGTATATATGTGCTATAGGTAATGCACATGCACCATTTTCAGCATTGAACATCTGGAAGAGTGGCTTGATGCAGTGATAACGTTTCACATCAGTGTGGTCACTCCTTCCGTGTCAGGCTGTGAACTTTTCAGGCTACCCCTGTATTGTTAGGGTATGTTGAAGTTGTAGGAAGAAAGGAAAAAATTATTGCAAATTTGATTTAAAAAAAAATGAAAACATGCACCTATGTCAACCAATAATTTTGTAATTTGCCTGGAATTCTGTTTTATGCATTTTTTTTTTTTTTTATCTTTTTTGCTTTGTATGGCTGTGTCAGCTGTATATTTCGAAGGTAGTTAAAAGATTTTTTCTTCCTTTTTTTCAAATGAAAGGTAGAGCTTGTTTGATGTATTTTTTACAACCCAACTATCTATGCAATCACTAATCAGGGATCCTAAGCAACCTCAGACTGATGTGCCATTTTTGATCCATACAGTAAGCCATGTAAACTCTGATACAGCACCTTACATGTCTAATGAGAAATGTTTGAAAAAAAAAAAAAATACCCATTTTTCTGTTTGTGGCTGTGCTAACTCTAAAGCGACTCCTGCCTGGCATCAAGAACCCGACAAACAGCTGTGTTCCATGGAACGCTTTGCATTCCGACGGCGGCACTTGTCAAGAGTGAGATTTGATTACATGCAGCAATCAACGGTAAACTGAAGTTTCAAAAATACCCGTCGTAGCAATATTATCACCACTGCACAGACGGCATATGTTTGCCTCCTTTACTTCAAAGGCAAGAGGACTTCAAAGTTCTGTCTGTGCTGATGTGTCACTAAAGGCCACATGTTGCATTAATGAGCTTTGGGGGTTTTGATTGCCACAAATATTACAACTGCGCCTCAAATTGTCCGTAGAAAATGGCTCATTAGTTTCGTGGTGGGTCATTGTCTCCCGGTAATGACTGTCCTTTTGCATCTAATCATGTTTACTTTTTTTTCTTTTCTTTATTGGGAGTTTTTCTGAGCTGTTACTTTCATGGTGAGGAAGAAGGACGCTGGAAAATATATATATATATATATATATATATATATATATATATATATATTTACATTAACAGTAAAAAAAAGAGATAAAGAAGCTCATCAAAGAAGCATCAGAAAATAATCAGCACTTGAAAGACTAAACTCAATCAACTTTCAATGATGCATTTTGTTTTTCAGTAAAAAGAATAGAAAAAAAGCAATAACCGACTTCAGTCGGCAGAAGCCGTAGAATGTATGTTTGTCTTTGAGAGTAAAAAATTGATCTTAAGAGCCTTTCAGATAGGAGGGGCGGGCTGCACCAGGGACCCGCTCAGCACTCAACTTTTTAACTTTTGTTTTTTTGTCACTTTCATTGTGAACATAAGTCTTTTTGTTAAAGATCTGTCAATCCATTTCTTCTTTTATAAACAAACTTTAATTTTGTGGATGTAAAATGTAATTCTAGTATTCTGTACCTTCTCTTTGTTGATAACTCTTCTATATATTTAGGAAGTCTTCTTTTTTAAATAGCCCCACCCATGAACATGAGAACGTGCAGGTCAAGTGTTCATGGTTCCAAGTCCCACTCATTATCTGAGAACATTGCAGCCATGCCCACCCAGTTGAGTGTGAGAGGAAGGTTGACCAAAAGTAGTACCAACAGTAAGCCATATTTAAATTTTAGGGTGTAAATTTAATTCTGGTTTTCTGTAGCTTCTCTTCTTGATAACACCTCTACACATTTAGTGAGTCTTCTTTTTTAAATGACCCCATATATAAAAATGAGAATATGCAGGTCAAGTGGTCATGATTCCAAGTCCCACTCATTATCTGAGAACATTGCAGCCATGCCCACCCAGTTAAATGTGACAGGAAGGTTGACCAAAAGTATAAAATAGCAATGAGATGGTATTGGAGCCCAGTAGCATTAAATAAAATAAATAATGGACAGACAGATATGTGTTGGAGATGTAAGGTCGAAAGGGGGGAATTGGACCACATTTGGTTTACAGTAGTTGTCATATGGTGAGAAATTTTGGGGAAAAAGTTCACGAGATATACTGGAAAGTGTCGGGAGTAGAGAGGAATCTAAACAAAGATTATTCATTGTTATCTTTGATTCCAGACTCAATAAAGAGTATCAAGAAGGATATTTTTCACCATATGACTATGGCAGCTAGAACAATAATAGCTTGCAATTGGAGAGAAAATAAAAGCCCAAATATAGCAGACTGGTTATGTGAAATTAACGAAATACAATATATGGAAAGACAGATAAGAGAAGAAGGATACATAAATAGTCAAATGCCAGAAATATGGCAAAAATGGGATGAATTTGGGCTCTCGGAAGGAATGAAAGAATATATTTAAATTTAAAATTAGGAGAAAATTGAAGGGGAAAAGAAAATGAAGAGGTAAACGTGAGCGAAATAAGGGGGGGGGGAGGGTGTTTTCTCTTTTTTAATTTTTTTTGGTGTGTGAATGGTAGAGAGGATGCATGGATATGTAGATAATAGGAGCACATGTAGATCAATGTTTATTGTTTTAATGATAAAGTAACTGATACTTATCAAGATTCGGTTTATTAACAATTAATGGGAATAATGTATATTGTAAATTAATCTTGTATAAATGTAAAGTTTTTATATTTGAGAAAAAGATTAATAAAAAGAAATTGAAAACAAAAGTAGTACCAACAGTAAGCCCTATTTAAATTTCTGGTATTCTGTAGCTTCTCTCCTTGATAACACCTCTACACATTTAGTGAGTCTTCTTTTTTAAATGACCCCATATATAAAAATGGGAATATGCAGGTCAAGTGTTCATGGTTCCAAGTCCCACTCACTCTCTCAAAAAATTTCAGCTATGACCACCCAGTGGAGCATGAGAAGAAGGTTGACCAAAAGGTAGTAACAACAGTAAGCCCTATTTAACCTTTTGAAAGTAAAATTTCATCTTGGTGTTCTGTACCTTGTTATAAAACAGAGAGGAATTGGAATTGGGACTTTAAATGAGGAAAGGCTGGATAAGGTCATACCTCCATCCCTGTCACTAAAGAGAATTGAAAGGGGAAAGGGAAAGAGAGGGAAGGGAAGAGAGGGGGAGGGGAAGGGAGGGGAGGAAAGGAACGGGAAATTGGGACTTTAAATGAAACTAGTATGTGCAAAGTAAATATGATAATTTATTGAATAAAATTGATATTGAATATTTTATAAAAACCAGGGTGTATTATGGTGATACAGGAACCCAAAATTCGATTCATACATGGCAAACATACAAATTCGAACAATAAACATGATTGAACATATACAAGTTGTTGTAGAGAATGTAGTTAGGGGCCTCTCTTAATCCCCGTCATAAAAATAAACAAGATATTACAATAAGGCAGTACAAGGTCCAATGGATCACATGCATACACACACAACAATACCCCGTTAGAGGGCCTCATAGATTCCTATGGTAAATACTAGGTAAAACACCTCAGGAGGGATTGACATGGACACCCATGGAGCCTATTATCTGGGGTGATGAATATAACATAACAGTTGAACTGGATATGACAAAGTGCACGGCATCTGTAGCTCAACGCATTTCATGGCTGTGGCCAATCTTCAGCAGCGAAGTACGTGAGCTGGATCTATGATAAAGAACTATAGTTGTATTAATTCCCCCAAAAGAATATTAGTCTGGGGAAATACTGTTAAGGGGCAACAATGGGGTGGATGTGAAAGAATCCCCTAGGACATGCTACTTACAGGGTGTATGCGCAGTGATGGCGTGGATCTGGAGGCCAGTGGACAACCCAGGGGAGGTCATTGCCGGAAGCTGTAGCGGCGCGCCAATAGAAGCCGACCATCGCGGGACAAGCTTGAGTAAATGAGGCGGGTCAGACAGTGAGGATCTGTGTGGGGAATAATTGATGAGGATTACTTAGTGTAAGTGAAAAATGTGCCAACTGGCCAATAGTGGCCAGTGGTGATACTACAACAGTGGCTTAATTAAAAGTCCTAATCGAGGGTGATAATGAAACGTTAATATATATTGAAAAATAAGAATATATGTTGGTAAAAAATGTGAAAAAATAAATATGAAAAATAAAAGTATATAAAAAAAAGGGGTGGGAATGAAAATGAGCAGATGATAATAGAAGCCGGCCATCGCGGGACAAGAATCAAGGCGGATAAGTATCGAAGAAGTGGTTGAGTAAATGAGGAGGGTCAGACAGTGAGGATACCTTCTCTTCTTAATAACTTCTCTATATATTTATACAGTTGTCTTTTATAAAATGGGCCCATATATAAAAATGGGAAAGTTCAGTTCAAATATTCATGGTTCCAAGTCCCACTTACTCTCTGAGAAAGTTGCAGCCATGCCCATCAGGTTGAGCATGAGAAGAAGGTCGAACAAAGGTAGTACCAACAGTTAGCCCTTTTGAACTCTTTGGATTGAAAACTTAATTCTGGTATTCTGTACTAGTGATGAGCCGAACACCCCCGGGTTCGGTTCGCACCAGAACCCGCGAACGGACCGAAAGTTCGAACGAACATTAGAACCCTATTAAATACAATGGATGCGAACGTTCGAATTCTAAAGTGCTAATTATAACAACTTTATGCATGTTATTGTCATAAATAGGGTTTGGGAACCCGGGTTCTGCACCAGGGGACATGTATCAATGCAAAAAGAAGTTTTAAAAACGGTCGTTTTTCGGGAGCAGTCATTTTAATGATGCATAAAGTGAAAAAAAAAAGTCAAATATTCCTTTAAATATCGTACCTGGGGGGTGTCTAAAGTATGCCTGTGAAGTGCCACGTGTTTCCCGTGTTTAGAACTGTCCCTGCACAAAATGACACTTCTAAAGGAAAAAAAAGCCATTTAAAACTGCTTGCGGCTTTAATGTAATGTCTGGTCCCGGTAATATGGATGAAATTCTTTAAGAAAAATGGCATAGCTACCCCATGACCCCCCCCCCCCCCTACCCCAGCCCATTACCAGCCCCTTTGGGTCTTGTATGGATATTAAGGGGAACCCCGCACATAAAATAAAAAAGGCCCTATATACTCTGAACAGCCGTATACAGGCGGTGCATACAAGACAGGGACTGTAGGTTTGTTCTTATGTAGAATCTGTTTGTAATTTTGAACAGGTACATTGTTGAAGTGTAGCTCCAGCCCAAAAATCTATTTTTAAACTTTTTGGGAAACATAGGTAAGGGTTATCACCCCTGTAACATTTGTTTTGCTGTCTGTGCCCCTGTTCAGAACATTTCACCTCACTTTCCGTCCCAATGACAACTGTTTTTGAAATGTGGTGTTTTTCTTGAAACAAGGATTGCTGATAAAGCATCAGTACAGATGAGACCCCTTTCTCCCATATTTATTCTTACAGGAGAGAATTTTCCTTTCTAGGGGTAGATTTCCTCTCACTTCCTGTTGTCTTCTTTCGTTTGCAAGTAGGAGTCGTTTGTAAGTTGGATGTTTGAAAGTAGGGACCTGCCGTATATACTCTGCAGAAATAGGCCCCTTAGTTGTTGGTGTTGGCACAACACTGTAAGCACTCAGTTACTCTTGGTTGGTGCTGGAACGCCCTGCTGTCAACTATTATATCAGGAATTTTAATTACATATAATTGTTGAACAGTGGTAGTAAAAATTGGGGCTTTGATGGTGGTGCTGGTGCCACAACACTGTAAGCCCTGACAGTTACTCTTGGTGGGTGCAGCAATGGGCCCTGCTGTGAATTATTAGATCAAGAATTGTAATTACATGCCCCTTTTGAACAGGGGCTGAAAAATTGGGCCTTTCGTGGTGGTGGTGGTGGTGGCGTTGCCACAAGACTGTAAGCCCTCAGAGTTACTCTTGGTGGGTGCAGCAATGGACCCTGCTGTGAATTATTAGATCAAGAATTGTAATTGCATGCCCCTGTTGAACAGGGGCTGAAAAATTGGGCCTTAGGCACTGGTGGCACAACACTACAACCCCTCACAGATACTGTACTTGGAGCACAGCAATGAGCCCTGTTGCAAAGTATTGCTTCAAAAATTGTAATGACACGCCCCTGTTAAACAGGGGCTGAAAAATTGGGCCTTAGGCACTGGTGCCACAACACTCCAACCCCTCACAGATACTGTACTTGGAGCACAGCAATGAGCCCTATGGCAAATTATTGCTAAAAAAATTGTAATTACACGCCCCTGTAAAACAGGGGCTGAAAAATTGGGCCTTAGCCACTGGTGGCGGCACCCATAAACAAAAATGATCTTCCAAGCTATCATCATCAATCGTATCATTGAGGACTCGGAGGAGGAGGATAGCCAGTCAACATAACAGCACAGGCACTCAGCATCAGCATCAGTCTTGAAGGGATGTGACATGTTAAAATCAATTAGTCTGTTATATCAGCATCAGGTGTGTGGTAGCTGGTGGTGATCCAAGACTGGTTCATCTTGATGAAAGTCAGTCGATCAACCGAGTCGGTGGACAGGCGCACCCTGTGATCCGTGACAAATCCTCCAGCAGCACTGAATGTGCGTTCCGAAAGAACGCTGGATGCAGGACAGGCCAGTAGCTCAATTGCATACTGTGCAAGCTCTGGCCAGTGATCCATCCTCAAGACCCAGTAAGCCAGAGGATTTTCGGTGGGGAAGGTGTCCAAGTCTGACCTTGCCCCTAGATATTCCTGCACCATGTTTATCAGACGCTGGCGATGGTTGCTGGAACCGATCATACTTTGGGGCTGCGGACTAAAGAATTGTCTGAACGCATCGGTCAGACGGCCACCTTCCCCACCGCTCCTTCTTTGACTGGCCGAAGCCTCAGCAACTCGTTGTCCAGGACCAGGAGTTTGTAACCTCCCAGTCTCTGGGAACGCGTTGCACAGACCTTTCTGCAAGGCCTCCCGGAGTTGTCTCATCCTCTGCTCCCTCTGCGACGGTAACATAAGGTCCGCAACCTTACCCTTGTACCGTGGATCAAGGAGAGTGGCCAGCCAGTAATGGTCCCTCTCCTTGATCCGAAGAATACGAGGATCCTTCCGCAGACTTTGCAGGATCAGGGAGGCCATGCAGCGTAGGTTTGCTGAGGCATTCGCTCCGGAGTCCTCTGGGTCACTAAGGACGACATGATCCGCAGCCACCTCCTCCCAGCCACGTACAAGTCCACTGGTTTCTTGGGACTGTAAATCATCCCTAAAAGACTGCTGCTGATGATGCTGAGTGCCAGCCTCCACCTCCATGCTGACACAATCCTCCTCCTCCTCCTCCTCCTCCTCTTCCTGTGCGATGGGTGGGACAGAAGGAACACTGTCTGGGTAAAGGGGGCCTTGAGAGGCAAGGAAGTCCTCCTCTTCCTGCCTCTGTTCTGCCTCAAGTGCCCTGTCTATTATTCCACGCAGCGTGTGCTCCAACAGGTGGACAAGAGGTACAGTGTCACTGATGCATGCACTGTCACTGCTCACCATCCTCGTGGCCTCCTCAAATGGTGCCAGGACAGTGCATGCATCCCTGATCATGCCCCACTGGCGTGGAGAAAAAAAACCAAGCTCCCCTGACCCTGTCCTGGTGCCGTAGTCGCACAGGTACTCATTGATGGCCCTCTGCTGCGTGTGCAGCCGCTGCAGCATGGCCAACGTTGAGTTCCACCTGGTGGGCATGTCACATATAAGGCGGTTCTTGGGCAGGTTCAACTCCTTTTGCAGCTCAGCCAGGCGAGCACTGGCATTATAAGATCTGCGGAAATGCACACAGACTTTCCTGGCCTGCCTCAGGACATCCTGTAAGCCCGGGTACCTGCCCAAGAACCGCTGCACCACCAGGTTAAGGACGTGAGCCACACAGGGCACATGGGTCAGTTGTCCCTGTCGGAGGGCGGAGAGGAGGTTGGTGCCATTGTCGCAAACCACCATTCCTGGCTTAAGCTGGCGTGGCGTCAACCACCTCTCGGCCTGGCCCTGCAGAGCAGACAGGACCTCTGCCCCAGTGTGGCTTCTGTCCCCCAAACACACCAGCGCAAGCACGGCATGGCATCTTTTTGCCTGCGTACTTGCGTAGCCCCGTGAACGGCTACGGAGCACCGCTGGTTCATAGGACAAACCACAGGAAGAGGCCATGGAGGAAGAAGAAGAGGAGGGGGTGGAGGAGAGAGGTGTGTCACAACCAGTAGTAGCATTTTGGAGGCGTGGCGGTGGGACAACCTCCAACACTACTGCACCTTGTCCTGCATCCTTCCCAGCTGCCAAAAGAGTGACCCAATGGGCCGTGAAAGAAAGGTAACGTCCCTGTCCATGCCTGCTGGACCATGAGTCAGCGGTAATATGCACCTTACCGCTGACCGCCCTGTCCAGCGAGGCCAAGACATTGCCTTCCACATGCCGGTAGAGAGCCGGAATAGCCTTCCGTGAGAAAAAGTGGCGTTTGGGAACCTGCCACTGAGGAACCGCACATTGCACAAACTCACGGAAGGGGGCCGAGTCTACCAACTGAAAAGGCAGCAGTTGAAGCGCTAGCAATTTAGCCAAGCTAGCATTCAACCGCTGGGCATGTGGATGGCTGGGAGTGAACTTCTTTCGACGGTCCAGCAGCTGGGGCAGGGAAATTTGCCTGCTAGAATCGGACGTCGGTGTACTGCTAGCAGAGTGGCCGCAAGTACTTGGCTGTGACACACCTAATTCTACACCTTCATTCCTCTCAGTGCATGTTTCAGAGAGGACTGAAGTTATAGTGGGGTTGGAGATCCCAGCTGATGCGGTGCAAGGAGAGGTCCGCTTTGTTCTTTGGTGTGGGTCTTTCAGGTAGGCTTGCCAACGAGCTGCATGGCAGGTCAACATATGTCTGGTCAGGCATGTGGTACCCAAGCGGCTGATGTTTTGGCCACGCGATATACGCTTGAGACATATGTTGCAAACAGCAGCTGTGCGATCTGATGCACTAGCCTCAAAAAAGGCCCACACCAAAGAACTTTTTGAATGACGGGCAGAGGCAGCGCCCTGCACAGGCGGAGCTCTGCGGTGTGATTCCGTCGGTGTACTGCCCTTACGCTGGCCACCAAAGGGCATCCTGCCTCGTTGGAGATGTGCCTCCTCCTCATCCTCCTCCTCCTCCTCTCTCCTATTAGGCACCCACGTGGAGTCAGTGACCTCATCATCACCTCCCTCCTCATCACTGGAGCCAATCTGGCAGTATGCTGCAGCTGCTGGAACATGACTGCCAGATTGGTGTCCTTCTTGAGCATCCCCTCTGTCTGCTCTCACGCTACTGCCTTCCTCTAGCTGGGTTTCATCATCAGACCCTTCGAAACGCTGGGCATCCTCCTGGAGCATGTACCCAACACTGTGCTGAAACAGTTCGGGGGACTCCTCAGGAGGAGGACATGGTGGGTCTAGGGAAGGAGTGACTGATGATGAGTCTGACATTGATACCAGGGAAGAGGACGCTTTGGCAGCTGCTTTTCCAGTACCCTGAGCCTGGGTGAGAGAGGATGAGGAGGAGGAGGGCTTGGTCATCCACTCTACCAAGTCTTCGGCATGATGTGGCTCAACATGTCCAGCTGCCGAAAAGAAGGACAAGCGTGTCCCATGGCCATGTGCTGATGACAATGCACCGCGTCCACGACCAGCACTGTTGCCCCCAGACACAGAGCCTGCTTGCCCTCTTTTATTGCCTCCTGACTGTCTGCCTCTCCTTGTTTGCCTTCCAGACATTCTAATAGATGGCCTGCAGGGAGATGGGAAAAAAGCAATAAGGGCTACCTTCAGGTGTCCTTCCAGGTCCCTGGAAACAAGGACTTTGACAGTGAAAGAAACTGACACACTCTCCCTACCTACAGTTTTCTGTCCCTAGAAAAAATGTTTTTTTTAAGCACAATTTAGCACAAGGAGAATTCACTCACTGTCCTTCCAGGTCCCTGGAA
The DNA here is from genome assembly GCA_029206835.1 of Rana muscosa. Taxonomy (NCBI): domain Eukaryota; kingdom Metazoa; phylum Chordata; class Amphibia; order Anura; family Ranidae; genus Rana; species Rana muscosa. The sequence continues at coordinate 31,131,328 of CM055117.1, read as the reverse complement.
ACAAGGACTTTGACAGTGAAAGAAACTGACACACTCTCCCTACCTACAGTTTTCTGTCCCTAGAAAAAATGTTTTTTTTAAGCACAATTTAGCACAAGGAGAATTCACTCACTGTCCTTCCAGGTCCCTGGAAACAAGGACTTTGACAGTGAAAGAAACTGACACACTCTCCCTACCTACAGTTTTCTGTCCCTAGAAAAAATGTTTTTTTTAAGCACAATTTAGCACAAGGAGAATTCACTCACTGTCCTTCCAGGTCCCTGGAAACAAGGACTTTGACAGTGAAAGAAACTGACACACTCTCCCTACCTACAGTTTTCTGTCCCTAGAAAAAATGTTTTTTTTAAGCACAATTTAGCACAAGGAGAATTCACTCACTGTCCTTCCAGGTCCCTGGAAACAAGGACTTTGACAGTGAAAGAAACTGACACACTCTCCCTACCTACAGTTTTCTGTCCCTAGAAAAAATGTTTTTTTTAAGCACAATATAGCACAAGCACAAAACACACTGACACTCTCCCTACCTATCCTTCTCTTTCCCTAAACTAAAGGAATCCAGGTTAAGCAAGAAAGAAATAAAAGTCACTGTCCCTGCCTATGCTGCTCTATCCCTGCTCCGGAACACACTACACTAGGCCGCCGTGCTGGCGGCCTTTTATAGTGTGGGGCGTGTACTAAACACCCTCAGCAATAATTGGCCACAGGCATCCTGCCTGTGGCCAATCATTGCTCTCCTCGCTGCCGGCGCTGTGATTGGCCAAGCATGCGGGGTCACAGTGCATGCTTGGCCAATCACAGCGCCTGGATGACACTGCGATGGCGTAGTGCATTGTGGGCCGTTCGCGTCACTCGAATTTGGCGCGAACGGCCCAAATCGTTCGATCTTCGTCGAACGATCGAACAGCCGATGTTCGAGTCGAACGTATGTTCGACTCGAACACGAAGCTCATCCCTATTCTGTACCTTCTCTTCTTGATAACTACTCAATATATTTAGGAAGTCTTCTTTTTTAAATAGCCCCATATATGAACATGAGAAAGTTCAGGTCAAGTGTTCATGGTTCCAAGTCCTATTCGCTCTCTGAGAAAGTTGCAGCTTTTTGGATATAAAATTGAATTCTGGTATACTGTACCTTATCTTCTTGATAACTCCTCTACATATTTAGGGAGTGTTCTTTTTTTAAATTTGGAAAATGCAGGTCACGTCACGTGTTCATGGTTTCAAGTCCCACTCACTCTCTGAGAACTTTGCAGCAATGTCCACCCATTTGAGCGTTAGAAGAAGGTTGACCAAAGGTAGTACCAACACTAAGCCCTATTGATTTTTTTGGATGTAAAATGTTATTCTGGTATTCTGTATCTTCACTTTTTGATAACTCCTCTATATATTTAGGGAGTCTTCTTTTTTTAAATGGCCTCATATATGAAAATAGGAACGTGCAGGTCAAGTGTTCATGGTTCCAAGTCCCACTCACTCTCTGAGAACGTTTCAGCCCTGCCCACCTAGCGTGAGAGGAAGGTGGACCAAAGGAAGTACCAACAGTATGCCCTATTAAAAGCTTGTAAAATCAGCTTACAGTGGGTTATTTAAATCTCTGGTTACTGTGGATGGATGTTCTGACTTTAAAACACTTGATAATTGGCACGGCATAAGCAGTTCTTGGCTTGGTTCTATCCATCGTCTAGACTTTATAAACATAAATCAGATGTCTGCTACAATGAATGACCATGCAACTGCCAGTGGCTGCCAACTTATGAGCTAAAGGGGGCCTCAAATGCGGCCCCTAACATCACCAAAGGGCTGCACATAGTGTTCAATATATGCAATGCTTGAATGGACAATCAGAGACTGCAGACCTAATAGAGAAAATGAGGATCAGAGAGTGTGAACATGCTACATATTTGGGAGGTGATATGCTGCAGAAGACAATACAAAACTGCAAACATGAGACTAGTAGAGATCAATGCTATTACCCTAATCAATGTGCCCACTACAGACTGCTGAGGTCTGAGGGCCACACATCATATACCAAAGGGTCGTATGCGGCCCTCGGTCCACAGTTTGGGTACCAGGGCTCTAAACTGCTTTTTTATTGATCCCTAAAATAGGGTGCAGGGGATGAATGGAGACCTCCGGCCAAAGTCAGAGGTTTCCATTCATCTCCTGTGTACCCTATTTTATGAATCAGCAGTAATATTCCCATGAGTGTAACCACCCCTAATCTGGATTTACATTGGCAAACCAATTGCCAAAAATGGACCTGTATTTATATCAGTGATTAGCCTGAATGCGTAAATTAAAGTAGAAGTCCATGCAAAAAACTAAAATCCCTGCATCTATAGCCACCAACATTCTAACACTAAGCTCTCTAGCCCTGTAAAGATAAAATCGCTATACATACCTTTTCTGAAGCCGATCCGACCCGATCTCCAGTGGCGGAAGCTCTGCTGAGTACACGTCCGACAACGGCTGTGAAATGAATCGGAAGTGACGTCACCCATAGAGTTACTATGAGGCTTCCATTGACGGACATGTCCTCTGCACCCGCCCTCACAGCTTAGCGTGGGATCAGAGCTTCCGCCACTTGAGATCGGGTCGGATCGCCCGTAGAAAAGGTATGTATACGATTTTTTTCTTTTAAGGGCTAGAGAGGTTAGTGTTAGAATGTTGGTGGCTATAGATGCAGGGATTTTAGCTTTTGCATGGACTTCTACTTTTAAAAAAATACCAAAACCTGTCTTATTCTGTGATGGACCCATATGTTTTTTATTTTATTCCCCCCTGGTAATCTTGTGAATACTACGCTTCCTGTCCCTGGGTGGCTACACTCACTTGGAGGGAACCATAGTTGTCAACAAGGCCTGACTTCAAACATGTCTTTTTCTCTTCATTTCCATCTCCATTACATAGGGGTGGGGGGATTAAAGTGGTTGTAAACCTCTCTGTGTCACTAAATATCTCCTAAACATGCACGGTTTAGGAGATATTTAACTTGTAGTGCGCCGATGATGTCATTAGCGCATGTGCTGTGAAGAAACGGCCCTCCGTGCCGTTTCTTCACTAGCAAGTGACATGACTGACGGCTCCCACACGTGACTCCGGCCAGTCACAGAGCTGGAGCCCGCGGTCCCGAAAGGGAGAGGGGCGAATATGGATGCAGTCACCAGCAGGGACATCGTGGGCTTCGTTTGCAGGTAAGTGCCACATAATGGGCTAGTATGTGATGCATACTAGCCCATTATGCTTTTCACTTTGCAGGGGAAAAAAGAGGAAGTAAACCCCATCAGGGTTTACATCCTCTTTAAGAGTTTACGGAAGGAAGATAACATTGTTTGTGCCATCAAATTCCCCTTTGCCTTCACATGAAGTAAAAAGGACATGGCTTTCTGTCAAAATCAATACCGTATATACTCGAGTATAAGCCGAGTTTTTCAGCACATTTTTTTGTGCTGAAAATGCCCCCCTCGGCTTATACTCAAGTCACCTTTTTGCGTCTGATCTCCCGGATTTTGGGGAGCCGGTACCGGCTGGCCATAGGTCCCCTGGACCCCAAGCATGGCACACATGTAGCCCCACTCTTCTTCTACAAGTGTGCAAAGTTTGTTCTCCAAGGGACCTACAGCCGGGGAGCACCGATTTTTCAAAGCCGGGCACCCCTTCCATAGACTCCCATGTTAAATGGTAATTTCTCTGGTGATTTTGGGGACCCGGTACCGGCCGGTTGTAGGTCCCCTGGACCCTAAACTCGGCACACATGTAGCCCCACTCTTCCTCTACAAGTGTGCAAAGTTTGTTGTCCAGGGGACCTACGGCCGGGGAGCATCGTTTTTTTTTTCCATCAGAAAAATGTTAAACATGTTCTATTTTTTTTTACGATGGAAAAAAAGTCAGTTTTCTTCGGTAAAACCGATCGTGTGTACAGGGCTTAAGAAGATTAGACGGAGCAGCTAAACTGTACGACGCCGCAATCATACATTTCCGGTCGAATGCTCCGCCCACAAGCTATAGTAGAATTCTAATGTTGTATGACTAGTAATAATTATATTTATTAATTATTATTACTAGTCAACCAACATTAGAATTCTTCAATAGCCTATGGGCCGAGCATTCGACCATAAATGTCCGCTCGCGGCGACTGCTTCATCGAATCTTCATGTTGAATCTTTTCTCTCTATGTTGAATGATCTTGGAGTAATAGTTTAGCCCTGTACACACGATCGGTTTGGGATTCTAATCCGATGAATTTTTCCATCGGAAATCCGATGAAGCTGACTTCCATCAGTCTTGCCTACACACCATCAGTCAAAAATCTGACCGTCCCAAACGCTGTGACGTAAAACACTCCGAAAAACCGAGAAAAATTAAGTTCAATGCTTCTGAGCATGCGTCGACTTGATTCTGAGCATGCGTGGGTTTTTTGTCCGATAGTGTTCCACACAAACGTTCGGAATTTGCTATCGTTTTTTTTCCCATCGGATAAATTTAAAACATGTTCTATTTTTTCTCACCGATGGAAAAAAGACCGATGGGGCCCATACACGATCGGTTTGTCCGATGAGAAAAGTCCATCGGACTGTTTTCATCAGTAAAACCGACCGTGTGTACACGGCTTTAGGTTTGGCACATTCAACCACAGGTTCGATAGACACAGATAGCTATTGTCACCGTCATGTCGAATCTCCTATCTATATCGAACTGTTGTCGCAACTAAACAAAAATAAAAAAAAATTTATGTCGGATCTTTCGGGTTTCGGATTCTGTTCATTCGTTGTCCTTTGTTAAAACGAACGCGAAAATCCCCAAAATTCGGACGAAATTGCATTCGGAAGAAAATGAATGCACATGTCTAATTGGCAACCACTTCACTAGAGGACTAAGCCCATCAGACTGCCCCTACAACTGAAATATCACTTTTTTGGTGGACTGACCATTTAAATCTTTGATAAGATTGTTAACATTAACCACTTGCCGCCCGCCCTATAGCGGATTGACGGCGGCAAAGTGGTTTTAAAATCCTGACTGGACGTCATATGACGTCCTCAGGATTTTAAGCCGCTGCGCGCCCCGGGGGCGCGCATCACGGCGATCGTTGTTGCAGGGTGTCAGTCTGACACCCCGCAACTCCGATCTAGGCAAAGAGTCTCTGACGGAGACTCTTTACCACGTGATCAGCCGTGTCCAATCACGGCTGATCACATGTAAACAGGAAAAGCCGGTAATCGGCTTTTCCTCACTCGCGTCTGTCAGACGCGAGTAGAGGAGAGCCGATCGGCTGCTCCTCTGACAGGGGGGGTTTGTGCTGATCAATTATCAGCACAGCCCCCCCGAGGATGCCCACACTGGACCACCAGGGATGCCACTGGACCACCAGGGATGTCCATTACAAGGTATGCCTCCCTAGACCACCAGGGATTGAAATCAGTGCCCCCTAATGGATGCCAATTAGTGCCCCTAAAGGCATTATTGTTTGGCACTGATTGGCATCCATTAACACATTACAGTGCCACCTATCAGTGCCCATCCATGCCACCTATCAGTGCCCATCCATGCCCATCCGTGCCACCTATCAGTGCCCATCCGTGCCGCCTATCAGTGCCCATCTGTGCCGCCTATCGGTGCCCATCCGTGCCGCTTATCTTTGCCCATCCGTGCCGCCTATCTGTGCCCATCCGCGCCGCCTACCAGTGCCCATCCGCGCCGCCTACCAGTGCCCATCCGCGCTGGCTATCGGTGCCCATCCGCGCTGCCTATCGGTGCCCATCCGCACTGCCTATCGGTGCCCATCCGCGCCGCCTCATTGGTGCCCATCAGTGCCGCCTTATCAGTGCCCGTCAGTGCAGCCCCATCAGTGCCCATCAGTGAAGGAGAAAACTTACAAAGTTTTGTAACTGAAACAAAAAAAATATGTTTTTTTTTCAAAATTTTCGGTCTTTTTTAAAAAAAAATGCAGAAAATAAAAATCGCAGAGGTGATCAAATACCCCCAAAAGAAAGCTCTATTTGTGGGAACAAAATGATAAAAATTTAGTTTGGGTACAGTGTAGCACAACCGTGCAATTGTCATTCAAAGTGCAACAGCGCCGAAAGCTGAAAATTGGTCTGGGCAGGAAGCTGTATAAGTGCCCAGTATGGAAGTGGTTAAGCAGATCGAATCTTATGCACTTCTATTTTATTAAATTTTGATGTGTAGCTGTATAGCCCTTACCCTGTTACTATCACAAAGTATTTGTTCCATGAATATTCCTATGTAATTAGCTAAATTTATTACAAGAACTTCAAAGAAACAGACAAACCTCAAAGGCTTGAACATACTTTATAAATAGATGTCTCCTGTCGATAAGGAACTATGATCTACCTGTTATCCTTACTACCACATTCTTCAACTACCTAGACTGTATATACATTAGGGCCCCATGTACACGGGACGCTGGTAAACGCGTGTTCAGAGGCAGTTGGACACTTTTTTCAACTGCCCCTGAACCCATTCAATGTTATCCTAATGTGTTCATGCACACTGTCTCGTTTATTGCCGTTTTTAGGCAGTTGCGTTTAACCTTGTTTTTCTGAAAGACAAAAAATGGGTTCAGACGCCAAAGATTTCCACGTTTCAAACGCCAAATGCGGCTAAACGAGGCAAAACGCGGTACCGGCGTTTAGCCGCGTTTTCGTTTATAAGCGTTTTTAACCACTTGACAACTGGGCACATAACCCCCTTCCTGCCCAGGCGAAATTTCAGGTTTCAGCGCCGTCACGCTTTGAATGACAATTGCGCAGTCGTGCGACGTGGCTCCCAAACAAAATTGACGTCCTTTTTTTCCCACAAATAGAGCTTTCTTTTGGTGGTCTTTGATCATTTCTGCGGTTTTTATTTTTTGCGCTATAAACAAAAATAGAGCGACAATTTTGAAAAAAACACAATATTTTTAAATTTTTGCTATAATTAATATCCCATTTTTTTAAAAAAAACCCTATTTTTTCCCTCAGTTTAGGCCGATACGTATTCTACATATTTTAGGTAAAAAAAAAAAAAAAAAAAAAAAAAAAAATCGCAAAAAGCGTATAGTGATTGGTTTGCGCAAAAGTTATAGCGCCTACAAAATAGGGAATAGAATTATGATTTTTTTAATTATTTCTTTATTTATTTTTTTACTAGTAATGGCGTCGATCTGCGATTTTTTTTTGTGACTGTGACATTACGGCGGACACATCGGACACTTTTGACACATTTTTGGGACCATTCACATTTATACAGCGAACAGTGCTAAAAATTAGTGATGAGCCGAACCCCCCGGGTTCGGTTCGCACCAGAACCCGCGAACGGACCGAAAGTTCGCACGAACATTAGAGCCCTATTAAATACAATGGATGCGAACGTTCGGATTCTAAAGTGCTAATTATAACGACTATTATCCATGTTATTGTCCGAAACAGAGTTTGGGAACCCGGCTTCTGCACCAGGGGACATGTATCAATGCAAAAAGAAGTTTTAAAAACGGACGTTTTCCGGGAGCAGTCATTTTAATGATGCATAAAGTGAAAAAAAAAAAAGTCAAATATTCCTTTAAATATTGTACCTGGGGGGTGTCTAAAGTATGCCTGTGAAGTGCCACGTGTTTCCCGTGTTTAGAACTGTCCCTGCACAAAATAACATTTCTAAAGGGAAAAAAGTCATTTAAAACTGCTTGCGGCTTTAATGCAATGTCTGGTCCCGGTAATATGGATGAAAATCTTTAGGAAAAATGGCATAGCTACCCCATCAACCCCCCCCCCCCACCCCAGCCCATTACCAGCCCCTTTGGGTCTTGTATGGATATTAAGGGGAACCCCGCACACAAAATAAAAAAGGACCTATATACTCTGAACAGCCGTATACAGGCGGTCCATACAAGACAGGGACTGTAGGTTTGTTCTTATGTAGAATCTGTTTATAATTTTGAACAGCTGCATTGTTTAAGTGGAGCTCCATGGCAAATTCCTTTTTTTTAGTTTTTTGTAAAACATAGGGAACGGTTATCACCCCTGTCACATTTCTTTTGCTGTCTGTGCCCCTGTTCAGAACATTTCACCTCACTTTGCGTCCCAATGACAACTGTTTTTGAAATGTGGTGTTTTTATTGAAACAAGGATTGGTGATAAAGCATCAGTACAGAGGAGACACCTTTCTCCCATATTAATTCTTACAGGAGAGAATTTTCCTTCCAAGGGGTAGATTTCCTCTCACTTCCTGTTGTCTTCTTCCATTTGCAAGTAGTAGTAGTTTGTAAGTTGGATGTTTGAAAGTAGGGACCTTCCGTATATACTCTGCAGAAATTGGCCCCTTAGGTGTTGGTGTTGGCACAACACTGAAAGCACTCACAGTTATTCTTGGTGGGTGCTGGAACGCCCTTCTGTCAAGTATAATATCAGGAATTGTAATAACATGTAATTGTTGATCAGTGGTAGTAAAAATTGGGCCTTTGATGGTGGTGCTGGTGCCCCAACACTGTAAGGCCTGACAGTTACTCTTGGTGGGCGCAGCAATGGTCCCTGCTGTGAATTATTAGATCAATAATTATAATTGCATGCCCCTGTTGAACAGGGGCTGAAAAATTGGGCCTTTGGTGGTGGTGGTGGTGGTGATGGTGGTGCTGGTGCCACAACACTGTAAGGCCTGACAGTTACTCTTGGTGGGCGCAGCAATGGGCCCTGCTGTGAATTATTAGATCAATAATTATAATTGCATGCCCCTGTTGAACAGGGGCTGAAAAATTGGGCCTTTGGTGGTGGTGGTGATGGTGGTGCTGGTGCCACAACACTGTAAGGCCTGACAGTTACTCTTGGTGGGCGCAGCAATGCTCCCTGCTGTGAATTATTAGATCAATAATTATAATTGCATGCCCCTGTTGAACAGGGGCTGAAAAATTGGGCCTTTGGTGGTGGTGGTGGTGGTGATGGTGGTGCTGGTGCCACAACACTGTAAGGCCTGACAGTTACTCTTGGTGGGCGCAGCAATGGGCCCTGCTGTGAATTATTAGATCAATAATTATAATTGCATGCCCCTGTTGAACAGGGGCTGAAAAATTGGGCCTTAGGCACTGGTGGCACAACACTGCAACCCCTCACAGATACTGTACTTGGAGCACAGCAATGAGGCCTGTTGCAAAGTATTGCATCAAAAATTTTAATTACACGCCCCTGTTAAACAGGGGCTGAAAAATTGGGCCTTAGCCACTGGTGGCGTCACCCATAAACCAAAATGATCTTCCAAGCTATCATCGTTAATCGTATCATTGAGGAGGAGGAGGAGGATAGCCAGTCAACATAACAGCACAGGCACTCAGCATCAGCATCAGTCTTGAAGGGATGTGACATTTTAAAATCAATTAGTCTGTTATATCAGCATCTGGTGTGTGGTAGCTGGTGGTGATCCAAGACTGGTTCATCTTGATGAAAGTCAGTCGATCAACCGAGTCGGTGGACAGGCGCACCCTGTGATCCGTGACAAATCCTCCAGCAGCACTGAATGTGCGTTCTGAAAGAACGCTGGATGCAGGACAGGCCAGTAGCTCAATTGCATACTGTGCAAGCTCTGGCCAGTGATCCATCCTCAAGACCCAGTAAGCCAGAGGATTTTCGGTGGGGAAGGTGTCCAAGTCTGACCTTGCCCCTAGGTATTCCTGCACCATGTATATCAGACGCTGGCGATGGTTGCTGGAACCGATCATACTTTGGGGCTGCGGACTAAAGAATTGTCTGAACGCATCGGTCAGACGGCCACCTTCCCCACCGCTCCTTCTTTGACTGCCCGAAGCCTCAGCAACTCGTTGTCCAGGACCAGGAGTTTGTAACCTCCCAGTCTCTGGGAACGCGTTGCACAGACCTTTCTGCAAGGCCTCCCAGAGTTGTCTCATCCTCTGCTCCCTCTGCGACGGTACGATAAGGTCCGCAACCTTACTCTTGTACCGTGGATCAAGGAGAGTGGCCAGCCAGTAATGGTCCCTCTCCTTGATCCGAAGAATACGAGGATCCTTCCGCAGACTTTGCAGGATCAGGGAGGCCATGCAGCGTAGGTTAGCTGAGGCATTCAGTCCGGAATCCTCTGGGTCACTAAGGATGACATGATCCGCAGCCACCTCCTCCCAGCCACGTACAAGTCCACTGGTTTCTTGGGACTGTAAATCATCCCTAAAAGACTGCTGCTGATGATGCTGAGTGCCAGCCTCCACCTCCATGCTGACACAATCCTCCTCCTCCTCCTCTACCTGTGCGATGGGTGGGACAGAAGGAACACTGTCTGGGTAAAGGGGGCCTTGAGAGGCAAGGAAGTCCTCCTCTTCCTGCCTCTGTTCTGCCTCAAGTGCCCTGTCCATTATTCCACGCAGCGTGTGCTCCAACAGGTGGACAAGAGGTACAGTGTCACTGATGCATGCACTGTCACTGCTCACCATCCTCTTGGCCTCCTCAAATGGTGCCAGGACAGTGCATGCATCCCTGATCATGCCCCACTGGCGTGGTGAAAAAAAAACGAGCTCCCCTGACCCTGTCCTGGTGCCGTAGTCGCACAGGTACTCATTGATGGCCCTCTGCTGTGTGTGCAGCCGCTGCAGCATGGCCAATGTTGAGTTCCACCTGGTGGGCATGTCACATATAAGGCGGTTCTTGGGCAGGTTCAACTCCTTTTGAAGCTCAGCCAGGCGAGCACTGGCATTATAAGATCTGCGGAAATGCACACAGACTTTCCTGGCCTGCCTCAGGACATCCTGTAAGCCCGGGTACCTGCCCAAGAACCGCTGCACCACCAGGTTAAGGACGTGAGCCATACAGGGCACATCGGTCAGTTGTCCCTGTCGGAGGGCGGAGAGGAGGTTGGTGCCATTGTCGCAAACCACCATTCCTGGCTTAAGTTGGCGTGGCGTCAACCACCTCTCGGCCTGCCCCTGCAGAGCAGACAGGACCTCTGCCCCAGTGTGGCTCCTGTCCCCCAAACACACCAGCGCAAGCACGGCATGGCATCTTTTTGCCTGCGTACTTGCGTAGCCCCTTGAACGCCTACGGAGCACCGCTGGTTCCGAGGACAAACCACAGGAAGAGGCCATGGAGGAAGAAGAAGAGGAGGGGGTGGAGGAGAGAGGTGTGTCACAACCAGTAGTAGCATTTTGGAGGCGTGGCGGTGGAACAACCTCCAACACTACTGCACCTTGTCCTGCATCCTTCCCAGCTGCCAAAAGAGTGACCCAATGGGCCGTGAAAGAAAGGTAACGTCCCTGTCCATGCCTGCTGGACCATGAGTCAGCGGTAATATGCACCTTACCGCTGACCGCCCTGTCCAGCGAGGCCAAGACATTGCCTTCCACATGCCTGTAGAGAGCCGGAATAGCCTTCCGTGCGAAAAAGTGTCGTTTGGGAACCTGCCACTGAGGAACCGCACATTGCACAAACTCACGGAAGGGGGCCGAGTCTACCAACTGAAAAGGCAGCAGTTGAAGCGCTAGCAATTTAGCCAAGCTAGCATTCAATCGCTGGGCATGTGGATGGCTGGGAGTGAACTTCTTTCGACGGTCCAGCAGCTGGGGCAGGGAAATTTGCCTGCTAGAATCGGACGTTGGTGTACTGCTAGCAGAGTGCCCGCAAGTACTTGCCTGTGTCACACCTAATTCTACACCTTCATTCCTCTCAGAGCAGGTTTCAGAGAGGAGTGAAGGTATAGTGGGGTTGGAGATCCCAGCTGATGCGGTGCAAGAAGAGGTCAGCTTTGTTCTTTGGTGTGGGTCTTTAAGGTAGGCTTGCCAACGAGCTGCATGGCAGGTCAACATATGTCTGATCAAGCATATGGTGCCCAAGCGGCTGATGTTTTGGCCACGCGATATACGCTTGAGACATATGTTGCAAACAGCAGCTGTGCGATCTGATGCACTCGCCTCAAAAAAGGCCCACACCAAAGAACTTTTTGCATGACGGGCAGAGACAGCGCCCTGCACAGGCGGAGCTCTGCGGTGTGATTCCGTCAGTGTGCTGCCCATACGCTGGCCACTCAAGGGCATCCTGCCTCGTTGGAGATGTGCCTCCTCCTCATCCTCCTCCTCTCTCCTATTAGGCACCCACGTGGAGTCAGTGACCTCATCATCCCCTCCCTCCTCATCACTGGAGCCAATCTGGCAATATGCTGCAGCTGCTGGAGCATGACTGCCAGATTGGTGTCCTTCTTGAGCATCCCCTCTCTCTGCTCTCACGCTGCTGCCTTCCTCTAGCTGGGTATCATCATCAGATCCTTCCAAACGCTGGGCATCCTCCTGGAGCATGTACCCAACACTGTGCTCAAACAGTTCGGGGGACTCCTCAGGAGGAGGGCATGGTGGGTCTAGGGAAGGATTGACTAATGAAGATAATGATACCAGAGAAGAGGACGCTTTGGCAGCTGCTTTGCCAGTACCCTGAGCCTGGGTGAGAGAGGATGAGGAGGATGAGGTGGGCTTGGTCATCCACTCTACCAAGTCTTCGGCATGATGTGGCTCAACATGTCCAGCTGCCGAAAACAAGGACAAGCGTGTCCCATGGCCATGTGCTGATGACAATGCACCGCGTACACGACCAGCACTGTTGCCCCCAGACACAGAGCCTGCTTGCCCTCTTTTTTTGCCTCCTGACTGTCTGCCTCTCCTTGGTTGCCTTCCAGACATTTTAATGGATGGCCTGCAGGGAGATGGGAAAAACAGCAATAAGGGCTACCTTCAGGTGTATACTGTGCAGGAGGCTTAGCAACAATGACACTGACACTGTCCCCTGCCTATCCTTCTCTGTCCCTAAACACAAGGATTGAAAATATGGTTCAGCAAAATAGTTTTAGAACAGAATAGCACACTGACACTTTCCCTCACTGTCCTACTCTGTCCCTCCCTACAAACAAGATTTAGCACAGAATAGCACACTGATAATTTCTACGAGTGTCCTTCTCTGTCCCTAAACTCAAGGATTTGAAATATGGAACAGCAAAATTGGTTTAGAACAGAATAGCACACTGTCAGTTTCACTCACTGTACCTCTCTGTCCCTCAAATCAAGGATTGAAAATATGGTTCAGCAAAATAGTTTTAGAACAGAATAGCACACTGACACTTTCCCTCACTGTCCTACTCTGTCCCTCCCTACAAACAAGATTTAGCACAGAATAGCACACTGATAATTTCTACGAGTGTCCTTCTCTGTCCCTAAACTCAAGGATTTGAAATATGGAACAGCAAAATTGGTTTAGAACAGAATAGCACACTGTCAGTTTCACTCACTGTACCTCTCTGTCCCTCAACTCAAGGATTGAAAATATGGTTCAGCAAAATTGGTTTAGAACAGAATAGCACACTGACACTTTCCCTCACTGTCCTACTCTGTCCCTACAAACAAGGATTAGCACAGAATAGCACACTGTCACTGACACTCTCCCTACCTATCCTTATTTGTCCCTAAACACAAGGAATCCAGGATTAGTAAAGGAAAAATAATGACACTGTCCCTGCCTATGCTTCTCTTTCCCTGCTCCGGAACACACTACACAAGGCCGCCGCGCTGGCGGCCTTTTATAGTGTGGGGCGTGTACTAAACCCCCTCAGCAATAATTGGCCACAGGCATCCTGCCTGTGGCCAATCATTGCTCTCCTCGCTGCCGGCGCTGTGATTGGCCAAGCATGCGGGGTCACAGTGCATGCTTGGCCAATCACAGCGCCTGGATGACACTGCGATGGCGTAGTGCATTGTGGGCCGTTCGCGTCACTCGAATTTGGCGCGAACGGCCCAAATCGTTCGATCTTCGTTGAACGATCGAACAGCCGATGTTCGAGTCGAACGTATGTTCGACTCGAACACGAAGCTCATCCCTACTAAAAATATGCACTGATTACTGTATAAATGTGGCTGGCAGGGAAGGGGTTAACCACTAGGGGGCGATCAAGGGGTTAATATGTTCCCTGCTCGCCTGACACGGCGGGCACAGTTTTACCCTGACGCGCGCCCGCGGTGGCGCGCATCGCGGAAGTAAATAAGAGGACGTCCATAGACGTCCTATCAGCAATTGACGACCGCTTGGCGGACGTCTTTTGCTTATAGCCCGGGCGCAAAGTGGTTAAAGGTGAATCTCAAAAATTATGGCAAATGATGAAATACCATTAAAAATATATAAAATAAAAACCTGTAATTGCTTGCATTGCATTGTGGACAATCCACAACTTGTGGCAGGTGACGTGGCAAGTGGACAATCCACAACTTGTGGCAGGTGAAATGGCCAGGTGACATGGCAAGTGGACAATCCACAACTTGTGGCAGGTGACGTGGCCAGGTGACGTGGCAAGTGGACAATCCACAACTTGTGGCAGGTGACGTGGCCAGGTGACGTGGCAAGTGGACAATCCACAACTTGTGGAAGGTGATGTGGCAAGTGGACAATCCACAACTTGTTGCAGGTGACATGGCCAGGTGACGTGGCAGGTGACGTGGCAAGTGGACAATCCACAACTTGTGGCAGGTGACATAGCAGGTGACGTGGCAAGTGGACAATCCACAATTTGTGGCAGGTGACGTGGCCAGGTGACGTGGCAGGTGACGTGGCAAGTGGACAATCCAAAACTTGTGGCAGGTGACGTGGCCAGGTGACGTGGCAGGTGACGTGGCAAGTGAACAATCCAAAACTTGTGGCAGGTGACGTGGCAGGTGACGTGGCAAGTGGACAATCCACAACTTGTGGCAGGTGACGTGGCAGGTGTCGTGGCAGGTGACGTGGTAAGTGGACAATCCACAACTTGTGGCAGGTGACGTGGCAGGTGTCGTGGCAGGTGACGTGGTAAGTGGACAATCCACAACTTGTGGCAGGTGACGTGGCAGGTGTCGTGGCAGGTGACGTGGTAAGTGGACAATCCACAACTTGTGGCAAGTGATGTGGCAAGTGACACGCTAAATACAAGTACACTGCTGCTCTCTCAGCTGCTGCTACTCACTCTGGTCTCACAAAATGGCTGAAATGGTTAACAATACTGTTTTTTGAGCTTAGGGAGGGTCCTTATGATGTTTCTTAACTAAACGCTTATAGACGCAAGCGCTGTAAAACGCCACTAAACGCGGCAAAACGGGCGTTTCTAAATGCCGGCTTCAACCTTCGTTCCTGTGTACTTTGCACCAGCGTCCCGTGTACATGGGGCCTTAGTTTGTTAAAGTATTGTGTATCATAATCAAATGCCATGGTTTTAATTTATTGAAAATATAATTTTTTCTTTTTTAGTGCTATAGATCCCCTCTAGTTTCATTCGATTTCAAGTCGTTCTGCAAGTCTAGAAAGCTAAACGATTAGTTACTTTGTTGCATAACTCCTAACAGTCCCTCTTTTGGAACCAAATCCATCTGTCCCTGTCTTCTCCACAGATATACTGTGCCTCCTAATGGTCTGATGTATGGACCTCTTCATGGTCTGGTGTCTAGATTTAAAGTATCAAAAAAAAAAAAAAAAAAATGTCTGTCTTTTGGAACCAAATTCCTCTCTCCCTCTTTTATCCTCAGATATACTATACGTTTTCATTGTCTGATGTGTAGACCCCTTCATGGTCTAATGTGCACAACTCTTCATAGTCTGATGTGTAGACCTCTTTATGGTCTGATATGTAGACCCCCATTTATAAACTGACATGTAGACCCCTTCATAGTCTGATGTGTAGGCCTCTTCAGACGACCTACATAGAGGCACTTACAGTATCTCCAGTCCTCGTGTCTGTGGGAACTCCTTAGTGACTATTTGCTCAGCTGCAGACCTCACTCTGAGATTTCTGGCTACCTACTGGGTGATTTGCTGATTATATGCGGTAACATTTAGGAGCATTATTCTCCAGCTCTGATTAAGCAACTCTACACTCACCGGCTTATTGCTCCCCGCTACTGGGCAGTGTTGCCAACCCCCTGAAGTGAAATTTACTGGCAAGGATGCCAAAATTTCTGTACGGCACCAATGTTTACTGGCAAAAATCATGAAAATTGCTGGCAGAGCCGCATTTTTTACTGACACTGCAAAAAAGTACCTACAATCACTGTTTTTAGTGCTAAACAGTGCAAATATCAATATTTGAACTATAAACACACAGCTAATGCTATTTATCAATGTGTTTAAGTTAAACAAAAGTAAAAAAAACATTTTTCTCAATTTACATGAAGGTTAGGTTACTATAACCCAGCCAGCACAGAGTTCCCTCTTACATCAGAGTCTGCAGGGATCCCCCTTACAGTGCAAGGGAACTCTAATGTAAAGGGGAACGCTGCAGATCATGATGTAAGGAGGAACTCTGATGTGGAGGGGGGCTCTGGTGAATAGAGACCACCTTCCGCAGAGTGACTACACTAAGGTAAGGGGGGGGTACTAATATAAGGGGGAAACCTTTATATCAGTGCCCCCTTACATTATTGTATTCACTCACATCCTTACATCAGTGACCCCCCCCCCCTCAGAATGGCCTGGCGGCACTGTCACTGACCTCCTCTCAGGTGCACCGTGCGGGGCTCAGTCAGACGGCTCCAGCTTGGTGGCTCTGATCTCCTCTCCCCAGTCCACACATCGGTTTCTTCCCGGGGCCGTAACCCCCATCTCGGCGGCACTCCCACTCTTGACTCCTTTCTAGGATCCCCTCAGAGACTGCAGACATGATAAAAGACAAGAGATGGTCAGGGCTGCGGACGCGATACAGGAGGTGGTCAGAGGCTGCGGACACACTACAGGAGGTGGACAGAGGCTGCGGACACACTACAGGAGGGGGACAGAGGCTGCGGACATACTACAGGAGGTGGACAGAGGCTGCGGACATACTACAGGAGGTGGACAGAGGCTGCGGACATACTACAGGAGGTGGACAGAGGCTGCGGACATACTACAGGAGGTGGACAGAGGCTGCGGACATACTACAGGAGGTGGACAGAGGCTGCGGACATACTACAGGAGGTGGACAGAGGCTGCGGACATACTACAGGAGGTGGACAGAGGCTGCGGACATACTACAGGAGGTGGACAGAGGCTGCGGACATACTACAGGAGGTGGACAGAGGCTGCAGACATACTACAGGAGGTGGACAGAGGCTGCAGACATACTACAGGAGGTGGACAGAGGCTGCAGACATACTACAGGAGGTGGACAGAGGCTGCAGACATACTACAGGAGGTGGACAGAGGCTGCGGACATACTACAGGAGGTGGACAGGAGGCTGCAGACATACTACAGGAGGTGGACAGAGGCTGCGGAGATACTACAGGAGGGGGACAGAGGCTGCAGACATACTACAGGAGGTGGACAGAGGCTGCGGACATACTACAGGAGGTGGACAGAAGCTGCGGACATACTACAGGAGGTGGACAGAGGCTGCGGACACACTACAGGAGGGGGACAGAGGCTGTGGACACACTACAGGAGGGGGACAGAGGCTGCAGACACACTACAGGAGGTGGACAGAGGCTGCGGACACACTACAGGAGGTGGACAGAGGCTGCGGACATACTACAGGAGGTGGACAGAGGCTGCGGACATACTACAGGAGGTGGACAGAGGCTGCGGACATACTATAGGAGGTGCCGGTGGAGACAGGCTGTGGACATGATGGTGCCCTCCTCACCCCCTCACAGTAGCCTCCTCCTCTGTCCACCACCATATTACTTCTCCACATCATCAGTGTGCTGTGTCCTCCTCCTGTGCCCCTTTCACCACTCCACAGGTCAGGGCACAGGAACCAGAGGAGGACACAGCACACACTGATGATTTTGAGAAGTAATATGGTGGTGGACAGAGCACATCAGTCTCTCCCCTGCATGGCACGGCTTCAGGCTCGAGTCCCAGGACGCCAGGCTCTCACTCGCTTGTATCCCCCACAGTTTCACTGACCTTGATACTCGAGTCAAGCCCGTCCTCTTCACCCCTGGGCCCTGGGGCCTGGGCCCTGTCAGTGCTCCGAGTCCGCTCGCTCCGAGTCCTCCTTCACCTATGATGAGTGCATGGTATGCACTCACTACAGGTGTCGCGCCAGCCGCTGTGGCCTTTTCAAAAATGGCGCCAGCGACGCCATCACGTTACCGCGCATGCGCCGCCCGGCCGAGCGTGAACAAGTTTCCCTGAGCTCGGCCGGCTTTCGGAACGGCGCATGCACAGTTGTATGACCGGCTCGCGCCCATCTTTTTTATGGACGCCGGTGCCCATAACGGACTTTAACGTACACCCCGAAAAAGGGGTTAAATTTGCGGGCTGTACGTAAATCTATGTACGGTTGGCAACACTGCTACTGGGGGTGGTTCTGCGGCCTGGGTAAAGGGCCTTCTGCTCTTTTACTTGGTCCGTTTGTCTGCATCTGCCCACTTTCCAGCAGACTGGGTCAGAGGGAATATTATGTATGTCTCTCGTGACATTGCAGAGTTTTATGTTCTTACACCAAATTTATTCCAATCATTTACATCCCCTGAACCATTGAGAAAGCCGACACAGGCGAAACACGTCGGGACGAGTTGCTCTTTCCTGCTATAACAAGTGTTGTATGCCAAATAAACTACTATTTAAGTTTTATGCTATGAATATATGTATGCATGACACTATTATGTGGGAAAGAAACTCTACCTTCGGGGGTTTTCTTTTGGTCTGAACAAATATATGTAGGAACAAATTTATGTTTTTAAGGGGTATTATCCCCAGTTTGTCTTTTTTACTATTTCTGTAATAAAAACTTTACTTTTATATATGTTGTAATATTTATTCTGAGAGGAGGTTCCCAGCACTTTTAAAGTCCCATCCTTTGCATTATTGTTTCTTCTCTTCATGGTCCGAAGTGTAGACCTCTTCACAGTATTTTCTGTAGACCCCTTCACAGTCTGATGTGTAGACCTCTTCATGGTCTGATATGTAGACCCTTTCAGAGTCTGATATGTAGACCCCCTTCATAGTCTGATATGTAGACCCCCTTCATAGTCTGATATGTAGACCCCCTTCATAGTCTGATATGTAGACCCCCTTCATAGTCTGATATGTAGACCCCCTTCATAGTCTGATATGTAGACCCCCTTCATAGTCTGATATGTAGACCCCCTTCATGGTCTGATGTGTAGACCTCAGCACTAGTATTAAACATATACATTTTTTTTTATTATAAGAGTCTAAGCATATGATTTTATAAAAAATAAACGTCCTAGTTCAGTACAGGAAAAATTAAAAAACAAAATAATAACATTTATAACAATATAATATAATGCACTAAAAAAACTAATATCCAAAAATAACATAAAAATCCAATTATTGTAAAATATATTGGTCATAGATATTGAAGTATAATTCTCACATCTCTTTTAATTCACTTTAAATCTAAAATTTGGAAAGTTTTGATGACTCTACCTTGTCGTGTGAGCAACCTACGTAATACAGACTGCTGCGAGTGCCCAAGAGTGCCTCATTTCTCCTAATTTGTTCTCAGCCTTGTGACTTATTTCTTTTCCTTTGAAAGGGAATCAGAATTTCTAACAACCAAGAATGGCTTCACATTCCCTAATCCCCATTAAATCCTCGGCTGGGCCCGGCTGGACAGAGATACGATCAATCTCCTCTCAATTTGTCACCTGCCTAGGGGCTGACCGAATACACAGGAGAAAAATGCCTTCCGGTGGAAAATGCTTCCAGAGAGGCGGAAAATCATTCTCACCAATAAGTCAGTGAGGAATAGCCAGAAGTGCGGCTTGAATTTTTCATGCCCACCCGGCTCCCTCTCGGCACAAGAGATGCTGAAATAGCTCCCTGATAAGCACATCCATTTTATGTTTTCTTAAGTGGGAACCAGAAAACCAACAACTCACCTCCAGCGAAAGATGAGCCAAATGAATCGCTTGCCTCTTATCTCCCATAAAAGCAGAGAGGCATTTGCATGGGCTTTATATTAGAAGAGGTAAGATGGATGAGGGGAAATGGAAGATGGCTCTCCCATGGGCTTTGCACTCATTGCTCTGAAACAAGCACCCTATTTACTATCTCCTGGTAGATGACACATTTTATTAACAGGATATAAGCAATCAAATATCTCATAGAGTGTCTGCTGCTCTGGGGCTGTTAGCCCAGGTGTGGCTGGGAATCTGAGGTCTTGGTCAGACAATGATGGAAAAAATCTGAGTTTACCAGGTAACGCAACTTTGGCACTAAGGTTACTCGTATGACCCTTGAAATAAGTCAAGTAACCACTGGTTAAGTCAAGTAACCAACATTGCTTGCATCATACATACTAGGGGGAGTAAAACTGGGGGGATCCGTAGTGGAGAAGGATCTGGGGGTTTTGGTAGATCTTAAGCTTAATAATGGCATGCAATGCCAAGCTGCGGTTTCCAAAGCGAGCAAAGTCCTTTCTTGTATAAGAGAGGTATGGACTCCAGAGAGAGAGATCATTTTGCCCCCCCCCCCCCTGTACAAATCATTAGTAAGACCTCATCTGGAATATGCAGTTCAGTTTTGGGCCCCAGTTCTCAAAAAGGATATTGGGGAACTGGAGAAAGTGCAGAGAAGGGCAACCAAACTGATAAGAGGCATGGAGGAAATCAGCTATGAGGAAAGATTAGAGGAACTGAATTTATTCACTCTTGAGAAGAGGAGATTAAGGGGGATATGATCAACATGTACAAATATATAAGGGGTCCATATAGTGAACTTGGTGTTGAATTATTCACTTTACGGTCAACACAAAGGACAAGGGGGCACTCCTTGCGTCTAGAGGATAAGAGATTTCACCTCCAAATACCGAAAGGTTTCTTCACAGTAAGAGCTGTGAAAATGTGGAATAGACTCCCTGCAGAGGTGGTTCTGGCCAGCTCAGTAGATTGCTTTAAGAAGGGCCTGGATTCTTTCTTAAATGTACATAATATAACTGGGTACTGACATTTATAGGTAAAGTTGATCCGGGGAAAATCCAATTGTCTCTCGGGGGATCAGGAAGGAATTTTTTCCCCTGCTGTAGCAAATTGGATCATGCTCTGCTGTTTTTTTGCCTTCCTCTGGATCAACTGTGGGTATAGAATTGGGTATATGGGATTGTACGAGATATAGATATATATATATATATATATATATATTGTAACCTGGGGGGCAGGTAGTAGGTACAAAAGCTCCCTGGGATGAGCAGGCACAGATACCAAGTCCATTGGATCAGTGAAAACACAGTGGGGTTTATTGGTGCTATATACAAAGTCAATGACAGGTGCTGTACAGTGTGGTGAAAACAAACAGAAGAAAAAATAGCTAAACAAAAGCCTAGCCGTGTCTCGGCTCTAACTACACAGTATGTACAGGCCCTCACTACCAGGCTGGACAAGCCTAACGCTTGTCAGCTTCCACATTCACAGAGTAACAAGTTTTACCAACCTTCTTGCTCTCACAAACCAACGTTGTCTGTGTTTCCCAGGCTGAGCAAAGGCTGTCTGCTCAGGTGAGCTTTTAATTAAGCTGGTGGAGAGAACCAACACCTGAAGTGGATCCTGGCTCAGAGATCCCTGAATGTATATGAGAGGAGCCTGGGAGATGTATAAACCCCGAACAGGACTTTCCCAAGCTCTCTCTGGGATGCTCTGTCACACATCCTCCCCCCTTGTTTCAACCCCAGGGTTGGAACACCTGTAGCCCAACAGGAGTGAACACGGGAGAGGGCATCTACATTCCCCATCTCAACACCTGGCCTGTGTTTTACCGTAAAGGCGTAATCTTGTAGGGCCAAAAACCACTGGTTCACCCGCCTATTAGTCTCCTTCTTTTGGGCCATCCATTTCAGGGGAGCATGGTCAGTTATTAACTCAAACTGGCGCCCCAACAAGTAGTACCTGAGCGCGTCCACGGCCCACTTTATGGCCAGACACTCCTTTTCAATGACTGCGTACTTCTTTTCATGGTCATTGAGCTTTCTGCTTAAGTACACCACAGGGTGTTCTTCCCCCATTGTGTACCTGTGAAAGTACTGCCCCGATACCAACATCAGACGCATCTGTCTGGACCAAAAAGTTTTTGGAGAAATCGGGGGAGTATAGGATTGGCTGTGCACAAAGAGCCTTCTTCAGGACTTGAAAAGACTCTTCTGCTACTGGAGACCATTTCACCATTACGGAGGCTTTCCCTTTCGTAAGGTCTGTCAGTGGGGCAGCTATAGTTGCGAAATTTGGGATAAATCTTCTATAGTACCCCGCAATGCCAAGAAAGGCCCTGACCTGCTTCTTATTTGCAGGGCGTGGCCACTCCTGGATGGCTTCTATTTTATTCACCTGGGGCTTTATGACACCCCGGCCAATAGTGTAGCCAAAATACCTGGCTTCCTCTAGCCCAATGGCACATTTTTTTGGATTTGCCGTAAACCCCTCCTTGAAGAGGGAATCCAGGACAGCCTGGACACGGGGCAAGTGAGACTCCCAGTCAGTGCTATGCACCACTATGTCGTCCAGATAGGCTGCAGCATACTGTCGGTGAGGTCTTAGGGTCCTGTCCATAGCCCTCTGAAATGTTGCAGGGGCATTTTGCAACCCAAAAGGTATTTTCTTATATTGAAACGACCCCTCCGGGGTCACAAATGCAGTCTTTTCTTTGGCACTACCAGTCAGGGGTATTTGCCAATATCCTTTGGTCAAGTCCAAAGTGGTCAGATAACGGGCCTTGCCAAGTCGGTCTATAAGCTCGTCTACCCTGGGCATTGGGTATGTGTCAAACTTTGTTACCGCATTAAGCTTTCTGAAGTCATTACAAAACCTCCAAGTGCCATCCGGTTTTGGGACCAATACAATGGGGCTAGACCAGTCACTATTGGATTCCTCAATAACATCTAGCTCCAACATCCTTTTAACTTCCTCACCGATGTCCTTTCTTCTAGCTTCGGGAATTCGGTATGGTTTGAGCTTGACACGGACTCCAGGTTCAGTAACAATATCATGCTGAACTGCTGAAGTCGTGCCCGGCAACTCTGAAAATTTCTCTTTATTCCTCATCAGGAACTCTCTAGCTTCCTGTTTCTGGGAACATGACAGGGTGTCTGGAATCGTGACCTCAGGGATCAGAGGGGATTCAGTACCTTTAAGGGTTACCGGGAGGGACCTCGCAGTTAATGCCAGTCTATCCTTCCAGGGTTTTAACAGGTTTATGTGGTAAATCTGTTCGGGCTTCCTTTTACCTGGTTGATACACCTTGTAATTGACCTCCCCAACTCTTTCAATTACTTCAAAGGGTCCCTGCCACTTAGCCAGGAATTTGCTCTCAACAGTGGGAACTAACACGAGGACCCGGTCACCAGGTGAGAAAACACGAAGTTGGGCCCCCCTGTTATATATCCTCTGTTGGGCTGCTTGGGCCTGCAGTAAATGTTCTTTTACTACCGGCATGATTGCTGCAATCCTATCCTGCATTTGAGCGATATGCTCAATAACACTTTTGTGAGGTGTCTGCTCCCCCTCCCAAGTTTCCTTGGCTATGTCTAAGAGTCCCCGAGGGTGTCTCCCATAAAGCAACTCAAATGGAGAGTACCCCGTAGAGGACTGGGGAACTTCCCTGATGGCGAACATCAAGTAAGGTATCAGGAAGTCCCAGTTTTTCCCATCCTTATCAACAACCTTTTTTAACATACTCTTTAATGTCTTATTGAAGCGTTCCACCAAGCCATCCGTTTGAGGATGGTACACTGAGGTACGCAACTGCGTCACCTTAAATAACTTGCAGAGCTCCCTAGTTATTCGTGACATGAATGGGGTACCTTGGTCTGTAAGGACTTCTTTCGGGACGCCAACCCGACTGAACACCATAAACAGCTCTTTGGCAATGTTTTTAGCAGATGCAGTGCGTAAGGGAACGGCCTCAGGGTAACGGGTAGCGTAATCCATGATCACGAGGATATGTTGATGACCGCGGGCAGATTTGGGGAGTGGACCCACAAGGTCCATGGCAATCCTCTCAAAAGGCACTTCAATAATGGGCAAGGGCACTAACGGACTTCGGAAGTGGGGTTGGGGGGCTGACATCTGACACACAGGACAGGATTGACAATAATTTTCTATGTTTTTCCGTATCCCAGGCCAGTAAAACCTGCGCAACACCCTTTCAGTGGTTTTCTCAACCCCTAAATGGCCTCCTAGCAAGTGCCCATGGGCAAGTTCCAACACCACCCGTCTGTATAACTTAGGGACTACCAACTGTTCAACCACTTCATCATTAGATTTACATACACGATACAGTAAATCCTCATTGCTGCAGAAATATGGAAAACAGAGCCTGTCCCCTGGTTCGACAGGTACCTCATTAATCACTATTACATTTTCCCAGGCCCTGGCAAGGGTAGGGTCTTTTCTCTGCTCCGTACCAAAATTTTCCTTGTGCACATTAAGATTAGCAAACTCTAACGTAGGCTCAGATTCAGCAGGCGGCTGTCCAGCTCTACTGGTTGTGGGGACTTCTTCCGGCTCCCCCAGCTCTCCTGCCATAACTGAGAAAGGATCACCCGGAGAGCCCTGAGAGGAGTCCCCTGAACTCACAAGGTCAGTAATGGCCACGAGTTCTGGCTCTGCGACTGAGTTAGGTACTGCGACTGGGTCGGGACAATCCCACAGTTCCCAAAACTTAGGGAAGTCCCTACCAATGATAGCCTCATGCACCAAGTGGGGCACCAGTCCGACCGAATGGGTCACCGTACCTAAGCCAGTTTTAAACTGAACAGTGGCTATTGGATACTCGCGGGTATCCCCATGTACACAGATCACAGCAACCTTTTTTGCATGAAAATTCACAGTTTCAACCATCTCAGCTGTAACCAAAGTAACCAGACTTCCAGAGTCCAGCAAGGCCATAATAGGCTTATTATTAATAGTCACATGACACATGTGTTTTCCCACATTTGGCATTGCAGCACATGAAACAGCAGCAAACATAGACTGCCTTCCAAAAGATAGATCACACTGCATTGGTTCATCTGTCAATGGACAGTTTGCTGCAACATGTCCCAGTTCTTGGCAACGAAAACACCTGATGTTTCCCCAGTTTGGTTTGCTGACAGGCAGTGGCTTCCCTTGTTTGGGCCGCCAAACTTCAGTCCTGGCACCAAAAATCCTCCCCCCTATTTCCTTGCCATGCTTACCACCCACTTCCCCTGGAACAGTCTTACCGGTTGCCTGGGGAGACCGTGGCTTTGGGTGAAAAGTCCGTGCGGCTGTAGGGGTGGTGACCAGGTTCTCTGCAGCAAAGTACCTCTCAACGAGCTCCACCAGGTTGTCTGCTGACTTGGGGTCTCCTTGACTCACCCACTTCTGCAGGGGAATTGGCAGTGACCTCAGGAATTGGTCCATGACCACACGCTCCACTATTTGTGGCGCAGACAGGGACTCCGGCTGTAGCCATTTCCGTACCAGGTGGATCAGATCAAACATCTGCGATCTTGGGGGCCTCTTATCTTGGAAGAACCAGCTGTGGACCCGCTGAGCTCGAACAGCCAAGGTGACACCGAGTCGTGCCAGGATTTCCCGCTTGACCTTCTCATAATCTCCCGCTTCTGCTGACTCCAGATCATAGTAGGCCTTCTGCGCTTCTCCAGAAAGTAAGGGGGCGATCAGTCCTGCCCACTGGGTTTGGGGCCAACCTTCCCTCTCAGCGGTCCGTTCAAATGTTAGTAGGAAAGCCTCTGGATCATCATCTGCCGTCATCTTTGAAAGAAAGCGACCCACATGGATGGTTGAGGGCTTGTCTCCAATATCCTTCATTATCGCAGGTGACCCCTGTGCTAGCGTCTCCACAACCTCAGTAAGGGTTTTTCTATCCGCTATTGCAGCAGTGGCAAGCTGTTCAAACAGCCTCTGCGATTGCTCCTGTACAGCACCAATCTGTTGGAACAGCACCTTGGTTTGCTCCTGTGCGATAGCGTTGGCTTGCTGTAATGCAGCGTTAGTTTGCTGTTGTGCAGCGTTTGCTTGCTGCAATGTAGCGTTAGTTTGCTGTTGTGCAGCGTTTGCTTGCTGCTGTGCAGCGTTTGCTAACACCATTTGTTTGAGGATGTCCTCCATGTTGTCACTTTAGGTACTGGCCTTTTAAGTAGTAACTTACTACAGCTGGTCGCAGCCTCCACCATATGTAACCTGGGGGGCAGGTAGTAGGTACAAAAGCTCCCTGGGATGAGCAGGCACAGATACCAAGTCCATTGGATCAGTGAAAACACAGTGGGGTTTATTGGTGCTATATACAAAGTCAATGACAGGTGCTGTACAGTGTGGTGAAAACAAACAGAAGAAAAAATAGCTAAACAAAAGCCTAGCCGTGTCTCGGCTCTAACTACACAGTATGTACAGGCCCTCACTACCAGGCTGGACAAGCCTAACGCTTGTCAGCTTCCACATTCACAGAGTAACAAGTTTTACCAACCTTCTTGCTCTCACAAACCAACGTTGTCTGTGTTTCCCAGGCTGAGCAAAGGCTGTCTGCTCAGGTGAGCTTTTAATTAAGCTGGTGGAGAGAACCAACACCTGAAGTGGATCCTGGCTCAGAGATCCCTGAATGTATATGAGAGGAGCCTGGGAGATGTATAAACCCCGAACAGGACTTTCCCAAGCTCTCTCTGGGATGCTCTGTCACAATATATATATATATATTTTTTTATGGTTGAACTGGATGGACTTGTGTCTTTTTTTAACCTGACTAACTATGTAACTATGTAATCATACAGAAGTGGGGTACTCTTGTCTTGAGTATATCTAAATGTAAGTGATTACATCTAGGTGATAAATGCTTTTAAAGTGTGGTTTTAGTGTGATGATAAAGAGTTTTTGGATAATGCTTTTCTCACAAAATACATTTGCTTTCAGAGATGGCAGATCAACACTAGTAGGTTTTGGTAAAGAGCTGCCAGCACAAAAAGGGATGCTCTACATGAAAATTCCCTACATACTAGACCTTTCGGTAACCCTACCTCCCATACTAACTCATTCTGTAACACTGGCTCAAACACTTTTTACACGCTGTAACCGTGAGACTTGCCTAGCCTCTGAAATCAAAATATCACTGCTTTCTGTTGGTGACAAGGTAAAGTGTCCTGTTTGCTTATCTAAACTTGGTGTGCTTGTGAAATCTTTGATTGGACTTTAGGTAACCCTAAAAATATGGTGTGCTGGTGAAATATTAGATCGGACTCCATGCAACCCTAAACATGGTGTGCTGGTAAAATCTTGTATTGGACTTCATGCAATCCTAAATATGGTGTGCTGGTGTAATCTTGAATTGGACACCATACAACCCTAAAAACATGGTGCGCTGCTGAAATCTTTGAGTGAACTTAATGTAACCCTAAAAATATGGTGTGCTGTTGAAATATTAGATTGGACTCCATGCAACCCTAAACATGGTGCAGGTAAAATCTTGGATTGAACTCCATGTAACCTTAAAAACATGGTGTGTTGGTAAAATCTTGGATTGGACTCCATGTAACCCTAAAAACATGGTGTGCTGGGGAAACCTTGGATAGGACTCCATGTAACCCTAAAACCATGGTGTGCTGGAGAACTATTGGATTGAACTCCATGTAACCGACAATATAGTGTGCTGCTGAAATCTTGTGTAGCGCACTCAACCCCTTCACCTGCCTTTGGCTCCCCGCAGGTAGAGAGGGCACACCACGCCACAAGCCCGTAACCTCCTGTATAAAGAGGTTGAGTGGTGTTGTTGGCGGGTCTCCACAGCCAGAAACCAGAATCCTCCAGAGAATGGTTCCCACCTCTACGATTGACAGAGATAAGTCCTTGTTCCCCCCAGTGACTTGAATGTCCACACCAGCTGCAACTCCAACGTAGAGTTTATTTCTCGTAAATAACAGTCTCTGTTAGGTAAAGGTTGGAATAAGGAGACAGGACAGCATAAGGTGTGGGAAAGGTCCAGGCACAAACGTAATCACTTCACTGCTTGGCTTCTCAAGCAGACTCAGTCCAGATGGATAGTCTCCCTAGGTAGGGACTAGCAGCCAAATGGTACTCTAACTTAACCGCACAGTCTCTGCCACAGACTGGATAAACTTGGTCTCTGCCACAGACCTGGTGAACTTGGTGTTTCAAAGCTTGACCTCTTTGTAAGGAGAAGACATCCCTCCAGAGAGTTACTGGGCCCCTTCCTTCACTGTGACTTCTCACCGGTCCCTCGGAACAGTTCCTTCCCCGGCCTCCTCGTCTAAGATATGGGTCCCCTCGCAAAGCGGCACCCTGGGATTCCTCAATCCTTGATGGGCCCCAGCCGAAGGTGCTGGGTCCAAGGCCTTTGCTGCAATCCCAGAACTAAAGGTGCCTGGGACTGATTCACCGACCTCCGTCCCTGGGCCAAAGGTGCCCAGGGCAGACAGGAACACACTCCCTGGGGTAGGACCCCCGGCCACAACAGACCGCGCAGAACCGAACCCCGAACAGGCAGCATCTCCCCCTTTTATATCCTCTCCCAGCATGCACAGCAGGCCTGCCACACCCACTGTAAGGCTGCTGAGAGGGGACACACAAGGCACAACACTGTATGAGCGGTTCAACCCTGGCCTACCATGGCAGCGCCACCTGCAGGCCACAGGGAACTATACACCAATACTCTCCCTGCGGACAAAAATGGTTGATAGAATCCTGACAATTGGGGTGTTTGAGCATAACTACCACTCAAACACTTCCCCTAAATTTAGGACCCCGCTACACTTGGATTGGACTCCATGTAACCCTAAAACATTGTGTGCTTTTGAAATCTTGGATTGGATTCCATGTAACCCTAAAAACACGGTGTGCTGTTGAAATCTTGAATTGGTCTCTATGTAACCCTAAAGGTGGTGTGATGATGAAATCTTGGATTGGACTCCATGAAACCCGTACACACAACCGGTTTTCCCGACGAGCAAACTGCAATTTTTTAGATTGGTCGGGAAAACCGGTCGTGTGTATGCTCCATAGCAGTTTTCCCGCCGAGAAAACTGCCCGCAAAAAATTTAGAACCTGCTCTATTTTTTCCCGTCGTGTTTCCCGTCGGTCTTTTTCTCATCGCGAAAACCGGTCGTGTGTATGTTTTTCTGAGGGGGAAAAAAACTTGCATACTCAGAATCAAGTATGAGACGGGAGCGCTCCTTCTGGTAAAACTAACGTCCGTAATGGAGATAGCACATTCGTCATGCTGTAACGGACTGAAAAGCACGAATCGTCTCTCACCAAACTTTTACTAACACAAGAAACAGCAAAAGAAAGCCCAAAGGGTGGCGCCATTTGATTAGAATGTCCCCTTTATAGTGCCGTTGTACGTATTGGACGTCACCGCGCTTTGGTCAAGCGTTTTTTTTAAATGAACGTGTGTATGCAAGGCAGGCTTGAGAGGAATCACGTCGGGAAAAACATCAGTTTTTGGCATGTCAGGAAAACCGGTCGTGTGTACGGGGCATAACACTAATTGTCTATGTAACCCTCCATGTATTTATTGCACTAACCCTCTTAGTAACCCCAACACAATTTTTGCTCTCAAGACTTCCATTTTAAATGTAGTCCATTTCGATTGAATTCACCAACTTATTGTGTATGGGGGTGCAGCTTCTTTTTACGTCAATTTGTAATGTGACACACCTCTGAGAACTACAGAGAATGGAAGTGGTCACCTGACATCACATGACCTCATATCTGGGATATAGGGGTATCCTAAATGATAGATACTGGCAGCCATAGGGGTAACCAGAGCAGTCAAATTCAAAGGTGAATGTCTGGATGGAAAAGCCATTTTTATGTGCAAAATTGTGTTGATCTGAAAGTTCCTTTAGAAGTTCATTCGCCCCCACCTCTCTTCTATATAAATTGGGATTTAACATGGGACTCCTAGATGTGTATGTTGTTCAGACAAGAAATGAAGCAGATTGTGCCACATTGTATTGTCATCTTGTTCAATCAGAGATGAAAACTTTTCAGCTAAGAATCAGCCTCTGGAAATTCAATGTATCGCGTTCACATTTACATCTGAGCAACAATATGGACTTTGTGATTATTCATCATGAGAAGCCAGTGGTTGTTGTTATGGTTCTTTCTGCTTGGTCGAAGGATACCCAACAAAGGCTGGCAGCCAGAAATCATTTCACTCTTGGTTGCCTGTCATCCCATACATCCCTGACAAACACCTATTTATTCTTAGGAAAGTAAACTGACTCGGTCTAGCTTGTACCACGGAAGGATCAGGCCAATTTGTCACTCTTCGATAAGCACAAGAAGATATCCTAGTTCACTGAATATATTTTACATACAGTACATACAGGAAGACCTACAGGTGCTCTTAGATATAGAATAAGGAACCTGACATCTAAATAGCCAATTATTAGGTCATCATCATCATCAGTTTACCCAATTCATAATCTGCATTCACAGAGATGTCAACCATTTATAGTAAATGGATAGGCTACATTCTCAATGATGTCATCAATCTCTATTGAATAGATAGGCTGCCTTCTCAATGATGTCACCACTCTCTAGTAAATGGATAGGTAGCATTCTCAATGATGTCACTGGTCTCTAGTGAATGGATAGGCTCCAAATTCAGTGATGTCACTGGTCTGTAGTAAATGGATAGGCTGCATTCTCAATGATGTCATCAGCCTCTAGTGAATGGATAGGCTGCATTCTCAATGATGTTATCGGTCTCTAGTGAATGGATAGGCTGCATTCTCAATGATGTCACTGGTCTGTAGTGAATGGAGAGGCTGCATTCTCAATGATGTCACCGGTCTCTAGTGAATGGATAGGCTGCATTCTCAGTGATGTCATCAGCCTCTAGTGAATGGATAGGCTGCATTCTCAATAATGTCACTGGTCTGTAGTGAATGGATACGTGTCATTCTCAGTGATGTCAACGGACTCTAGTGAATGGATAGGCTGCATTCTCAGTGATGTCATCAGCCTCTAGTGAATGTATAGGCTGCATTCTCAATGATGTCACTGATCTGTAGTAAATGGATAGGCTGCATTCTTAGTGATGTCACTGGTCTCTAGTGAATGGATAGGCTGCATTCTCAGTGATGTCACCGGTCTCTAGTGAATAGATAAGCTGCATTCTCAGTGATGTCAATGGTCTCTAGTGAATGGATAGGCTCCAAATTCAGTGATGTCACTGTTCTCTAGTGAATGGATAGGTTGCATTCTCTGTGATGTCACTGGTCTCTATTGAATGAATAGGTTGCATTCTCAATGATATTACTGGTCTCTAGTGAATGGATAGGCTCCAAACTCAGTGATGTCACTGGTCTCTAGTGAAGGGATAGGCTACATTGTCAGTGATGTCACCGGTCTCTAGTGAAGGGATAGGCTGTATTCTCAGTGATGTCACTTGTTTCTAGTGACAGTGATCCCGCCATAAAGTTCTCTTTGTTCAGGCATTTCCCATTAAAGGGAGTCAAAGTTCTGCCTCCCAATGGTCTTTCCATCACATGGACTTCTGATGGGGACTACAAGCACCTTTTTTAACACATTATGCAGACTTGGTCCACTGCTATCTCCATTAGAAAATGGACCCTGAAAGATGCCATGCAGCCATTGCTGGAGTGCATGTAGACAGGAAGTGACTGCAAATAAGCTGCAGGAGATCAGTGCAGTGGCGGCTGGTGCTCAAAACTTTTGGGGGGGCGCAAACAAACTGAAAAATACTGAAAAAAACCCCCATCAATTGCAGCCTCACTGTGCCCATCAATTGCAGCCTCACTGTGCCCATCAATTGCAGCCTCACTGTGCCCATCAATTGCAGCCACTGTGCCTGTCAATTGCAGCCACTGTGCCCATCAAATGTTGCCACTGTGCTATCAAATGATGCCACTGTGACCATCAAAAGCTGCCACTGTGCCATCAAACTCTGCCACTGTGCCCATCAAATACTGCCACTGTGCCCATCAATTGCAGCCACTGTGCCCATCAATTGCAGCCACTGTGCCCATCGAATGCTGCCACTGTGCCCATCGAATGCTGCCACTGTGCCCATCGAATGCTGCCACTGTGCCATCGAATGCCACCACTGTGACCCCCCGCCCACTCGCTGTCTGCCCGGCTCTTATCCTGTCTCAGTGGGGCAGTGGGTGACAGCAAGCAGTGTCCTCCATGCGTCTCCTGACATCACCTGTCATTTAAGCCAATCAGGAGACGGGTAACAGACCCGAGCACCTGATTGGCGGAGAGGTGGTTCAGTGTTAGGAAAGCGAATATTCATTCGCTGTTCTAACACACCTGGGTGAACTGCGAGCGCCAAGCATGGCGCTCGCAGGTCACCTTTTTTGACGCCTATTAGAGGCTATGGATCTAATCAGGTGCTTCAAAAATACCCCCCGCCACTGTAATTCAGGCGCCCGGCGCCCGAAAAGGGCCTGGGCACCTGAATAGGGGGTGGCAGCGACGGCCATGGATAGATTCAAGCTATGCATGAATCTATCTATCTATCGATCATAGAGGGGGTGGCTGGAGAGAGGGGGCGGCGCCCATGCGCCCTTACGGATGCACCGCCACTGGATCAGTGGCAACGTAGAAATAACAAAGAATAAAAAAATGGTGAAAACAAGAACTTTATTAAAAAACTAAAAATGTTTTGGTGAACTAAATAGCGTTTACATCTTTTTTAACTCTTCTGGTCTGAGTAGACTTCCCCTGTAAGTAACTACAACCCAGCCGCTCAGTTAAAGCTGTATAACACAAAAGAACAGACAACATCGATCTACCTCGGGCTTCCAAGACACGCACATTTAGCTTATTTATTTTTTTATTTCTTATCACATCAAAAGCACCAGTGATTGACACAGCAAACATCACTCCACGTTCTCCGCGCCCGCCATCTCTCTTCATCAGCCACTTACCGCGGCGTGCGTTCTTCTGTCTCAATATGTGTCTGACACTTAGTACAAGGGCTCCATCCATTAATCGAGTTATACTAACAGACAACAGAACAGAGACAGACGAGGAAAAAACACAAAACCTTTGCATCTCAGGTAGCTTTCAGTAGACAAAACATTGACACCTCAGGGGCCGCGCTACTCCCTGGTTTGTTGTACTTCGCAGAGTTAGCTACGGAGATTGTAATAATTAGGCGACAGTACCGCTAATGTGCCGTCAGCGGTGGAAATAAAAATGCTGCTTCGACAGAAAACCTCCAGCTCTGGTTGCCTGGGGGCACGCTTGCTGCCGATCAGACCCCAAACCCCCCCGCGCGCGCCACCTCCCCCTTATCGCGTTTGATTAGAAAACTCCAGCACAGGAGCAGACGCAAGTCTCTGAACAAAAAACACCTAGGTCTGCACTTTCCAACTCCTCTCCGGTGATAGAAGGCTAACATGAAAAAAAAAAAAGGAAGGCGAGCGTTTCAGAAATCCAGCGCGGCTCTTGATTGGATAGAACTGGCATTCAGCAATTTTTAATGGGTTTTCCCAGCAGCTAGGTGGCCTTAGAAGCTTCTGTGGCCCGGTGTCATCTTCTTTTGTGCTTCCTTTGACTGCTGTTTGTGAACTGCCGCGGTTTCCCTCCCTGCGGTCCTCGGAATTGGAGCCAGCTGAAGAATGTCTTACTCACAATACAGTGTGTGCCGGTGCGGTGTAATCATTCGACTTCTTACACCAAACCAGGGGCGAATTTCTCCCTTTCAATTATATTGGAAATGGTTATTGAACGCTCAACAGCTTTGCCCGTTTAACTCTGGTTAACGCATTGCAGGCAATGTGAAGTGCAAGTGCTGACGCTTAGACTGCTTATTTTTGTCTTTCCTTGGTCCCTGCTTTCTTCCCTCATCAATATTCTAGATCAATTTGTCAGTAAAATCTTTCTCTTTTTCTTAATTTTATTATTTTAGACCCAGTGGTGTCATCACCGGGTCTTTGTGCGTCTGTATGCAATGCATGTGAGCAGGGTGCAGTGTGGCGTGGCGGCGAAAGAGAGCACACGGGGATGAATTGCAGAGAACAGAATATATTGAAATGTTCCAACAAGGTACAACAGGCCCGGCGGTAGGATTGCCACCTGTTCGGGATTCACCCGGACACTCCGGGTTGTGAATCATGTGTCCGGGTTTCAGTCCGCCTGAAACCCGGACACATTATTCAGACAGGAATGTGGCTCGGAACAGGTTTTAACAGAAGGGTGAGTGGGCATTAGGGTTGTACCGATTCCACTTTTTCAAGACCGGATACAAGTACCGATACTCACTGGGTACAAGTACTCACCGATACCGGCTGCCGATACTTTTTTTTTTAATGTCATATGACAGTTTTCAAAGCACAATTTTGTAAATAAGTAATTTTTCTCCTTCACTGATGTGCGCTGATGAGGCTGCACTGAAGGGCACTGATAGGTGGCACTGATGAGACTGCACTATTATGTAGCACTAATGTGCACTGATAGGTGGCACTGATATGTGACACTTATGAACAATAATAGGGGGCACTGATGGGTGGCACAGATAGGCATTGATAGGTGTCACTTATGGGCAATGATAGGTAGCACTGATGGGCACTGAAAGGCAGCACTGATTTGGCTGTGTGTGACAACTAACAAGCCTTACTGCAGGCAAGTGATGGGTGTATGGGTGTACCAAGATGGCTGCCGTGGTGTTCTGATGCCTCCAACACGCCGTTGACTCCCTCTGTCTTCTCCGCCCACAGACTTTCGGGAATGAGCGCCCACTGACTTCCAGGAATGAGCGCCCACTGACTTCCGGGAATGAGCACCCACTGACTTCTGGGAATGAGCGCCCACTGACTTCTGGGAAGGGCACTGATGAGGAGGCACTGATGAGGCTGCACTAAAATGCAGCACTGATGGGCACTGATGTGTGGCACTGATAGGCGGCACTTACGGACAATAATATGGGATACTGATGGGTGGCACTGATAGGTGGCACTTATGGGCAATGATAGGTGGCACTGATGGGCGGCACTGATGGGTACTGAAAGACAGCACTGATTTGGCTGTGTGTAACAACTAACAAGCCTTACTGCAGACGAATGCTGGGTTTACATGGTGTACCAAGATGGCCGTCGTGGTGTTCTGACGCCTCCAACACGCTGCTGGCTCCCTCTGTCTTCTCCGCCCACTGACTTCTGGGAATGAGCTTGTGACACCTCCAACGCGCATCCAACTCCCTCGCACAACGTCTCTTCGTGCGGCGCTGGTGGAGCCTGAAGGTATCGGATTAAGCATCGGAACATTTGCACGAGTACAAGTACTCATGCAAATGCTCGGTATCAGCACCGATACTAGTAACCCTAGTGGGCACTACGCGTTCTGCATTACTATTCTCTTTGGAGCGCCCAAAGGTGTCCCAGCCCAGGTCTATTACAATCCTATATATCCCTTCTAGATTGTAAGCTCTAACGAGCAGGGCCCTCTGATCCCTCCTGTATTGAATTGTATTGTAATTGTACTGTCTACCATCATATTGTAAAGCGCTGCACAAACTGTTGGCGCTATATAAACACTTAATAATATTAATAATAATAATATAGTGTATACAAAAAAAAAAAAAAAAATGTTGCTGTGCCCCGCTAAAGTGTTCGGGGTTTGGTTTGAAGAAAAAGGGGCAACCCTACCCGGTGGGTGAGCACAGCCATTCAGAAACACATGCATAACTCACATTAGAGGTCCACGGCATCTGCAAGAAGGAGTGGAAGTGCGGCCTGGCCAGTCCAACACCAATTGGGGGATGTAGCCTCTGCACTTTCCCTACTCCTCTGTAACTTTTCACGCTAAGTGCTGCTCCTAACAGATGGGGAATCTGTCCCTACTCTAGCCACTTGCAAAATCTGCACCAATTCAGGAGGGCAGGGGCTTAAATAAGCTCTGCCCTCAGTCAAGATGGCCACGGGGGTCTCTAAGGAGCCAATGTCCAGTCACCCAGAACTTTCTTATCTCATTTCATGCAGTTGCAAGGTACTTGCAGGAGAGTCCCATTAACTTGAATGGGGTTCACTCGGCAGGTACTACAACCGCTGAAAGCGACAGAGGGTGTCACAGCATATGTGCATCCCCAGCTCCTGCCTCTGTAGCTAAAGGGGGAGCGGTTGAGTGGTAAAAAAGGTGCAACTGCTGGGTTTTACTACCCCTAAACTGCTAGTGTGAATGAGCCCTAAAAGAAGAAGAATGAGCACAAGGGACACATCATACGAGCTGTAAGTTACGTCCCTTGTGCTGATTTTTATGTTTTTTTTTATTTTAAGTAAACTTAGGTTTTAGGATTCCTTCCTGGCTCCTGTCCACCCCCCCTGCTGCAGGAATACCTCCGATGGGGGGGGGGGGGGGTCATTACTCACCTATGCCAGCATAGAGCACTGCAGTGGAAGTGCAATTCCTTTTAAATAAAAAAGGTATTTTAATGCATTTTCAAGTAAAAATTAAGGCCTAATGGTGACCTCTAGAGACAGGAATAGCTAACACCCATCTTTGTAGAGTGGGTTAACCGGTGGGTTGCCAGGCATGGTGGGTATGATGCAAGTTGGAGTGATGGGCGCCAATTTTTGGATGCAAAAGAGACTTATTGTCTCTTCAGAACTGTGGGAAAGAGGGTTAGGGCTAGGACACCCTTAAGTAGATACAATGATAATTGTCAGACTCCGAGACTTCTATAGGTAGACAGCTATACAGTGGAAGGCCTCCAGTCGGATAACAATTCTGTATAGGTAGGACCGCTGTCTCCTATGGCAACAAATCTTGTAACAGTCACTAACGGTAGTTGTACTTAACTATTGGCAACACAGAATAGTTCTTCTCTTACTTTA
The DNA here is from genome assembly GCA_029206835.1 of Rana muscosa. Lineage (NCBI taxonomy): Eukaryota > Metazoa > Chordata > Amphibia > Anura > Ranidae > Rana > Rana muscosa. The sequence goes on along the minus strand of CM055117.1, from coordinate 31,094,607 downwards.
CAGTCTCTCATTGTAGATTTTTACTCCATGAGCTCCCAGCCTCTCACTAGACCTCCCGATCCAATCTCCTGAGCCCTTCCACAGCTAGCACGCTGTATACTTCTCAAGCGTCACCTCCGTTATCTTGCTGGATCCCTGGCTTGGTACTCCATGCTCCACAAGCATCACCCCTGCTGTCTTGCTGGGTCTCTAGCTTGGCACCTGCTGGAGCTTTCCCTCTTGTTCACCATCCCCGGCTGGTGAGAAGACTGCTCTGGTACTGGCTCCTGCTTACTCACTGTAGTCTCCGGTAACAATAAGGATTGTCCCCTTAGTGGCGACAGCTTCCCCTCTACCTCCGACAACAACTGGTTCCCCATCCGGCTGAACCTTCACAACTCGGTTGGACTCCAATCCTGCAGTCCCAACCCTACGCTGCTTCTCTTGCTCCTGAATAGGCCTCAGGCAGTCTAGCAGCCAGGTGTCCCCAGGATAGGCCTCAGGCTTCTGGCCTAGCAGCCCAGGGTGACATAACACATGTCCACCAAGACAGCTGTCCAGGTGGCACAGAACCCGCTATCACCTGACTCCACCCAAATAAATAGGCTCTCCTAGTAGGCCAAGGGAACAAAGAAACCTGTGCCAATAGGCTAAGGCACCCCATCCATCCATAGTCTGACCTTGCTACACCCTTGTCCATCTAATGCCAACAGAAAGTGCCACCTAGTGGCAGAAGGGTAGAGGTACAGCAATCCAGAGTTAGAGATAAATTAGTGGATCTTCTAACAATCAGCCAGGATGATTAATGGAGAGAGAAGGTTACCGCTCAGATGTGCCTAATGAACCTTTAACTAGATCCAAAGCCGAGGGTGCAGACAATGCATATGAAAATGCGGAAATTGAAGAAGGTTTGGACAGCCGCACTCCAAAAAATAGTTCCTTTATTTTCAAATCAATTCACAAAAATACATGCCACAGCAAAAAAGCAGATGTAAACTGACGCGTTTCACACTGTAGTTCAGTGCTTATTCATAGCTAACATTAGTAACGGTTAGCTATGAATAAGCACTGAACTACAGTGTGAAACGCGTCAGTTTACATCTGCTTTTTTGCTGTGGCATGTATTTTTGTGAATTGATTTTAAAATAAAGGAACTATTTTTTGGAGTGAGGCTGTCCAAACCTTCTTCAATTTCCGCAGGATGATTAATGCCTGACAAACTAAATTTATTAGTAACCCTGCCTAAACACCAGAGTGCTACAATTATAACATGGACCACAGGACTATACAGAGACAATGGGTATAATACTGTAATTGAGCACTAAATTCAACTGGAGACAAAGCTAATGGAATTAATGTCAAAATACTCTGTTATGTAGAACATAATTCAGATTATAATAGCCGCGCTTATCACATTATTTGGCATATATTTATCACAGAGGAATCTGCCATGTTTTTATACATTGTTGGAAGACACATAATATTTTAATTTACATTCCTGAATACAGTAAATGCAAAGGACGAGTAAAACATTCCTACATACTATGTACGAGAGGGTGACTCACCCTGGAGGCTTTCTTTGCATTTGCAGTCGAAGTTTTGTGATGACATTGAGAGATTAATGGATCTTCAATGAATGCTGCATATAAACAGCTCAGCATTGAACAGCCATCGTATAGCTGTGTCTACCAAACACGCATTGGTCCATGGCAACTGTCATATCATCACGTGTCTTCATTATGAGCCTTCAGAAACATGGCAACCCTGAGAAAGGTCTACGGAGCATCCGGTATAGAAAGGCTGGAAAAAAAAACCTATTGAGTTTTACATATTGACAATCCAAAATAAGAACGTATTAAATATTGGTGAAGAAGCTCCTATTTTATCCTGCTTGGCATACTTTCAAGGGCAGACAGATACAGTAAATTACCTTGACCATTTATTCGAATGGTGGATTGTTATGCAAACTCTTTGTGTCACCAGTAGTAGCCATGGTTTTCCCAAAGTATCAATGTAGTAAAGGATGTTTGGACTTGATTCAGAGGCCGCAGAGGCGGCTCTAGACTTTGTGAGGCATAACTTAGACATGAGGCCCCACTCACACCCCTAATGGAAAAAATAATTCAAGCGATAATTAATAACAGCATTAATATCACACATTAGGAGCCTTAAAGTGCTGGTTTCAGTGTCCACTCTCTCAGTGCTGGTGTCAGGGCACTTTTTTCTCAGTACACTCTGTCTTGGTGCTGGAATCAGTGTCCTATGGGCTGAGCGGTGCTGCATGGAGAAGGATAGAGCGACCCGGAGGAGCCGGTGATCCGGCGACCCGGCCGAGGCACACAGGCAGGGAATGTAATACAGAGCAGCCAGTGCAGTAGAGGCTGGAGCTCTGCTACTCACTCCGTCCTCCAGCCACCCGGGCGCTGCTATTCCTACCCATCTAAAAGCTCTTTAATTTGGCAAATTAGGTGGTTGCGAGGCCCCCTGAGAGTGCGAGGCCTTAGGCGACCGCCTAATTTGCCTAATTAGAGAGCCGCCTCTGCAGAGGCGTATCCATAATGTGTGGCTCTGTGCATTTATTGCACATCTTGGGGATATGCATGTGTCCAGATGACCCAAATGTCTCCATTCCTGCAGGACTGTCCAGGGATTTTACAAAAATCTAAGTGTCTTGAGGGTGAAGGACATGTTCCACTGCTGGGTGCTGAGACGAAGGCCTCGTACACACGACCGGTTTTCTCGGCAAGAAACGACAAGAAAACTGCTGGCAGAGCTGTCTTGCAGAGAAAACCGTGCGTGTGTACGAGGCTTTCAGGTTTCTCGTCGGGAAATCTGGCCAGAATCTCGACGAGAAAAATAGAGATCCAGCTCTCTATTTTCTCGTCGGGATTCTTGTCGGCCTGTTTCCCGAAGAGAAACCCGAGCGTGTGTATACTTACCTGCCTCCATGGAAACCCGTGCATGCTCAAAATGACTTTGACGCATGCGCGGTAGCTTCCAAGTAATAGGTAGGGTGAAGCAAGATGGCGGCAACGGCATCGAATGTGACGAGCGCATGCTCGTCGTAGTGGATGACGTCACCGCGTTCGTGCCATTCAAAAGAACAACGGTTCGTTTGTATTGTACGTGTGTACACTCGGCCGGGACAAGATTCTAGTCCAGATTCTCGTCAGGAAAAACAACTGTTTTTTTTTTTGTTCTTGACGAGAATCTCGGCCGTGTGTACTAGGCTTTATTCTAACACCCGACAGCCACTCAATGCAAATATAATAAGGCCTAGGGACATTCTGTTATTATTATTATATTACTATATAGGATTTATATAGCGCCAACACAGTGGCAGCCCATCCACTAGGGGCGCACGGGCGCCGCCCCCTTTATCCACGCCACCCCCTATATGAATAGATAGAACTCATGCTATGAATGAATCTATCCACGGGCGCTGTGGCCACCCCTATTCATGCAGCTGGCCCCTTTAAGGACGCCAGTCGTGGGAATTACAGCAGCTGGGGTATTTTTTTGAAGCCCCTGATTAGAGCCGTAGGCTCTAATAGGCTTCAAAATAGGGTGGGCTTGTGGTGCATAGCATTTCTCCTTGAGCCAACCCAGGTGTTACAACAGCGAATGAATATTCATTATTGAAACACTGATCCTCAATACCGCCGAGGAGGAGGGAGGAAACAGAAGCCGCCACGATGCCCATGGAGAGCAGGGGAAGGGAAAGCCGTCTCCGCCACCAAGCAAGGGAAGCCCCCAGTGAAGCCCGGGAGACGCGATGTCCACCATAGATGGGGTAAGTGCTCAAAACCCGACCGACCGACCAACTAGGCAGGGGGGGGGGTGTTACTGTTTGCTGCTCCCCCAAAAAAATTAGCACAGGGTTCAAGTAATATAAAAGGTAATAACCGTGGGGGATGAGAATATAAAAACACTGTGTATTAGTTAGAAGCAGGATAGGCTTCTTTAAAGAGAAGGGTTTTCAGGGATCATCTAAAGATGGATAGATAAAGAGATGGAGAGATTGGAGTAGGGAATTCCAAAGGATAGGGGACGCTCAGAAGAAGTCCTGGAGGCGAGCATGGGAAGAGGTGACAAGGGAGCTAGAGGGCAGGAGGTCTTGGCAGGACTGAAGAGAGCGGCTTGGTTGATATTTTGAGATCAGGTTAGTGATGTAGCTGGGGGCAGAGTTGTGGATGGCTTTGTAAGTTATTGTTAGTACTTTGTTTTTTATTTGTTGGGTGTGCGGAAGCCAGTGGAGGGATTGGCAGAGACAGCGAGGGGCACTAGACACTGAGCGGTTGGTAAGGTGGATGATTCTGGCGGCAGCATTCATGATGGACTGAAGGGGGGGGATAGTCTATGTAAAGGTAATCCAATGAGGAGGGAGTGGTTGAAGTAGTCGAAGCGAGAGATGACCAGCGAGTGAATTAGAAGCTTTGTGGTGTCATTGGTTAGAAAGGGGCATGTTGTGGAGATGTTGTGGAAGTTGAGGTGGCATGATTTGGACAAGGATTGGATGTGGGCCTGAAAGGACAGTTCAGAGTACAGGGTTACCCCCAGCACCCTGGCATGTGGACTGATAGTTGTGCCATTTATCTTGAAAGAGAAATCAGGAGAAGGGGCACATGGGGGAAGGAGTCAGATATGTCTGTTAGTAAGGCCCCTTTCACACTGGGGCGGTTTGCAGGCGCTATTTAAATAGCGCCTGCAAACCGAGCCTAAACAGCGGCTCCTGTGTCTCCAATGTGAAAGCCCCGAGGGCTTTCACACTGGAGCGGTGCGCTAACAGGACTTAAAAAAAAGTCCTGCTAGCCGCATCTTTGGAGCGGTGAGAGGAGCCGTGTGTTTACCGCTCCTACACCGCTCCTTCCCATTGAAATGAATGGGATACCGCAGTAATACCGCCCGCAAACCGTGGCTGTAGCCGCGGTTTGCGGGTGGTATTAACCCTTTTTCGGCCGCTAGCGGGGGTTAAAACCACACCGCTAGAGGCCGAATACCTCTGCAATCCCGACGGTATAGTGCCGCTAAAAATAGCGGTGCTATACCGCCACCGCCCCCACCGCCCCAGTGTGAAACCGGCCTAAATCAGTGATACGTGAGGAAATTGATGGGGTGAGCTGAGGGGTAAAGAGGTAGATTTGGGTGTGGTCAGCGTAGAAATGATATTGAAAGCCATAGGAGGCTGTCGAGCTGACCCAGGGAGGAGGTTCAACATTAAATTTATAGTTCTAGTGCTGACTTGTAGGTGGGGTGCAGTATGGGTGCGGCAGCAATAACACACACAATCCAAGTGTGATGAAAGTACTTGTATTGAAATAATGCAAAGACAGTTCACACTAAACTCAGTGGGAAGACGACCCAACTGGGAACACTCACAGGACCAGTATTGTGCAGAGAGCAGATGTCCGCTGAACTGATAGTAGACACGTGCAGAAAGAAAAAAGTGCCGCTTTAATTAACCAATTTTGTTTACTTAAAATTGGTAAATACATTTTCGGAATTTTTTTTTTTTTTTTTTACTCGTTTCCAAATTCAATTCGAATTTTTCGAATTCGACCGAATTGAATTCGACCAAATTTAATTCAATTCGACCAAATTCAAATCAGCTGCCAAATTTTCTATTTTCCTAAAGGCAAATAAACTATGCACGTTTGCAAGTGCAGTTGCTCCAGAGCTTAGTAAATGAGGTAATGCTTCACATTGCAAAGAATACCAAATCACATGCAAGTAACATTTTTTTTTTTTTAAAACAGCATTTTTGCTTGCACATGCTTGGATAATGGAAGTCAGCAGAGACCTCCCTCATTTACTAAGCTCTGGAACAACTGCACTTGCAGAGTGCACATTCTATTTGCTTTTAGTAAATCAAGCCCCTAGTCTTACAGATACAACCAGCCCTTTGAGGGCAGCCATAATGCTGATGTGGCCAGCAATGAAATAGAGTTTGACACCCATGTTCTAGAGCAGGGGTCTCAAACTGGTGGCCCTCCAGCTGTTGCGGAACTACAAGCCCCATCATGCCTCTGCCTGAGGGAGTCATGCTTGTAACTGTCAGCCTTGCAATGCCTCATGGGACTTGTAGTTTTGCAACCGCTGGAGGGCCGCCAGTTTGAGACCCATGTTCTAGAGCAGTGGTTCTCAACCTGGGGGTCGGGACCCCCTCGGGGGTCGAATGATGATTTGCCAGGGGTCACCGAATCCTGGGCTGTTTCTGAAGCTCCCAGCCTTTTCGCGGCCGCCCAGCAGAGCTGTCCCTGATGCCCGCGCCCGCCCACTCAGCCCCTTTGCAGTCGCCCATTCAGTTCACGGCATCGCTAGGGGGCAGAGACTAGAGGTCAGCTGACTGGTGAGGAATGTGAAGGAGGAGGGACTGGAGGAGACCCTATCTCCTGATTTTGGCATAGGTGTCACTGCTACGAGACACCACAAAGTCGGAGACACATTGAAGCCGGAGACACAGTGAGTAACACTTCATGTGATTATAGTTGCCATTACAGTTCTCAGATCAGCAGATGACCTTGATCAAGAGCACCTAAGTTGGCTGATCAGAACTCCCTCCAGCACTGCCACTCATCTCCCCCCCCCCCCCCCCACCAAGGAGTAAGAGAAGGAGTAAAAATAGAGAATACATGGAAGGGAGAGGAAAGTAGGGGGAGTAACCACGAAAAATGGAGAGAAAGAATAAGAGAAAGAACAAGAAAGATGGCTAGAGTGAAGGATGGGGAAAAAAAAAAAAAAAAGAAATTAGGATAGAGAGAGATAAAAGAATAGCAATTAGAAAGAGTGGCACATCCTAAAATGTACCATAAGGGGTTTAAATACTGTACAAGTGTAAGGCACTCAGGGAGTGCTAAATGTCTGTGGGTTAGGGGCGCAAATTACTTGTCTTGCCTTGGGTGCTGACAACCCACGCTATGAAAATAATTTTACTGTTAGGGGTCCCCACAACTTGGGAAATGTTATCAAGGGGTCACGGCACTAGAAGGTTGAGAATCACTGTTCTACAGGAATATATTCTCATGCCCATTTTCCATATACTTCATTATTTTCTTTCTAATCACATACCAAAGACCTCCACTCTTTGGCTTGCATCCCTCTGGTCACTTCACACTGCCAATTAAGGCCGAATATTCTAGTTAAAAAAAAAAATGCATACAATCCTTTATCACAATTACATATTTTTATGCCTGGCTTAAACATATTAATTTATTCAGAAACAAAAGGTGTAGCAAGCTGGGATGACCTTGTGGGTTTAGTGGGCAGGAACTCCTAAGGTTTTTATAAAACACAATTTAGCGAAAGAATAGTATTCCCCCGTTTCCACCCTCGGCTTGGTCTTTATGAATAAAAATACTGGTGTGAAATCTCCATGGGACTCCTGTGTTTTGTTGCAGTTTTCCTTTCCGTGTGTCGGCATTGAGAATCCAGATAAACATTTTTTTTTTTAAGGCCTTCAGAAATCAGGGTTTTGCCAGGTTTTGCCTGGGGCTGTCGTGGTGGTTAAGCTGAAATGTACAAATTAATTTCTTCCCATCGAAAACCGTAAAGGTCATTTGTAGAGGGCGAAGCGAACACTTGACTGCAATAAAAGCGTTTGCTTTGGGGAGCGTGAGCATCAGTCACCCCTTAGTCACGCTAGTTCCTTTGGTTACCTGCGGTGGTTTGCTGCCCGGTTTCCTCTGAATCCTTGATGGAGATGCTGGGTAGTCAGGCTTAGTTGCGTAAAGTCCTTTTGTTCTGTCTTTATTACGTGCGTTCTTTGGTATGAAATTGATTTTTTAAACAATATTACTTTTGCTTTTCCCATTGGTACAAAAGGAAGGGAAAAACTGTGAGCATGTAATAATGTTAAGCTGGGTTTTCTTAACCATTTTGTGCTGCAGTTTCTGAGCAAACATCGTAGATGATGAGACCTTAAGACTATTTTCTAAACTACTTCAGCCCCGGAAGATTTTACCCCCTTCCTAAACAGAGAACTGTTTACAAATTGGCACTGCGTCACTTTAACTGGCAATTGCGCGGTCATGCAATGATGTACCCAAACAAAATTGACGTCCTTTTTTTCCCCACAAAAAAAAATATATTTTTCACTTTTTGTTATAATAAATATCCCCCAAATAAAAAAATAAAAATTTCTTCATTAGTTTAGGCCAATATGTATTCTTGTACATATTTTCGGTAAAAAAAATCGCAATAAGCATATATTGATTGGTTTGCGCAAAAGTTATACTGTCTACAAACTATGGGAAAGATTTATGGCATTTTTATGGCTTTTTTTTTTCTAGTAATAGCGGTGATCTGTGATTTTTTTAGAGGTACTGCGACATTGTGATGAACAGATCACACACTTTTGCTCCTTAGGGTTCCTAAGGCTCCCCCCAACCGGCTCATGCAGATATACTGCGGCACAATGGCTCTCCTGGGTGAAACCCCCCCGGGTATGGCTTTCCCTTTAGAAGCCGCGAGAGGGTGTGCAATCGCCGCCGGCCACGCGCGATCATGTGGGACCATTGACATTTATACAATGATCAGTGCTTTAAATATGCACTGATTACTGTGTACATGTCACTGGTAGGGAAGGGGTTAACACTAGGAGACGATCAAGGGGTTAAATGTGTGTTCCCGCAGTGTGTTCTAACTGTATGGGGATAGGACTGACTGGTGGAGGAGACATATCGTTGTTCCTACTTAGTAGGAACAAAAGATATGTCTCCTCTCCCCTGACAGAACAGGGACATATCCCTGTGCTGGCTCTCGTGCACATGATCGCGCGTGGCCGGCGGCGATTGCACACCCTCTCGCGGCTTCTAAAGGGAAAGCCTTAAGGGGGGGTTCACCCAGGAGAGCCATTGTGTCGCAGTATATCTGCATGAGCCGGTTGGGATCCGGTTTAGGATGAAGCCCAGAAAGATATGCAACCACAATAATTGCAACTATGCAATGTATTTTTTTAATACAAGCAGTGGAAGTACTTGAATCTGATTTACTACCTCTTTCAGTGCCTGTACATGAGCTCAGACTGGGAGAGGGAGAAGCAGCAAATTGAACCACTCAGTTCATATGCCAACACAAAGTATGCTGATAGGCAGAGAAAGCAGAATAACAAAGAGATAAACTCCTCACTCCACTTCTTTTTTCACTGTCCAGTCACTGGTTGGGGGCTTGTCCGGGATGACCTGGGCTCTGAGCAGGCAAGTTATAATGATGCTGGTCTAGAAGCAGAAAAAAGTATTGTGGAAAACATCCCTCCATTGAAGCTGAATACAGCCGCAGCAGAGTGACAGAGAGATGGTCTCATCAGGCTGCTACTTTCTTTCACTGTCCTATCAGAGGCTAGGGGAGGACAGGGGGGTCACTGAACTGCATCAGGGCAAAATCAAGTCTCTTTCCCTAGCAGACAGGACTGTGCAATGTGGCGAACCATCACAGCACTGCGGGTGCAAAGCAGAGACTTCTGCATTGTTTACATCTCAGTACAGATGTACAGACCTACGGCATAGATGCCAACTTTCCTCACCTGCCAGGGATGTGCTATGTCCTGATGATGCAATGTCTCAGGCTGCATCCTGCAGTTACAGTATCACCATTATTTGCTAAACTGAGCATGCAGAGTAACTAAAAAAAAACTTTTACTGAGGGGATCACAGCGGAGTGTAGGCGGTTCCTACATAATTAGGGACAGGTGTGATCTTGAAGGGACAATCCAGAAGGAGAGTGAGATTTGTGTTGGGCGAAGGTGACATTGTCCTAGAAACTGGGATAAAGATGTTGGCAAGTAGGCGACTGTTATGGAGCTTGAGAGACTGACACCACTACTGGCAAGATCTGTGAGTCCATCTGTTGTGGTGGAAAATGGGACTTGTAGTCTTTCCATGCATAGATCCTTGGGTTAAGAAGCTATGGGCAAGAAGCCACTCTTAGATAGATTCAAGCATGCACTGAATGCTTCAGGGAAAAACACCACACGATTTAGTGTGGAGAGTTGGGGTATGTGACCATGGTTCATGTTACACCCTAAATACAGATGAACTTTAAGGGCTGCCCCCAGGTGATCCTGTGCTCTGCTTTTGAATTGCTATATATATATATATATATATATATATATATATATATATATATATATGTTTCATGGTTTGGAACTCATTATGATGCACGCCCACTTTCTTTCAAGGCCAGAGACTATAGCCAGCTATTGTAGCTTACCAGTGGGTACGCTTATGCATATTGGCGACCATATCAGCCTCTCAGCCTAGCATTGCCGAGGATTTTGCAGTGGTATGGTGGTCATTACGGTATTGGTAAAGAGTGGAAATAGTCCCTCTATCTCTTGACCCCTAATGACATAAATTTTCAAAGGGTGTTCTGGCTGCATCTCTTTCTCGAGTGAGGATATTTTGAAAAAAGTGGTGAACCTGAAGGTATTCATAAAATTCAGAGTTAGATAAAGCATTGTTGTGATGTAGATGTTCAAAAGAGCAAAAGGCGGTGCCCTGTAGCAACGAGTGCAAAGTCACCAGGCCAAGTTGTGAGGACCAGTTGACACATTCCAATTCCGCATTGAATGCTGTAGGGAAGTTAGGGTCGCCCAAAAAGGAGGCCAACTGGGGAGTTCTAGAAAGAAGCCCAAACTTTTCCTTGTAGAGGGTCCAGAGGCAGAGGAGAGGGACTGGCCCACAATTTCGTTAAGTGGAGTAATATCTCTCTGGCTAACTGAGTTTGACCATAAAAGGCCCGGGAGGTAAAATGGCCTGATCGATGCTCCTAACACTCATATAGGTTATAGTTACGAATCACACCTTTCAGAGGTGCCTTGATGCACAAGTGTGGCTTCCACATATATTCCCAAACATATGCAACAAAAAAATTGTTTTTAAATATAATAGTTGAAAAAATTCAGTTAGTTTTTTTACTAGCTATCTTGAATGCGTACCAGGGACCTTTTGTATTGTGTAGGATCCATAATTTGTCCTCTCCTTAGCCAGAGATCCATCAGCCACCTGTAATAAATAATTTACCTTGTGAAGCAGACTCTTTAGAGTTCCGGTGGAACAATTCCTCGTTCCCTTTTATAATTCTTTCTAAGAAACAGAATGAAATTTCAACTCAACTCCTCCTCCATACATGTAACATCCTCTGTCCTCCGACCTTCTTTGACACAAGTGAATATGTTGGCTGTACATTTCATGGAGTACATTGAACAGACAGCTCAACAGACTTTGTGGTCCCTGATGATGTCACATATTATGAAACGCGTAGGTTGGAGCCACGGATGCCATTTTGGATGCTGGCTAGACAGCTGCTATACTGAACGTGATCCCTGGTATTCATGACTTATCCCTGTTTTTACATTGCACAATGTAAATGCTTTTAGTAAAATTATGGAGAGGTTTTACATTATGAAGTGTTCTCTGTTTATTTGATCCCTTGGGCACATTTGTACACCAAGTGAGTGTGAGAGGACCCTCCTGTGACCCGAAGAGCATTTTGTCAGTCTGAGCAATTTTAACATATCAAGCACTGCTGATAATTCTGTACATGGGGGCAGGGGCGTACCTAGAGCATTTGGCACCCGGGGCGGATCCTATATCTGGCACCCCCCCCCCACATTAAAATGTAAAAACACCCAACTGTGCCCCCTGTATCCTTCAATATCTCTGTCACTACTGTGTACCCCTTCTCCACAACTGCACCTCTGGACCCCTTTACATTACACAGCACCCTGCATCACTGGACCCCTTTACATTACACATCACCCTGGACCCCTTTACATTACACAGCACCCTGCATCTCTGGACCCCTTTACATTACACAGCACCATGCATCTCTGGACCCCTTTACATTACACAGCACCCTGCATCTCTGGACCCCTTTACATTACACAGCACCATGCATCTCTGGACCCCTTTACATTACACTGCACCCTGCATCTCTTGACCCCTATTACACCGCACCCTGCATCCCTGGACCCCTTTACATTACACAGCACCCTGCACCCCTTTACATTACACAGCACCCTGCATCTCTGGGCCCCTTTAAATTACACATTCCTCTGCACCTCTGGACCCCTTTACATTACACAGCATCCTGCAACTCTGGACCGCTTTACATTACATAGCACCCTGCAGCTCTGGACCCCTTTACATTACACAGCATCCTGCAGCTCTGGACCCCCCGCATGTTACACAGACCCCCTTCAGTGTATCCCCCTTTCAGTGCAGGCCCCCTTCAGTGTAGCCCCCTGTTCATTGCAGGCCCCCTTCCGTGTAGCCCCCTGTTCATTGCAGACCCCCCTTCAGTGTAGCCCCCGTTCAGTGCAGGCCCCCTTCAGTGTAGCCCCCCGTTCAGTGCAGACCCCCCTTCTCTGTAGCCCCGTACAGTGCAGACACCCCCATTCAGTGTAGCCCCCCCCGTTCAGTGCAGACGCCCCCGTTCAGTGCAGCCCCCCTTCTGTGTAGCCCCCGTACAGTGCAGACACCCCCGTTCAGTGTAGCCCCCCGTTCAGTGCAGCCCCCTTCTGTGTAGCCCCCATACAGTGCAGACCCCCCCTTCTGTGTAGCCCCGTACAGTGCAGACATCCCTGTTCAGTGTAGCCCCCGTTCAGTGCAGCCCCCCTTCTGTGTAGCCCCCGTACAGTGCAGACACCCCCGTTCAGTGTAGCCCCCCGTTCAGTGCAGCCCCCCTTCTGTGTAGCCCCCGTACAGTGCAGATGCCCCCCGTTCAGTGCAGACCCCCCCCTTCTGTGTAGCCACCATACAGTGCAGACACCCCCGTTCAGTGCAGCCCCCTTTAGTGTAGCCCCCTGTTCACTGCAGACCCCCCCTTCTGTGTAGCCCCCGTTCAGTGCAGCCCCCCTTCAGTACCTCAGATCAACGCGGCGCCGCGGCGGCACATGCACAGCAGGTCCCCTCCTCTCCCTGTTTACACATAAACAGAGAGGGGGGAGGCGGCTTCACTCTGCTGCTCGTGCTCGGCTGTGCCTGTGTGTGACATCTGGGATCACACAGACACAGCCCGCGGCCGCGAGAGGAGGGGATGGTAGGTGCAGCGGTGTCACGCTGTACCCCCCCTCTCCCTCCCTCCCTGCATCGCGATTCAGCAATCGGCACTAGTCTCTTGCACTATGCCTGTCACTGCCGCTGCGGCTCTGCCTAAACCCGCGGCGCTGCGGGTGTAGTAAAATCGCGGAGGGGGTGCCAGCCTGACACCCCCCCAGTGTGTTGTACCCGGGGCGGCCCGCCCCCCACTTAGTACGCCTCTGCATGGGGGTCATGCAGCTCCGTTAAGCTGCTTTAGCATGCACAGGGGTGGTGTCTCTGCACATATGACTTTTTGACTTAAAGTGGAGTTCCACCCTGAAAAGTTTTTTTGACCAAAAATCCCAAAAAAAAATTGAAAACGTTTTTTTTACTTACCAGAAATAGCGGTTGCTAGACGGAAGTCCCTAATCTGCCTCTTCATCGTCCGTGGCTGGTCTTCTTCCTCCGCCCTACTCGCGGTGTCTTCTGGTAAATGGGGCGTGCTGCCTTCTGGGAACTGTGTGTATCCCAGAGAGCAGCCGGCCCATTCACAAAGCGTTGCGTGGATCGCGCATGCGCAGTAGGAAACTGGCAGTGAAGCCGCACGGCTTCACTGCCTTTTTCCTTACTGAGGATGGCGGCGCCGGGAGCTGCCAGGATCAAGAGATCAGCCTCGGGGGGGCTGACATCACGGGCGAGTAGGGCAGGTAAGTGTCCTTATTAAAAGTCAGCAGCTACAGTGTTTGTAGCTGCTGACTTTAAAAAAAAAAAAAATCGTGGGTGGAATCCCTCTTTAATGGGGTTCGCTGGTCTCACCGAGCTCTGCACATTACATTAACCTATTGATGGCTATCTGGTATCGAGCAATCGGTTTTATCTTGAGCTTTTTTTTTTTTAAACTTTTCTGAGAATATTGTGGAGATCTTTTGGTCTAATCAGTGTTTTATTCCGCCCCCACCCCCTGTTGGCCGCATCCCTAAAAGGGTTATTTCTGACGTTAAAGTGAGGACAGCAAAGCGATGACTAACCAGGTTTAACCTTCACATTAGGAGTTTACCAAACCAGCAAAGTGTATAAAATGCAGCCATTGAAAATGGATTTCCTTTTATTATACATTTTTATCAAAAGGTTGATTAAAGTGACACTGGCTAGGCGGGCAGGTATTGGCTTTGGGTTTTTATTTGTTTTTCCACGGAAATTTGTCAGAGATGGAAGGTCAGCGCTGAAGAGGCATAATTGAACCTTGCATTAGGGTGGAAGAACATGAAACACGGAGATGGCATGGAGCTTAATTAGAATAGCACAATATAAAGAGAGAAAACATTAACCCCTCTCTGCCATTTTTTTTTCTTTTAACCTTTTTCAATCATCATATACACTATATTACCAAAAGTATTGAGACACCTGCCTTTACACACACATGAATTTTAATGCCATCCCAGTCTTAGTCCGTAGGATTCAATATTGAGTTGGCCCACCCTTTGCATCTATACCAGCTTCATCTCTTCTGGGAAGGCTGTCCACAAGGTTTAGGAGGGTGTCTATGGGAATGTTTGACCATTCTTCCAGAAGCACATTTGTGATGTCAGGCACTGATGTTGGACGAGAAGGCCTGGCTTGCAGTCTCCACTGTAATTCATCCCAAAGGTGTTCTATCGGGTTGAGGTCAGGACAATTCAAGTTTCTCCACCCCAAACTCGCTCATCCATGTCTTTATGGACCTTGCTTTGTGCACTGGTGCGCAGGAAGGGGTCATCCCCAAACTGTTCCCACAAAGTTGGGAACATGAAATTGTCCAAAATGTCTTGGTATGCTGACGCCTTAAGTGTTCCCTTCACTGGAGCTAAGGGGCCAAGCCCAACCCCTGAAAAACTGTCCCACACCATAATCCCCCCTCCACCAAATGATTTGGACCAGTGCAAAAAGCAAGGTCCATAAAGACACGGATGAGCGAGTTTTTGGTGGAGGAACTTGACTGGCCTGCACAGAGTACTTACCTCAACCTGATAGAACACCTTTGGCATGAAGTTGACCGTAGATTGCGAGCCAGGCCTTCTCGTCCTGACCTCACAAATGCGCTTCTGGAAGAATGGTCAAACATTCCCATAGACCAGTGATGGGGAACCTTGGCACCCCAGATGTTTAAGAACTACATTTCCCATGATGCTCATACACTCTGCAGTATAGTTGAGCATCATGGGAAATGTAGTTCCAAAACATCTGGGGTGCCAAGGTTCGCCATCACTGCCATAGACACACTCCTAAACCCTGTGGACAGCCTTCCCAGAAGAGTTGAAGCTGTTATAGCTGCAAAGGGTGGGCAACTCAATATTGAACCCTACAGACTAAGACTGGGATGCCATTAAAGTTTCTGTGCGTGTAAAGGCAGGTGTCCCAATACTTTTGGTAATATATTATATATTGTTATTTAAAAGACATACATAGGCATTTCAATAGATTTAATTAGAACTCAACTTGATGTGAATAATACTATTACAGTTTTTCTCCATTGTTTTGGCTCATTTCTTGAAACAGAAATTACATTCTCAAAACTCTAAGATCATTTGGCAAAACAGTCTCATGCCGCGTACACACAACCATTTTTCTCGTCGGGAAAAATGACATTATTTCTCTTTGACGAGAAAAACGGCCGTGTGTGGGCTTTCCAGCATTTTTCCCGACGAGAAAAACGGCAAGAATCACAACGAGAAAAATTAGAACATGCTCTAATTTTTCTCGTCGTGATTCACGGCATTTTTTTCCACTGCAGTTTTTCCATAGGGAAACACTGCCGGGGAGCCCACACACGGTCGGTTTTCTCGACCAAGAGGAAAAATGTTGTGAAAACCGGCCGTGTGTAGGGGACCAAGCCGGTCCTCATTTTTCATGTTGAATTTCTCGGCGGTGTTTTCACCGTTGAGAAAATCGATTGTGTGTACGTGGCATCACAGTTCAGCATAACACTATAACTCACGTGCAAAAGCTCATATCTCTCCCAAAACTGTTCACTCATGCTTCAAAACCATATTCCTTTCCCATATAAAGAGTCAATGCCCCGAAAATGACAAAGATTCTTCTCAATTGCTTTGGCTCATTTCTTGAAACAGACGAGACGTTCTTAACTCTCTTGGTGCTTTTGCCAAAACAACCTGGATGGTTCGGCACAACACCATGGTTCACCTTCAAAAGCTCATATCTTTCCAAAACAGTTCACTCTTGTGTCAAAAATAAATTTCTTTCTCATTCAAATAGTCAGTCCCCCAAAATGTTTTGTCCCTTTGGCATTGTGTAAGTACTGCAAGTCTAAATGTTTAGATGTTTTGTCTCTATGGCAGAGGACCATTGAAATATCCCTCATGTCCACCTTTCAGTCTTAGCCCAGTCCTTCATTGACAATGTTTACTGTACAGTTTTTGTCTAGCTAACTGAATACAATTGTGTATAAAACTGAAAAAAAAATAAAAGATTTTAGGGTAAAGCCCGGTTCACATAGGGGCGACTCGTCAGGCGACTCGGTCGCCTGACGAGTTGCGTCCCGCTCTGTTGAATGGAATCGTTCTAATAGGAGCGACTCGAGTCACTCCGACTTAGAAAAAGGTTCCTGTACTTCTTTTGGGGGTGACTCGGGGCGACTTGCATTGACTTCTATACAGAAGTCATTATGCAAATCACCTGAACCGGGCCTCTCAAGTCATCTTGAGATTGCGCCGCCGAGTCACCCCCAAAGTTGTGCCGCCCCTGTGTGAACCGGGCCTAAGAGTTGCCTCCAGGGTTTGACATCACACATTGCACTCATACTGCCAAGGAAAAATTACTTTACAGTATTGTAAACATTTTTATTCACACACAAAGTAACTTCCATACATCAGAGTAAAAAGAAAATGTATACAGCATAATATACCGAAATATAAACACAAATAAAAAACAAGGAAAATTACATTTAGCCTACAATGCTGTAAATAAAGCTGGAGTTTTACAACTACTGTAACATCTCTTCACTGACCACCGTCCTCACCCTCCTGCCCATCCACACGCTGCTGTCTGTCTGGCCACAGATTCTCGTCAACATCGCAGCGTATATCCTCCCTTGCGATGCAACGAGGGAAGAAACAGCGTGCATGTCGCAACCATCCCCTACTCCAGGGGTCTCCAAAATGCGGCCCAAGGGCCAGATGTGGCCCTTTGCTAGCCTTTATCCGGCCCTTGGGGCACTATTCCTCCCACTGATATGAGGCACTATTCCTCCCACTGACACCAACAAAGGGGCACTATTTCTTCTACCGATACCAATGATGGGATACTTTTCCTACTGATAGAGGCACTACTCCTCCTACTACTGACCACCAACCCTGAGGCCATATTTATTCTTACTGATTTTGGGCCCGAGACATTTTCTGCCCCCACTGGCCACAATCCGGCTCTCCTAAAGTTTGAAGGAAAATAAACTGGCCCTTTGTTTGAAAAGTTTGGAGACCCCTGCCCTACACTGATCTCCTGTAATATCCTCACAGGCAGCGTCCATTGCATCGAGCAGGGACCTCTGATCTGATCTGATCTTGAGCCCGATGCTCATACACTCTCCACCTCTAAGCGGAGAAAAACTCCTCAATAGGATTGAGAAAAGGAGAGTAAGGTGGTAGGAACACCATATCCATCCTTAGATGAGCAGTGAACCAAGCCCTGATAAGCGGGCCACGGTGGAAATTCATATTGTCCCATACAATTATATATTGTGGTAGGTGAGGCCCTATGAGAACTTTCTCATTTTCAGGGATCAAATCCAAATGAAGGTGGTCCAAGAAGATGAGGAGCTTCTGTGTAATGTATGGGCCAAGACTGGGGATGTGAGTGGCCACACCATTCTCAGAAATGGCAGCACACATAGTTATATTGCCCCCTCGCTGGCCTGGGACATCCACCATGGCCCGGTGGCCAATAAAATTACGGCCACGTCTTCAGCCCTTGGCCAGGTTGAAGCCAGCCTCATCCACATACACGAGTATGTGAGAGGTCTCGTTTCCTTCCAATGCCATTATTCTCTACAATAGAGTAAAAAAATAAAACATCAAATCAGTCATACAGAAGAGTCATACACTACAGTTACAGACAGTTATATAGGAATGTTCTATGTTCTACGCACGTTCAATATACTACTGGCCAGTATTCCAGTGGTTCCAAACCTGGGGTACATGTACCCTATGCAGAGGTACTACAGGGGGTATATATACATATATGTAGCGGACAGGGTCGCCCGACCCCCACCACACTCCCAATCCCCTCTATTAAAGTTCTCGCTCGCAATGTCTCTGGTCTAGGGGTATGATGGGAAAGGGAGTGCGCCCGCTACGCCAGGCCTCCACCACAGGTGTATAAGTGGTATTAGCAGAAGTTTTTTTACCTTCGGGCCTGCATTGTGTATCGGGTCCTCCCTCCAGGAGTCATCTGCCAGGAAACGAGCCTCACACCGTTGCAAGTCCAACACTCCTTTATTTGAACATAGCATGGACTTACTTGCTTTACAAAACAAAACAGGAGGTGTGAATGTGTATATAGGCCCAGACACAAGTTCTTTCCTCCACTCTCCTCCAAAGAGTGGGCAATGGTCTCCGCACAAGGGAATTCACCTTCCGGACGGTCTCCGACAAGAGGCTCACCCGTCACCGGCAGTATGCTGCACCGGGTCTTCAGATGAGGAGCTCTTCCTGGTCCATTACGTCCACCTCAGATTCAGGCGTCCATCTCCGGAGCACCCTAGGATCCTTCCCTCGTGGAACTCAGTGTTGGGCACTGAGCTCCGGACCGCCAACCGAGTACCCCACCCCAGGCTAAAGGTGCCTGAGGTGGAACACGACCTCCGGTGGTCTTCTAGGCCCAATCCGCCTAGAGGACAAACACGAACTCTGTCCGCAGGCTGAAGGTGCCAGGGACAACGAACCCCGTGACAAAATGGCCGGCCCCCTTTATACCTTCCCCGGCATGCGCAGCGGGTTCCCCGCCCCACCACACGGCTGCCGAGAAAAGACAAAAAAGGGATTCGACCCAGCAATGACTCGTCCGTCGGCCCAAAGTGACAGCACCACCCGGTGGACCGCCGGAGATACACCACTGGTGTCACCGCAAAAATTCTAAATTACTGGCGGGAAAGTAAACACCCGCTACATACTCCCCTCTGTCTTTTGACACTGGTCCCCAGTGTCTGGAGCAAACCATGTCCTCCACGGCTGACATGATTCGGGCCAGAAACCGTTAACAAATTGAAAAACCAACAAACTTTTGGAAACACTATCCTACTGTGAAGTTGTGTCTGAGCCCCTGTAACAGAAAGAGGAGCAAAAGACAACATCAAACATTTCAAGGTTGCATATTAACATTTACTTTTTCCCTCCCCATCCTGACTAAAGACCTCCCCAGAGTCTAAAATCTTGCTCGGATGTTCTCCTGCAGAGGGAAAAAAAAACAAAAGAAACCAACACATAAAATCCTGACACATGTATTCGTGTGTGTGAGTAAAAGAAATTTCTCCTAAAAGAAATCCCTCTTTCTCCAAAGAGTGGGTGCGTGAAAAGTGTTTGTAACGTTGCGCAACACTGCCACCTGGTGACAGCATCACGGTAACTGCACCCGTTGAACATCTTCTCTTTTCTTTTTTTTCCTAACACTATCTACCCCAGAGTCTGTGATCTCTTAGCGGGAAGAAACAAACAGGAACAGTTCTTTTCTTTTTTTTCCTTCTGGGCACACTAAAACACAATTTCCCCAGAAAGTTCAGCAGCATGATACCAATGGAGTCTTTTTCTCCCTAGAGATAGAAACGTGGGTGCGGCAGAGTTAGTGGCTTTAGGTGCTGATCTACAGTTTCTAGATGATATTCCACATCTTCGCCTTCTTTGCGTTCTATCACCACTTTATCTGCGTGGATGTGTCTTCCCACCATCCATTCTGCCTTGCAGTCTTTGAAACGCTGTGAAGCCTTTGGAGAACACGCTAGGTATCTGCGAGCGTGCGGGACTTTGAGATGGGTCCAAACAAAATCATTGTACCAACGCTCCCTGCACACCTCCACCTCGTACAGCAGGTCCTTCGGCAAGTAGGGATACTCCCATCCATATTCCGCTGCAACTTTTTGACCAAACAGTCGCTGTAGTCTCGCCAAAGGAGGCATCGTTGATTTGTCCCCTTCACCAGACAGAACGACCGCATCTGGATGGCGAGGTGCCTTGGCCACCTCTAATCTAGGCATTGGAGGCCTCAACAACAGTCTTTTTACCCCAGCATCGCATGCAGATGGTGCAGGGGATACGGGAACAGTTTGAGAGATAGATTCTCCTTCAGGCTCAGATGCCTCCACCCTTGGTGTGCTCTCACCCACGGACATAGGCGAATTCCGAAACCCACGGAATGCAGCAAGCAGCGCCTTGTCCCAGCCCTTCTCGGCAAACAGATCGTCAATTTGGACATCATCTCCCATATCAGAGAGAGATTCTAAGTCAGAAGTGTCACACTCCTCCGCGGGTATGTAGCCCTGTGTGGAAACAGAACATCCACACTCCGGAGACTTGCAAGGCCATGCCTTCCTGACACATCCTCCCTCACACCAAGTCTTCTCAGCCAGCTTACCTTGGCCTTTCTTGAGATGTCCGGAACTCTCGTCTACGGATCCATCCGGGCCTGGCGTGGGCATGCGAGACGGTCCACCACCACCGCTGGTCGGGGCTACCACGCTGGTTCTCTTCCTCGGTTGCGGACGCTGTGAGACTGTGGTGACCGAGTCAGCATCCTCGGATTTCTCCCGTTGGTGTTTCACGACCTCCTCCGCGGTCGTTGCAGTGTACGCAGGGGCGACTCTTACTGCCGTGATTCCTGCCTTCTGTGGGGCGATGCCTGAAGCCCGGCCTGGATAGATGGTTTTCGGCCTCTCCACCACCAGATCCACCTCGAACAGGCGTCACATCGTCCGAAGGGCTTTAACAGACATACCAGTCCCGAGCATCCGTGACAAATCATGCCCAAAGCCTCCACGTCCATGCAGGAATATAGGGCGAATCGACCCCTTGGCTTTAGTCGGATCCCCGTATCCGTTATGGGAGCAGCAGCAGTCAATGTTGTAGTTGCCGGGTGAACCGGGATCCACGAGGCGTTTCCAAACATGGCGACCTGTTGCTGTTCCATCGTACACTCCAGAGTTTTCGCGCCAACGTCCCACGTGTAGTCCGTCACACGTATTGGACTCCTCCCCTTTTTGCTCCAGTTCGCAGGCTTTTCCACTTGGTTGGTTTGAGACACGCCCACGAACTAAGCGGTGGGGGTTGTGTCTGTTGGCGCAGTGCAATTAAAAACCCCCACGTGTAGTCCGTCACACGGCTGGGTTTTCCCCCTTTCACCACTCTGTCCACGACTTTCGAGTAGGGCTGCACTTTGGCCTATATACTTGACTGTTTCCGGCAGATACGTTCTTCCAAGTGATACACAATACATATCCCGGACGAGCCCCCACGTGTAGCGGACAGGGTCGCCCGACCCCCACCACACTCCCAATCCCCTCTATTAAAGTTCTCGCTCGCAATGTCTCTGGTCTAGGGGTATGATAGGAAAGGGAGTGCGGCCGCTATGCCAGGCCTCCACCACAGGTGTATAAGTGGTATTAGCAGAAGTTTTTTTACCTTCGGGCCTGCATTGTGTATCGGGTCCTCCCTCCAGGAGTCATCTGCCAGGAAACGAGCCTCACACCGTTGCAAGTCCAACACTCCTTTATTTGAACATAGCATGGACTTACTTGCTTTACAAAACAAAACAGGAGGTGTGAATGTGTATATAGGCCCAGACACAAGTTCTTTCCTCCACTCTCCTCCAAAGAGTGGGCAATGGTCTCCGCACAAGGGAATTCACCTTCCGGACGGTCTCCGACAAGAGGCTCACCCGTCACCGGCAGTATGCTGCACCGGGTCTTCAGATGAGGAGCTCTTCCTGGTGCATTACGTCCACCTCGGATTCAGGCGTCCATCTCCGGAGCACCCTAGGATCCTTCCCTCGCGGAACTCAGTGTTGGGCACTGAGCTCCGGACCGCCAACCGAGTACCTCACCCCAGGCTAAAGGTGCCTGAGGTGGAACACAACCTCCGGGGGTCCTCTAGGCCCAATCCGCCTAGAGGACAAACACGAACTCCGTCCGCAGGCTGAAGGTGCCAGGGACAACGAACCCCGTGACAAAATGGCCGGCCCCCTTTATACCTTCCCCCGGCATGCGCAGCGGGTTCCCCGCCCCACCACACGGCTGCCGAGAAAAGACAAAAAAGGGATTCGACCCAGCAATGACTCGTCCGTCGGCCCAAAGTGACAGCGCCACCCGGTGGACCGCCGGAGATACACCACTGGTGTCACCGCAAAAATTCAAAATTACTGGCGGGAAAGTAAACACCCGCTACATATATATAGGGGGTACAGCTCTCTCTATATATATATATATATATATATGTAGCAACACGACCCTTTTACTCCCGTCTTTGGCTCACTCACAGGAGAAAAAGGCGCCCCATGCCACCATGCCTGTTACCCTCTGGTTTGCAGAGGTTTAGCACACTTGTAACTTACGGGTCTTGCAGCAAGGTTCTCCTTAAAGTTGGTTCTCGTCCTTTAGGATGTAAAGGACAAGTCTCTATACCCCCAAGTAACTCCAAGGTCCACACCAGTAGCAACTCCAACGTAGAGTTTATTTTTCTTATGCATGAATAACCACAAAGTTGAGAAGAGAGAAAGGTGTTAGAGAAGCAGATCAGATTCAGGCACTCCTGGCTTCTTCGCCACTCGATCCTGAGTGGGTAAAGCTCACCTGGATAGTCACCCAATGACACTAGCAGCCGGCATGTATCTCGAACAGTCAATCAGATTCCCTTAATAGATGCGATCGGGAGATCCCCTGCCACAGAATCTATGGTGTCCCAAACCTCCTAATGGTCACGTTGTTAAATCCCTTTTCGGATGGATGACATCCCTCCAGAGAGTTACTGGGCCCCTTCCTTCACTGTGATCTCTCACCAGTCCTTCGGAACGGTCCTCCCCCAGCCTCCTCTTCCAGATGCGGGTCCCCTCACCAGGCGGCACCCTGAGATTCCTCCTTCCCGAAGTGGGCTCCAGCTAAAGGTGCTGGGCCCAGGGCTGAAGTTGCAGTCCCAGGTCTAAAGGTGCCTGGGACTGAGGCACACGTGGCCCCATAGCCTGGAGGGCCATGCACTGGATCTTGAACTTCAGATCCGCAGGTTCCCACCCCGGGTACAGGTCCCCGGGTCAGTAAGTCCACCCTGACCAAGTCTTTAAGTTTCCTGGCCAATGGCGTCTGCCCCTTTTGTACCCTCCCCCGGCATGCACAGCGGGCAGGCCACCCCCACCGCACGGCTGCCGAGAGAGGACACCCAATCGCCACTCCATCACCTGTGGTTCAACCCCGAGTACAAGTGACAGCGCCACCCATACCTCTAAGGGGAACTGCAGGCCAGATGAAAACAGCAGCAAGGCAAAGTCCAACAAATTGAAAGATCCAAGCCAACTACCACTCGAATCACCCCTAAATTTAGTATAGCTGCCCCCTAAATTCTGACCCCCGCTACATATACATGTTTGGCAGCATTCACAATCATGGACAGCACCTGTCAGGTAACTAAACATACTGTTTGTTTGGTCATCTGAGACCAACTCCAACTCCTCCTTCATTAGTCAAGTTCTAGTTGCACCTGACTGTCAATTGCTGTAATCATTTTATCAAATGTTCCAAGAGATTCATATATGGTGTTTATGGTATTATGTTCCTGAATAATTTTGACAATTGAACAGACTATTGTGCATGTGATGACTTAAACAATGAAATGACGCTGACACGTTTTGGAGAGAACAACTATTAGACTGAGAATTGACAATCAGTTTAGATCAACAAGATCTATTCACTTGGAAATTGTGCTAAATGTAGGCTACTTGTACTTAATCATTTGAAAGATTACTGAGACATTGAGACATGTACTGAGACATTTGCAATTTGATGAAATGAATGAGAAATTCAGTTGTGAACAATTGCCAAGTGGTTTGGAGATTTGTCCATGTTGTTTTGAGAATGTCATTTCTGTTTCAAGAAATGAGCCAAAACAATGGAGAAAAACTGTAATACATGTTACGTCACGCGGTACGCTTCGAAAATGATGGGCTGCCAAAGCACCAAAGCCTCCGGAAAATCAAACATGTCATATCTATTGTAATAGAATGCACCACAGCACACTTTAGTGTATTGGCGTGGGTTGTGGAGCACTGCAGCGCATTGGGCATTGCGTTAGCACATTGGCGTATCATTCAAAATAAATGCAGCAATGTACTATATGTAACATGTACGTTAGCACATGCATTTCCACAAGGCAGTAGACTACATACTATATTAAAAAGCATTGCTTGTACGTATGGTTTGTAAATATCTTGGAAGTGGCAACCATTTTGGGTTATTTCCTACACAGACTCTGTTTGGTGCTCTGCAGCGCCACACAGGGGTTGTGCTTTAATGCTGCTACACACAATGCATTATGCAAGTATAGCAGTCAGCAGCCAGCAGTACCTGTACTGAGTGGCTTGGAGCACCGCTCTGAAGCACCTAGATCCCTGCTCCAGTGATCCACAATTAGTGCGGGTGCCAGCGTCCAAAATACTCATTCAAAAGTCACATGTGTAGGTAATATGGAAACGTGTTTCGCCCCACCCTTTAGGGCTTAGTCATAGAGGACAAAACACATCAGAGGCATGGCCTTGGAGGAGCCTGAGGTCACTCTTCACTCTTACCATAAAGAGAGCTACTCAGGGTGTGACGTCTCAATATCACGTACATGTGTGACTATAGGAAGTTGGGGATTGTACCTGGAAACCGGTGGCATCTGGTTACCCTACACACAAGGGGCCAATCAGTTTGTGTACTGACAAGGAGAATGCTGATCGGAGGAGAGAGCAAAGTGACAGAGAGATGAGCTCAACACTGTGCTGCTTCCCCTACACAGTCCAGTCTCAGCAGGGGCTCACAGGCAACTTTTGGCCAAGGGGCAAGTACAACCCAGAGGCCCATGGTGCAGCGACTCGCCCCCCCCTCCCGCTCTCCCTCTTCCCTGCCTCCTCCCAACCCCCATCCCAGGCTGAAGCTTCGCTACAAGTACTCTCTGCTTACGGGGTGGGTCAGGCTGGACAATGTTCCTGAACTGGCCAGCAGGGGGCTGCAGGGGGGAGCTGAGGCGGCTCAGTCGGGGCTGGCTGGGGAAGGAGAGATTCCAGTGGGGCACAGAGCCAACCTCTACTTGAACACGGTGTACACCAGGGGTCTCAAACTGGCGGCCCTCCAGCTGTTGCAGAACTACAAGTCCCATGAGTCATTGCAAGGCTGACAGTTACAAGCATGACCCCCATAGGCAGAGGCACGATGGGACTTGTAGTTCAGCTTTAGTTCTTCGTTACTCAAAGACCATGAAAAATATTAAAACTTTTCCTTTTGTAATTTAGAAATACTTGTGAAAGTCTCTGTGAAAGGGAGATTAACATTTTTGTTACTCGGGGAGCTGAATATTTCATTTCGTACTATTTCACAGCGCCAAGGGGCTGCATTTAATGGACACTCATAATTTATCTGCCTGCTGGGTTTGTAAAGAAACTTTGTCTCCATCTCTCTCGGATTCATACTCTATACACTTATAAAGAAAATGCTGTGCAATATAAATCCTTCCCCAGTGAGGACGGGAATGTCTATGGGCAAAATAGGCATCTGTCTATGTCAGTGGTGGACAGCGGGCAGTAAATATAATTTATATTATTATTTAAAGTTCAGCTCCACCTTTTTTTTTTTCTTTTTAGCTATTTGAAATACAATGGGTAACAATTTAATTATTTTTCAGGTTTTAAAGGGTATGTAGGGTCCAGACTTTTTCTGGATAGAGTAGGGAGTGGTTAAAGATAAATTCATGGTATGGATATTTTCTACATAGTTACATATCCGGAAAGTCTTAGTAGTACACAGGGCCGTCTTAAAAGCATCATGGGCCCCTGGGCAAAGTAATGCACTGGGGCCCCTACCAGCTCTCCCCAATTTACACACCTAATTTCAAGAAATAAAGTATAAATAGTTGATAGAATTAAACATATATTCATTAGTACTTTCAATAAAAATCGATTTTACAAAAGGAAAACATTCCATGAATCAAAGACTAGTCAACACAAAGGGAACAGTACAGGGGGGGGGGGGGATGCAGGAGGGCACAACACTGGGATCAGAAGGGCAGAGTATTGGTTCTGGGACGCTTCCCGGGACACGACCATATTGGGACAGTTTAGTAAAAAGCATGACTGTCCCAGCAAATCCGGGACAGTTGGCAAGTATGATGTAATGCAAGATTATTGTGGGGCCCCCCATTTACCTGGGGCCCCTGGGCAGTGCCCAGGAGTGCCCTTGCATTAAGATGGCCCTGGTAGTAGATGTATATCGGGAAAGTATTCACAGCGCTTCACTTTTTCAAATTTTTTTTTTTATGTTACAGCCTTATTCCAAAATTGATTAAATTCATTATTTTCTTTAAAATCCTACAAACAATACCCCATAATGACAACATGAAAGAAGTTTGTTTGAAATCTTTGCAAATGTATTCTAAATAAAATAAAAAATCCCATATACACAAGTATTCACAGCCTTTGCTCAATACATTGGTGAAGCCCCTTTGGCACCAATTACAGCCTCAAGTCTTTCTGAGTATGATGCTACAAGCTTGGCACCCCTATTTTTTGGGCAGGTTCTCCCATTCACCTCTCAAGCTCCATCAGGTTGGATGGGAAGCGTCGGTGCACAGCCATTTTCAGATCTCTCCAGAGATGGTCAATCGGGTTCAAGTCTGGGCTCTGGCTGGGCCACTCAAGGACATTCACAGAGTTGTCCCGTAGCCACTCCTTTGTTATCTTGGCTGTGGGCTTAGGGTCGTTGTTCTGTTGGACGATGAACCTTCACCCCAGTCTGAGATCAAGAGCACTCTGGAGCAGGTTCTCATCAAGGATGTCTCTGTACATTGCTGCATTCATCTTTCCCTCGATCCTGACTATTCTCCCAGTTCCTGAAGCTGAAAAACATCCCGCAGCATGATGCTGCCACCACCATGCTTCACTGTAGGGATGGTATTGGCCAGGTGATGAGCGGTGACTGGTTTGCGCTAGACATGACGCTTACCATTCAGGCCAAAGAGTTCAATCTTTGTTTCATCAGACCAGAGAATTTAGTTTCTCACGTTGATGATCATAGGAAATAAATAATAAATAAGTCAAAATCTGCACTTATTGTAACAATACCAAAAGAATACCTGTGAATAGAAAATATACACAAAAAAAAAACAAAGTTTCCAAAAATTAGAAGCTGCACACATTACACCCTGATAAAAGGTCCTAAACAGTTTAAAATAGAAAGTTATTTTAAGTTATATATTATTCTATCTATCTATCTATCTATCTATCTATCTATCTATCTATCTATCTATCTATCTATCTATCTATCTATCTATCTATCTATCTAACTATCTATCTATCGTTCTATCTATCTCTCTATCTCTCTATCTACCTATCTAATATATATTCTGTGTATATATATATAGCTATTTATATATATATATATATATATATATATATATATATATATATATAGCTATATATATAAATAGCTATATAAATATACTGTATATAATTGTTTTTTTACAAAATCCTTTTTTTTTTTAAATGTATATTAATTATATTATCTAGCAAAAATAGCTTTAAATAATTATAATTATTTATAGATACAATAATTTAAAATACCGTTATTTATAGGTTAGTGTTAGGAGCGCTACTTATTTAATTTGAGCTCAAAGGAAATAAACATATTAGGCAAATTACAGGGATTGTGTGGAGATTTTTTTTCGTATAAACAATCCCTTTAAAAATTCCACAGCCACACTTTCCAAAAAATAAATAACAAAATGTAAATATATATATATATATATATATATATATATATATGTACTGTGTATATATATATATATATATATATATACACACACATTTTTTTTTTTTTTAATATTATTATTATTATAATACAAGACATTTTGTAATAAAATGTTTATTTTAAAATTAACTTTCTATTTGAGGCCCCCTTCACAGTACAGCATAAATAACACTCCAATGCGCCTTCTTAATGTACATTGCACCGCACCACAATGATGCCAAAAAGCTACATGCACCTTTTTTTTGGGTCCATTTAAACAAAAGCAAAATCATGGGGATTACCGTAAGAGGCCAAGCCCAACTCCTGAAAAACAACCCCACACCCTAATCCCCCCTCCACCAAATGATTTGGACCAGTGCTAGGTACAGAGCTGCTCTGATCAGCTCTGTGCATTAGTCCCATTCTTTCTGCTGACTAGTGGCAGTGGGAATAATGCCTGGGCATGCGCACCAAGGCAAACAAAAAAGCCACTTTCACCACTCTCTATCAGGATAACTTCTCCCCCTAGTGGCTGGTTTATGCAACGAATGGGAGGGGAGTGGTTAGAGTGGTTAGAGTATATGTAAATCTTGACAATGAATTTCTCTTATTTGCTCCCTTTTGGTCTGTTGAAAGCATTGTGTTTATATCTGTTTAATACGTGCAAGAATACTCCTGTTGATCCTATCGGTTGAAATTGTTCCCAGCTATTAAGCTGTACAACACCCCCCCCCCACCTTAATTTATAGAGATAAGCAAGAGGGGTAGGTGTTTTGTAGTCATGTCCTAGGGTGGCAACGCTGCTCCTCAGTACAGTAAGTGAGAGTTGTCACCCTAGGAGAGGAATTTTGTTCCTGGCAGGATCATCACATTTATGTAAAAAAATAAATAAAAAGCAAGCAAAAGTGAACTAATGCAGCCCAACATCTGAGGGCCGGTAAGCTACAGTATACAGTGGGGGGGGGGGGGGATATTTATTTGATCCCCTGCAGATTGTGTACATTTGCCCACTTACAAAGAAATGAAGGGTCTATTATTTTTATCATAGGTGTATTTTCTATGATAGAGACAGAATATCAACCAAAAATCCAGAAAAAACACACAATACAAATGTTATAAATGAAGTTGCAGTTCAGTGAATAAAATAAGTATTTGATCCCCAAGCAAAACATGACTTATTACTTGGTGGAGAATCCCTTGTTGGAAAGCGGTCAGACGTCTCTTGTAGTTGATGATCAGGTTTGCACACATCTCGGGAGGGATTTTGCTCCACTCTTCTTTACAGATCTTCTCTAAACCCTTAAGGTTTATTGGCTGTCTCTTGGCAACTCGAAGTTTCAGCTCCCTCCATAAATTTTCTATAGGATTAAGGTCTGGAGACTGGCTAGGCCACGACCTTAATGTGCTTGAGCCACTCCTTTGTTGCCTTGGCGGTATGTTTTGGGTCATTGTCATGCTGGAAGACCCATCCATGACCCATCTTCAGTGTTCTGGCTGAGGGAAGAAGGTTCTCATCCAAGATTTTACAATACATGGCCCCGTCCATTGGCCCCTTAATACGGCAAAGTCGGTCTGTACCTTTAGCAGAGAAACAGCCCCAAAGCATAATGTTTCCACCTCCGTGTGACTGTAGGGATGGTGTTCTTAGGGTCTTAAGCCTCATACACACGATCGGATTTTCCGCAGACAAAGCGTAGGAATTTTGTCCGAAGGGCGTTGGCCAGGAACTTGTCTTGCATACAAACGGCAAAGAATTGTCGGCCAACAAACACAAAACTACGTGGTTTTTCAGCTCTTTAGTGCCACCCTTTGGACAACTTCTGCTAATGTTGTGTTATGGTGAGCATTGCTTCTGAGCATGCGTGTTTTTACTTTGGAGTTTTGCCCGACCGACTTGTGTACACCTGATCGGAAAATCCAACAACACACAATTGTTGGCAGACAATTTTAAAGCATGCCATCCAACATTTGTCCGTGGAAAATCTGACAACAATTGTCTGATGGAGCGTACAATCGGTCAGATTTTCCGCCAACAGCCTGTCGTCACACAATTCCCGTTGGATAATCCAATCGTGTGTATGGGGCTATAGGCAGCCATTTTCTTCCTCCAAACACGGCGAGTCAAGTTAATGCCAAAGAGCTCAATTTTGGTCTCATCTGACCACAGAACTTTCTCCCAATCCTTCTCTGAATCATTTAGATCAGGGATATGCAATTAGTGGACCTCCAGATGTTGCAGAACTACAAGTCCCATGAGGCATAGCAAGACTCTGACAGCCACAAGGATGACACCCAGAAGCAGAGGCATGATGGGACTTGTAGTTTTGCAACAGCTGGAGGTCCACTAATTGCTTATCCCTGATTTAGATGTTCATTGGTAAACATCAGACGGGCTGTACATGTGTCTTCCTGAGGAGGGGGACCTTGCGGACGCTGCAGGATTTCCATCCATGGCGGCGTATTGTGTCACCAATGGTTTGTTTGGTGACTGTGGTCCCAACGGCCTTGAGATCCTTCACAAGCTCCTCCCGTGTAGTTCTGGGTGGATCCCTCACTTTTCTCATGACCATCCTCACCCTATGAGGAGAAATCTTCCATGGAGCTCCAGACTGAAGGAGATTGATGGTTATTTTGTATTTCTTCCATTTGTGAATAATCACTCCAACATTTGTCTCCTTCTCACCGAGCTTCTTGCTGATGGTCTTGTAGCCCATTCCAGCCTTGTGCAGGTCTACAATCTTGTCCCTGATGTCCTTGGACAGCTCTTTGGTCTTCCCCATGATGGTGAGGTGTGAATGGAAGAAAGAGATTCTGTGGACAGTTGTCGTTAGGAGCAGCTTCTAAAATTGACAGGACTAATCTGTGTACCACATGAGCACCTACTGTATCCAGACTGTGGGAGCCAGAATTATTGTTGGTTGGTAGGGGATCAAATACTGTATATACTCGAATATAAGCCGACCCGAATATAAGCCGAGGCACCTAATTTTACCACAAAAAAATGGGAAAACTTATTGACTCGAGTATAAGCCTAGGGTAGGAAATGCAGCAGCTACTGTTAGTGGAAAAGAGGGTCAACAATGTTCATCTGCAGCCTCACTGTGCCCATTTGCAGCATCACTGTGCCCAGGGCTTTTTTTTTCAGCGGGAACGCGGGGGAACGCAGTTCTGGCACCTCCTGGACTGACTGTATGTAATGACAAGGGGTTCTGGGGTGTGCTGCAGGGTATTGATGCTCACTGCTGGCGGGTCTATTCTAGCTGGAGGGGATCTATTTTTGCAGGGGGGTCTATTTTTGCTGAGGAGGTCTAGTGTTGCTGGTGGGGGACCTATTGTTGCTGGGGGGTCGGTTGTTGCTGAAGGAGATCTACTGTTGGGGGAGGGATCTATTGTTGATGGCTGCCAGAGAGTTTATTAATGCTGGCTGTGCGGAGATCTGTTGATGCTGCCGGGAGTCTATTGTTGCTGGGGGGGGGGATTTTGTTGTGGGTGGTACATTGTTAAGGGGATCTATTGTTGCTGGCTGAAGGGGATCTATTTTTCTACTTTTCTTGATATCATTACCAAATTCCATACAAATTACTTAGCACAACAAAATGATATTTGGTTCTGTATTGTCTAAAAGGGGCGGTACTGGGAGGTGGGTAGGGGATGGAACCAAGGGACGTTGCTCGGAGGTGGGTAGGGCCAGAGAAAACAAGTGACTCGGAAAAGGGGAGTTCCTGCACCTATTGTCTGAGAAAAAAAACCCTGACTGTGCCCATTTGCATGCCTCACTGTGCCCATTTCTCACTGTGCCCATCTGCATGCCTCACTGTGCCCATTTGCATGCCTCACTTGCCCATCTGCATGCCTCACTGTGCCCATCTGCGTGCCTCACTGTGCCCATTTGCATGCCTCACTGTGCCCATCTGCATGCCTCACTGTGCCCATTTGCATGCCTCACTTGCCCATCTGCATGCCTCACTGTGCCCATTTGCATGCCTCACTTGCCCATCTGCATGCCTCACTGTGCCCATCTGCGTGCCTCACTGTGTCCATTTACATGCCTCACTGTGCCCATTTGCATGCCTCACTGTGCCCATCTGCATGCCTCACTGTGCCCATTTGCATGCCTCACTGTGCCCATCTGCATGCCTCACTGTGCCCATTTGCATGCCTCACTGTGCCCATCTGCATGCCTCACTGTGCCCATCTGCATGCCTCACTTTGCCCATCTGCATGCCTCACTGTGCCCATCTGCATGCCTCACTGTGCCCATTTGCATCCCTCACTTGCCCATCTGCGTGCCTCACTGTGCCCATTTGCATGCCTCACTTGCCCATCTGCGTGCCTCACTGTGCCTCATGTACCTGACCTCCGTCCAGTGTAACAACGCCTCCGAGTCTCCCGCGGTGTCATGCAGTCAGTCGGCGGCCGGTGTTCTGTCATATTTTCCAACCCGTCAATTTCTCCAACCGAGGGTTCTGCGCGAGCGCGGCCACCGTCCAGTGTAACAAAGCCCTGCCTCCTCCTCCTCCTCGTCCGTGATAGACGGAACACTGATTTAGTTTCCCAGTGTTCCGCCTATCATGGACGAGGATGAGGACGAGGAGGAGGCGGGGCTTTGTTACACTGGATGGCCGCCTTCTGGATGGACTGGATGGACAGACGACCGCCGACTGACTGCATGACACTGCGGGAGACTCGAGTATAAGCCGAGGGGGGCCTTTTTTAGCACAAAAAAAATGTGCTGAAAAACTCGGCTTATACTCGAGTATATACAGTATTTATTTTTACTAACTGAACTGCAACTCCATTTATAACATTTGTATCGTGTGTTTTTTTTTTCTGGATTTTTGGTTGATTTTCTGTCTCTATCATATAAAATACACCTCTGATAAAAATTATAGACCCTTCATTTCTTTGTAAGTGGACAAAATATGCAGGGGATGAAATCATTATTTCCCCCAACGGAAGACATTTTTATTCTTGTGTTTAGATATCATCATTGGGTTAATGTCATTTTTATACTAATGTGGATTTTCTTCTTGTTTTTCAGGTAAGTGGCCACTTGTCCCGTTCCTTCTTCTTCCTCTGCTGGATCTGCTGGTGTTGCTGTGAGTTTATCACTTGTTCCTGCTGTTACCCCGGTGACAGTCGGTAATTCGGTATTGTTGCCTAGACAACGACATGACAAGAAGAGCGGGCACTGCGCGTCCCCCTGACCCCTCATCTGTTGCATGTTAGGAACTGTCACAGCTCTATGTACATTCTGGTCCTACTAGTCCTACGCTTGTGTATGTCACACTGCGAGGTATCAAACTGATCTTGCAGATGAACATTCTTCTTTTTTTCATTCATTGGGTTATATATAAAAATCAGCAAAATAATTCACTTTTCTTCCAGCTGAAGCTGAAAGTTTTCACTCAGATTCCATTAAGATTTAACGTTAAAGTGCAATGTGGAAAAATTCTGGTAATGGGATTGGCTGAAAAAGGCAAAAAAAATGTAAAATTTCATTATCAGTTAGCCCTCTTAAAAAAAAAAAAAAATGCACTATATTACCAAAAGTATTGGGACGCCTGCCTTTACACGCACATGAACTTTAATGGCATCCCAGTCTTAGTCTGTAGGGTTCAATACTGAGTTGGCCCACCCTTTGCAGCTATAACAGCTTCAACTCTTCTGGGAAGGCCATCCACAAGGTTTAGGAGTGTGTCCATGGGAATGTTTCACCATTCTTCCAGAGGTCAGGCACTGAGGTTGAATGGGAAGGCCTGGCTCCCAGTCTCCGCTCTAATTCATTCCAAAGGTGTTCTATCGGGTTGAGGTCAGGACTCTGTGTAGGCCAGTCAAGTTCCTCCACCCCAAACTCACTCATCCATGTTTTTATTGACCTTGCTTTGTGCACTGGTGAGTAGGGATGAGCTTCGTGTTCGAGTCGAACATACGTTCGACTCGAACATCGGCTGTTCGATCATTCAACGAAGATCGAACGATTTGGGCCGTTCGCGCCAAATTCGAGTGACGCGAACGGCCCACAATGCACTACGCCATCGCAGTGTCATCCAGGCGCTGTGATTGGCCAAGCATGCACTGTGACCCCGCATGCTTGGCCAATCACAGCGCCGGCAGCGAGGAGAGCAATGATTGGCCACAGGCAGGATGCCTGTGGCCAATTATTGCTGAGGGGGTTTAGTACACGCCCCACACTATAAAAGGCCGCCAGCGCGGCGGCCTTGTGTAGTGTGTTCCGGAGCAGGGAAAGAGAAGCATAGGCAGGGACAGTGTCATTTTTTTTCCTTTACTAATCCTGGATTCCTTGTGTTTAGGGACAAATAAGGATAGGTAGGGAGAGTGTCAGTGTGTTATTCTGTGCTAAACCTTGTTTGTAGGGACAGAGAGGTGCAGTGAGGGAAAGTGTCAGTGTGCTATTCTGTTCTAAACCAATCTTGCTGAACCATATTTTCAATCCTTGAGTTTAGGGACAGAGAGGTACAGTGAGGGAAAGTGTCAGTGTGCTATTCTGTGCTAAATCTTGTTTGTAGGGAGGGACAGAGTAGGACAGTGAGGGAAAGTGTCAGTGTGCTATTCTGTTCTAAACCAATTTTGCTGTTCCATATTTTCAATCCTTGAGTTTAGGGACAGAGAAGGACACTCGTGGAAACTATCAGTGTGCTATTCTGTGCTAAATATTGTTTGTAGGGAGGGACAGAGTAGGACAGTGAGGGAAAGTGTCAGTGTGCTATTCTGTTCTAAACCAATTTTGCTGAACCATATTTTCAATCCTTGAGTTTAGGGACAGAGAGGTACAGTGAGTGAAACTGACAGTGTGCTATTCTGTTCTAAACCAATTTTGCTGTTCCATATTTGAAATCCTTGAGTTTAGGGACAGAGAAGGACACTCGTGGAAATTGTCAGTGTGCTATTCTGTGCTAAATCTTGTTTGTAGGGAGGGACAGAGTAGGACAGTGAGGGAAAGTGTCAGTGTGCTATTCTGTTCTAAACCAATTTTGCTGAACCATATTTTCAATCCTTGAGTTTAGGGACAGAGAGGTACAGTGAGTGAAACTGACAGTGTGCTATTCTGTTCTAAACCAATTTTGCTGTTCCATATTTGAAATCCTTGAGTTTAGGGACAGAGAAGGACACTCGTGGAAATTATCAGTGTGCTATTCTGTGCTAAATCTTGTTTGTAGGGAGGGACAGAGTAGGACAGTGAGGGAAAATGTCAGTGTGCTATTCTGTTCTAAACCAATTTTGCTGAACCATATTTTCAATCCTTGAGTTTAGGGACAGAGAGGTACAGTGAGTGAAACTGACAGTGTGCTATTCTGTTCTAAACCAATTTTACTGTTCCATATTTGAAATCCTTGAGTTTAGGGACAGAGAAGGACACTTGTGGAAATTATCAGTGTGCTATTCTGTGCTAAATCTTGTTTGTAGGGAGGGACAGAGTAGGACAGTGAGGGAAAGTGTCAGTGTGCTATTCTGTTCTAAACCAATTTTGCTGTTCCATATTTCAAATCCTTGAGTTTAGGGACAGAGAAGGACACTCGTGGAAATTATCAGTGTGCTATTCTGTGCTAAATCTTGTTTGTAGGGAGGGACAGAGTAGGACAGTGAGGGAAAGTGTCAGTGTGCTATTCTGTTCTAAACCAATTTTGCTGTTCCATATTTTCAATCCTTGAGTTTAGGGACAGAGAAGGACACTCGTGGAAATTATCAGTGTGCTATTCTGTGCTAAATCTTGTTTGTAGGGAGGGACAGAGTAGGACAGTGAGGGAAAGTGTCAGTGTGCTATTCTGTTCTAAACCAATTTTGCTGTTCCATATTTTCAATCCTTGAGTTTAGGGACAGAGAAGGACACTCGTGGAAATTATCAGTGTGCTATTCTGTGCTAAATCTTGTTTGTAGGGAGGGACAGAGTAGGACAGTGAGGGAAAGTGTCAGTGTGCTATTCTGTTCTAAACCAATTTTGCTGAACCATATTTTCAATCCTTGTGTTTAGGGACAGAGAAGGATAGGCAGGGGACAGTGTCAGTGTCATTGTTGCTAAGCCTCCTGCACAGTATACACCTGAAGGTAGCCCTTATTGCTCTTTTTCCCATCTCCCTGCAGGCCATCCATTAAAATGTCTGGAAGGCAAACAAGGAGAGGCAGACAGTCAGGAGGCAAAAAAAGAGGGCAAGCAGGCTCTGTGTCTGGGGGCAACAGTGCTGGTCGTAGAAGCGGTGCATTGTCATCAGCACATGGCCATGGGACACGCTTGTCCTTCTTTTCGGCAGCTGGACATGTTGAGCCACATCATGCCGAAGACTTGGTAGAGTGGATGACCAAGCCCACCTCATCCTCCTCATCCTCTCTCACCCAGGCTCAGGGTACTGGCAAAGCAGCTGCCAAAGCGTCCTCTTCTCTGGTATCATTATCTTCATTAGTCAATCCTTCCCTAGACCCACCATGTCCTCCTCCTGAGGAGTCCCCCGAACTGTTTGAGCACAGTGTTGGGTACATGCTCCAGGAGGATGCCCAGCGTTTCGAAGGATCTGATGATGATACCCAGCTACAGGAAGGCAGCAGCGTGAGAGCAGAGACAGGGGATGCTCAAGAAGGACACCAATCTGGCAGTCATGCTCCAGCAGCTGCAGCATACTGCCAGATTGGCTCCAGTGATGAGGAGGGAGGGGATGATGAGGTCACTGACTCCACGTGGGTGCCTAATAGGAGAGAGGAGGAGGAGGAGGAGGATGAGGAGGAGGCACATCTCCAACGAGGCAGGATGCCCTTGAGTGGCCAGCGTATGGGCAGCACACCGACGGAATCACA
Organism: Rana muscosa; assembly: GCA_029206835.1. Lineage (NCBI taxonomy): Eukaryota > Metazoa > Chordata > Amphibia > Anura > Ranidae > Rana > Rana muscosa. Next base: position 31,057,800 of record CM055117.1, on the reverse strand, counting down.
CCGCAGAGCTCCGCCTGTGCAGGGCGCTGCCTCTGCCCGTCATTCAAAAAGTTCTTTGGTGTGGGCCTTTTTTGAGGCGAGTGCATCAGATCGCACAGCTGCTGTTTGCAACATATGTCTCAAGCGTATATCGCGTGGCCAAAACATCAGCCACTTGGGTACCACATGCTTGATCAGACATATGTTGACCTGCCATGCAGCTCGTTGACAAGCCTAGCTTAAAGACCCACACCAAAGAACAAAGCTGACCTCTTCTTGCACCGCATCAGCTGGGATCTCCAACCCCACTATACCTTCACTCCTCTCTGAAACCTGCTCTGAGAGGAATGAAGGTGTAGAATTAGGTGTGTCACAGGCAAGTACTTGCGGGCACTCTGCTAGCAGTACACCAACGTCCGATTCTAGCAGGCAAATTTCCCTGCCCCAGCTGCTGGACCGTCGAAAGAAGTTCACTCCCAGCCATCCACATGCCCAGTGGTTGAATGCTAGCTTGGCTAAATTGCTAGCGCTTCAACTGCTGCCTTTTCAGTTGGTAGACTCGGCCCCCTTCCGTGAGTTTGTGCAATGTGCGGTTCCTCAGTGGCAGGTTCCCAAACGCCACTTTTTCGCACGGAAGGCGATTCCGGCTCTCTACAGGCATGTGGAAGGCAATGTCTTGGCCTCGCTGGACAGGGCGGTCAGCGGTAAGGTGCATATTACCGCTGACTCATGGTCCAGCAGGCATGGACAGGGACGTTACCTTTCTTTCACGGCCCATTGGGTCACTCTTTTGGCAGCTGGGAAGGATGCAGGACAAGGTGCAGTAGTGTTGGAGGTTGTTCCACCGCCACGCCTCCAAAATGCTACTACTGGTTGTGACACACCTCTCTCCTCCACCCCCTCCTCTTCTTCTTCCTCCATGGCCTCTTCCTGTGGTTTGTCCTCGAACCAGCGGTGCTCCGTAGGCGTTCAAATGGCTACGCAAGTACGCAGGCAAAAAGATGCCATGCCGTGCTTGCGCTGGTGTGTTTGGGGGACAGGAGCCACACTGGGGCAGAGGTCCTGTCTGCTCTGCAGGGGCAGGCCGAGAGGTGGTTGACGCCACGCCAGCTTAAGCCAGGAATGGTGGTTTGCGACAATGGCACCAACCTCCTCTCCGCCCTCCGACAGGGACAACTGACCCATGTGCCCTGTATGGCTCACGTCCTTAACCTGGTGGTGCAGCGGTTCTTGGGCAGGTACCTGGGCTTACAGGATGTCCTGAGGCAGGCCAGGAAAGTCTGTGTGCATTTCCGCAGATCTTATAATGCCAGTGCTCGCCTGGCTGAGCTGCAAAAGGAGTTGAACCTGCCCAAGAACCGCCTTATATGTGACATGCCCACCAGGTGGAACTCAACGTTGGCCATGCTGCAGCGGCTGCACACGCAGCAGAGGGCCATCAATGAGTACCTGTGCGACTACGGCACCAGGACAGGGTCAGGGGAGCTCGGGTTTTTTTCACCACGCCAGTGGGGCATGATCAGGGATGCATGCACTGTCCTGGCACCATTTGAGGAGGCCACGAGGATGGTGAGCAGTGACAGTGCATGCATCAGTGACACTGTACCTCTTGTACACCTGTTGGAGCACACGCTGCGTGGAATAATGGACAGGGCACTTGAGGCAGAACAGAGGCAGGAAGAGGAGGACTTCCTTGCCTCTCAAGGCCCCCTTTACCCAGACAGTGTTCCTTCTGTCCCACCCATCGCACAGGAAGAGGAGGAGGAGGAGGAGGAGGAGGATTGTGTCAGCATGGAGGTGGAGGCTGGCACTCAGCATCATCAGCAGCAGTCTTTTAGGGATGATTTACAGTCCCAAGAAACCAGTGGACTTGTACGTGGCTAGGAGGAGGTGGCTGCGGATCATGTCGTCCTTAGTGACCCAGAGGACTCCGGACTGAATGCCTCAGCTAACCTACGCTGCATGGCCTCCCTGATCCTGCAAAGTCTGCGGAAGGATCCTCGTATTCTTCGGATCAAGGAGAGGGACCATTACTGGCTGGCCACTCTCCTTGATCCACGGTACAAGGGTAAGGTTGCGGACCTTATTGTACCGTCGCAGAGGGAGCAGAGGATGAGACAACTCCGGGAGGCCTTGCAGAAAGGTCTGTGCAACGCGTTCCCAGAGACTGGGAGGTTACAAACTCCTGGTCCTGGACAACGAGTTGCTGAGGCTTCGGGCAGTCAAAGAAGGAGCGGTGGGGAAGGTGGCCGTCAGACCGATGCGTTCAGACAATTCTTTAGTCCGCAGCCCCAAAGTATGATCGGTTCCAGCAACCATCGCCAGCGTCTGATATACATGGTCCAGGAATACCTAGGGGCAAGGTCAGACTTGGACACCTTCCCCACCGAAAATCCTCTGGCTTACTGGGTCTTGAGGATGGATCACTGGCCAGAGCTTGCACAGTATGCAATTGAGCTACTGGCCTGTCCTGCATCCAGCGTTCTTTCAGAACGCACATTCAGTGCTGCTGGAGGATTTGTCACGGATCACAGGGTGCGCCTGTCCACCGACTCGGTTGATCGACTGACTTTCATCAAGATGAACCAGTCTTGGATCACCACCAGCTACCACACACCAGATGCTGATATAACAGACTAATTGATTTTAAAATGTCACATCCCTTCAAGACTGATGCTGATGCTGAGTGCCTGTGCTGTTATGTTGACTGGCTATCCTCCTCCTCAATGATCCGATTAATGATGATAGCTTGGAAGATCATTTTGGTTTATGGGTGCCGCCACCAGTGGCTAAGGCCCAATTTTTCAGCCCCTGTTTAACAGGGGCGTGTAATTACAATTTTTGATGCAATACTTTGCAACAGGCCTCATTGCTGTGCTCCAAGTACAGTATCTGTGAGGGGTTGCAGTGTTGTGCCACCAGTGCCTAAGGCCCAATTTTTCAGCCCCTGTTCAACAGGGGCATGCAATTATAATTATTGATCTAATAATTCACAGCAGGGCCCATTGCTGCGCCCACCAAGAGTAACTGTCAGGCCTTACAGTGTTGTGGCCCCAGCACCACCATCACCACCACCACCACCACCAAAGGCCCAATTTTTCAGCCCCTGTTCAACAGGGGCATGCAATTATAATTATTGATCGAATAATTCACAGCAGGACCCATTGCTGCGCCCACCAAGAGTAACTGTCAGGCCTTACAGTGTTGTGGCACCAGCACCACCATCACCACCACCACCACCACCAAAGGCCCAATTTTTCAGCCCCTGTTCAACAGGGGCATGCAATTATAATTATTGTTCGAATAATTCACAGCAGGGCCCATTGCTGCGCCCACCAAGAGTAACTGTCAGGCCTTACAGTGTTTGCCATTTTTCCTAAAGATTTTCATCCATATTACCGGGACCAGACATTGCATTAAAGCCGCAAGCAGTTTTAAATGGCTTTTTTTCCTTTAGAAATGTTATTTTGTGCAGGGACAGTTCTAAACACGGGAAACACGTGGCACTTCACAGGCATACTTTAGACACCCCCCAGGTACGATATTTAAAGGAATATTTGACTTTTTTTTTTCACTTTATGCATCATTAAAATGACTGCTCCCGGAAAACGTCCGTTTTTAAAACTTCTTTTTGCATTGATACATGTCCCCTGGTGCACAACCCGGGTTCCCAAACTCTGTTTCGGACAATAACATGGATAATAGTCGTTATAATTAGCACTTTAGAATCCGAACGTTTGCATCCATTGTATTTAATAGGGTTCTAATGTTCGTGCGAACTTTCGGTCCGTTCGCGGGTTCTGGTGTGAACCGAACCCGGGGGTGTTCGGCTCATCACTACTGGTGAGCAGTCATGTTGGAACAGGAAGGGGCCATCCCCAAACTGTTCCCACAAATTTGGGAGCATGAAATTGTCCAAAATGTGTTGGCATGCTTCCGTTCCCTTCACTGGGACTAAGGGGCCAAGCCCAACCCCTGAAAAACAACCCCACACCATAACCCCCCCTCCACCAAATGATTTGGACCAGTGCACAAAGCAAGGTCCATAAAGACATGGATGAGTGAGTTTGGGGTGGAGGAATTTGACTGGCCTGAACAGAGTCCTGACCTCAACCCGATACAACATCTGTGGAATGAATTAGAGCGGAGACTGCGAGCCAGACCTTCTCGTCCAACATTAGTGCCTGACCTCACAAATTTGCTTCTGGAAGAATGGTCAAACATTCCCATAGACACACTCCTAAACCTTGTGGACGGCCTTCCCAGAAGAGTTGAAGCTGTTATAGCTGCAAAGGGTGGGCCAACTCAATATTGAACTCTACGGACTAAGACTGGGATGCCATTAAAGTTCAAGTGCGTGTAAAGGCAGGTGTCCCAATGCTTTTGGTAATATAGTGTATATATACACACAGAGCCCTATACCTCATAGGCTTCCATTGTTGCTTTCCACAGCCTGTGTTTGCAGCACAATCCTGCAACAAAATCTATACCCATTGGTACCTCCCCCTACAGGGTGGCTATACTTCCATGCAGGGTCTCCCGCCACCCTGACCTGCCCACTCACGGCATACTCTCAGATGGGACTACAAAGGTTTGGGAGGATGGACCAGCTGAGACTTTATTATCCCAGTCAGGAATGAGCATTATGTTGGGTGCCAGGAGTATACATGCGCAGAACGAATTAATGTGTTTCGTTTCGATTTGTTATTTGCATAGATTTGTTTAGTTTAATTAATTTTATTTGTTTTCGGAATTAATTTTGTTTATTCAAATCGAAATAGAATCAAATTCGTATTTCGTTCTAAATCAAATTTTTTCTATTCGCAATTTGAATTTTGGAAGATGGGTATATTTTTTCTATTCCATTCTATTCTATTGTTATTTTTCTATTCTATTCTCTTCTATTCCATTGTTTTTTTTTTTTCCTGTTCTGTTCTTTTTTATTTATTTTTTATTTTTTTTCTATTCTATCCTTTTCTACTCTATTTAAATTTCAAATTTATTCTATTTGAATTCAAATTTATTCTATTTAAAATTCAAATTTCAGAAAGATGGTTAAATTGTTATTTTTTTTTCTATTCCATTTTGTTCTATGCTATTGTTTTTTTATTCTATTTTCTTTTTTGTTTTTGTATTTTCTATTTTTTTTCCTATTCTATTCTATTCAAATTCAATTTTTTTTCCATTCAAATTTTGGAAGATGGTTATATTCTTTCCATTTTATTCTATTCATTTAATTTCTATTCTATTCTATTATTTTCTTTTATATATATATATATATATATATATATATTCTATTTAAATTCAAATGTATTCTTTTCGGATTTCGGAAGTTGGTTATATTATTATATTTTTTCTAATTTGATTTAAATTCTTGATTTGAATTTGATACGAAAACTATTCAAATTCGAATTTCGACTGCAAATTTGTTTCATTATTTCTGAATCTGTTTAAATTCCTTACTTATTATTATTCGGAAATTTGGATACACCTAAATTTCCGAATAGCAAAAAAATGTATCTGAATTTCTAGCCTGGATTCAGACCACCTGATAACATTAGAGCGGGCACATATGCGCATTATTAGCTGGACGCAAGGATTCCGGAGGCCACCTGGTAGTATTAACCGCTTCAGCCCCGGACCATTTTGGTGGTTAAAGACCAAGCCACTTGCGATTCGGCACTGCGTCAATTTAACTGACAATTGTGCGGTCGTGCGACGTGGCTCCCAAACTAAATTGACGTCCTTTTTTTCCCACAAATAGAGCTTTCTTTTGGTGGTATTTGATCACCTCTGCGGTTTTTATTTTTTGCGCTATAAACAAAAATATAGTGACAATTTTGAAAAAAATTCTATATTTTTTACTTTTTGCTATAATAAATAACCCCAAAAAATATATAAAATTATTTTTTTTCCTCATTTTAAGATGATACGTATTCTTCTACATATTTTGGTAAAAAAAAATTGCAATAAGTGTTTATTGATTGGTTTGCGCAAAAGTTATAGCGTCTACAAAATAGGGGATAGTTTTATGGCATTTTTATTAATATTTTTTTTTTACTAGTAATGGCGGCGATCAGCGATTTTTATCGTGACTGTGACATTATGGCGGACACATCGGACACTTTTGACACCATTTTGGGACCATTGTCATTTTTACAGCAATCAGTGCTATAAAAATACACTGATTACTGTAAAAATGACACTGGCAGTGAACGGTTAAACCTGTAGGGGGCGCTGAAGGGGTTAAGTGTGACCTAAAGAGTGAATCTTTCTGTTAGGGGGCGTGGCTTGGCGTGACACATCACTGATCGCTGCTCCCGATGACAAATACTACAAAATAGCCTGGAAATTGTTAATGGTAAAGGAGAAAATACACAGCGAGGGTTTAATACTACTTTGTTTAAAACAATAAAGAAAATTAAAATAGACAACTTAGGGAAAGTCTTTTCTGCGGCACCTCCAGATGAAAATGATGGCTTATACCAGGTAAAAGCTGGCCATACACCTGGGAAATTAGTGAGTGATTGAACATTCATTTCCAAAAGCAATCGAAAACATAAATTGGTGGTTTTGATGACTTACAAGTAGATGGGATTGAGTAAGTCCCAATCAAATCCTGTGGAAAAATCCAATCACTTTTTACAAAATTGCTGTAATTTTTACGTTTTTGATTCAATCTTTAATTATTCTGTGTTGAAGCTTTCAATGTAACTTCACAATGCACTAAATTCTGGTCATCAATCAAACCTGTGGGTGGTGGATAGCTTAGTTTCCGATAAGCATATTATAAGTGAATGGTTAGCCTTAGAGTTTCATATTATTGCCGGTAAAAATTTAATAATAATACATTTTTATAGGAACTTTTAAATTCCATCAATGAATTACCCGTATATACTCGAGTATATGCCGAGGTCCTAATTTTACCACAAAAAAATGGGAAAACTTATTGACTCGAGTATAAGCCGTGGGTGAGAATGCAGCAGCTACTGTAAGCGGAAAAGGAGGGTCAACAATGCCCATTTGCAGCTTCACTGTGCCCATTACAACCTCACTGTGCCCATTGCAGCCTCACTGTGCCCATTACCTCACTGTGCCCATTACAACCTCACTGTGCCCATTGCAACCTCACTGTGCCCATTGCAGCCTTACTGTGCCCATTACCTCACTGTGCCCATTACCTCACTTTGCCAATTACAACCTCACTGTGCCCATTACAACCTCACTGTGCCCATTGCAGCGTACCTGAAATTCTTGACAGGCTGCGCTGCGGGAGTCCATTTTTTAAAACTCTCGGCTTCCTCCTGGTCCCGTCCTGTTCCGTGATAGGCGTTTGACACTGTGTTCAGTGTTCCGCCTATCACAGACATTCTTTCATCCTCGGACTCAGTTTCCCAGCAGACACTGTGTTCAGTGTTCCACCTATCACGGACGTTCTTTCATCCTCGGACTCAGTTTCCCAGCAGACACTGTGTTCAGTGTTCCGCCAATCACGGACGTTCTTTCATCCTCGGACTCAGTTTCCCAGCAGACACTGTGTTCAGTGTTCCGCCAATCACGGACGTTCTTTCATCCTCGGACTCAGTTTCCCAGCAGACACTGTGTTCAGTGTTCCGCCAATCACGGACGTTCTTTCATCCTCGGACTTAGTTTCCCAGCAGACACTGTGTTCAGTGTTCCGCCAATCACGGATGTTCTTTCATCCTCGGACAAGAGAATGTCCGTGATAGGCAGAACACTGAACACAGTGTCTGCTGGGAAACTGAGTCCGAGGATGAGAGGATGAGAGGACCTCCGTGATAGGCGGTAGCGGAACACAGTGTCAAACACCTATCACGGAGCAGGACCAGGAGGAAGCCGTGAGTTTTCAAAAAATGGACGCCCAAGGTACACTGACTCGAGTATAAGCTGAGGGGGGTATTTTCAGCCCTAAAAAAAGGGCTGAAAAACTCGGCTTATACTCGAGTATATACGGGAGGTTTTGCTGGATTATTATGAGCACCAAGTATGGTGGAAACAAGAAACTGCCCAGGTCAGTCGTATCGAGAGTATGGAATCAGTATATGCTATGAGATAGTGAAACATTTCTTTCAAATTTCCTATTAAAATGTAAAAAAAAAAAATATATACTGTATATGCTACCCATGTAATCAGTCTCTGCCATATTGAAGATAAAAAGCCTTCAGAAGAATCTTCAGAATCGAAAAACATGTGGTTGGTGGCTCAATCATCTGCCCCCCCCCCCCCTAATGTCACTATTGTGTCCTATAGGGATGTAGCGTAGTTACCACAAAAATGGCGGGGGCCCGGAATTTTAAACCAGAACAATTGAGTACTGTCCATGATACTTTTTTTTTTTTATTTGCACTAACATCCAAATTTTGAGGACAACCTTTTCGGGGTGTGCCCCCCTTCTTCAAGGTCCAAGCTTGACCGACCTTGATGAAGGGGGTACACACCCCGAAAAGCTTTTCCTGAAAAATTGGATGTTAGTGCAAATAAAAAAGTATCACAAAAGGCGATTTTTCTTGCTGCAAGTGCACTAACATGGTTACAGTCATCTCAAACACTTCCAGTAGTATCGGATTATGAAAATTATTTTGGTGGTTCCTCTTGACTACAATAGAGGCTGATGACATGGGAGGCAGGAGGTGTGAGAATTTACTAAGAAGATTCTTTTTTTTTTTGATTCTTTGCATTCTTTTTTTGTTTACTTTTTTTTTTTTACTTTAACAGAACAGTGTTTTATTTTACCTTCTTATTTGATTTTCAAAACAAATAACAAGACTAGTGAGAACTGTGAACCAAATCCTTTGAATATACAGGGCATTGCATCCTATTATTTGGGCAGGTGTCATCATTAGAGACATTTGTTCATTTTCATTGTTCAATTTTTTTTTTTGTTGTTGTTTTTTCGGGTCCTTTTTTATGATCGCAAATTTGTAAATTCGTAAATTCATAAATTTGAAAATCCGAAAATAAGAAAGCAAATCCGAAAATTCCAAAGGATAACCAACTAACTAATAATTACTAGGGGTGCAACGGATCAAAAAACTCACGAATCGGATCGATCCTCGGATCAGAGCCACGGATCGGATCATTTTCAGATCGGCAAAAAAAAAAAAAAAAATTACTAATATCCACAATCTCCCCCAATGTAATATCTACTTCACCCCCCCCCCCACTGTAATATCCACAATCTCCCCACTGTAATATCCACAATCTCCCCCACTCACTGTAATATCCACAATCTCCCCCACTGTAATATCCACAATCTCCCCCACTCACTGTAATATCCACAATCTCCCCCACTCACTGTAATATCCACAATCTCCCCCACTGTAATATCCACATCTCCCCCACTGTAATATCCACATCTCCCCCACTGTAATATCCACGTCATCCCCCCCACTGTAATATTCACAATCTCCCCACTGTAATATCCACAATCTCCCCCACTCACTGTAATATCCACAATCTCCCCCACTGTAATATCCACAATCTCCCCACTGTAATATCAACAATCTCCCCCACTGTAATATCCACGTCATCCCCCTGTAATATCCACAATCTCCCCACTGTAATATCCACGTCATCCCCCTGTAATATCCACAATCTCCCCCACTCACTGTAATATCCACGTCATCCCCCTGTAATATCCACAATCTCCCCCACTCACTGTAATATCCACATCTCCCCCACTGTAATATCCACAATCTCCCCACTGTAATCTCAACAATCTCACCCACTGTAATATCCACGTCATCCCCCTGTAATAGCCACAATCTCCCCACTGTAATATCCACAATTTCCCCACTGTAATATCCACGTCATCCCCCTGTAATATCCACAATCTCCCCCACTTACTGTAATATCCACAATCTCCCCCTGTAATATCCACGTCATCCCCCCCCACTGTAATATCCACAATCTCCACACTGTAATATCCACGTCATCCCCCTGTAATATCCACAATCTCCCCCACTTACTGTAATATCCACAATCTCCCACTGTAATATCCACGTCATCCCCCCCCCACTGTAATATCCACAATCTCCACACTGTAATATCCACAATCTCCCCACTGTAATATCCACAATCCCCCCACTGTAATATCCACAATCTCCCCCTGTAATATCCACAATCTCCCCCTGTAATATCCACAATCTCCCCACTGTAATGGGCATCTCCCCCAATTACTTTAGTCTCTCCCACTGGCCAGTTCAGATCCACGAGCAGCGATGGTAAGGGGGTGATGACGTCAGCGCGCACAAGGCAGCCGCCGCCGCCGGGTGTACCAAGATGGCCACGGCTCCGGAGCTAGGCCGAAGCCGCGGCCTTTCCTAAGGCCGAGGCCGCGGGTCGCTCCGCGGATCGCGTGGTGATCCGATCCGAACAAGGTGACCCATTCGGATCACGGATCACTGCCGATCTGTTGCAGCACTAATAATAACTAAGTATTAAATTATAGGTATTGGAATTTCCTTTCAAATTTGGCTGTTAGTGAACTTTACGAATACGAATTTATCCGAAGTTACGAATTATCCGAAATAACGAATGTCATATCTAAACAAATGGAACAGAACTAATTAATTAATAATAAAAAGTATTTTTTATTATTATTGTTATTTATTATTATTAATTAGTTACGTTACATTCGTTTGGATACGGCATTCGTTATTTGGGATAATTCGTAACTTCGGATAAATTTGTATTCGTTACGTTCACTAACAGCCAAATTTGAAAGGAGATTCCAATACCTATAATTTAATAGATAGTAATGTCGGCTGACATCACAGAGACGGTCTAGGCTCTGAAAAGATCCCGACCACCATATGGTCCGTACTTGCCCGGAATCCTGGATCAGCACCTGTCTCAACTTCTCAGCTAGCCACTGAGAGCCTGAGCCAGCCCCTTCTTCCCCCTTCACAGCCCAGCTCTCCAATGTGCACTGGAGGGGAGAGCAGAGAGCTGCTGACTGACAGTCATGGCTCTCTGCTCAGAGCGGAAGATGAGAACCGAGCAATCAGTGGTGTTTGATTGCTCCGTTCTCAATACAGAGCTGACAGGGGACAGATGCAGCATCAGATTGATGCTGCACCCACCTAGGTTTGTTTTTTTCAAATCCTGAACTTCTCTTTTAATGTTGCCTTTTCTATTGATTCCAATACATTTCATTAAAGTGCTTGTAAACCCCTTTTGACTACTTCTACCTATAGGTAAGCCTAGAATAAGGCTTACCTATAGGTAGTGGAAATATCTCCTAAACGTGTGCCGTTTAGGAGATATTTTACTTGTAGTCCGCCGCAAATGTTAACGGCGCATGCGCGGGGAAGAAACAAAACAAACTGCCGTTTCTTCCCCAGCCTGTGCCGTGAATGGCGGCTCTCGTGCGCATGCGCGGGAGTGACGTCACGCGGCTCCGGCGAATCACAGAGCCGGAGTGCGCAGCCCGGAAGGAAGAGGAGACAGAAGATGGACGATGCCTACACAGGGGACATCGCTGGATTATTTTGCAGGTAAGTGTCACATAATGGGCTAGTATGCAAAGCATACTAGCCCATTATGCTTTACATTTGCAGGCTGTTCAGGTAGCAAAAGAGGAAGTAAAACCCATCAGGGTTTACTTCCTCTTTAAAATCTTTGAATTTTTGCCAAAATTTTGTCTAACTGAAAACTCTCAGTATCACTTATTCCTTATAACAAGAAGTTTAGAAATATTTTGTTAATGGAATTTTTCTGACTGTCTTTGTGGGATCTGGAGGGATTATTTTTTTCCTCCAAGGAGTTTTTTGTTCGGCCACCTCCAGATCAAAATTGCTAGGGCTTGTAAGACGTTAAACTTGATTGACATAAGTCTTTTTATTCAGCCTTGGAAACAATAAAAACACAAAAAGGTATCTCAATAGCCTAAGACGGTCTGTGATATTTCCCGCTGCCAGTCCAGCAGCAGAGGGACGGCCCGGAGCATGCAGGTGAGGTCGCTAATGTTTGCTGGCTGCGAATGATGAGCTGCAGTCTGTTCCGCTATGAAATTGGAAGTGACATCTTCCGTGATTGAATATTTCAGGCTGGTTGAGTAACAGGTGTTCCCTGAAATTTGGGCACATTCAGCTGACACTTTCCTGGAAGGCCATCATCAGCCAGTCAATTTGGCCAAAGCCGTCAGTGAGCTGAATGGCCGTAATTAACTCCGGTAACAATGGATCCATCAAGACTATATACTTGCAGGATTAACTGGTGATTTTATCTTGTAATGGGTCTCTATCATAGGGGGACATTTTTGCTTTTTCCTATATACTATATTTTATTCCTGTGCACTGTAATCGACTCCTAGTACTGAGCTGTAGCTTCCTTTCATTCTACTTTGCTCCCCAAATTCTATTCTTCCCCATTCTCCCCAAATTCAATTGGCTATGCTCTGTCTCACAAATATTAGGTTAATGCAAGTGGCCATATATGAGGGCTGTACTAAAAGTAATGCAAACGTGGGCATAGGGCGTTCAAAATTCATGCCGGTAGAGAAACTCTACCAACTCTTCTTTTCCCCCCCCCCTTTCTTCTTCTTCCTCTTTATTTTTGTTTCTTCTTTTTTGTTTCTTCTTTCTTCTTTTTTCTTCGTCTTTCTTCCTTTTTTTTTCTTCTTTTTTGTTTCTTCTTTTTTTCTTCTTCTTTCTTTCTTCTTTTTTGTTTCTTCTTTTTTCTTCTTCTTTCTTCCCTCCTTTTTTCTTTCTTCTTTCTCTCTTCTTCCTCTTTCTTTCTTCTTTTTTGTTTCTTCTTTCTTCTCTTTTCTTCTTCTTTCATCCTTTTTCTTCTTCTTTCTTCCTTCTTTTTTCCCCCCAAATCCAATTGGCTATGCTCTGTCTCACAAATATTAGGTTAATGCAAGTGGCCATATATAAGGGCTGTACTAAAAGTAATGCAAACGTGGGCATAGAGCATTCAAAATTCATGCCGGTAGAGAAACTCTACCAACTCTTCTTTTTCCTCCCTTTCTTCTTCTTCTTCTTTTTTCATCTTTCTGCTTCCTTCTTTCTTCTTCTTTTTTTTTTTCCTTTTCTTCTTCTTCTTCTTTCTCCCCTCTTTTTTTTCCTTTTCTTCTTTCTTTCTTCTTCCTCTTTCTTTTTGTTTCTTCTTTTTTGTTTTTTCTTTCTTCTTTTTTTCTTCTTCTTTCTTCCTTCTTTTTTTTTTCCTTCTTTTTTTGTTTCTTCTTCTTCTTTCTTTCTTCCCTCTTTTTTGTTTCTTCTTTCTCTCTTCTTCCTCTTTCTTTCTTCTTTTTTCTTCTTCTTTCTTTCTTCCCTCTTTTTTCTTTCCTCTTTCTCTCTTCTTCCTCTTTCTTTCTTCCTTTTTGTTTCTTCCTTTTCCTTCTTCTTTCATCTTTTTTCTTCTTCTTTCTTCCTTCATTTTTTCCCCCCAAATTCAATTGGCTATCTCACAAATATTAGGATAATGCAAGTGGCCATATATGAGGGCTGTACTAAAAGTAATGCAAACGTGGGCATAGGGCTTTCAAAATTCATGCCGGTAGAGAAACTCTACCAACTCTTCTTTTTTCCTCCCTTTCTTTTTCTTCTTTCATCTTTCTGTTTCCTTCTTCTTTTCTTTTCCTTTATTCTTCTTTCTCCCCTCTTTTTTTTTTCCTTTTCTTCTTTCTTTCTTCTTCGTCTTTCTTTTTGTTTCTTCTTTTTTGTTTCTTCTTTTTTCTTCTTCTTTCTTTCTTCTTTTTTTTTCTTCTTTTTTTGTTTCTTCTTCTTTCTTTCTTGTTTTTTGTTTCTTTTTTCTTCTTCTTTCTTCCCTCTTTTTTGTTTCTTCTTTCTCTCTTCTTCCTCTTTCTTTCTTCTTTCATCTTTTTTCTTCTTCTTTCTTCTTTTTTCCCCCCCCAAATTCAATTAGCTATGCTCTGTCTCACAAATATTAGGTTAATGCAAGTGGCCATATATGAGGGCTGTACTAAATGTAATGCAAACGTGGGCATAGGGCGTTCAAAATTCATGCCGGTAGAGCAACTCTACCAACTCTTCTTTCTTCTTCTTTCATCTTTCTGCTTCCTTCTTTCTTCTTCTTTTTCTTTCCTTTTCTTCTTCTTTCTCCCCTCTTTTTTTTCCTTTTCTTCTTTCTTTCTTCTTCCTCTTTCCTTTTTGTTTCTTCTTTTTTGTTTCTTCTTTTTTGTTTCTTCTTTCTTCTTCTTTCTTCCTTCTTTTTTTGTTCTTCTTTTTTGTTTCTTCTTTTTTTCTTCTTCTTTCTTTCTTCTTTTTTGTTTCTTCTTTCTTCTTCTTTCTTCTTCTTTCTTCCCTCTTTTTTCTTTCTTCTTTCTCTCTTCTTCCTCTTTCTTCTTTTTTGTTTCTTCTTTTTTCTTCTTCTTTCATCTTTTTTCTTCTTCTTTCTTCCTTCTTTTTTTCCCCTCAAGTTCAATTGGCTATGCTCTGTCTCACAAATATTAGGTTAATGCAAGTGGCCATATATGAGGGCTGTACTAAAAGTAATGCAAACGTGGGCATAGGGCGTTCAAAATTCATGCCGGTAGAGCAACTCTACCAACTCTTCTTTTTTCCCCCCTTTCTTCTTCTTCTTTCATTTTTCTGCTTCCTTTTTTCTTCTTCTTTTTTTTCCCCTTTCTTCTTCTTTCTCCCCTCTTTTTTTTTTCCTTTTCTTCTTTCTTTCTTCTTCCTCTTTCTTTTTTGTTTTTTTCTTTTTTGTTTCTTCTTTCTTCTTTTTTCTTCTTCTTTCTTCCTTCTTTTTTTTTTCTTCTTTTTTGTTTCTTCTTTTCTTCTTCTTTCTTTCTTCTTTTTTGTTTTTTCTTCTTCTTTCTTTCCTCTTTTTTCTTTCTTCTTTCTCTCTTCTTCCTCTTTCTTTCTTCTTTTTTGTTTCTTCTTTCTTCTTCTTTCATCTTTTTTCTTCTTCTTTCTTCCTTCTTTTTTTCCCCTCAAATTCAATTGGCTATGCTCTGTCTCACAAATATTAATTTAATGCAAGTGGCCATATATGAGGGCTGTACAAAAAGTAATGCAAGCGTGGGCATAGGGCGTTCAAAATTCATGCAACTCTACCAACTCTTCTTTTTTCTTCTTCTTTCTTCCTTCTTATTTTTCCCTTCTTTTTTGGTAAAAAAATTAATTTGAAGCAGAAGTAGCGTGCCATTACTGAATACTTTACAAAGGATGGGTGCAGGCTGTCCAACATCCACAGAAGGCTACTGAATGTTTATGGAGACTAATTAGTTTTCTACAGAATTTTGACAAATTCATTAATTTGGAAATATCTTAATTAACGAAAAACTTTTTCCCATATACTCTATTTTATTCCTGTGCACTGTAATCGACTCCTAGTACTGAGCTGTAGCTTCCTTTCATTCTACTTTACTCCCCAAATTCTATTCCTCCCCATTCTCCCCAAATTCTATTGGCTATGCTCTGTCTCACAAATATTAGGTTAATGCAAGTGGCCATATATGAGGGCTGTACTAAAAGTAATGCAAACGTGGGCATAGGGCGTTCAAAATTCATGCCGGTAGAGCAACTCTACCAACTCTTCTTTTTTCTTCTTCTTTCTTCCTTCTTATTTTTCCCTTCTTCATTTTTGGTAAAAAATGAATTTGAAGCAGAAGCAACGTGCCATCACTGAATACTTTACAAAGGATGGGTGCAGGCTGTCCAACATCCACAGAAGGCTACGGAATGTTTATGGAGACAAATTTGTTTTCTACTGAATCTTGACAAATTCATTCATTTGGAAATATCTGAATTAATGAAAACCCGTTTAACAAATTTTTCTGAATATTCATAAATTCGGATTTGAATGGAACGTAACAAATTAAAAATAATAAATAACAATAATAATAATAAAAAACATTTTATTATTATTTATTATTAATTTGTTCCGTTCCATTTGATTAGAATGAGTTATTTCGGATAATTCGTAACTTTGGTTAAATTCGTATTTGTTACGTTTACTAACAGCCAAATTTGAAAAGGAAATTCCAATACCTATAATTTAATAGTTAGTTATTATTTAGAATTTTTGGATTTCCTTTCTTATTTTTGAATTTTCCAATTTTTGAATTTACGAATTGCGATCATAACGAATGACATGTGAAAAACAAAACAAAAAAAAAACGAATGAAACAAAAACAAATACATTTTTGGGCTGTGCACGTCTAGATTTGGGGTGTTGTGCTGGAAGAGATGATTGAATGGGGGTGGGATTTGTGCTAGGACAGGACATCTTGGGACTGTTAGGAAGGGGGATGGGGGGATAATTTGTGCTAGCAGGAATGATTGATGGGTATTTTTGCTAGGAGGAGGAATTTAGGGGGGGGGGGGGTTATTTGTGCTAGTAGAGAGGTTGGGGAGTTGTTGTACTAGGAGGGGAAATTGGGGGGGGGTTGTATTTGGAGGGGGGATTTGGAGAGGGCAGGACTTTTCCTTGGGGGGGAAATTTGAGGGGTGAGGATTTGTGCTAACAGGGTGTTTTTTTTTGGGGAGTGATAGTTGTGCTATCAAGGAACATTTGGGATGAGAGAGGATTTTTAGGTTAGAGAGGAAATGGGGAGAAGATTTGTGCTGTGAGGGGGGATTTCAGCAGGAAGGGTTTTGTACTGGGGGGGAATTTTTGTTTGGGGAGAATTGTGTGTTTGGGGTGGTGGGCGCAGTTCGAAATCTTTGCCCTGGGCACTTGATGACCTTGCCCCAGCACTGGAGCTAAGTTTGGTGAATGTCAAAGAAGTGTGAATCCCGAACCCAATTGAAATCAATAAGAGCCAAATTTGTCAATTAAAAATTCCCAATTTTGGGGCTAATAGGAAATAGGATGTCAAAAATTAGCACGGGGCTGGGCACTGCCCTGAAAACATGTACCGAGGCAAAAAAACTTTTAACCAGGAGCAGCGATTTCTTAAATGCTTAAAAAAAAATTTTTAAATAACAAACATGTCATACTTACCTCCACTGTGCAGCTCGTTTTGCACAGAGTGGCTCCGATCCACCTGTTCTGGGGTCCCTCGGCGGCTCTGGCCGCTCCTCCCCACAATAGATAACCCTCTTGGAGAAGCGCTCTCCTGAGGGGGTTAACTTGTGGGCGTGCTCCCGAGTCCGGCATGCTTCATCTATAAACACGAATGCCGGACTCGGCCCCGCCCCCCCAGCGCCCGCGTCATTGGATTTGATTGACAGCAGCGGGAGCCAATGGCTGCGCTGCTATCAATCAAGCCAATCAACAGCCGAGAACCCCGGGCAGAGAGACAGCGCGACCTAGTCGTGGGACTTTCCAGGGCTCAAGTGAGAAAAACGGGGGCTAAGGGGGGGGGGGGGGGCGGTGACTGGCAGAAGTTTTTTCACCTTATTGCATAGGATGCATTAAGGTGAAAAAACATGAGCCTTTACAACCCCTTTAAGGCGGTTCTTCGGGAGGTTTCGAAAAAATGAAAAGTGAGCAGCTACAAATACTGTAGCTGCTGACTTTTAAATAAAAGGACACTTACCTGTCCAGGGATCCAGTGGGGGGTCCTCATCTAGGCCGGTTCTCCACCTGTCTTTGGGTCCCCGGTGCAGATTGCCTGGGTGATCCGAGCGGAAGTGCGAGTGGGTACCTGTCAAAATCGCCCCCCCTCCCAAAAAAAAAAACTTTATCCAAAAGTGATGGAAGAGGGAGGGAGGAGGCGGAAAAATGTAACTTTCCTTTTTGGGTGAAGTTCTGCTTTAAAGTGTTTGTAAAGAAATTTAAAAATAAAAATAACAAACATGTTATACTTACCTCCACTGTGCAGCTCGTTTTGCACAGAGTGGCCCCGATCGTCCTCTTCTGGGGTCCCTCGGCAGCTGTCTCGGCTCCTCCCCGCAATAACTCACCACCTATATGCGAGCTCGCATGGTGGTGAGTGATTGCGGGCACGCTCCAATGATACAGCCAGCGGCTATTGCCGCTCACTGTATCACTCGGCCCCGCCCCCCGGCGCGCTGCGTCATTGGATGTCATTGACAGCAGCGCCAGCCAATGGCTGCGCTGCTTTCAATCCATCCACTGTAGCCAATTAACGGAAAGGCTGAACGGCGAGGAGGATGTCGGGGCCGAGCTCGGGATTTTCGAGGGCTCAGGTAAGTAAAACGGAGGCTCGGGGGGGAGGGGGGGGGCGGTATTGTCGGATGTTTTTTCACCTTAATGCAAAGGATGCATTAAGGTGAACAAACTTTTTCCTTTACAACCCCTTTAAGGTTAATCATTAAAAGCAGACAATTCCTTTAAATGACATGTCTGGGGGGTGTCCTAATCCTGACTGTGAAGGGCCCCTGTCTCTGTGATGTACAGAAAGTGCTGCAGCAGCGCTGACATTTACAAAGGAAAAAAGCATTTAAAATTGCTGGTAAAGTAAAGCGTCTTTAAAAAGAAAAAGCAAACAGCATACAGACCCCTACAATGTTCTGCTATATAATTTAGGGGATGGAAGGGTCTGCGTGCTTTTTTTTTTATTTTTTTGTAGCCTTTATTGAAATGTCATTTGCTGGCAATTTAAACTGTATCATTTTCTTTTCGTTGTAAATGTTACTTTTACTGTAGCACATCTACTGCAAGAATACAAAAATAAATAAATACAAATATATATATATATATATGCCAAAAGTATTGGGACGCCTGCCTTTACACGCACATGAACTTTAATGGCACCCCAGCCTTAGTCCGGAGGGTTCAATATTGAGTTGGCCCACCCTTTGCAGCTATAACAGCTTCAACTCTTCTGGGAAGGCCGTCCACAAGGTTTAGGAGGGTGTCTATGGGAATGTTTGACCATTCTTCCAGGAGCGCATTTGTGAGGTCAGGCAATGATGTTGGACGAGAAGGCCCGGCTCAGGTTGAGGTCAGGACTCTGTGCAGGCCAAACAAGTTCCTCCACCCCAAACTCGCTCATCCATGTCTTTATGGACCTTGCTTTGTGCACTGGTGTGCAGTCATGTTGGAACAGGAAGGAGCCATCCCCCAAACTGTTTCCACAATGTTGGGAGCATAAAATTGTCCAAAATGTCTTGGTATGCTGATGCCTTCAGAGTTCCCTTCACTGGAACTAAGGGGGAACTAAGGGGCCAAGCCCAACCCCTGGAAAACAACCCCACACAACCCCATCCCCCCTCCACCAAATGATTTGGACCCGTGCACATAGCAAGGTCCATAACGACATGGATGAGCGAGTTTGGGGTGGAGGAACTTGACTGGCCTTCACAGAGTCCTGATCTTACCCCGATAGAACACCTTTGGGATGAATTAGAGCGAAGGCTGTGAGCCAGGCCTTCTCATCCAACATGAGTGCCTGATCTCACAAATGGGCTTCTGGAAGAATGGTCAAGCATTCCCATAGACACACTCCTAAACCTTGTGGACAGCCTTCCCAGAAGAGTTGAAGCTGTTATAGCTGCAAAGAGTGGCCCAACCCAATATTGAACCCTACGGACTAAGACTGCGATGCCATTAAGGCTCATGTGCGTGTAAAGGCAGGTGTCCCAATACTTTTGGTAATATAGTGTATAAGAAAGAGAAGTGCGTAAGCTCTTCTCTTATGGCAGATCCGGTAAGAGGGTGATCTTTCCCATCTCCCTGCTGTCATACAGACTAATAATGCTAATGCGCCTGGGGTGATTAGGGTGTGCCCAAGCACATCCGGAGCACCCTGTGTGCAGACCTATGCCGGACTACATGTCCTCAACCCAGGGTGGGTACCTTGTCTCCATGCTGACGAGGACAAGAGCCTCTTCCCCACAAACCCAGTGGGGTATCTGAAGGAAGGGTCTTATTGGAATATGGAAGCCCCCTTTAATAATAAGGTGGCTCCAGATACACACCGGCATCCCCCCACATGAATTAATATGGGATACATAAAAGAAAAAAAAAAAGAATTGCAACCTAGAAATAAAGACACCCTAATGTTTGACAAGTCCTCTATAAAAATAATAAAACTCATCATCAATCATGATGCCCACTACCTGCCAGTTAGCTAAAAAAAAGTCTGATGACTCGGCGCACATGACTGGTCCTGGCAGTACTCGTAGCAGAATGACAGCTCTATAAGCGAAGAGGCAAGGATGGTGGGAACATCACTGACCAAACATGACCATGCTCAGGCAAAAGTATATATAAGCTGCATTCCAAAAGCTCTTTATTTAATTCATTAACCACTTAAGCCTCGGACCATTTTGTTGCTAAAGGACCAGGCCCCCTTTTGCGATTCGGCACTGCTTCGCTTTAACTGACAATTGCGCGGTCGTGCGACGTGGTTCCCAAACAAAATTGGTGTCTTTTTTTTCCCCACAAATAGAGCTTTCTTTTGGTGGTATTTGATCACCTCTGCGGTTTATATTTTCTGCGCTATAAACAAAAATAGAGCAACAATTTTGAAAGAAATAACATATTTTTTACTTTTTGCTATAATAAATATCCCCAAAAAATATATAAAAAAACATAAATTTCCTCAGTTTGGGCCGATACGTATTCTTCTATACATTTTTGGTGAAGAAAATCGCAATAAGCGTTTGATTGGTTTGCGCAAAAGTTATAGCGTCTACAAAATAGGGGGTCGTTTTATGGCATTTTTATTAATAATGTTTTTTTTTTACTAGTAATGGCGGCGATCAGCGATTTTTATCATGACTGCGACATTATGGCGGACACTTTTGACACATTTTTGGGACCATTGTCATTTTTACAGCGATCGATGCTATAAAAATGCACTGATTACTGTGAAAATGACACTGGCAGTGAAGGGTTTAACATCTAGGTGGCGCTGTAGGGGTTAAGTGTGACCTAGTGAGTGATTCTTACTGTAGGGGGGCGTGGCTTGGCGTGTGATGTCACTGATCGTCGTTCCCTATGACAGAGAACAGACGATCACTGACATGCCAATAGGAAGAACGGGGAAAGGTTTGTTTACACTTACCTCTCCCCGTTCTTCAGCTCTGTGACCCGATCGCGGGACACCGGCGGCGATCGGGTCCGCGGGTCCCGCGGGCGCGGTCATGGAGCTTCGGACCGGTTCTCGAGCGTGCCGGCGGCGGGGCGCGTGCGACCCACAGCTGGGATCTTAAAAGGGACGTACCTGTACGCCCTTGTGCCCAGCCGTGCCATTCTGTCGACGTACATCGGCGTGCGGCGGTCCTTATGTGGTTAAAAGATGAAAACTGCATACATTAATGTCTCCACCTGAAACCACCTTCCTTGACTCGTCCCACCACTCCTTGCTTGCTCACAAAGATAAGGGAAGGATAGGGGAAGACGGGCTGTGGTAGTCAGCAACTGGCTTGTCCATGTGGGTTGAAAGGAGCAAGTCTGGGATGGAGCCACCATGGGTTTGGTTATGTTCTAAATGTGACCATGGCCATATTTTGGCAGTCATGTCACTGCTCTCTCATTCCCAGTGACATCAGTGGTTCCTAGGGACGCGGCGGGTGCTGGCACCCGCAGCTTCCTTTGGGGAACAGTGACAGCGGGAAGCTGGCATATCTAGAAAGCAGTAGGAATATACGATTTTCAGGTCCCGGTTTGGACCAAACCATTAGCTCACCCCTAGCTCCTCCTAGTACCAATCTGTTTCCTTCCCCTTCTTACTCTGCTGTGCTTATGTTACATCTTAGTATTACCAGCATGTAGCCTTAGAATAGACATCTTTCCTATAAATTACATCTAGTAATAGACTCTAGACCTTTTTAACCTGTTCTTTTGTTACTTTCTATCATTGCCATAATGTAACCTTTGAGCAGAGGAGGGGTCACCAACCTTTTCCACATCAAGTGTCAATTTATAAGAATTAGACGTCCGGAGTGCCAGTGAGCAATAGAGCGTCGTAGGCGTATAGTTTATTTTAATTTTTTGCACTCATAGTTGTATTGCTAATGGCATGTTAAACTCATTAGTTATTATTATATTAACAGATGAGCAAACAACACATGGTCATATTTACTGGTAACATGGACTGGACAGTTCACGGCATAGTCGTGCTGAGTCCTAATGGATGGTATTTTCAGCTGCGCACATACTTCTTAATTATCTGCTTCTTAATACCGTCTACGGTTGTGAAAAAATAAAACCTTTTTACACATGAACAAGGATCAAAATGCAAAGATTAATGCAAAGCCCACCTATTTCAGAGGTAATTAATTTATCTCTTTACTCCAAACAAGTCCGGTATAAATCCTCAAAAAAACAACTAGACATGTGCAATTAGTTTAGTTCTGAATTAGTTTTTTTAACGAATTTCGACAAATTCGTAAATATCCGAATTATGGAAAAACCCGTAATTTCGTAAATTCGAAATTCGAAAATCTAAAAAAAAAACGAAAATTTGTTATCTCTTTACTCTAAGTTAGTCCGGTATAAATCCTCAAAAAAAATAAAAAAAAAATAGACATGTGCAATTAGTTTTGTTCCGAATTAGTTTTTTAACAAATTTTGACAAATTCGGAAATATCCAAATTATGGAAAAACCCGTAATTTTGTAAATTCGAAATTCAAAAATCCGAAAATCTGAAATAATAACTAACTAATAATAACTTAATTATTACTAACTATTAAATTATAGGTATTGGTTTTTGTTTTGTTTTTTCCTTTCTTTATTTTGTTTGCCCATTTTGATTTGTCTGTTAAGCCGTGTACACACGATCGGTTTAACCGATGAAAACCGTCCGATGGATTGTTTTCATCAGACAAACCGATCGTGTATGGGACCCATCAGTCTTTTTTCCATCTATTTTAAAAAATAGAACTTGTTTTAAATTTTTCCGATGGATAAAAAAACGATCAAAAACTCTGATAGTCTATGGGCAAGTCCATCGGATAAAAAACCCACGCATGCTCAGAATCAAGTTGACGCATGCTCAGAAGCATTGAACTTCATATTTCTCGGCTCATCGGAGTGTTTTACGTCACTGCGTTTGGGACGGTCGGTTTTTTGACTGATGGTGTGTAGGCAAGACTGATGGAAGTCAGCTTCATCGGATTTCCGATGGGCAAAACCATTGGATTAGAATCCATAGGATATCCGATCGTGTGTACGAGGCTTTAGTTTTACTATGTCTTGGACCTCCGAGTACAGTTACTCACTCCCACTTCCGGCTCAGTCGCCGGATGCTTTTATTGTTTGCATTTACAGTAAAAAAAAAGAAAATTGTGTATATATATATATATATATATATATATATATAGAGCTATTTCTTTAATTTGTTTTTTTTTTACATTTTAAACCTACTATGTTTTTTCACTGAAACACATTAGTGAGATATCTTGCACTTATTTCCCAGCACACTCGAGAGCAAAAATTATATATTTTTTATTTAAATTTTTTGTGTGTGTGTGTATATATATATATAGTTACTTTTTTATTATTATTATTATTTTTTTTTTATATATTCTAAACCTAGTATGTTTTTTCACTAAAACAAATTAGTGAGATATCTTGCCAGCACACTGGAGAGCAGAAATTACACATATTTTATATATAATTTATATATAAAATATGTGTATATATATATATATTTATACAGTATATCTATCTATCTATCTATCTATCTATCTATCTATCTATCTATCTATCTATCTATCTATCTATCTATCTATCTATCTATCTATCTATCTATCTATCTATCTATCTATCTATATATATATATATATATATATATATATATAAATATATAGATATATATATATATTTATATATATAAAATGTATACTGTTTATAAATATATATATATATATATATATATATATATATATATATATATATATTTATATAGTTATTTCTTTATTTTTTTATTTTTTTATATTTTAAACCTAGTATGTTTTTTTCACTGAAACACATTAGTGAGATATCTTGCACTTTTTTCCCAGCACACTCGAGAGCAAAAATTATATATTTTTTAATTTTTTTTTTTTTTCTTTAACACAGCAGCGCTGCACTTATTTTATGGATATATAACCTTTGATGTGGGAACACGTCAGTGCGTTAGCTGCTGCTTATTTATTGGATTGTTTATTAATTTAATGGATTGTTCACGGCACCCTGGTTTATATTGATTGTCATTCTTTGTATTTATATAAAAAACTTGAGAGCGGTTCTAATCCTTCCCTACTCTAAAAAAAAAAAAAAAGTTTTGGCTGCACATACACTTATGGTCATATGTCTTAAAAGAAAAAAATACCGTGCAGATAACTTTGGATGAATTAACACTGCATTGTTTGGAACATGAATTAGCTATGATTGTCGGCTCCTTCTAGTGGCCTTAAGCGTTATTTTATTTTTGTTATTGAGGTCCTTCAGGAAAATACCACACTATGGCCACTAGATGGAGCTGATGATCATAAGAGATAATCATGTTATGGTGATAATTTTTCTTTTTTTTTATACAAAAACCCCTTAAAATATTCCAATGCCAAAGCAATGATGTGCAACGAGGGTTCACCTTTCATCACTTTCCAAAATGTCTTAATGATGGAATAAGGTAGCCATAGTGTTACTATTGGTTACCCCCAAATGAATTCACTTTTATCCATTCCGGCAAAGCTTCCTGTAACTGAGACACTGGAGTCCCTGAGAGTACGAAATAGATTGAAGTGTCGCCATCGCTTACCCTTACCAAGAATTATTATGAAGCATCTCTGGAAGTGTCAGCGGTAATGCGCAATGCTCCACATCAAACACTGTTCCGTTATATATTGTATCCCTCGACTATCTGTTAACTTTTATTGGCTTACACCCTTGTATTCAACTTGTAGGCTGAGAACTCCTGCCTCGAGGCATCGGTGCCAAAATGATTTAGTTAGGAAGCTCAGTATCACGTTATAACGAATTGGTATGATGAACGACACCTTAAAATTGTCTGATAATATAATTGTATAATTTGTACAATCAAAAAGTAACAGTTAAAACGTCCTGGAGCTTTTCCTTTTTTTTTTTTTTTTTTACATGAGCCAAAAATGAATTTCCTTTTTGTATTGTACTTTGATGAAAACTAAAGGCATTGTACAGGTTCAAATGTTTTTGTTTGCTTTCTTTTAATAGTGTTTATTGAAGAAATGGAAGCAGAGACTTAACTAGAACCTTCAGGGTTGTGAGAAACCATGAAGGGCCCCCCCAGACCACCCTTCCCCCCTAGCCTGGAGGCGGAATGCCAGAGGCCCAATCACAAGTGTGACCTTTGCGACCCTGGTAGTTCCGCCACTGGTATCAGTCATTTTTTTAAATTATTATTATTTATTATTATTATTATTATTGTTATCTTTTACCATTTTATTTTATTTAAAAAAAAACAAATCTACAATATTATTTTTTATAATTTTTTTTCATTTTTTAAGGAGCCCTGTTGGGGGGGGGGGCTTTGGTGAGATATCAGGGTTCTAAACAGATCGCTGATGTTTTACCTTTGGGACAGAGAAAGGAGATTGAGGACATAGCCCTCAATTTCAATCTCTGCAGCCTCATCAGCACTGAATGAATGGACAGGAATAGCTCTGTACAGAGGCTCACCGTTCATTCGTGAACTGAAACATAGTAAACACAGTTTGCTACGTTTCAGTTATGAATGGACAGAGTCAGTGATCGGTACAGACAGGGCTGTCTTTAACTCAGGGAAAAAGGGGCAGCTGCTTTGGGCTCCATAACAATGACTGGGCCCGGGGCAGCTGCCCCTTTTGCCCTGTGTTAAAGACAGTGTTGTGTTGAGCCCACACTGCCCGCAAATAGTTGATAAGAAAATGTTTGCCCAGGGTCCAATCAATATTAAAGATGGCCCTGGGTACAGATCACTGACCCTATTCATTCAGACAAGTAAGGATCTGGTAAATTAAACATTTACTGGCCCCTTTCCCCCTCTCTCTCTCGACAGCATCCCCTGCAGCAGCCAGTGGGAGAGGGGAGAGCTGTGGGGGAAGAGGGCTAGGGAGAGCATTAAGAAGCTGGATAGGATGAGTGGCAGGGGTGGTGGCATATAGAGCAACTGATCCCTTCCCTCCTTTAGCTGCTGAACGCCCACGGGAGGGAGAAGAGGAGAAGCAGGCATTCAGCGGCTGTAGGAGCCCCTTTTACCCAGGCGTACAGGGGGCCCCACAGGCCCCCTGGAGCATGGGCCAGGTTGATATTGCAACCTCTGCGACCCCTGTAGGTACGCCCCTGAATGGAAGGTTGTACTGCTGGACCCTGCCTCAGTACTCCTCTCAAGGGCCCTCAGCCCTGATGCAAGCAGGGGGCTGGCTCTTGGGAGGAGTTATGCAAATATTGAATTGTCTTGATGGGTGGGTGTCATTCTAGACCGTCTTAAGTAATGCCCACGTGTGAGGCTGAGCCTCCATGATTGAGAGAACTGAGGTCCAATGAATGGAGGGGGCGGGCCAAGGTAAGTCAGGCTGGAGAGGAATTGGTTAGATAATGCTGGACTATCTCCAGCTTGGAAATGAGGCGGGGCTCTATCTGACTTGCAGTGTGCAGTGTGCAGTGAAATTCAGAGTAGGTGATTCCAGTCCAGGAGAGGAGCCGGTACAACTGTGTAAGACTGAAGGGAAGGGCGGAGGTCAGATTTAAATAGTGTTAAATCCGAATTCAAGACAATCCCTACTCTCCATTTTTCATTGAGGTCTGCTGTTACATGGTTTGGCCAGTAGGGGGTCTTGGAAAGCCAAGAAGGGTAGGGCCTTGCTCAGCTTCTACTGTGCTTATATCTCAGGCTGATGGTTATGACATGATTTGATCTCAACTGCAAGGCTCGGCGAGAGTTTTTATTCTAAAAGGCGATGGAGTACTTTGCGAATAAAGTTTGAAACAAAAAAACAAATGAACAAACTTTTAAAAAAATGTATTTATTTTTAGACGTGAGGGGTGAGCGCAGCCGGCACCCTCTGGGGTAGAGCTTCAAGGCAACAGCTAACTTAGCATTTTGCTGGGTAATGTACAGAACCAAGGTTAATTGGTTCTCCGCTAATTGGAAAACAAAAATGTCCTGCATGTCAGCGGTTCAAGAGCACCAACCCCCTCACCGTACATCAACTTGTTCAAGTACAGTCTATTAAGCGACGGATTGGCACTGATTGCCTACTGTACATTGCCTTCATCGCTCAGGCTGTTGCAATGCATGATGGGGGCCATAGATCAAAACCGGTCAGCCTGACAGTGGAGCTTGGCAGGAGAGGGGTTAATTACTCAACTTTAGCCGTCCGCTCTTACTCAGCTCAGGCATTCAAACGGTTTTCAATTTTCGGAGTGAGAGCCGTGCAAACCTCAACAGGCACAGTAGGTGGAAAAATCAATCACTTTGATTGACCAGATAGTGTGTGCTTCCAGCTTTATTGTTTGGTGATTATCTATTGTGCCTTTAACCCTGAGTGCTCTGGAGACTTCCGATTGTGCTTCTTGCAGCCCGCAGATAAGGCTGCGTCTTGTGTGCGACGGAATTCTCCTAAAAGTGGATCCATCACTGAAATGAACATTTATAAGTGCCATACCACCCCCCCCCCCCTTGCCCAACAATTTAACTATACAGTTTTAGATATAAAATTATTCCTATTGTTTATTAAGATAAAATTATTTTTATTATAGGAAGATAAAATCTTTTTTTTTTTTTTATGGCTAATTTACTATAATTTTAAGCTTTTATACAGTATTTTTAAACTATATATTTTTTTTTAAGTTTTACATTTTTTTTTTTTTTAAGTTTTACATTTTTTTTTAAATGTATTCTGATTTTCCATAAATTGTCTTTAAAAATGCTAAAGCTAATTAAATGATAAATTGCCCAACAATTTAATATACAGCTCTTCAATATTGGAAAGTTATAACTGATTTCAAACAATAACTATTTTCAATTATTTAGTACAGTTTTTTGTAAGTAAATGTTATTCTTTTTTAAACAAATGTGGTTTATATATAATATATATATAGATCTATATAGATCTATATACCGGTATAAATAAATAAATAAATATATATATATATATATATATCTATATAGATATATAGATATATCTATATAGAGAGAGATATATATCTATATATCTATATATATATATAGCTATATAAAAAAAGTATTATTATTAATTATAATAATTAAAACAAGGTAAAATTGATTCAGATCTCCCTTTGGTTTATTGCCCGACAATTTAATGATAGGAGAATATAACCATTTTCCACAAATGTGTTACTTTTTAAAAATGTTATACATAAAAAAATACAAAGGCATAGCATTTCCTCCATTCTTTCACTGGCTCATATACTGTATATCTACTGTATAGCGTTTTGCAATACAAGCTGTTTTTTTTTTAACCCTGACTTGATTTGCAAGCGTTGCCTCGCAAGACGAGCAGAATTCAAGCCTCTGGGATGTGCAGTACCGCATTTGGCCAGAGGTGTGGAGGCGCCGTTGATGCTCGGAGCAGCTCAGAAATGCTTGGAAACACTCAGTTCCTGTGTGTCTCTGACAACGCTGTATCCTGGCCTAGGCCAACAAGGCCCAGGCCTAGGGCAGCACTTTGCAGGGGGGCAGCACGGAAAGAGTCCCTCTGACTCGCGCTACACTATTAGTGTAGCGCCTGTCTTATGGGGCGGACTGGGCTGAGAGGCAAATTAGTCTAACGCCCCCATAAAGCGGCCGCACTGCTCCCAGTATGCGGGTGGCCGGGCATTCCACAACTGTGGTGGGGGGGGGGGGGGTGCGCTGCTTCTAATTTTGACTGTCCTATCATCATGGACCACAAACCTTCCTCACTGTGCTATATGTTTTCTGCTGCACCATTGGCATAGTTATATCTTCTTAGTCCTCTCCATAAAATTATCAGAAATTTGTGCTTAAAGTAGAACTATAGGTAACACTTTTTTTTTTCATTTTGGATAGAGTAAGGGAGGGTTAGAGCCCCTGTCAGTTTATTTTTTACCATCCCTGTCCCATTGCAGAGATTTCCCTTCACTTCCTGCCCCAGAGACAAACAGGAAGTGAGAGGAAATCTATGCAAATTAAGGGAATTCATTGCCCCCCAACCCCCAGGCCCTCAGAACTAGTGTCCCCACTTGAAAATTTAAACAGCAAGGGGTGTGGCCTTGACAGAAAGGGGTGTGTCATATTTAAATTAGGGGGTGCACGAGTTTAGTGAGGCCTAGGGCAGCACAAAACCTAAATACACTACTGGTCTCTGAGTGTTTCCAAGTGTCTCCGGCAGCCCCCACCTCTGACCACATGCGGTACTGCATACAATAGCAGTGGCTGTGGAATGAATTTCCATTGATTTTGTTGGGGAAACTCGCTTTCATATACAAGTTCTTTGGATTACAAGCATGCTTCTGGAACGGATTATGCTCATAATCCAAGGTATTACTGTATACATTTTTTTGTGTATAATTTATATTATATTAAAAATATATAAATGTATTTAAATCTTCTATAAATTCTTTAACCACTAGCCTACCGCCCGCCGTCATATGGCGGCGGGACGATGAGGCTCTCGTTCTGGGCGTGACGTGATTGCCTTCCCGAGGCACTAGGAGGCGCGCGCGCGCCCGCCGCGTCACTGGGGACCCAATACGTGTACCCGGCAGCCACGATGTCCGCCGAGCACCCGCGATTGCCCAGTAACTGAACAGGACCATGGATTTGTGTGTGTAAACACACACAGATCCACGTCCTGTCAGGGAGAGGAGACGGATGGTGTGTCCCTTATACATAGGGACACCGATCGGTCACCTCCCCCAGTCAGTCCCCTCCCCCCACAGTTAGAATCACTCCCTAGGGAACACATTTAACCCCTTGATCGCCCCCTAGTGTTAACCCCTTCCCTGCCAGTCATATTTATACAGTAATCAGTGCATTTTTATAGCAGGGATCGCTGTATAAATGTGAGTGGTCCCAAAAATGTGTCAAAAGTGTCCGATGTGTCCGCCGCAATATCGCAGTCAGGATAGAAATCGCAGATCGCCGCCATTACTAGTAAAAAACAAAAAAAAGACAAAAAAAAGCTATAAATCTATCCCCTATTTTGTAGCCGCTATAACTTTTGCACAAACCAATCAATATACGCTTATTGCGTTTTTTTTTTGTTTTTTTTACCAAAAATATGTAGAAGAATACGTATCGGCCTAAACTGAGAAAAAAATTGTTTTTTAAAAAAAAAAATGGATATTTATTATAGCAAAAAGTAAAAAATATTGTGTTTTTTCAAACTTGTCCCTCTTCTTTTGTTTATAGCGCAAGAAATCAAAACTGCAGAGGTGATCAAATACCACCAAAAAAAAAAGCTTTGCGTCATGGCAGACAAATTTTTTTTTAATTTTTTTTTTTCCTTTTTTCTTTTAATGTAATGTTGCCCTCTTGAATGGAGACAAATCTTCTTTCAATACCTCTATTATATATTCTACTTGTATCACATTTACTTTCTTTAAATTTGAACAAATTCTAACAGCCTCGCCGTCACACCTCGGTTTCCCACGATGCCTTTGGGTGGAGAGGGGCAGAGCGGCAGCTCTTTAGCCAGTTCATTATATCCAGGGTGACAAAGTGACTAATGAACAGCTGAGCAGGTCGAACGGTTGGGTTACACACTCTGCAGGTTAGTGTCTGGAAGGCAGAGATTAATTGACCTGAAGGTGCCCTAGTTAGCTCTCCTCTTCTGCTTACTAGGCGGCCAGCTGGAAACAGCTAATGTGCAGTAAAAACCAGCACAAAAACTAGGACAGAATATGAAAAGAAGTGAAATCTCCTCACTCCACAAGGATGAAGAAATATGGAATCTCTATGGAACATGCAGAACTTGTTTAGAGTTTTAAATGTTACCTTGTATCTGTGTTGGAAACTTTTCAATCCCTGGAAAGTAGATCTGCCATCTGTTTAAGTTTGTAAAATGAACTCCATGCAAATAATATTTCTTCATTTTTATGTTTCACAATCCTGAAAGATCTGCTGGTGAATTTGGCCTTATTCCCCCAGTCAGGGCACACACAGCCAAGCACATAGCATTTTCTTCATTCTTTCACTAGCTCAAAGAAACAGCCTTGGGGTGTCTTTTTTTGTTCTGTTGGAACTTGGTACTTGGATAGGATGAGGAAGCATGGGATACCCCGGAACTGAATGCTTTGAGAACTCTTCTCTAGATTGCTGAGCTACACAAAAAAAAGTCCCACAGGATCTGTTGCTGGCAGGAGACTAGGGCTTATTCCCAATGGACTAGGACAGAGCTGCACTAAGTCACTAATTTCCAGAAACAGGGTCAATTACTCACACAACCACAGGAGCATCGGTTCCCTCCTTCAGATATCAGGGCACAGTAAATCTTCAAAATCCTTCCATGTCCCAACAGCATACATAAGAGTATGGGAATGCAAAACATGTACTGATATCCTGGAAGACTCTGGGTAAGGCAGGGTGTCACTATGGGGTGTTTGGGACTCTGAAGAGGGCTAAGTGACTCTGTAGCAGCCTTGGTGGTTCTGTAGGGGATGAGGTTTCCAGAGGGGAGTGGGGACAACTGTAGGAAGTGATATCTTTGGAGGGAGTTGTCCAGGATGCTGGGGGATTTTCAGGAGCACTGTTGAAAACTAGAGAGCACTGCAGGGGCAGGGAGGACTGTGGTAGGTTAGGATGCACTATGGAACACTGTTGCTGGTTGGGGGCACTGTGGGGGCCTTGAGGATCTGTAGACAGCTGGAGGGTACTGCACTGAACAGTGCAGCACTGTGGAAGGATAGAGGCACTGTGGGGGATGAGGGTGCTCAAGGAATATAGGAGCACTGTAGGATGTTTAAGAGCACTGTGGGCCACTATGGGAGGTTGAGAGGCACTTTTGGAGGTTAAGGGGCACTTTGGGCCACTATGGGAAGTTGGGAGTCACTGTGGCAGGTTTAGGGGAAATGTGGGCCACTATGGTAGGTTGGGAGGCACTGTGGGATATTTAGGGGCACTGTGGGCCACTATGGTAGGTTGGGAAGCACTGTGGAATCTTTAGGGGCACTGTGGGAGGTTTACGGGCACAGTGGGCCACTATGGGATGTTGGGATGCCCTGTGGGAAGTTTGGGGGCACTGTGGGCCATTATGGGAAGTTGGGAGGCACTGTGGGAAGTTCAGGGGCACTGTGGGCCACTATAATAAGTTGGGAGGCACTTTGGGAGGTTTAGCAGCACTGTGGGCCACTATGGGAGGCACTGTGGGCGGTTTAGGGGCACTGTGGGCCATTGTGTGAGGTTGGAATGCACTGTGGGAGCTAGGAAATACTGTGGGAGGCTAAGATATCTAAAGTTAAGATATCTAAAGTTGGCTGGAAGTCTAGGAGTAAGGCTTGGCAGCAGACCATGGCTCGTTGGTTGAGAAGAAACTTAAAAAGAGGGGAAGAGAGAATAAAAAATGGGGCAAGAGAGGGAATACAAGATTAAGATAAAAACAGACGGCTAAAAAAGGTGTGGGCCACTATAGGAGGTTGAGAGTCACTCTGGGAGGTTTAGTGGCACTTTGGGCCACTATGGGAAGTTGGGAGGCACTGTGGGTGGTTTTAGGGCACTGTGGGCCCCTTTGGTAGGTTGGGAGGCAATGTGGGATGTTCAGGGCCACTGTGGGCCACTATGGGGAGACACTTTGGGTGGTTTAGGGGCACTGTGGGCCACTATGGGAAGTTGAGAGGGACTGTGGGAGGTTTAGAGGCACTGTGGGCCACTATGGTAGGTTGGAAGGCACTGTGGAATGTTCAGGGACACTTTGGGGCACTATGGGAAGTTGGGAGGCACTGTGGGAGGTTTAGGGGCACTGTGGGCCGCTATGGGAGATTGGGATGCACTGTGGGAGGTTTGGGGGCACTGTGGGCCACTATGGGAGGCACTGTGGAAAGTTTAAGGGCACTGTGAGCCACTGTGTGAGGTTGGGATGCACTGTGGGAGCTAGGAGGTACTGTGGGAGGTTAAGGGATCTAACGTTAGCTGGAGGCCTAGGAGTAAGGAGACCGCAGCTTGGCAGCAGACCATGACTCGTGGTTGAAAAGAGACTTAAAAAGAGGGGGAGAGAGAGAAGAAGTCAAATGGAAATGGCATGGAGGGAACAATACTACATATTTGGTGGTCGTGTCCAAAAGTTAAATGATTTTAGATTTGTATCTAGAACTTTATTTATTCATTAACTCAGGTTAACCTACTAAAATCGCCACAGAAAGCGTTACTGGGAGGTCCGATTGATGGGTCACCAGGATACGCAAGAAAACTCATAGCGTTTATTTTTTACGGCAGCTAGGATTGCTATAGCCAGGTCCTGGTCTAGAGGTCTTTCACAGTTCCCTTCGACTTGGTGAAAACCAAGCTGTCGTGGATCATGGTTAAAGAACGCTTCTCGGCTCGGCAACCTTACTTGACAAACGAGCCTTATTTGACAAAATTTGGGAACCCTGGATTAACTACTTGTCTGCACCTTTGTAAAGTTTTGGTCATCAGACAAGAAAAAAGTTAAGGAATGCACTCTTATTCCTATCTATCTCTTTTCCTTCATTTATTTTCCCTGAACTACCAGGTAAATAGACAATAAGAGAAGTCTGTTGGTGAATGAGGTATTGAAGGGGGGAATTGAGCACCCCGATGGGTTGCTTCATTCAATCGACTAGACTTCTCATCCTTGGTGTTTTCATAAGTGTGACTGGAAGGCCAGTGGAACCCAGAATCTCTTGGAAAGTATGAGATAATGAAAGGTGTGTACCGCTCCAAGCTGTGAAGCTCCAAGGAATGCTCCCGCCCTGATACTGGAACAGGTGCTGGCTCTGCACTAATGCATGGGAAAGAAAAGAGCCCTGGACTGCCGCACTCTGTATAAACGATTTATTTTCAAAATTCCAAAATTAAAATCCAAAGTAAATCCATAGATTCAAAAGTCCAAAAACAGAAAACTGACATGTAAGTATGAGATACCCTTGCTTCAGCTCCCCATGCACCTCTTATGTCTAAATCATGTCCATTAGGGGCATAGGGTGACTGAGAAATGATATCTTGGACTACTTCAAAAGGGACAGTAATATTCATTAACAATATCTCTCAAGAAATATGAAGATGTTATCCCCTGTACACTGTGAGGTCTATGCCCAGGAAGTATACCTCCTTATTTGGGCATTCCAGGAAGTTAAATTTAAGAGTCATTAGATCTCATTGTTGCTTGTGCTAATTGACCCTGCAATTGTGTGACGGTGTATTTGTGATAATGTTGATTGTGTCTTCTGAGCTAACAGATGCCAAGTCTGGCCTAAAGGTCATGTGTCTGAGTCATCAGCTGTTGTAAGGGATTAGTTAATTAGCTCATGTTAATTAGGTCTGGTCACAGGTGTATTTTCAGGGTAATATGAGCAGGATATGTATGCACCTCCTCTTTTACGGTATATAAACCTGTAGTCTTTCAATAAAGATTGTGATTTCTGCTTGAACCTCATACAGAGTCTCGTCTCGTATGTGGGGGAGAATTATTCATTGGATGTTCACATGTCCTAAAAACTTCAATAAAAGCCTTGGAAAAGAAAATGGAAATGGAGAGAAAAAAATAGGGGGAGGATATAAAGTAGAGAGAAGTTAAAGAAAGATGAAAAAGCAATAAAAACAGAAGTAGAGAAAGGCGGCATACACGAGACAACCCCCATTCAGACTGTGCTCATATCTGCTCATTTTGTTTAATTACATATATCTGTACTGTCCTCTGGTTCACCTTGCCTCATACTGAGCCCCGACTGTACAGAGTGTTTGTAGTAACAAAGGTTAATGCAGTGACCAGAGCAGGAACGCTGCACCCCTGTCTAGCAGAAATGATGGCTTTAATAAGGCTGTCAAGGGAAAAGACATACTGCCAATAAGCTACTTTGCTTTTGCTTACCATAACCAGGATGTCTTTATAGACAACACCCGGGAGATAAATTCTTTAATTACATTGAGACTTTGAGCTGAGCTGGAGCCTCCCCACCCCCCACCTCTATATGGTGATTCCCCTGTTGGACAACACATATATTGACATATTTCCCTCTCCGTTACCGCAACTGAAGAGACAAATTAAACTGGAATTCCACCTTGGTGACAGATTTAATCTTGTAAGCCAGAGTGGTAAAACAGTCAATCCATTCCTTGTTGCACACTCATGCATATCCACAAGGACTTTGACGTATGCATAGTTTGCAGTTGCTTAAAATCATTTGCATTGTACAAATCCTCTTCTATGTTCGGAAATGATAATTAGAGAATAAAAGAATAAATTAACAAGTTAAACCAAATGGAACCAACTAACAAGGGCAGGTGCGGCAATAGAATAATGGGTTCCAAAACTGTTGGGTTTATGGGGGGGTATGTTGCAGTTTAGAAGTGTTCAGATGAAGGCCTTGTGCCATTGAAGTCTATTTACTAAAATTGAAGAGTGCAAAATCTGGTGCAACTCTGCATCAGCTTTCAGGTTTTAATGCCAAAGCTTAATTGAACAAGCTGAAGTTAGAAGCTGATTGGCTAGCGTGCACAGCTGTATCAGATTCCGAGTGCACCAGTTTTAGTAAATCTCCCCCATTGTGTCATTGTGTGTCAGCTTCATGTTTATGCTCAACTTATACCAGTGGCTGATTGGAGGGTTCTCCACGAGCTATGTGGGCAACTGTGAACATGCCTTGGGCAAACCCAATCTATATGACAAGGAATGAATCTACCATGTAGTCTGGGAATGCCTTGGGCTCCTCCAGGAAAAGCTGAAGTCTATGTATAGCCCAAGAAAATTGATGGTCTTAAAGGGGTTGTAAACCTTCATGTTTTTTCACCTTAATGCATCCTATGCGCGCGTCCCCATCATCCCCATCGTCCGTCTCTCCTTGGAGTCCCAACTTTGATTGAATAGATTGATAGCAGCGCAGCCATTGGCTCCCGCTGCTGTCAATCAAATCCAATGACGTAGGCGCCGGGGGCGGGGCCGAGTCATACACTCAGCGTCTATGGATGGCAAGTGTATGACACAGGAGCGCGCCCGTAAGGTAACCCCCTCAAGGAACCCCTAGCCACCTCTGGAGGAACCCTAGGGTTCCACGGAACCCTGGTTGAGAATGGCTGCTCTACTTTATGACAGCAGAAAATAAAATAAAAAAAGAATTTGAGTTTACATCCACTTTAAGTGACTAAGTCCCCTCTATCCCCTCTCCCTGCCTGCTCTGTGCAGCTTTTTTATGACTTTCAGTTAGAGAGAGACAGTCTGAAAGCAAGCAATTTTCGAAAGCCGCACTATTGCTTTAGAAAATCCAAAATGCTGCGTGACGCTCATATCACAGATGCACCCTGTAGAAAATTATTATTTGCAAACTAAGGTTTACTACATCATAAAAATTATATTTTAATTGAAAAATAATATTAATGACCCCCAAAACTAGTTTCCTATAAAGTGAGAGAAAATAGAGGATTCAGAGAGTTTGAAATATTATAGCAGTGATCTAAGGCCGGCGGATTTTAAAAAGGAGATAGAAGCTGGCAGAACTCAGAAATGTGTTTAGCATTGTGCAGCATATCTAAAGGTTCCCCTATCTGAATGTTCTTAAACAACTCTTGAAATGCATCAGATTCCGTCTATTGTCTGTGATGGGTAGCATGTTAAACCTAGGACTAATCCTCGAGGGATTCGATTGATGCTGTGAATGGGATTGTTTCACAGTTCTAGGCAGGCACCGCAGGGCATTTGTAAGTCACAAGTGTGTCATTTTATCCCTTTAATACTATTTCATCAGTCAAATGAATGTCATACTTCAGACGAGGCTGCCTCTGCTTGTTAGCTGCCTGCCGTTGCCTCGGTCC
Source organism: Rana muscosa (assembly GCA_029206835.1). Lineage (NCBI taxonomy): Eukaryota > Metazoa > Chordata > Amphibia > Anura > Ranidae > Rana > Rana muscosa. Next base: position 31,021,063 of record CM055117.1, on the reverse strand, counting down.
CTGTGATTGGAACACTCACAAACATCTGTAATGCTTTGGTATCAGATATTTCGTCCACAGATTTCCGACAATTACATCGTATCAAGCTTTAGATCTCTAGAAGGGAAGATAAAGTGCATGGCATGATCAATGGCATTAAATAACAAGGAGTTACAGCTCCCATCATGCCCTGGGGTTTTAAGATTAAATGGGTCAGTCCACCCAAAATTGATATTTCAGTGTTTGGCAGATACTGAAGAGATAATTTGCACGTTTCTTTTGTCTTCTGAGGGCTCTTTTGATGAGTTCCTGGGTCTGTACACCTTCCATGCCCATTATGAGGGGCTCCCACCAGCCCTGTTGTTATTTTTATGGAATTGTTGTAATAAAATAAGGCATAGGAGGAGCTGGAACATATAAAAAGTCTGGAATTATAGTTGGGAGGTCTAATTGTTGGAAGAAGAGATCTTCCAACAATGAGACCTAGTAGATATAGGAAGCCAGGCTCTACCTTCAACTAGAGCTTCACTTTTGAGTTGTTTGACCTTTTTAAAGAGTAAGTACACAAAATAGCAGATACCTTTAGATGTAGTCTGGTAGGCAGAATTAACCAGTTTTACCTGAACGAGCGCTCCCATCTCATACTTGATTTTGAGCATGCACGTTTTTTTTGCCCTCGGAAAAGCATACACACGACCGGTTTTCACGACGGGAAAAAGTCCGCCGGGAATCCCCTACGGAAAAATAGAGAGCAGGTTCTATTTTTTTTCGGCAGTTTTCCTGTCTGGAAAACTGCGATGGAGCATACACACGGACGGTTTTCCCGGCCAAACGCTCTCATGGCAGTTTTCCTGCCTGGAAAATCGGTCGTGTGTACGAGGCTTGAGAGATATAGGAAGCCAGGCTCTACCTTTAACTAAAGCTTGACTTTTGTGTTGATTGGCCTTTTTTTAAAGTGTGAGTCCATACAAAGAAGATAAGTCAATACAAAGCAGAAAACTGTAGGTGGAGTCTGGTATGCAGAACCAACCACTGGCCTGTTAATATGGAAAATTGTACAGGAAGAGCTGGAACACAAAAAGAGTCAGCAATTATAGCTGAGAGGTCTCATTGTTGGAATGTCTAAGAGATATAGGAAGCCGGGCTCTAACTTTAACTACAGTTTGACTTTTGTGTTGATTGGCCTTTTTTTAACGTGTGAGTCCATACAAAGCAGATAACTGTAAGTGGGGTCTGGTAGGCAGAAACAACCACTGGCCTCTTGTTATGGAATATGGTAAAGGAAGAGCTGGAACTCCAAAAGAGGCTGGAATTATACCTTGGAGGTCTCATTGTTGGAACATCTAAGAGATATAGAAAGCCATGCTCTACATTTAACTAGAGCTTGACTTTTGTGTTGATTGACCTTTTTAAAGAGTGAGTCCATACAAAGCAGATAACTGTATACATAAACATATACCTTTGATCTACATCACCTACACCCCTAAATATGGATTTTTCCATGAGACAAGACAAATATAACACAGGACCCTCCACAGACCTATAGTCTAAGTAGGATATTAACTGAAATACACTAACTGTTGGTTAAATTATACGATACTAGTACAGATTTACGTGTTAACAATGTCACATTGTATGCCTGACTGCTTTCTCCCCCTGTTCATGTTCATACTGTTCCTTATCAATATGTATGTTCAATGCCTATTGTAACCTTAATTGTGTGAAAAACAATATAGCGCACCAACCCCAGACTTTACCTGCTTTTCTTAACTTGGCTCCTCCGCAAGAAAGACTGAGGCACACCGCACTACATGCCCGTACCCTCCTGGATGGGGAGGTTGAGCGGTGTTAGTTTTCTCGGGCCTGCCTGCGGCTGGTGTTAGAATCCTCCCGAGCTGATCTCGCTTCTGCCTTGGCCAGAAACAAGTCCTTAAAGCGGAGGTTCCGCGGCAAATCTTTTTTTTTTTTTTAGCTTGCATGCAAAGTATTTTTAGATCACCAATTAGTACTCACGTGTTTGGTGATTTTTAACCTCCCCTGTCTTTTTTCTGGCAAAAGATGCACTTTTAAAATCAGCCGTCAGAATTTTCCATTTTGCTTGTGGGCATTGTGAAGCCCACAAGCACTGACTTCCTGGTAGCGGTGGACGGTGTTCTGCAGAAAAAGTTCCCCGGCGGATAAGGTTCCCCCCCCTGTACTGCGCATGCGCGGCATGAACCTCAACAGAGTTTCCGAAAGTAGCAGAACATGTAGAGCTGCGAGTTAGCTCTACACGGCGCCTGCGCAATGACTAGGAGCCATGTAGAGCTGACTGCGCAGGCGCCGTGTAGAGCCGACTCGCAGCTCTACATGTTCGGCTACTTTCGGAAACTCCGTTGAGGTTTGTGCCGCACATGCACAGTACAGGGGGGGAACCTTATCCGCCGGGGAACTTTTTCTGCAGGACATGTCACATCTGGGCGAACTCCCAGATTACATTGCGGGAGAATAGAAACGCCTACTCCCGCGGGAGTGAGTACCCGGAAGCCGGAATTGAAATGACAATAGTACGGTATGTACAGAGAAAAAAAAAAAAAGTGGCTACTGTACATGTTTGTAGTGTAAGGAGTGTGGTCATATATGGATGTTATTTTGGGTGGAACTCCGCTTTAAATCTCCCCGGTAAAGTAACTGTCCACACCAACTGCAAGTCCAACTTCTGTATTTATTTCACATGGATAATAAATAGTCCCTTTAAGAGCAGACAAGTTGAGACGAGACACAGGTCAGATAAGGTGGGAAAGAGGTCCAGGCACAAACTTAAATCTTGGTTCTATTACTATTCGGATATGCACGAACAGGTTTGGCATACGATCTTTGCCACAGACCTAGTGAATATGAAAGTCACTGCCACTGACTTGTTGAGGATTGTCACTGCCACTGACCGGGTGAATAGGGCCTTGCCCTATTTGGTCACTGCCACTGACCTGGTGTGCGTAGAGTCACTGCCACTATGACCTACAGAACATGCACTGCCTTCTTGGAGAACTTGGCCCATGTCAAAGAGAAAAACGTCCCTCCCGAGAGTTACCAGAGGCCCTCACTGTCACCACGACTCTGCGCTGGGTCTTCAGAAAGGGTCACCTCCCTGGCCTCCTCGATCCAAGATACGGGTCCCCTCGCAAGGCGGTACCCTGGGAGCTAGGGCACCCGGAGGCGACACACGCACACACCCAGGCCTAAGGTGCCTGGGCGCAGAACGACCAACCGACCAGGCCTCCGGGTCTAGGGCACCCGGAGGCGACACACCCAGGCCTAAGGTGCCTGGGCGCGGAACCATGACGACAACGACCCCCATGGAAGATGGCTGCCCCTTTTTATACCCTCTCCCGACAGGCACAGCAGGTACCCCGCCCCGCCGCACAGCTGTCAAGAGGGGATAAGAAAAGGCACAACCCTATACTGTGGCCCATGGCAACAGCGCCACCCATAGGCCCCAGGGAACTGTACACCAATACTATCTCTCAGGGACAGAAATGGTCCATGAACCCTAACAATTGTGTATCTGAGCCTTATTACCACTCAGATACTTCCCTTAAATATAGCACCCGGCTACAACAATAAAAAACTTTTTGAAAAAAAAAAAAGCAGATAACTGTAGGTGGAGTATGGAAGGCAGAATCAACCACTGGCCTCTCATAACTATAAGAGACTTTAGCTACAAGGCTTTCATACCATGGACCACAATTCAATTTTTGTCTTTCTGGGGGGGGGGGGGGGGTTGTCCTTCTCTTGTAAAGCATGCAATCCGTCTCCTTCTGTTGCATCCTCCATAGTAAAAAGTGTACATTTAATTAAATCAACAGAAAGTATCAAACAAAAATGACAAAGAGACAAAGACAAAAGTTGGGATTTTCAAATGGTGCAGATACTTCCCCAAAGAAAATCACAATTTATGAATAAAAACAATACAGTTTATTGTACCTGGTAAAACACATTATTTCACTTCATATCAAAATAGAATATCTCAAAATTGAAGGAATGCAACATGAAGGTACCCCCGAATGTAACTCTCACCACTCAACCTCTATACATCGTACATAGATGAACGCTACATCAACATATCCTAAGGCAGCATATGTAGATGAAAGAAAACGGTAGGTACTGATTGTAATAGTTTGAAATGTTGACATGAGTATAGGGGAAGAGACACATCCCAATGTGTTTCTAAAAAAGCTTCTTCAGGGGATCAGGGTAAAAATAATTGCATAATATTATATGTAAACCAAAAGTGAGTTTGTGCTGTGTGGTGCAAGGCCCAAAGGGAAGGAGGACACCTGTCAGGCAAGGGCAGATCCCAAAGGATTGGACAAGCATTAAGGAGTTCTGTCCAGAAAGTTGACTCACTCTATTGTGCTACATCACCATAAGGAAGGATCCCTTGGGTAAACCCCTTACTGGCCTCTTGCCTAGGAGGGAGATTTCAGGACGTTTTTTTGTAGCATGAGGATTGTATGTTTAGCAGGCCTTGGTCTATCTAAGGGATCCTTCTTTATGGCAATGAAGCACAGTGGGGTGTGTCAGCCTTCTGGACCAAACTCCTTAATGCTTGTCCCATTCTTTGGGATCTGCCCTTGGATGATCACTTTCCTTCTTCCCCTCGGTCCTTGCACTGCACCAGCTTACTTTTGGTTCGCATATAATGTTATGCAACTATTTTTACCCTGGTTTCCTGAAGAAGCTCTCTGCGAAAAGCGTTGGGACGTGTCTCTTACCCTGTACTAATCTCACCAATTGAAATTATTTACAATCAGCATCTAGCTTTTTCTTTTGTCTACAAAATGTTGATGTTGTGGTTATCTGTGTACTATATATAGGGTGGCGAGTGTTATACTCATCTTTTGTCCTACATTTCTGTTTGATATTTACTTAAGAGGTTGTGGTGCATTTTATACTTACCCACACCAATTTCTAATGGTAAACCAATGGGAAGATTGATACCCCTTTGTAGCACCAATGTGTGGTTAGCGTGTCCACATGTGACCACTATGGTGGTGGTTATCCAATCTTAGTGGGTTCTTCCTAGGCTTCTTAGTAGTGCTATTCAATGTCTATTCAACAACTGGGTCTTATTCAAGACATCTTTGGTACTAAGGCTAGCAAGTGATTGGTGTAAGAGAGGGGAGAAATGAGACAGTGGTGTAGGGAAGTAAAGAAGTATGACTTTGGACAAGGCCCTACTGATTTCTCTCTTCTAGACTGGGTCCGCACCTATGTGTTTTTCCTATGAGCCCCATGAAGTAACGTATACATGTGAACTATATGCATCAAATAACAATGGTTTACCTATTTACATACCTTGAGATGTTTTAAAATGCAAAAGTGTGCTCTTAATGTATGTCAGGAACACCAGTACTGTGCAGCTCATCGATCTCATCTCAGCATTTAGGAGTGTTTCAGAATAATCCAGTCTATATGAATAAAGCCACCAGAGCAGCCTTTCTCAACCAGGGTTCTGTGGAATCCTAGGATGCTTCTAGTGGTTGCTAAGGGTTTCCTGAGCAATGGGCAATGTCTGCCTCCCAGATATGTAACCACTGACAGCTATCAGTAATGATTTTTTTAGCTACCTGTAAGGGGGTCATTCATTCCACTGACCACCAATGTAAGGAGAATTCTTCCAGCTGTCCACCAATGTAAGGATCTTTTTTTTTTTTCCATCGACCACCAATCTAAAGAGCTTTCTTCCCATTGAAATTCAATGTAAGGAGCATTCTTCTAACTGTCCACCAATGTAAGGATCTTTTTTTTCCTTTCCCCACCAATCTAAAGAGCTTTCTTCACACTGAAAACCAATGTAAAGAGTATTCTTCCCACTGAGCACCAATGTAAGGGTAATATTTCCTCTTAGCGCCAATGTAAGGAGCATTTTTCCCACTGACCACCAAATAAGGGACTTTTTTTTGTGTTGACCATCAATGTAATGAGTGATCTGTGGGACCCGTATGCTCCTCCTCCGCTCCGTTCCCGGGGGTTCTCTTCGAGAGGATTCGGCCAGTGATCGGGACATCTCACTGAAGCTGCTAGCAGGACAAATACAGCTGACACGCAAACACCAGGAAGGTGGACGGGAACCCTCGGGAACGGAGCGGAGGAGGAGCATACGGCTGCCTGAGGAACAATATACCCACTCTATGTGCCTGTCACCCTGCAGGGGTTTCTACTTCTGGTGAGTGGGGAACCATAAGGGGGAGCACAAGTGTCACCTGAAGTTTGTCATCAACTAAGGATACCCACTAAAGTCACAAGTTTTCAGCTTATAATTGAACTGGTTATAAGAAGTTTATTGTTCTACACTTACTGCTGTTTTGAACTGGTTTTAAGAAATCCATTGTTTTATACCTATTGCCACATTGACCACGGAAAGTGTTTTTTTACATACAAGCAGAGAACTCATCTGCCAGCTGGTCACACTGACTGCCTTTGCTTTGTGGAACACAGCTATCTCTTTCTCTTTTTTATTATTTGGACTTATGAATTTCTATTACTAGTGCACTGCCCCTGGTGGCAGCTTCTGAATATGTCACTTTGATTGTTCTATTTATTTTGGATTTAATTTACATTATACGTTATACACCTAGGCACTAGTGGCCTGTTAGGCTGCATATTAATCATATAATCACCTCTTTAGGTGGGCAGCCCTCCACAAGGGGCTAATCTTTGGAGTATTATTTTGATAACAGTTAATGTAATCATCAATGTAATGAGCATTTGTCCCAAAGACCACCAAAGTAAGAAGCATTATTCCCACCGACCCCCAATGTAAGGGTATTCTTCCCACTGAGTGCCAATGTAAGGGGCATTTTTCCCACTGACCACAAAAATAAGGGTCTTTTTTTTTTTTCATTGACCACCAATGTAAGGAGCATTCCTCCTAAAGATCTCGAAAGAAAGGAGCATTATTCCCATAACCCCCAATGTAAGGGTATTCATCCCACTGAGCACCAATGTAAGGGGCATCTTTCCAACTGACCACCAAAGTAAGGTTTTTTTTCCCATTGATTGTTGCATTCTTCCAACTGACCTCTGGTGTAAAACCTTCACCCAGTGACTATGAATGTAGGCTGAAGTTTGAACCACTGACCACCAATCTAACGGGGCCTTACTCCAATGCCCACCAATGTAAAGGAGCACTTCACTGAACAACCCTACATTCTTACTGTGTGTTTAAAACTATTATTATTACTGAAAATAATTGTCGTATAGAGTGTGAGGAGTATGTAATGTATTCCGCATTCTATTCTTTTTTTCATTCTTATATTTCAACCTATTGTTCTTGTGAATGTTCCATGAGCTGTAGATGTTGTAGTTGTTAGCAGGGTTTCCCTGGGACCTGAAAGTTATTTGCAAAAGGTTCCTCCATGATAAAAAGGTTGAGAAAGGCCACATAGGAGGGACAACCTACCAATCTCTGAGCTACATTTAAAATAGGGCATAAGATGCATGCAACAGTAGCATCAAAAATTACTTTTAGGTAAACTTTATCAAAAAAATAACTTGAGATATGTATTCACAAAACACACTCATAGTTTCCCTTTAAGAGCGACTAATCTTCAGGTCTGTTGTTTCTCAGTTTATACTCTGAGATGCATTTTACACTCTTCGCTGTTTTTTTTTCATTCATTAGTGTCAACTTTCTGGATGCAGCTCGCCTTGTATTGTTGGCATTTGGCTTGTTCAGGGTCTCAGTGATTTCCCCAGGTCCTCCGGCGAAGCAGGGAAGGTGTACCAGATACAAAGACCGCGTGGATAATAAGGCATCCTAGACTACATGTTACCTGGCGCCTGCGATGTGTTTAGATTTCCTCTTTCCAGCTGACTTATAATCGGCACTTTTTACCTTTATGTGAAATAAAACCAAAATATAAATCATAAATGCCTCGGTTCAGATTTAAAGGAGAGATTCCATTTTCCATTCTCCTTCAGGTAGATATGTGCATTGCAAGGTGACCAGAAGGCCTCCAGTTCTCCATACTGGAACTTGGAGGGGAGCTACAGTATAGGTAATTTTTTTGATGATTAAAGTGGAACTATGTACAGAAATTACATATACATAGAAATTACAAGTATATAATGCAATCTCTCCTATTAGCAATAAAACAGCAGTTGCTGTTTCTTCGAGTCCCCCCATAACATAGGTAAATTACCTGTTGATCCTTCTAACAAATCTTTTATTTTTTTGACAGTGACATACTGCATCATATATGTCATTTTGTTTTTGTGTTTTGCCCATAGTTAAGCCCTGTACACGCGATCGGATTTCCTATGGATTTTAAACCGATGGATTTTTCCATCGGAAATCCGATGAAGCTGACTTCCATCGGTCTTGCCTACACACCATCAGTCAAAAAACCGATCGTCCCAAACGCCGTGACGTAAAACACTCCGACGAGCCGAGAAAAATTAAGTTCTATGCTTCTGAGCATGCGTCGACTTGATTCTGAGCATGCGTGGGTTTTTTATGCAATGGAGTTCACCACAGATGATAGTAATTTGCTATTGTTTTTTTTTCCTTCGGATAAATTTAAAACATGTTCTATGTTTTAACACCGATGGAAAAAAGACCGATTGGGCCCACACACGATCGGTTTGTGCGATGAAAAAAGTCCATCGGACTGTTTTCATCTGTAAAACCGATTGTGTCCAGGGCTTAACACTTAAAGCAGAACCTAACTCCCAAAATTAGCTAGAATGACATGCACTTGGTCCTGCAGCTTCCTAGGATACTTGCATTACAAATCCTAGGAGTCTGCAGGATTGGTACAGAGAGCGGCCAGAGGCGATCCAGAGGGTGAACCGGGAGGTGGGAAGGGGTGGGTTTAGCACATCATCAGAGCTGGCTGCCTGCACCCGGAATAGACAACCAGCTGAAGAGGAGCAAAATGGTGAAATGGGACCCACTGTGTGGCACCAGAACAGCTTCGAAGAGCACTATAGTACTGCAGGTAAGTGGGGGAAAAAAAACATAAGGAGGGTGAGGAGAGTTGAGTCCCTCTTAAAAGCCCCATTGAACCTTCCTAATACATGATTTAAATCAAATTAGGGTGAAAAGTCTTATGCCCTGTACACAAGATCGGATTTCCGATGGAATAAAATCCAATGTATTTTTACGTCGGAATTCCGATGAAGCTGACTTTCATCAGTCTTGCCTACACACTATCAGACAAAATTCCGACCGTCCAAAACGCCGTGACGTACAACACGTACGACGGCACTATAAAGGGGAAGTTCAAATCCAATGGCGCCACCCTTTGGGCTGCTTTTGCTGATTTTGTGTAAAAAGTTTGGTGTTAGCCGATTCACGCTTTTCAGTCTCCGTGCTTTTCAGTCCGTTACAGCATGAAGAATGTGCTATCTCCCTTACGAACGCCAGTTTTACCAGAACAAGCGCTCCCGTCTTGTAATTTAGTCTGAGCATGCATGGATTTTTCTTCGATGGAGTTCCCCACAGACGATCGGAATTTTCTATCGTTTTTTTTTCCATCGGTAAAACTTAAAACATGTTCTATTTTTTTTACATCGGAAAAACCGATCGCGTGTACGCGGCATTACTGTTTGTCTATGTTAAAGAAAAACAGCCCCAGCTATGCTCAAACAGCCTACCCCCTGCCAGCAGTCCGCAAAGGATTGTTTCACTTAAAGAACAGTGATCTCTCTGCAGAGATCTGAGCCACCCCATGTCTGTCAGAGCTAAAGCTCTCAAATCTGGGGGCTCTGCTGATTCAGATGCACTAGCATTGACACACAAGGGGTATGCCAGACCTTTGCAGAGAGACCACTGCTAATTACATCTTGTCCCTTGGTGCCATTGAGTAACTCGAATGATTAACACCTTTCCAGATGTAATGAACCTAAGGCATGGGAATGTGTAATTAGAACAAGGTGGTACCACAAAATTTTACACCTCCCATCCTATTTTTTTTTGACATTCAACATCTGCCTTGACAGATTCCATGGTGACTGGATAAAGGTTACCTCTGTGGATATAAATGCTGGGTATGTTCTCCACCCTGAGGAAGCTGCTTGGATAGTTTGTAAAACATATTCAACTTTATGGAAAAAGTGACTAACTACTACTAGATATACTGGAGTTGATTTACTACAACTAGAAAGTGCAAAACCTGGTGCAGCTCTGCATAGAAACCAAGCTTTCAGTTTGTTTTAGCTTAAAGGAGTTGTAAAGGAAGAAGGTTTTTTTTTTTATCTTACTGCATTCTATGCAGTAAGATAAAAAAACAAAAAACTTTTGTGTGTAGCAGCCCCCCCCAGCACCCCCCTAATTACTTACCTGAGCCCCATCTCTCTCCAGCGATGTCCACGAATCTCTAAGGTGTCCGGGACACTTCTCCTGATTGGCTGAGGCACAGCAGCTGTGCCATTGGCTCCCACGGCTGTCAATCAAAGTCAGTCAGCCAATCAAGGGGGAGAGGGGATGGGGCTGGGTTGGGGCTCCGTGTCTGAATGGACACACAGAGCTGTGACTTGGCTCCAGTGACCCCATAGAAAGCTGCTGACTGTGGGGGCACTCAATAAGAGGGAGGGGCCTGGAGCAGCAGAGAGGGACCCGAGAAGAGGAGGATCGGGGCAAAACCAACTGCCCAGAGGAAGTAAGTATACCTTGTTTGTTGTTTTTTTTTTTTTTAAAACAAGCCTTTACATTCACTTTAATTGAACAAGCTGAATTTAGAAGCTGATTGGCTACCATGCACAGCTGCACCAGATTTTGCACTCTCCAGTTTCAGTAAATCAACCCCACCATGACCTGGAAAAAATAAGAACCCTCACAGACAGACCTTGCTCAGGAGGTGCTCATAAAAGTGAGCGGGGCACATAGAGACCTTATACAGTACATGTGATACTAAGCCCACGTTCACACTGGGGCTGCGGGAGTGAAGCCTGCGAGTTCAGCTGAACTCGCACAATTTCACTCCCGCTGGCAGTCCCGATTTCGGCCGCGATTTCAAAGACATCTGAAACAGATGTCAATGTAAATCGTGGCTGAAATCGCAAAAAGTAGTACAAAAACTACTTTTTGTAATCGGTGCAGCGCCGCACCGATTAGGACGGTGCCATTCGCCGCAATTTGCGGCAAATTTCGCCAATTTGACATGCGATTTGACATGTCAAATCGCATGTCAAATTGCACCAATGTGAACCAGGGCTTAGAGCCGGTTCACACCAGGGCGACTCAGGATCCGACTTCAGGTCGCCCCGAGACGCCCCAAGTCGCGCTGTAATGTTAGTCTATGGAGCCGTCTTTATGCACACTACAGAAGTCGCTCCGACTTCAAAAAAGGTTTGAGCCGGTTCACACTGGGGCAACACGACTTCCAGCACGACTTTACAAGGCAACTTCAAGGCAACTTCGAGGCAACTTCAAGGCAACTTCGAGGCAACTTTGAGGCCAACTTCGAGGCAACTTCAAGTTTCCTCCAGGAGAGGTGACTTTGCCAGTGGCCAATCAAACAATAATCAGCTCTGTGGGAGGGAGGGGGGAGGGAGGGGTTTGCCTGAGAAAACTATTTTCTCTTCCTGTAAAGTTGCTTCAGTTAAGACACTGATTGACTTTGGAGGCGACTTCCATTGAAATCAATGGGTACAAGTCGCCTAGAAGTCGTTTTCAAGTAGTACAGGAACCTTTTTTGAAGTCGGAGCGACTTCTGTAGTGTGCATAAAGACGGCTCCATAGACTAACATTACAGCGCGACTTGGGGCGTCTCGGGGCAACCTGAAGTCGGATCCTGAGTCGCCCTGGTGTGAACCGGCTCTTAGGGGTTTATTTACTAAAACTGGAGAGTGCACAATCTGCTGCAGCTGTGCATGGTAGCCAATCAATCAGCTTCTAACTTCAGCTTTTTCCATTAAGCTTTGACAAAATAAAATTGAAGCTGATTGGTATCTATGCAGAGCTGCACCAGAATCTGCACTCTCCAGTTTTAGTACATCAACCCCTTGGCATCCAATACTTCAAGTGATATACCATACTCCCTATCAAATGTGAAGCTGTGCTCAAACAATTGTCTGAGCGTACCAATAATGGAAGGTACTCCCTGCATATTTTTGTAATCTAAATTATAAATATTATGGAGGTCTAATTGCCTTCAGAAACCTTACCTTTTCTGGGACTCTTGATGGTTCCCAGTATATTGGAAATATGCAAAAGCTGGTATTTAAGGCAAGGTGCTATCTCAATGATTTATTTATTTCCAATATTCTCCCAGAAGGATGCTGCCAGGTTTTTTCCTTCACTGAATTTCTGATTATTTAATTCAATTACGTCTTCCAATGTCTTCCTTACACGTTCCATATGCCACTGCTAGAATAATAGGATCCCAGAGCGAAACAGCAAAGAGCGGTGAAGAATAACGACAAGAAAAAAATGATTATAAGAGGTTTAAAGTGAAGCTGAAGCAAACCTGGGCAATACAAATGAAGCATATGATAGAATTTCCCAGTTGGCACTGGAACAGGTGCCATCATTGGAAGATTTCCCATCTAGTCTGCCCTGGGGACAACTCAAAACATTCTCTCAATTTCAATCCCAATGACAATGGTCAACAGAACGAATAGAGAGGGTGAATCTTTTCGGGGGGGGGGGGGGATCACAGAAATCGAAAAAGCTTGAGATGGCACTACATTCCTCCCAGAGTCCACTACTGTCTCTCCCAAAAGCTAAAGAGATTGTATCTCAGTGGGAACACAGAGATATTGAAATAAGAGTCTTCCTCTGACTCACATTATTAGTGGTGTTTGAAAACATTAAGGCCCCTTTCACACTGGGGCTGGGAGGTGCGCTGGCGGTATAGCGGCGCTTTTTTTTAGCTCCGCTATACCGTCGTTTTTACCGTGATATTTGGCCGCTAGCGGGGTGATTTTAACCCCCGCTAGCGGCCGAAGAAGGGTTTATACCACCGGCAATGCGCCTCTGCAGAGGCGCATTGCCGGCAGTATTACCGCTGTTTCCCATTGCTTTCAATGGGAAGCAGCGGTAAAGGAGCGGTAAACACACCGCTCCTTCACCACTGCAAAGATGCGACTAGCAGGACTTTTGGAGCGGTCCTGCTAGTGCACCGCTTCAGGCTTTCACACTGAAGACTGCAGGGCATGATTTTTTCAGGCAGTATAGCAGTGCTATTTTTAAGACTCTTGACCTTGCCTCTTCCGCAGAACTCCTTTATCTGTTAGTATCTACTAACACTCAGTGGTCCATCATCTTCCTAACTTGGCAAAGAGCCTACTACTGAAGCATTGGAGACCGAAGCAACTCCCAACACTTTCTAAATGGCTGTGAAAAGTGAACCTTATTCACCTTCTGGAGGAATTGTACAGCTAAAGGGACTCTTAAGCCCTGTACACACGATCGGATTTCCTATGGTTTTTAAACCGATGGATTTTTCCATCGGAAATACGATGAAGCTGACTTCCATCAGTCTTGCCTACACACCATCAGTCAATAAACCGATCGTCCCAAACGCTGTGACGTAAAACACTCAGACGAGCCAAGAAAAATGAAGTTCTATGCTTCTGAGCATGCGTCGACTTGATTCTGAGCATGCGTGGGTTTTTTATCCGATGGAGTTACCCACAGACAATAGTAATTTGCTATCGTTTTTTTTTCCATCGGATAAATTTAAAACATGTTCTATTTTTTAACACCGATGGAAAAAAGACCGATGGGGCCCATACACGATCGGTTTGTCCGATGAAAAAAGTCCATCGGACTGTTTTCATCGGTAAAACCGATCGTGTGTACAGGGCTTAACAGTAAATTCTACCACATCTGGGCAGGATGGCTCAAATTCAATTTTTTCCTTCCATTTATGTCTTATCTTACAGTGTGGGGGGGGGGGAGTATTTGATCCCCTGCTGATTTTGTACATTTGCCAGACGTTTTTGTCAGACGTTTCTTGTAGTTGTCCACCAGGTTCGCACACATCTCAGGAGGGATTTTGTCCCCTTCTTCTTTGCAGATCCTCTCCAAGTCATTAAGGTTTTGAGGCTGACGTTTGGTCACCCAATGCATTTCGTCCACACAGACATTATCTGGGGTGCCACATCCCAGATGATGTCCGTGTGAATGAAACACGTTAGGTGACGCTCGTGGCAATCACTTTTTAACAGTTTAAGAACAAGCTTGTTTTTTACCTCCAATTCTGTAAGTGTGAACCCCTCTTTTTTTAAATAAAAGACCTTTTGGTATTACACTATGTGGATCCATTTGTTTTTCATGTTCAATGCCAATGGAACGTTTTAACATTTGCTATATGCATTGGAGTTTGCCGGTCAGAAGGGCGACCATCCACCATCTATCCCTGAGGTCTACTTTCTGCTTATTGCTCCATTGAGGCAAAGCCCTCATCATGCCTGTTTGACCCATGTGCTGTACGGTACATGTGTCCATCTCATCCGGTAAGCGTGCCAACCTTACTTCACTTCACGATCATGCACTTTTCAAGATTCACTATTCACTTGTGTTAATGCACTTCATACCATAATGGTATCTCCTAATAAGATGGACTAATACGTTGTGTTATTATCTTTCCTACTTGTACATGTTTGTTTGCATTTCAATATTTATTATATTCATTTTATTTATTCACTGTCTGAGCGCTACACTATTGTTTTGTTACTTTAGCTGTCACTGTGCCTTACTCTCTGTATAAGACACAGTGACAGATGGAACCTGCAGGGTTATTTGTAAAAGAAAAGTATAAGAAAACGTTATGCTATTACAGTCTCATAGGTGGACATTTCTTGATCTACAATGAAACATAGATGAGAGCAATAAATTTACAGATTGCAATCAGGAGTGGGTTAGGGTGTCTACAGACATGGAGAATATTTTCTGTTAACGGTCAGCTCATGCAACAGGACTATCAGGGGCGTATGTACAGGGGTCACATGGGTCACAATTGCGACCCGGCCCCATGCTCCATGGGGCATGTGCTGTCCCCTGTACACCTGGATAGGAGGGGAGGCTGGGGAACCATATAGAGGAACTGATCTCTTCCATTTTCCTCCTGCAGCCTTTCAGCAGCTGCTGGAGGAAAAATAAGAGGATTGGCTCCTCTACATGCTGCCCCTGCTGCCTTCCTTATCCCCGTCCTGCTGTGATTGGACTCCTGTTCTCTCTTGCCCCCCCCCGCATCCTCCACAGCCCTGCAGGGTTACCCCACCTTTCTCCCACCGGCTGCTGCAGGGAATGTTTTCAGTATGGAGAGCAGGGAAGGGGCCAGTAAATGTATAATTTACCGGCCCCTTCCTTGTCCTAATGAATAGAGTCAGTGATCCGTACCAATCTGACTTATCATTCATAACTGAAGCAAACTGTGTTTACTATGCTTCAGTTTGTGAATGAACAGAAAGCCTCTACAGAGCTATGGTATCCCCGTCCATTCATTCTGTGCAGCTGGGGCTGCAGAGATGGAGATTGAGGGCTGTGTCCTCAATCTCCTTTCTCTGTTTCAAAGGTGGAACATCAGAGGTCTGCTTAGACCCCTGATATTTCACCAAAACCCCACCAAAATCCTACCAAAGCCCAGTGGGGATCCTAAAATTTAAAAAAATGAAATAAAAAAACGGAATTGTTAAAAAAAAAAAAGGTAAAAAAACATACAATAAAAAAATAACAAAAAACTACTGACACCAGTGGTGGAACTACCAGGGTCATAAAGGTCGCACTTGCGACCAGGCCCTGGAGTTCTGCCACCCTCGGTGGGGGGGCCCAGCTGGGAGCCAGGGGTTCTTCATGATTTCTTGCACTGGGGCCCTGAATGTTTTAGTTACACCTCTGCATCCAGTGTGTTTAGGCATCTCCACAACCATGGCCAAGTCTCCCAGGTCAAGCCTGCTCAGGGGAAACTGGCTTGAATGAGTTTTAAGACAGCATCCCCAGCATTCCCCTTCAACATTCTTATTTGTGCAAAAGGAACTTGCATTTACAAGGACCTTTCCCTAGAAATATGGTTCGACTGACAGTTTTATTCATACACAGCTATTCGCCGTGTAATATTTGTAGGCTGCTTTAGGTCAAGGAGGTCTACTCAACATCGCAGGCTAAGCAGTGATACAACTATCAGTGGAACTCAATGGACTTAATAGAATTGTGTCCTTTTTTTTTAACTCTACTAATTATGTGCCTAATACTACTACTCCGTCCTCCAGCGCCATTGGTGTTCAAGTCCATTACATCCTTGGCCAATTTTTTTTAACTCAGTTCTTCCAGATGAAGTAAAAAAGTACCACAGAAAACATGTATTTCTCATATTCCTGATACCAGCAGCATCCTCTTACTGGAGACACCATATTCCTCAGAGCTCTTGTTACGCTATTTAATTCCTGTGAAGCACGAAAAACCTTTTTCATAGTGGAATGACTAATTTGAGGGTTAAAATATGTAATCAAGCTGTATAACAAAGGCTGAATAGTGGCATTTATGGGTTATCATCGACTCGTACATTGCTTTGTAATAGGACAGGGCATATGAGAATGATACAGTAGGAGATAAAAGCACGGCAGACCTCAGGCTATGGAGATGTGGAGGGGCTGGATATATTTCATCGATTATTGTTCTTGTGATGTTAGGAAATAGGGCAACAGCGATCTGTCATCATTAGGGCTTCCTTCTATCTGCATCTCTGGAATAATATTTCTGGGTCGTTTATAACATGCGTTATAAAAACAAACAACTTGTTATACATTTTACAGATTTTGTAGCAATTTTTCTATGTCCGTGCAAAAGAATAAACTCATTTTATTAACTATTTTTGGTTGAACACTGAGGGCATCTATCTCTCTATCTATATACTGTATCTTCTGTGTATTTCCTTGTCTAGCTCCCTGTCCATTTCCCTCTCCTCCTTTCTTTCTTCCTTTCTTCCTTCCCTCCCCTACCCTGCCATCTGTTTTTATTGACCATATACCCCATATCTTCTTTTCTTGTTTTCTTGCTTCCTTACATATTTCCATCCATTTCCAGGACTGCCCCTCCCCTTACCTCCTCTCCACCCTACCTTCTTTTTATCTATCTATCTATCTATCTATCTATCTATCTATCTATCTATCTATCTATCTATCTATCTATCTATCTATCTTTCTATTGTTTTGCCTACCTTTCTGTCCATTTATCTTTCTACTCCAACTCCTCTTCCTTTCCTTCTTTCCTTCATTCCCTTTTAAGTTTTTCTTACTTTTTTTCCTTCCTTTCCTTCCCTTTTTCCTTCCTTTCCCTTTTCCTTGCTTCTGTACCTCCCTCCTTCCCTTTTAAGCCTTCCTTCCTTCCTTCCCTTGTAATAATTTTTTACTTTTTCCTCCCTTCCCTTTTAATTCCTTCTTATTTTTTCTTTCTTTCTTTCCTTCCTTCCCTCTTTATGCTCCCTTCCTTCTTTCCTTCCTTCCTTCCTTCCTTCCCTTCTTATGCTTTCTTACTCTTTTCCTTCCTTCTTTCCTTTTTTCTTGCTTCCGTCCCTCCTTCTTTCCCTTTTAAGCCTTTCTTCCTGCCTTCCCTTGTAATTATTTTTCCTTCCTTTTTTTTCTTTCTATCTTTCCTTTCTTTTTTTTTTATATATCATATTTTTATTAGTTCAAATTTTTCAGATTTACAACATTGAAATCTTTCCTTCCTTCCTTCCTTCCTTCCCATCTAATTCCTGCCTTTTTTGTCTTTGTTCCCTTCCTTCCCCTTTAATTCCTTCTTATTTATTATTTCTTCCCTTCCTTCCTTCCTTCCTTCATTCCTTCCCTCCTTATGCTTTCTTACTATTTTCCTTCCTTCCTTCCTTCCCTCCCCTACCTAGCCATCTGTTTTTATTGACCATATACCTCATATCTTCTTTTCTTGTTTTCTTCCTTCCTTACATAATTTCATCCCTTTCCAGGGCTACCCCCCTTCTTCCTCTCCACCCTTCCTACTTTCTATCTATCTATCTATCTACCTATCTATCTATCTATCTATCTATCTATCTATCTATCTATCGTTTTGCCTACCTTCCTGTCCATTTGTCTCTCTACTCCAAATCCTTACCTTATTTCCTTCCTTCCCTTTTAAATTTTCTTAATTTTTCCTTCAATTCCTTTCCTTCCCTTCTTCCTTGCTTCCTTTTTTCTTGCTTACGTACCTCCTTCCTTCACTTTTAAGCCTTCCTTCCACCCTTCCCATTTTTTATTCCTTTTTTTTTCTCTTTCTTTCCTTCCTTCCTTCCTCTCTTCCCTTGTAATTCCTTCTTATTTTTTCTTACTCTTCTCCTTCCTTCCCTCCTTATGCTTTCTTACTCTTTTCCTTCCTTCCCTCCTTATGCTTCCTTAGTCTTTTCCTTCCTTCCCTTTTCCTTGCTTCTGTCCCTCCTTCTCTCCATTTTAAGCCTCCCTTCCTTCTCTAATAATTATTTTTCTTTCTTTCTTTCTTTCTTTCTTTCTTTCTTTCTTTCTTTCTTTCTTTCTTTCTTTCTTTCTTTCTTTCTTTCTTTCTTTCTTTCTTTCTTTCTTTCTTTCTTTCTTTCTTTCTTTCCTTATGCTATCTCTCTATCTATCTATCTATCTATCTATCTATCTATCTATCTATCTATCTATCTATCTATCTTTAATGACAATCTCCATTTGTTCACCTTTCTACCCCATATCTTATTTTCCTGTGTTCTTCCTTTCTCATTACATCTTTCTGTTTCCAGGATCCTCTTCCCTCCTCCCCTCCCTACCTCCTTCCTTTTATTTCCAGGACCAGGAACTCCTTCAGTCCTTATATCTGTTATCAGGATATATCTTTCCTTCCTGACACATTCATTGATTTATGAATATACCCTTTAAAGTTATTTGGTTATTTTGCCATGTTTGCCCCCCAAGATTCCCACAACTTTCTGGTACAATGATTTTTATTGGAATAGAGAGAAGCAGAGGCGCTGCTAGAGCTGAGCTAAGAATATACCATAGAGATGGTGTCGGGGACACCTGGGGAGTGCAGGCAAATATGTTCCAAGGTGTTTTTTTTTATATGGAAAAGCGTCATGGCGGCGAAGGGAGGAGATCGAATGCCGCAGCTTAATATAGTGAAATAATTCGACCAAAGGAGCTTTGTGGGTCTCTTGAATTGAGGTCCATTTGAGGTCCATGAAGGGAAAGTGCGTGGGTCTAATAAAATGCCGTACCTGCGAGCACGCATGGGCGGGCCACTACGAAAATATGTGTGGTCGTGCTAAGCCAGGTGAAAACATGGAGACATGGAAACAGGGAGAAATGGTGACATAAGTTTGCGTGAATCCACAACTTTCACCTTTTTTTAGAAGATTTTTTTTTTGCAATTTTTGGATGGAAGTTGTATGACTCTTGGGTGAAAACATTAATAAATAGTTATTATAACAGTTCAGTCTGTTATAATCTGTTCAATCTGTTATCTCTTGCCGACCAGCCGCCGTCATTATACTGTGGCAGGTTGGTACGGCTGCGCAAACTGCCGTAGGTGTACGTCGGCCGCTTTAAGAGCTATAGGGGGTGCTCGCGCTACAGCGCGGCGCCAGAGCTGATGGGCGAAGCCGGTGGCCGCGATTACTCCTCAGAGGGCCAGAACGGGGATCTGTCAATGTAAACTGACAAATCCCCGTTCTGACAGGAGAGTAGAGAGGGATCTGCTGTTCCTAGTGATCAGAAACAGCAATCTCTCTTTGCTCCCTGTCAGTCCCACCCCACAGTTATAAACACCCCCTAGGGAACACCTAACCCCTTGACCCCCCCTAGTGTTAACCCCTCCCTTACCAGTGACATTTATACAGTAATCAGTGGCTATTTTTAGCTGTATAAATATCAATGGTCCCAAAAAAGTGTCAAGATGTCCGATCTGTCCGCCGCAATGTCACAGTCCCACTAAAAATTGCTAATCACTGGCATTACTAGTAAAAAAAAATAATAATAAAAATGCCCTATTTTGTAGACGCAATAACTTTTGCGCAAACCAATCAATAGACACTTATTGCGTTTTTTTGTTTTTTTTACCAAAAATATGTAGAAGAATACATATTGGCCTAAACTGATGAAGAAATTCGTTTTACTCTTTCGTCCATGGACCGACACAGCTTCTCTATTGACAAAGTGGGTATTATCCGTTAGTTAGGAGTGACTAGGCAGAAAAACTTGTAAAAAGTGTTGCATCACACCTTCTACAGTACCGCCCAGGGGGCGGACCCTCTGGGTATACCCTCTCAGTCTGCACATCGCAGATCAGTTTTTTTCTGTCTAGCAAGGAGTAGGACATGGCTCCCTTCGGGCTCATTGGTCCGGGGAAAAAAGATATATATATTTTTTATTTTTTTGCTACATTTGTTGTTTCCTGCGATCTTCGATCAACTGCCGACTGGGTGACAGGCTGGATCCTCGATCCTTGTAGTCTCCCCAGTTTCGGCCATCGAGCGTGTGCCGACCCTAGCTACGCGCTGGGTTTTCCACGACATGCCCGTCGCTCCACGGGTGGCCGGTGAGCCTACGCTCCAGGGCCTGCATCGGACCGCTCAGCTTCGGCTGACCTTACGGCCGAGTCGCAGCAGCCTGGCCGGTGAGCTTACGCTCCAAGGCTTGCATCGGACCGCTCAGCTTCGGCTGACCTTACGGCCGAGTCGCAGCAGCCTGTCCGGTGAGCGTCATGCTCCAGGGCATACATATGATCGTCCCTTCTGGGTCCAATCACAGCATGCCTGGCCAACAGTCACCTTCCGTGCGCGGACGATGATCTGTTTGGAATGTCTTCCAGCAGAATACATGCAGGATAGGTAAGTAAAACTCCCCTGCCTCGGCTGGGTGATTTAGCTGGACATTCCTGGAGAGATCAAGTAAGTGGTTGTGGCCCCTTTCTTCCCTCTCTCCCTGCCTTTCCCTCCTCCCTGGGCTTCTAGCTAAAGGTTGCTGGGTGCTGGGGGTCACCTAGGGGGTCCCACTGGAGCGGGGCTGGCTGTAACTAACATTTAAAAGAAATGTCATTTTTGCTTACCTGTGTTTCTGTGTCTCCATGCTGTCGGCGGCCATTTTGAGGTGGTCCATGCCAAGTTTGGCCTCTTGTAACTGCCTGGCGGCCATCTTCCTGTAGTTCGGCCACACCCACTGGCCCCTATCAGGTGATCGGCGGCCATGTTTGTCCACCCTGTATGCAGATATTGCCGTTCGGCGGCCATCTTTTTTGTGGGCTATGGCTGCCTGACCTCTATCTTCTGTCGGCGGCCATTTTCTTAGAGCCCACATTATCTTCCATACAGACGGTTTTGGCAACCATTTTGCGAGAGCCTCCGGCCTCTAGGGTGCATTACACTGGCGCGAAAATTCACACAGGAAGTGCTGATAAAAGAAGCAGACTGACACAGCAGCAAGGGGACAGCATCACAGGCGCAGCATAGCAGTACCTATCCAGGGTGGTGAGTCCTCTGGGTAACCCAGCATCTCTGCAGCGCAGGAGGGTGGCCTAGTGATATCTTGCCTGGAGCCCTGTGAGTGTCAGCGTGTGGTCAGCATGGCATCTGAGCCAGATGTCTTCTCCCCTGAAACACCAGATTTAGCAGCTGGTGTCCCTGAGGTGTCTATGGACGCTATGTCGGCAATCCTAGAGGCGTTTGCTGCCAGGGTGGAAGCAGCACACGGGAATACAGGGGGTAATAAACGCCCCCGTCCCCTGCAATCTTCTGGGGATATTTCTGATGCAGAACCAGGTCCAGCTACGGCTCATGGCCCAGATTCTGATGCATCAGAGACTGCAGACCGTGACCGATCGGACAGTGAGGAGGACTCCAAGTCCAGGTCAGTACGCGAGACGGCTTTGGTATCTGACCTTATTACTGCAGTGCGGGATACGCTAAAGTTGGAAAGGACTGAAGAAGTAGCAGATACTCCAGTTTTCTGAAGATATGGACCTCTCCCCCTATAGTGGACCCTTCGGTGTCCAGACTTAATAGAGCCACCACTATTCCAGTAGAAGGGGCTCCTGTTTTCAAGGACCCTGTGGATAAGAAGGCTGAAGCACTCGCTCGCTACCTATACTCAGTGGTAGGCTCGGCAGTACGCCCGGCATTGGCGGGGGCCCTAGTGTCTCAGACACTTACTGAATGGGCAAAATTGCTACTCCAGGGGTTAAAGGAGCGAGATGCTCCTCCTAATGAGATAACTTTGGCCGACCAGTTGGTCCAGGGCCTTAAGTTTGTCTGCGAGTCAGACATGGATACTATTCCCCTGCTGTCAAGAGCTTCGGTTTATGCAGTAGCAATACGCCGCCTGATCTGGCTAAAGGGCTGGTCTGCGGACCAGACTTCCAAGAAAGCCCTATTGGATCTGCCTTTTAAGGGCGACAGACTTTTTGGGGCTTCTCTGGATGACATCATCAAGGATGCTACAGGAGGTAAAAGCACTTTGCTTCCCCAAACTAGCAAGGGTAGGGGACCACGCCAAGGGCAAGGGCCCTCCTTTACTGCACGTAAGCGTTTTTTTTCGCCCTCTTAAGGCGACAGGGAAAAGACCCCAGGCCGATAAAGCGCCTGCCCAAGGACAAAAGCGTCCTTGGTCCCGCAGACCCAACAAGCCTGTGGACAAATCTGCGTCCACATGAAGGTCCGCCCCCACCCAGCTCTCGGGTGGGGGGACGTCTTCGCAAATTCGCGACTCAGTGGACTGCTCTAGTCTCCGACAGGTGGGTTTGCGAAGTAATCTCCTCAGGCTACAAGATAGAATTTCTCTCTTGTCCACCAGACAGATTCATCACCTCCAATCTCCAGCTACTACCGACCCGTCGGGAGGCCCTGTATGGGGCGGTCCAGGGTCTACTGGAACGCGGGGTAGTTATTCCAGTTCCAGAACAGGAACGGGGTCAGGGTTTTTACTCAAATCTGTTCATTGTGCCAAAGAAGGAGGGGGTTCGTCCAATCTTGGATCTCAGAGCCCTCAATTGCTTTGTGAAGGTACAAAGATTTCGGATGGAGTCGGTTCGATCCGTAGTCACGGCTCTCCATCCGGGGGACTTTCTGGCCTCCTTGGACATCAAGGACGCATACCTGCATGTCCCCATATACTCCAGACACCAGAGGTTTCTGCGATTTGCTATCGGGAAGAACCACTACCAGTTTGTGGCCCTCCCGTTTGGCCTTGCCTCAGCACCCAGGACGTTCACCAAGGTGCTCGCTCCGATTCTGGCACTTCTAAGACAGCGGGGTATCGCTATCACAGGTTACTTGGACGACCTTCTGCTGAAGGGCCCTTCAAGCTCAGAATTAGAGGTAAGCGTGTCCATTACCTGTCAGACTCTTCGAGACTGTGGTTGGATACTAAACACGCAAAAGTCAGTATTGGTGCCCACTCAACGCCTAGTGTACCTGGGGTTGATTCTGGATTCCTCAGAGGCAAAGGTATTCCTCCCTGTGGAGAAGTTGCAGACCCTCCGGGCTGCAGTACGGCAGCTGACTTCCAGGAATTGGTCGTCACTCCGTTTTTGCATGCGAGTGTTGGGCCTCATGGTAGCCTCCTTCGAGGCGGTCCCATATGCTCAATACCACACTCGAGTGTTACAGAGGGAAGTTCTGTCCAGATGGAACAGATGCCCTTCATCTCTGGATTATCAAATCCGAGTGAGCCACCTAGTCAGGAGATCCCTGGTATGGTGGCTGACAGCACCGGCTCTAATGGCCGGGAAGTAATTTCTTCCGGTTTACTGGATAGTGATCACGACGGACGCCAGCCTTACAGGTTGGGGGGGAGTCTGGGGTGTCCAGTCGGCGCAAGGTCGCTGGACCCCAGAGGAAGCCCTCCTGCCGATCAATGTCCTGGAGATCTGGGCGATCAAGCTGTGCCTCTTCAAATGGTCTCAGAGACTGCAAGGGCGTCCAGTCCGGATCCAGTCAGACAACGCCACAGCAGTGGCATATGTCAATCATCAAGGAGGAACAAGAAGCTCAGCTGCAGCATCGGAGATCGCTCGCATCCTGAAGTGGGCAGAGAGGAGCGTACCGGCACTGTCGGCCGTGTACATTCCGGGTGTGGAAAACTGGCAGGCGGACTACCTGAGCCGCCAGATGCTGGACCAGGGAGAATGGTCCTTACACCCGGAGGTGTTCCAACTCCTCTGCCAAAGATGGGGCACACCAGACGTAGATCTTCTGGCTTCCCGACTCAATCGGAAGGTATTGAGGTTTGTGGCCCGGTCAAGAGACCCATGGGCAGACGCAACGGACGCGTTGGTAGCATCGTGGGGCCAGTATCGGCTAATCTATGCCTTCCCTCCCTTAAGGCTTCTTCCTCTTCTGCTCCGCAGAGTGGAGGCAGAGGGAATTCCAATGATCCTAATCGCTCCAGATTGGCCTCAGCGTCCTTGGTACGCCGATCTAGTACGTCTGGTAGCAGACGTCCCCTGGCGCCTACCACTACGGAAGGACCTGCTGTCGCAAGGTCCCATATTCCATCCTGCTTTACAGTCATTGGCTTTAACGGCATGGCTGTTGAGAACCAGGTACTGAGAGACCGGGGCCTGTCAGACTCAGTAATTTCTACTATGAGAAGTGCTCGGAAACCGTCCTCTAGGAAGGTCTATCACCGCACTTGGAGGGCCTACATCTCCATGTGTGAGGAAATGAAATGGCATCCGCGTACCTATTTGGTTTCCAGAATCCTGCTGTTTTTACAGCATGGGGTAGACCAAAGGCTTGCCCTTAGTACGATTAAGGGACAGATATCTGCCCTGGCTGTCTTTTTTCAGCGACCCCTGGCGACTCACTCTCTCGTGAGTACATTTGTGCAGGGGGTTCGACATGTGGCCCCTCCGGTCCGCCCCCCGTTACCTCCGTGGGACTTGAACCTGGTCCTCTCGGTGCTTCAGAAGGCACCGTTTGAGAATATTAGAGATATTCCCCTGTTGACACTTTCTCAGAAGGTGGTCTTTTTGGTGGCTGTTACGTCAGTTAGACGAGTCTCTGAGCTGGCAGCCTTGTCCTGCAAGGCTCCCTATTTGATTTTCCACAAGGATAAGGTGGTGCTGCGGCCGCAGCCTTCCTTTCTTCCGAAGGTCGTTTCGGCTTTTCATCTCAACGAAGACATTGTACTTCCATCCTTGTGTCCTCAGCCGTCGAATCCTAAGGAGTCGGCGTTGCATTCCTTGGACGTTGTCCGAGCTTTGAGAGTATACATATCTGCTACTTCCCTGTTCCGGAAGTCAGACTCACTGTTTGTTTCGGTGGCTGGTCCCAAGAAGGGCCAAGCAGTCTCATCGGCCACCATCTCTAGGTGGATCCGACAGATAGTAATCCAGGCTTACGCCTTAAAGGGTCAGGCGCCCCCCTTTCCTGTCACGGCGCATTCGACCAGGGCAATAGGTGCCTCTTGGGCTTTCCGACATCAAGCGTCTGTTTCCCAACTATGTAAAGCGGCGACTTGGTCGTCCGCTCACACTTTCACAAAATTCTACAAAGTTGATGTAGGTGCATCTTCGGATGCCTCTTTCGGCCGCAAGGTTTTGCAGGCGGCTGTTTAGAGTTGCAACTCCTCCGTTGGAGGAGTGCTGTTTTGTGTTTTGGGGTGAAGTTTGTTTTTATGCTGTTACCACCCCTCGTTTTTTCTCTGACACTGCTTTGGGACGTCCCACTTTGTCAATAGAGAAGCTGTGTCGGTCCATGGACGAAAGAGTAAATAGGATTTTTTACTCACCGTAAAATCCTTTTCTCTGAGTCCATGGACCGACACAGCACCCACCCCTCCTTTTAAGTTTGTACTGCTTTTTGACGAACTGATCTGCGATGTGCAGACTGAGAGGGTATACCCAGAGGGTCCGCCCCCTGGGCGGTACTGTAGAAGGTGTGATGCAACACTTTTTACAAGTTTTTCTGCCTAGTCACTCCTAATTAACGGATAATACCCACTTTGTCAATAGAGAAGCTGTGTCGGTCCATGGACTCAGAGAAAAGGATTTTACGGTGAGTAAAAAATCCTATTTTTTCGGATATTTATTATAGCAAAAAATAATTTTTTTTTTTTCAAAATTGTCGGTCTTTTTATTGTTTATAGCGCAAAAAATAAAAAAACGCGGAGGTGATGAAATACCACCAAAAGAAAGCTCTATTTGTGGGAAAAAAAAGGACGTTAATTTTGTTTGGGAGCCACGTCGCACGACCGCGCAATTGTCAGTTAAAGCGTTGCAGTGCCGTATCGCGAAAAATGGCCCGGTCATTAAATCCTTCCGGGGCTGAAGTGGTTAATGTGTCCAGTCGTGTACAGAGATACCAGGGCGTAGAAGCAATGACCTCCACTACAAATACATTGCAGCTTGAGAAGGTCAATCTGTGAACTCGGAGTTATGTGAAGTAGTAACTTTTTGACCTTCTTGAAAAAAAAAAAAAAAAAAAAGAAGGATTCCTTGCTGAGTCTTCAATGCATGTAATTCACGGTTACAAAAAGTCTGCATTCAAAGTAAATAAAAAAATCACACTTTTTGTTGTTTTTTTTTTTTCTCAGCAGCAACAACAGGAAACACAGCAGCCAAAGGCTGTTAGTACATTGGGTGGAATATTCTATGGAAGCGAGATTTGTTATAAATTCAGAGCAGACTTGTAAGCAGCATTTTTCTTGCCACGAGGTCAGAAAAAACAAAACAAAAAAACACTTTTAACCTTTCCTGCTGTTTTGACTTTTGAAAAGAACGCTCTGAGGACTGGCTGTATGGTGGCAGAAATTATTTAGCACAGACCATAATGGAGGTCTGAAAAGCTAGCATTAAATATTGAACATTGCGGCCCCAGCCGCTCACACACTGATTATCAGGAACTTGAAATGACTGAAGGGAAGAGGGCGATGGTAAGCGTCTAAAATGAGCGAGATTGTTTACCAATCTTTTCTTGGTGTTAATTTTTATGATGTGTTATATTTTGAACTAAAGACACTTCATACCCTGAAATTAACATATTTAACCATTTTTAACCACTTAAGCCCCGGACCAATACGCAATTTTTGCGATTCGGCACTGCGTCGCTTTAACTGACAATTGCGCGGTCGTGTGACTAGGCTCCCAAACAAAATTGGCGTCCTTTTTTTCCCACAAATTTCTTTTGGTGGTATTTGATCACCTCTGCAGCTTTTATTTTTTGCGCTATAAACAAAAATAGAGAGACAATTTTGAAAAAAATGCAATATTTTTTACATTTTGCTATAATAAATATCCCTGAAAATATATAAAAAAAAATTTTTTCCTCAGTTTAGGCCGATACGTATTCTTCTACATATTTTTGGTGAAAAAAAATCGCAATCTGCATTTATTGATTGGTTTGCGCAAAAGTTATAGCGTTTACAAAATAGGGGGTAGTTTTATGGCATTTTTATTATTATTATTTTTTTTACTAGTAATGGCGGCGATCATCGATTTTTTTCATGACTGCGACATTATGGCGGACACATAGGACACTTTTGACACTATTTTGGGACCATTGTCATTTTTACAGCGACCAGTGCTATAAAAATGCACTGGTTACTGTAAAAATTACACTGGCAGTGAAGGGGTTAACCAGGAGGGGGCGCTGTAGGAGTTAAGTGTGCCCTGATTTGTGTTTCTTACTGTAGGGGGGCGTGGCTTGGCGTGTGACATCACTGATCGTCGTTCCCTATTACAGGGAACAGACGATCAGTGACAGGCTCACTAGGAAGCATGGGGAGAGGTTTGTTTACACTTACCTCTCCCCGTTCTTCCTCTCTGTGACCCGATCGCGGGACACCAGCGGCGATCGAGT
This sequence comes from Rana muscosa, assembly GCA_029206835.1. Lineage (NCBI taxonomy): Eukaryota > Metazoa > Chordata > Amphibia > Anura > Ranidae > Rana > Rana muscosa. Next base: position 30,993,329 of record CM055117.1, on the reverse strand, counting down.
CCGCTGCTCCCGCGGGGACGGTCACGGAGAAGAGGACCAGGTCGCGAGCGCGCCGCTGGCGGCGCGCTCGCGACCCACGGCTGGGCTCTTAAAAGGGATGTACGCCCTTGTGCCCACCTGTGCCATTTTGCCGACGTACATCGGCATGTGACGGTCCTCAAGTGGTTAACCGGAAGGATTTGCCCCCTTAATGACCAGGCCATTTTTTTGCGATGCGGCACTGCGTCGCTTTAACTGACAATTACGCAGCCGTGCGATGCTGTACCCAAACATAATTGACGTCCTTTTTTTCCCACAAATAGAGCTTTCTTTTAGTGGTATTTGATCACCTCTGCGGTTTTTATTTTTTGTGCTATAAACAAAAAAAGAGCGACAATTAAAAAAAAAAAAAAAAAATTTAACTTTTTGCAATAATAAATATCCCATTTTTTTTTAAAGCACATTTTTTCCTCAATTTAGGCGGATATGTATTCTTCTACATATTTTTGGTAAAAAAAAAAAAAAAACGCAATAAGCGTATATTGATTGGTTTGCGCAAAAGTTATAGCGTCTACAAAATAGGGGATAGATTTATGGATTTTTTTTTTTTTTTACTAGTAATGGCGGCAAACTGCAATTTTTAGCGGGACTGCGACATTGCGGTGGACAGATCGGACACGTTTGACACTTTTTTGGGACCATTGACACTTATACAGCGATCAGTGCTATAAAAATGCAATGATTACTGTGTAAATGTCACTTGCAGGGAAGGGGTTAACACTAGAGGACGACCAAGGGGTTAACCGTGTTCCCTCATGTGTGTTTCTAACTGTGGGGGGAGGGGACTGACTGGAGGAGAAGAGAGATCGCTGTTCCTAATTACTAGGAACAGCAGATCTGTCTCTCCTCTCTTGTCAGAACGGGGATTTGTGTGTTTACATACACAGATCCCCGTTCTGGCTCTCGTGCCAAGGCGCATCGGGTCCCTTACCGTGCAGCATGCACGCGCTATGGCTCTTAAGGGAGCCGCCGTACAGGTAAGGCGATTCGCGGAAACGAGCCTGCCTGCCGCGGTATAATGACGGTGGCTGGTCGGCAAGTGGTTAATATGGAAAAACTCTAAACTAAATCCTTAAAAAGTCTTCTCTGTAATGATCTGTCAGATTATAATTGTTAATACGATTTAGGATTTGCGCAGTTTGCGCAGCGCTTTACAACATGGGGGGAGACAGTACAGTTACAATACAATTCAATACAGGAGGAATCAGAGAGCCCTGCTAGTTAGAGCTTACAATCTAAAAGGGAGGGTCAAGTGATACAAAAGGTAATAACTGTGGGGGATGAGCTGATGGATTAAACAAAGTATAATTGTTTGAAGTGTAAGAAGACAGTTACTTTCCTAAACCCATTGAAGAACCAGCACTGATTTAGGGAACGTGGAAGAAACAAGGAGAAGTCTAGCTAGGACTGAACTAACTAGCAGTAAACAGGAGGGGAAGACAGAGGAAGATACCAAATCCTAGGGAGTAAAGTAAGGGACTTGTAGTGGCTCTAAACCACCACTAGATGTCAGCATCAAGATACGATATAAGACACAGAAGTTGAATCCAACACAATTTTACTTCAGACAATTCCAGTGCAGAAGATATTTTTCCAATCATTTGACATGTAAAAAGACAATGACTTTCCTAAGCCCTGAGAAGAACTAGCACGGATTTAAAGAACATGGAAGAAACAGGGAGAAATCCAGCTAGGACTGAACTAGCCAGCACTAAACAGGAGGGCAAGACAGAGGAAGATACCAAATCCTATGAGTAAATAAGTTGTAGTGGCTCTAAACCGCCACTAGATAACAGCATACTATATAAGACACAGAAGTTGAATCCAACACAATTTTACTTCAAAAAATTGCATTGCAGAGGGTATTTCTCCAATCATTTGAAATGTAAGAGGACAATGACTTTCCTAAACCCTGAAAAGAACTAGCACTGATTTATGAAACATGGACGGAACAGGGAGGAGTCTAGGTAGGACTGAACTAAGTAGCACTAAATAGGGAAGGGAGGATAGGGGAAAATACCAAATCACATGGATAAATAAGTTGTAGTGGCTCTAAACCAGTGGTCACCAACCTTATGGTCCTCACAGACCACTAAACTGACAATTTTGAATCCCATGGACCACTAACATGAATTTTACATGCCTTGTAGATACAATGCTCTGGCTCTATCTGCCCCTCTCCCCCTGGATCACACTGCTGCCTTATACACACAATGCTTTGACTCTCTGCCCCCCTCCCCTTGGATCACACTGCTGCCTTATACACACAATGCTCTGGCTCTCTCTGCCCCTCTCCCCCTGGATCACACTGCTGCCTTATACACACAATGCTTTGACTCTCTGCCCCCCTCCCCTTGGATCACACTGCTGCCTTATACACACAATGCTCTGGCTCTCTCTGCCCCTCTCCCCCTGGATCACACTGCTGCCTTATACACACAATGCTTTGACTCTCTGCCCCCCTCCCCTTGGATCACACTGCTGCCTTATACACACAATGCTCTGGCTCTCTCTGCCCCTCTCCCCCTGGATCACACTGCTGCCTTATACACACAATGCTTTGACTCTCTGCCCCCCTCCCCTTGGATCACACTGCTGCCTTATACACACAATGCTCTGGCTCTCTCTGCCCCTCTCCCCCTGGATTACACTGCTGCCTTATACACACAATGCTTTGACTCTCTGCCCCCCTCCCCTTGGATCACACTGCTGCCTTATACGCACAATGCTCTGGCTCTCTCTGCCCCTCTCCCCCTGGATCACACTGCTGCCTTATACACATAATGCTTTGACTCTCTGCCCCCCCTCCCCTTGGATCACACTACTGCCTTATACACACAATGCACCGGCTCTCTGCCCCCCCGGATCACACTGTTGTCTATTACACACAATGCTTTGACTCTCTGCACCCCGTCCCCCTTGATCACACTGCTGCCTTATACACACAATGCTCCGGATCTCTGTCCCCCCCAGATCACACTGCTGCCTTATACACACAATGATCCGGCTCTCTGCCCTCCTCCCCCTTAATCACACTGCTGCCTTATACACACAATGCTCCAGTTCTCTGCCCCCCCCCAGATCACACTGCTGCCTTATACACACAATGATCCGGCTCTCTGCCCTCCTCCCCCTTAATCACACTGCTGCCTTATACACACAATGCTCCAGCTCTCCGCCCCCCCCGGATCACACTGCTGCCTTATACACACAATGCTCCAGTTCTCTGCCCTCCCCCCACCTGGATCACACTGCTGCCTTATACACACAATGCTCCAGTTCTCTGCCATAGTCGAGGAACAAGTCAAAGGTCAGTAACGAGTGGTAGTGGAGATAAGGACAGCTACAGTTAGGCAAGGGAGCAAGATATCGGCTGGAGAGAGCACAATAATCTGGCAAACAGGAAGTGCAGAGACATGGCGTAAATCAGGAAGATCATGGGAGGAGCAAAGAGTTCAAGGTTCACAAGAAACAAGAGACAAGGCACGATTGTCCTAGGGTTAGGAGATCAGATAGAGTGCTGTCCAGCATCTCTGGTGGCTCAGCAAGATGAGCCACAGCCAGACACCACAGAGGTTGCAGGCTCAGATCTGCACCCTGACGCCAAAACTAAAAATAAAATTGTTTGTCTTTACATAAACTTTAAGGTACGTTTCATTGATCACTAAACCAAGTCATGGATATGGTGGACACCAACATTTTATCGTAGACCACCAATGGTCCAAGGACCACTGGTTGGCGACCGCTGCCCTAAACTACCAGTAATGCATGACTACACCTCCCCTTATAAGGGATCAGCATCTATTGCTGCCTGAGCACCCTTAGCTTGACTGCTATTGCCACCAGGTCTAACCCTTCTATCTTAGTATCCCTGGTAGAATTTTTAATAGAAATGGCTCAGGCTGTTTTGGCCCTGTCAACTCTTTAGGCAGGGCTGCCAAGAGCTTTCCAAAACATTCCACACAAGTTGGCATCATTTTCTGCTCTGCAATACAGCAACTCTTGGGGTCTGATTCCCAATGTCTTTAATGGGACATCTGGTTCAGAATGGCCAAACTTCAGAGATTTACAAATTTTTAAAAGTTTGGTCAAAGGCAGCTAATTTTTCAAATGTTTTTGAGAAGTTTGCTCATCCCTTTGCCAAGGCCATTAATGGTTGCTATGAAAAAAGTTATTTTGAGCTTCAGTTAATAGGTTGTACATGACACAAATTGTTCTGCTTATTTTCTTGAGCATGTTTCATCCTCTCCGTTTGTCCTTTGTCACCAGGGCGGGCAATAATGTCAAATCCAGAATTTAATGTTTGCCACTTGAACAGGAATAAAGAATAAATCTTCCAATAAGGACACCTGTTCCAGTAACAATTGTCTTTCGTGTGGGTGGAAGTTCTTTCTACCCTCTGAAAATGCCTTCCAGAGGGAAGCATAGCAGTAGCTGGCAGGTGTTCAGGCGGCTAATGTTAATTTTTTTTTGTCACATGGGGGGACTTTATATTAACCACTTGCCTCCCACGCCTATTCTGACACTTCTCTCCTACATGTAAAAATCAGAATTATTGCTCTTGCTAAAACGTTCACGGCAATACCTCATATGTGTAACGCGAACACTGTTACCATATGCATGCACGACCTACACATGCATTCGCTTTTGCGCACGAGCACAGGTCTTCACCTGAGCTCCTGATGGTGGAGATGGGTTTTGCTGCTTAAATATATCAGGTTGTGGTCCTCAGGCTCTCCCCACCAGCAGGTTAGCAAGCCAGGGTCCAATAGCAGATATAGCAGGTAGGGACAGTGTTGCCAACCGATCAGATTGAAATTTACTGACAAACCACCCAAAATTTGCTGGCACAGCCAAGTTTTTACTGACATTTGCAAAAGTTAAAAAATTACAGGTTTTAAGTGCAAATGTCAGTATTTAGGCTACAAACAAGTAAAATATGCAATTAATAATATGATTTAAGATACATAATAATGCAAAAAACATATTTTTTATTTTATTTTCAATATAGTAAGCAAGTAGCTCAGGGACAGGACTCAGGAGGGTAAGAAATTCGATGGGGTCAGGCGCACACATATGAAACTCACTCTCACAGTGACAATGACAGCAGTGTGCAGCAGCACAGATCACCGACACAACATGTCCCCTCCTGAGTCACAGCGACAGTCACTCTCCACGCCAGGTGATCTTTCCAGTCCACTCCAGTCTAAACAGCACTGACAGTCCCGCTCCCGGCCTGCCTTGCTCTCGACCCGCACACAAGGCTCTGGGAGCTCCGCTTGGCTCCCTTGCACCATGACATCACACGACATGCTCAGGCAACGCCTCCGCCAGAGCCGGCCAAACACACTATAGCAGGCATTCAGATGGTCTCAGCCGGCTCTGGATCTAGCCAAGCATCACAGCCATATTTTTTTACTGGCAACCTTTTTCCTTTTACTGGCATTTACTGGCAGGGGAAAAATTACTGTTTTTTACTGGCTGCCAGTAAAAATACAGACGGTTGGCAACACTGGGTAGGGATCACCCAGAAGCATAGTCAGTAAACAAGCCAAAGGTCCGTAACAAGTGGTTGCAGGTTGGGGATCAAGCAGAAACATAGTCGAGGAACAAGCCAAAGGTTGGTAACGAGTGGCCGTGCAGAGACATGGCTTAAATTAGGAAGATCAAGGGAGGAGCAAAGAGTTCAAGGCTCACAAGTAACAAGGCAAGATTGTCCTAGGGTGCCAAGGTTCATCATCACTATCCTAGGAGATCAGCTAGGGAGCTGTCCAACATCTCAGATGGCTCAGCAAGTAGAGCCACACCCAGATGCCACAGAGGTTGCAGGTTCAGATTCGAACCCTGACACTAAAGGTAAATAGGTTTGGCTTGGATCACTGAACCAAGTCATGGAGATGGTGGACACTTGTCATCTTATCCTTTGTTTGCATTACCACATACCTGCCAGTCTATCGCCCAGGTTTACACTGCTTTGTGCTGACGAACGAAGGCAGGCAAGACAGAAAGCCATCATTCACGGACAAATGACAAACAATTTCAGCTGATGCCATCGCCAATTTTGATTGTCAATCACCAAATGCCATTCTCCGAGTGTAGATGAAGCCAGGGTTAAGCCTTTGTAGGCTCTCTGCTGGCTGTTCTGTCCCATTGAGATGACAAGTTTCTATTGTCACAAGGTAACTAATTGTGTTGGACAGACAATAGAAGGAGAGCTGAGAGGCGGTTGCCACATCACTGGCTCTCTGGGAATCTAGGGCGACCTTTCCCCCTGTGGGATGTGCACAGCCCTTTCTTCCTATATCAAACAGAATTCATACTGAAATTCTAAACTTGCTGCAAAAAAAAAAGAACAAATCTTTGATGTGGATTCTTCTTTCCATGGCAGATGCTGTTTGATGAGGTATTTATAAAATGGGTCTGATAAAGGTGAGGATGTTACCAAATTGATGGTGCCATTGTGCCGGAGCAGAGTTTATGTCAGGTGCTACATACTGTGTAGCCTGGTACCAAGGAGGCCAAAGTGCATTTCACACCTAACATGGAAGATGATGATTACACAAGAAATCCTACTGCAGGAAGTGCTTTTAAATTTTGCAAAAAAACAAAACTTAAGCCTCCTCTCTTTTTCATTGCAAATATTCAGTGCATCGGAACATGTGGTCTCAGTACAGTTTAATCAGGCAGTCCCCAAATCCTCATTGGCTAGATTCATGAATTGTGTGATTGCCCGTAAGGTGGACTCATCTGCTTCTTCATAATTGATCACATTGGCCCAATTCACAAATTCTTGTGCTCAGATCTGGTGAATTTAATGATTTTAGCGGTCTTTTACACCAAAATAACATGGAACTTTTTCTCTTTGGAATAGGCCACATCTAAGTATTAAATAAAGCCCAGATTCATTTGTTACAATTGTCACGCCTACCCCTAGTTTTGGTGGTCAGGCACTATAGCTGGATTCTGTGTTCTTCGGCTATAGCAGCCCACTTTTCCATAAGGCAAACAGGCCTACCAGTATACTGTTGGCCCCAGGTCTTATACGTGTAGCAATACCCCCAGTTAAGAGGGCTGCAGGTATAGTTTTGGGCCTGTAACACACTGCTGTCAACCCCCAGGAACTGTCTCTAACCTCCCCTGGCACAGCTAGCACAAATGGAAGTGTGAAACCCACTAGGCTGTAGGAATCACCACTCCGCAATAAGGCATACACAATAGTTAATATTAGATTACCTGAGCTGACTGCTTCAGCTGGGATAAACAGTACGCCACACACTTGTCTGCTTAACCACAAATACTTTACTGAATAGAAATATAAAGTTAGACAATGGCACATTTATCTATGCAGGGCTCTGCAATATCAAAAGTCAAGCAAATAACAAGTATTATGTTTTAACAGTCTTATGTACACTAAATGTCCCTTAATAAACTACGCTCGCGAGCCTTGCCCACATGGCCAATATGACGGCCAAACAATGTCTCCCTGCTGAACAGTCAGGCCTGACTAATTCACACACAGTTAGTTCGTTGAGAAGGTTCTTCGCTAGCAATGGTGGTGCACTTTGTAGGTTATTTGTAATCCAATGGTATTAAATCGTTGGTTACTCAGCAAGCAATAAAGCAACTTATCTCCGGCTGCACAACACACTGTTTCTCTGGGGTGCAGTATAACACTCCGGTAACGGTGGGCCCTGACCAAAGGATACTGGGCCTAAAAGGTAGTCAAAGTATAATGAGCAAGTGCTCTCTCACCCAACCGGACCAGTCCGTACAACCGACTTCAGTAGCTGGTGCCCCGGAACACCGTCTCACGATACCCGTAGTCTCTGATCCTCTCGACCATCCGAGGGAGATTGATGAATGAGATGACTCTGGGTTCTCCAGTAAAGATCGGCAAGCTCTCCGGATCCCCTAGGCCCAGGCTCTCCGGCCTAGTCCAAACAACAGGCCCAAACGTAGGCTCCACTTTCTAGGAGGGCGGTGTCCGAAGAGACCCACGTGTTGCTCCTCCCTGCTTAAATAGTCCTTCCCCAGCAGACCTTGCACCAGGCAATGCACTGTGGGTGCCCCGCTGCACACTGGGTATAGTAGTCTTTGAACTCACTTAAAGCGATACCCGCTACACGCGTAATGCTATAGTGCCTGGCCACAATGCCGGGGCGAACCAAGCACAGCGAACAGGTAATTGCGGTTGGCAGAATGGTCCAGTGACAGTCCGGGTTCAGGGCAGGAAGCATTCAAAGAGTAGTCAGGGTCAAATCCTTGGTCAAAGGCAGACAGAGTTCTGAGCGTTGTCAAAATCCAATCCAAGGTCATCAACAAGGGAATCCAAACTAGCTGGCAGGGCAAGGCTCGAGTGAAGATGAAGGTCAAGGGACGGAAAGGCACGGTTGTGTTGCAAATACTATCACAAGCATTACACTAAGGGCTTGGCAGGCATAAAACAGGTTTGGCCTCCACCCAGAGGCTGTGTCCACACCAATCACGCTGCAGGTAGACAGTCAGACAGGGAGAGTGCAGCTCAGCCAAAATCGGGATGCCGGAATGAGACCAGCAGCTGACATGGAACCGAAGCATTATACGCTCTTGACAACAATGATGGGTCATCAAGACCATGGGAAAGTCTTATTTTAATTATAGAAGTACCTGGTGGGCTGGGTAGAGTCGGTTCTTTGATTTTGGTCTTGGATCCACCAACAGTGATGTCTCCCTGATATAATACCAGGCTTGGTTTCTGTCCACCTGGGAATTTTGGGTGTTCCCACACCCCATTGTATATTCTTCATAATATAAATTAATAATTCCAGCAGAGATGGTGGGAGCTTCTCATATTGGACAGAGCTGATATGCAGACCAGGGAACTTAGCCTGAGATATCACCCAAAATGGCACTAATAGTTCCTTGGAGATAAAAGAAAATGTCAGGTGATTAAAAGGAAGACTGTATTTTTTATACAATTTTTCTTTAAATAACTCCCCTCCTGAAAGGTCTTCTATTCACTTGTCCACAATCCTCACAGATCCACGCTGTGTGGCCCACGTGGAGCTGCAAAGCCCTTGCTGGAAAATGTTCCCAACTGGTCCTAACGCTTTCTGTTAATGTGTACAACATCCTACTATTTCTATAATTAGGCTATCTTTCATGCATGATGCAACCCATTGATAAATAGCCTCTGCATAGGAATGACTAGGATTTGTTCGCTTATATGGAACAAAATCCAGGACTGGACGAAGAGTTTCCAGTGGGGCCTGAGCCATCATGGGCCACACACTGTGGGTCTGTCAAAATCATTGACAGGGTAGTATGAGACCTTGGAGGGTGGTTGAGTGCAGGATAACTTTACTCCAATAAAAACCAACGTATTGGTTTTTGGATGGACTATTCTTTTAAGCTCCTAACTCTAGTATCCTAAAACATCAGGGCCTGCTCATTCCAGTAGGTGTCAGGCCTACAAACCTCTTGCCATGGATAACAAGCTTAAACTTCTGCACTGGTAAGTGTGTGTTTGCATGGTGTGGTGGTGTGTGTGTGTGTGTGTGGGGGGGGGGGGGGTTGGGTGGCTGGCAACACTGCACAGGACTCAAGTTGCACACACAGTGCATGGTCATTGGAACACTGCAGCTTGGCATTGGCACCCCAATGCTCAGCTGTAGTTGCAGCCGCACCACTGATCTCCCATTATGCACAATAATTTGCATTTACATAACATATAAGTGTTGTTTTCTGGCTACTGCTTTTACCAGCTGGTTGTATAATCTGCAACCATATGCAATACGCAACTGGTGGCTAGGACCTTGTCAAGACAGATATTTTACTTCTAATGCAGTTGCAGTCAGTTTAGCTTGCTCAGGAACACCACACCCCTCCCCCCCCCAATATTCTAATTGGTTAAAGAAGGAGAAGCAGTATGCTAATTGGTCACCAAACTGCTCATATTGATCTCTCCTCATTTCAGCCTATGTACTAAGCATCTGATTAGGTCCTAGCCAATGGGTGCTCAACCTGTGGCCAGCTGGTGCAGAACTACAAGCCCCGTGAGGCATTGCAAAGTTGATAGTTACAAGCTTGACTCTCAAAGGCTGAGGCATGATGGGAATTGTAGTTCAGCAACATCTGGAGGGCCATAGGTTAAGCACCCATGTCCGAGCCCTTCCCTCATGACCACAAATAGCCTATCATTAAGGAAACCCCTCAAATCCTTGCACCTTCATGGTTTTCCCAAGCTTTGCCTAATCCCCAGAACTCTCAGGTAGCCCAAAACTTTTTGACATGTGCCCTCTTTTAGAACCTAATTGGATCCTAGCTCTTTCCTCATAACCATACATCGCCCATTAAATTTGACAATGCCAAGATCATTGCATCTACATATTTTGTCTAAGATTTACCTAATCCATACCCAACTTAGGGAGACCAGTGCCCTTTCAAGTACAAAATTTAAGGCAGTTTGAGTAAAGTTTTAGCTTTTACCATGACATGCCTCAACAACAAAACATAATGAGTTAACAGTGCCAGAGAAAAACACTTTTATGTGAAGGGCCAAATGTTTATGAAATTAATTATGGAGAAATGGCTGCCTTGGAATCGGTTTATCCTTGTACTGTGGCTTGCAAGGCTCCAGAAAACTGCTTAATTAGTGTAAACATGGGAGAATGAGTTATTATACGGGGATAGTCAGCTCAACAACTGAGATTGCAGCATTACGTGCTCAAATCAAAATGTTCACAGCGATTTCTGACTGAGAGACATACTGTGAAGATAATCATGAATTCCCATAGACACCGGAAAGAAAATCAAAAGTAAGAGTGATTGCTCCACTGTGTGCATGCTTTAACATTACAACAACTACTGAACACAGCTGAGATGCAAATATGGGAACGGTTTTAACTGCCAGAGGATTTGTAGTTCTGTTCAGCCAGCCGTGTGGTCTGGGCAGCCATGCTTAACAATATTGCTAGGTCCTTGCTCTCTACTGCAGTGGCAGTGCAGCCTGCAGATTGGACAATGGAAGAGCAGCAGCACACTGGTGGGTCAATCTGCTCACTTTACTCACTCCTTCTGTTTGGTCCCTAGGTGTCTCTCCCCCTCCCGGTCTAAATGCTGCAATGCAGGGGATTACAGGAGACTCATAGTAAGGCATACAATACAAATTATTGCATTGTATCAATATACTGTATATCCAGGTACTAGCACACATTATAATTATTATTATAATATAATTAAGATTACCGTATTTATCGGCATATAACATGCACTTTTTTCCCCTTAAAATCAGGGGAAAATCGTGGGTGCGTGTTATACGCCGATCCCCCGCTGATTTTGAGGAAACGAGCGAGCGGAGCCGAGATACACAAAGCCGAAGTACACTCGGCTTTACTCGGCTCCTCTCGCAGTCCCGCCCATCTCCACTGATTGCGAGAGGACAGGAGCGAGCACCGCTGACATACAGAAAGCCGAGTGTACTTCGGCTAGTCTCGGCTCCTCTCGCAGTCCCGCCCCTGACTGTGAGCAGAGCCAAGTCTAGCCGAAGTACACTCGGCTTTCTGTATGTCAGCGGCGCTCGCTCCTCTCCTCTCGCAATTAGTGGAGATGGGCGGGACTGTGAGCAGAGCCGAGTCTAGCCGAAGTACACTTGGCTTTCTTTATCTTGGCTCCGCTCGCTCCTCTCCGCTCACAGTCAGCGGAAATCTGCGCCAATTTTAAATCAGGGCAATGCTGAAAAGTCAATGGGCAAGGCTGCAAAGGCACTGGGCAAGGCTGCAGATGGACACTGGGCAAGGCTGCAATGATGGACAAGGCTGCAGATGGACACTGGGCAAGGCTGCAATGATGGACATTTAAATGTAGTTTTTTTTCCTTAAACTTCCCTCCTAAAAGTTTTTTTCCTTAAAATTCCCTCCTAAACTTGGGGTGCGGGTTATATGCCGATAAATACAGTGTTTATTTTTTTATATGTTGAACTAGATGGACTTGTGTCTTTTTTTCAACCTGACTAACTATGTAACTATATAATTAAAAACAAGTTCAACCAATAAAAAAATTAAAAAATCATACAATCCCATATACACAATCCTTCACCCACAGTTGATCCAGAGGAAGGCGAAAAAAAAACCCCAGCAGAGCATGATCCAATTTGCTTCAGCAGGGGAAAACAATTCTTTCCTGATCCCCGAGAGACAATCGGATTTTCCCCGGATCAACTTTACCTATAAATGTTAGTACCCAGTTATATTATGTACATTTAGGAAAGAATCCAGGTCTTTCTTAAAGCAATCTACTGAGCTGGCCAGAACCACCTCTGCAGGGAGTCTGTTCCACATTTTCACAGCTCTTACTGTCAAGAAATCTTTCTGTATTTAGAGATGAAATCTTTTTTTCCTCCAGACGGAAAGAGTGCCCCCTTTTCCTCTGTGATGACCTTATATATTTATACATGTTGATCATATCCCCCTTATTCTCCTCTTCTCAAGAGAGAATAAATTCAGTTCCTCTAATCTTTCCTCATAGCTGAGCTCCTCCATGCCTCTTATCAGTTTGTTTTCCTTTCTCTGCACTTTCTCCAGTTCCCCGATATCATTTTTGAGAACTGGTGCCCAAAACTGAACTGCATATTCCAGATGAGATCTTACTAATGATTTGAACAGGGGGGCAAAATGATATCTCTCTCTCTCTGGAGTCCATTCCTCTCTTACAAGAAAGGACTTTGCTCGCTTTGGAAACCGCAGCTTGGCATTGCATGCCATTATTGAGCTTAGAATCTACCAGAACACCCAGATCCTTCTCCACTACGGATCCTCCCAGTTGTACTCCCCCTAGTATGTATGATGCATGCATATTCGTAGCCCCCAAGTGCATAACTTTACATTTATCAGCATTAAACCTTGTTTGCCACTTAGTTGCCAATTAGACAGAGCATTGAGGTCGGCTTGTAAATTGGAGACATCCTGTAAGGATGTTATTCCACTGCATAGCTTGGTGTCATCTGCAAAAAAAAAATGTTTTTTGTTTCTGTACTTCTGGGGTGTAATGTTCAAATCAAGCAAAATTCTTAATTCTTTTTCTAGTTTTAGGCTTGGGAAGATTAAATAAATCAGGCTTTTTGAATTACTGTCCATGACCCAGTTAGGGGGATTTTAATATGTAAGAGAAGTAGATTTTGGATAGTGATAAACCATCAACCACCACATCCCATACAAAATGCAGCAAATATCAGCTGTAACTTTTCTTAACTCTGAGCAAGTAATGACGCAATCTCCCCAATTCTGAATAACCTTCACTAATTTGGAGTAAATATTCTCTAATCTAGGAAATCCTGCTTTCTGGTTCTAAGCTGACTCTATAGCCTTGCTACCTATTGGATGGTAGTGGTTATCCTATTACGGTACACAGGTGATGTCTATTTGAGGACAACAACCAACGTCTGTGTAGGCTTCCCGATAAGTGAACTGGTTCTGGGTCCAAAGGACCATTTACGAGTTTAGCAAAGTACAGATTAACTCAGTCATTTGTTGATCTGTGGAAAACATTCAAATGCTTGGATCGACCCCAATCAAGAGTGAAGCCTCGTACACACCACCGAGTTTCTCGTCGTAATAAACCCGTTGATTTTCTCGACGAGATTCTTGTCAAGCTTGACGAGCTTCTTGTCAAGCTTTCCTTGCATACACACTGTCAATTCCAAATCTCGTCGTTGTTCTGCGCGGTCACGTACAGCACGTACGACGGCAGTATAAAGGGGAAGTTCACCCCTTGGCCTGCTTTTGCTGATCTTGTGTTATTGCGTGTTAGTAAAAGATTTGGGGAGAGACGATTCGCGCTTTTCAGCCTCATGCTTTTCAGTTCAGCATGACGAATGTGCTATCTCCATTACGAACGCTAGTTTTACCAGAAGGAGCGCTCCTGTCTCATACTTGATTCTGAGCATGCGCGATTTTTTAAGACTCGGAAAAGCATACACACGACCGGTTTTCTCATCGACGAGAAACCCGAAGAGGAAAACGAGAATCCTGACGAGAAAATAGAGAGCAGGTTCTCTATTTTTCTCGTCGAGATTCCTGGCAGTTTTCTCAACGAGAAACCATACACACGAACGTTTTTCTCGCCAAGAAAGCTCTCTCTGCAGTTTTCTTGTCGTTTTTTGACGAGAAACTTGGTCGTGTGTACGAGGCTTCAATCTTAGCTGGGTCAAAACAATCTGTACATCCCTTTTCATGTTTGTTTCTCTATTAAGGACAAGAGCAGGCAAATAGAGAAATGTGAACTTTCGGTCGCAATATGTTAATCTTCAGAATTCATGCAACCTTTCTTGAGAATGGTTGGTATACTAACTTGGGGACTGTTTTTATAATAATTCACTTGTCATCTGAAAGTTGAGATCACAAAATCAATAAGTGTTTCTGCTTTTAAAGCAGATGGGTGGGAGGAGAATGTACTTATACAAGAATGCAAGAGAAAAATACCTCAGTGTGTGTGTCACTGTTGTTGTAAAGCTCACTGGTTGGTCAAAATGTTGAAAGGAGGCTGGGCAGTGACATTGACATACAGAACTATGCATTCGTACAGGCTGGCAAGGGATAACAATAGCATGCACATAAATTTATACTAAGGTTTTGGACACCTGACCATCACACCTACCTGTATGACACCCCTCTAAATTATTGAGTTGAAGTGGGTTTACAAAGAGTATATACAAATTGTGTGCATCCAAACTTGTGGCACGAGTATGGGGAAGGCCCTTTTCTGTTCCAGCATGACCGTTTCCAGCCAACTCCATAAAAACATGATTTTAGGAGTTTGGTTTTGAGGAGCCTAATTGGCGTGCATAAAGCCCTGACCTCAACCCTACTGAACACTACTGGTACTATTTGACCATCACACCTACTTGTATGACACCCCTCCAAATTATTGAGTTCAGGTGGGTTTATGAAGGGTATATACAAATTGTTCATGTCCAAACTGTGGTACCAGTTTGGGGAAGGCCCTTTTTCAGTTCCAGCTTGACCGTTCCCAGCCAGCTCTACAACAACGTGATTTGACAAGTTTGGTTTTGAGGAACCTAATTAGTGTGAATAAATCCCTCACCTCAACCCTACTGAACACCATTGGTATGAATTGCGACCCCAAACATGAGCCAGGTGTTTCTCATCCAATTAGTAGCTCACACATGTTCTTTTGGCTGAAGGGGCACACATTCTTAAGCCACATACACACGATCGAACTTCAAACAAACTTTTCTGTGGATTTTTTGTCCGAAGGGAGTTGGCCGTGAACGCCCATAGCATACACACGCTCTGACTTTTTCAGCCAACAAACATGAACGTAGTGACGTAATTGATGTACTACGTGTTTTTTCTACTCTTTTCTGCTCTTTACCACCACCCTTTGGTCAACTTCTGCTATTTTTGGTTGATTTTAACATTGGTTCTGAGCATGCGTATTTGTACTATGGTCAACCCGTACCATCTTAGCGTAACTGTCCATATTTGGCCTGTATAGTTCAAATAGAGACTAAAGCCTCGTACACATGGTCGGACTTCAAACAAACTTTTCTGTGGATTTTTGTCCGAAGGGAGTTGGCCGGGAACACCCATAGCATACACACGCTCGGACTTTTCTGCAAACCTTTCCAAAACTTTTCCAACATCATGTGGTTTTTCTGCTCTTTTCTGCTCTTTACCGCCACCCTTTAGTCAACTTCTGCTACTGTTGGTTGATTTTAACATTATTTGTTTTGTCCATCGGACTAAAGTCCGATGGATTTCTGTACACACGGCAGGACTTTGCACCGTAGGACTTTTGTTGCCGAAAAGTTTGTCCGTTTGCAGAGGGAACTTTTGTCCGATGAAAACCTAAAAAGTTTTCTGATGGAGCGTACACACGGTCTGATTTTTTTGAAAACCTTCTCATTTTGAAGTTTGTTGTCAAAAAGTCAGATCGTGTCTATGGGGCTTTACAGACACACTTCAAAATCGTGTGGAAAGCCTTTCCTTCAGAGCAGAGGCCTTCAGGCTTTCATAGCCATGAAGGGGCGGCAAATCTATATTCACGTCCATGGATGTCCAATAAGCTCATATACTGTAGGTATGATGGTCAACTTTCCGAAAACCATTTGGCCATATTGGGGTTGATGGTGCAACTCTGCATAGCAACCAGTCAGCTTCCAGGTTTTTTTTGGTCAAAATTTTATTAAACAATCTTAATTTAGAAGCTTATTGGCTACCATGCACAGCTGGGCCAGATTTTGTACTCAATCTCCTCCATTGTGTCTTTGTTTAAGATGTGAATTTGGCTGTTTGGCTGCAGTTGTCTTTTACTTTAAATCCTTCCATGAGCACAAGGTAACTGAACAGAAAATCAACGCGCGGCCTTGAATTCATTCCAGCCGCTAAACGACCCTTAATATATTTTATATAGTATCCTAGAAGTTCTATATATCTGTGCAGTAAGTTTCTCTAGCTCGGCTCTGCATCATCCTTCCGCCCAGTAATGTTCTCCCTGAGATGCATCATTTGTTGCTCGCAGAGGTTAAAGTGTTAACAGGATTCTGTCAGGAGTGAAATGGGATTGTAAATAGAAATTACTACGTTAGGACGGAGATACGATGGACTGCGATGTAACGCAAGAGCTGGCAGTTATTAGCTGGTCGCAACGATGAGCCCAAATGCTTAAGCAAACACATAAAGGCAGTTGATCCCAGACCCCCGCCTGACGCACTGTGATTTCAAAACAGTTAAAATGCAAATCCACTCTGGAGACACAATGCTTTTGCTTCGCTGTGAGTTATCAAGATAGACTGACCTGACCTGATGAGACACAAACCTTCGTCCCGATGACTCTAAGAATTTATGTAACTTGACACAGCTGTGAAGCCTCGTACACACGACCGGTTTTCTCGGCAAGAAAACTGCTGGGAGAGCCTTTTGCCGTGAAAACCGTTCGTGTGTATGGTTTCTCGTCATGAAAACTGCCGGGAATCTCTCTGAGAAAAAAAGAGAACCTGCTCTCTATTTTTCTTGTGAAAACCCGTCGTGTGTACATATGTTTGTCCGAGGGGAAAAAAACGTGCATGCTCAGAATCAAGTATGAGATGGGAGCGCTCCATCTGGTAAAACTAGCGTTCGTAGTGGAGATATCACATTCATCACACTGTAAAGCCCTGTACACACGATCAGATTTCCTATGGTTTTTAAACCAATGGATTTTTCCATCGGAAAACCGATGAAGCTGACTTCCATCAGCCTTGCCTACACACCATCAGTCAAAAAACCGACCGTTCCAAACGCGGTGACGTAAAACACTCCGAAGCATGCGTGAGTTTTTTATCCGATGGAGTTCCCCACAGACGATAGTAATTTGCTATCGGTTTTTTAACCATCGGATAAATTTAAAACATGTTCTATTTTTAAACACCGATAGAAAAAAGACCGATGGGGCCCATACACGATCGGTTTGTCCGGTGAAAAAAGTCCATCAGAGTGTTTTTATCGGTAAAATCTATCGTGTGTACACGGCTTAACGGACTGAAAAGCACGAGGCTGAAAAGCGCGAATCGTCTCTCACCAAACTTTTACTAACACGAAGATCAGAAAAAGCAGCCCAAAGGGTGGCGCCATTGAAATGGAACTTCCCTTTTATAGTGCCGGCATACGTGTTGTACGTCACCGCGCTTTAGAACGACGAGATTTTGAATGTCAGTCTGTACGCAAGATAAATTTGGCAAAATCCCGTCAAGCTTGACAGGAATCCCGTCGAGAAAACCAAAGTTTTTTTTTTCCCGACGGGATTCCCGCCAGTGTGTACGGGGCTTAAGAGATACTGAACAAAGAGAGAGAAGAGCAGCGGGAAAACCCCAAGGGTTGGGTGCTTTTATTATTTTAGCTTACCGGCAGATAGCAATAACTAAATCGGTGAACTTTACCTACATTGCAGTAGTGACCGGTCCCCGTTTGGTTAGAAACTAAGTGGACCAAAAGACAATCAGCTATTGCACAATGAGGGTGCTGCTTTTATGGTCAACCCGTACCATCTTAGCGGAACTGTCCATATTTGGCCTGTATAGTTCAAATAGGGACTTATACTGCTTGAGAGCACAAGGCAAACTATAAAGCCTCGTACACACGGTCGAGAATCTTGTCGCAAAAAAAACTTGTTTTTCTCAACAGGTTTCTTGTCAAGCTTTCCTTGCATACACACTGTTAATCCAAAATCTCGTCGGTCTAAAAGCGCGGTGAAGTACAACACATACGACGGCAGTATAAAGGGGAAGTTTAATTCTCATGGCGCCACCCCTTGGGCTGCTTTTGCTAATCTTGTGTTGCCGCGTGTAAGTAAAAGTTTGGGGAGAGACGATTTGCGCTTTTCAGACTTCGTGTTTTTCAGTCCGTTACAGCGTGACGAATGTGCTATCTCCATTACGAACGCTAGTTTTACAAGAAAGTGCGCTCCCGTCTCATACTTGATTCTGACCATGCACGGTTTTTGAAGACTCGGAAAAGCCTACACACGACCGGTTTTCTCGTCCAAATACAGTCTGACGAGAATCACAGCCAGAAAAAATGAGACTCCGACGAGAAAAAAGACCGCAGGTCTTCTTTTTTCTCGTCAAGATTTTGGCCAGTTTTCTCGACGAGAAAGCATACACACAAACGGTTTTCTCGGCAAGAAAGCTCTCCCAACAGTTTTCTTGTCGTTTCTTGCAGAGAAAACCGGCCGTGTGTACGAGGCTTAAGACTATGCTTCATGATATCATAAAATACCAGGGAAGTGCCTGCTGGCCCATTCAATTGATGGCCATATGAGAGAGAACTACAATTTCCGATGGACAAAAAAAGCAGATTTTTTTTTTTCGATACGTTTTTATTAATAGAATTATACAGGACTAGACTAATTTTGTAACTTAATAAATTGTTTTGTTATTTCAGATTCATTTAAACTCATTACTATTTTATTTTGGGAATTTGAATACATCCGAATCTCCGATTCACAAAAATGTTGTCAGAATTTCGATTCGGAACGAAACGAACCGCATATGTCTACTAAGGACCACTTTTATAGTTCACTTCCACCCAGTGATTAGCTATGAATAATTAGTAAAACCCATTTATTTCCCGGACAGGTTCCCTGATTGTTTTCAATGGTTCCTCTCATGAATGCTGTTCTCTTTCACACCCAAGGCCTGCATCTGGTGCTGGAGGTTACTATTGCGTCCAAATCATTTGGTGGAGAGGGGATTATGGTGGGGGGTTGTTTTTCAGGGGATGGGCTTGGTCCCTTAGTTCCAGTGAAGGGGAACTCTTAAGGCGTCAGCATACCAAGACATTTTGGACAATTTCATGCTCCCAACTTTGTGGGAACAGTTTGGGGACGGCCCCTTCCTGGTGCAACATAACTGCGCATCAGTGCACAAACAAGGTCCATAAAGACATGGATGAGCGAGTTTTGGGTGGAGGAACTTGACTGGCCTGCACAGAGTCCTGACCTCAACCTGATAGAACACCTTTGGGATGAATTAGAGTGGAGACTGAGAGCCAGGCCTCGTCCAACATCAGTGCCTGACCTCACAAATGCTCTTCTGGAAGAATGGTCAAACATTCCCATAGACACACTCCTAAACCTTGTGGACAGCCTTGTCTCAACCTCAAACATCAGCATCTAATGAAGAAACAATCCCTTGTCCAACATCAGTGCCTGACCTTACAAAATGGTCAAACATTCCCATAGACACCCTCCTAAACCTTGTGTACGGCCTTCCCAGAAGAGTTGAAGCTGTTATAGCAGCAAAGGGTGGGCCAAATCAATATTGAACCCTACAGACTAAGACTGGGATGCCATTAAAGCGGAGCTCCAGCAATTTTTTTTTTTTATTATTAAAAGCCAGCAGCTACAAATACTGCAGCTGCTGACGTTTAATAAATGGACACTTACCTGTCCAGGGTGCCCGCGATGACGGCAGCTGAAGCCGAGCAATCATTCGTCTCTCGGCTGCCCCCGCCACCATCCTCGGTGAGGGAATCAGGAAGTGAAACAATGCGGCTTCACTGCCCGGTTCCCTACTGCGCATGCGCGAGCCGCCCGGCACGCCCTTACTGGTCCTCGCTGTCTCCTGGGAACAGTGTGTTACCTAGAAGACAGCAGGGGGGGGGGGGCGGGTAGTGGAGTGACTCCCGTGGGAGTCTCTCCCCGGATGTGGGTGCAAATACCTGTATTACCTGTATCGTCTCTCGGCTGCCCCCGCCGCAATCCTCGGTGAGGTGAGGGAATCAGGAAGTGAAGCGTTGCGGCTTCACTGTCCGGTTCCCTACTGTGCATGCGCGAGCAGCGCGGCACGCCCTTACTGGTCCCCACTGTCTCCTGGGAACAGTGTGTTACCCATAAGACAGCAGGGGAGGGGGCGGGAAGTGGAGAGACTCTATTACCAGAAGTGGGAGCAAATACTTGTATTATACAGGTATCTGCACCCCCCCCCCCGAAAGGTGCCAAATGTGACACCGGGGGGGGAGGGTTCCGAAAAGTGGAAGTTCCATTTTTGGGTGGAACTCCACTTTAGGCCTCATGCCCACGGACGTTTTTACAGCCGCGTCTTTGAGCGTTTTTTACAGCTTAAAAACGCCTGTCCATGTTATTGTATACATTTTTTGACCGTATTTTTTTCGAAAAAAAAAACACCGAAGCTCAAAAACGCAATCGTTTTTGCGCATTTTTTAACGCTTCGCTTTTTTTATGCCTAACGCTGACGCCAAGGAACGTGGGTTTTTTTTACAGCTTAAAAACGCCTATGCTATTTGCAGCTCAAAAAACGCCTAGGTGGGCATGAAGCTATAGACTAACATGGACGGGTGTTTTTAAGCTGTAAAAAATGCTCAAAAACACGGCTGTAAAAACGTCCGTGGGCATGAGGCCTTAAAGTTCATGTGCGTGTAAAGGCAGGGGTCCCAATACTTTTGGAAATATAGTGTAGATCAAAGCTTTGGAAGCTGATTAAAGGAAGCCAGTCAAAAAAAAATATCATGGAGGATACCATGTTTGAGCTGTATAACTGGAAGTGTCTGAGTAAAGACCTTCATGGCAGGATCTCTAGGTAATATTTTAGGAAATATTGAAAATACATTTTTGAAATTATATTATTGTAGCGGACCCCCCAAAATTGGGGTCACTATGCTCTAAATTTAAGGGTAGCCTGAGCAATAGTTTAGCTCAGGTTCTCCAATTCTGTAAAGCCTCGTACACACGGTCGGACTTCCATCGGACTTTTCCGTGGATTTTTGTCCGAACGGAGTTGGTTGGGAACACCCATAGCATACACACCACAGGACTTTTCTGCAAACTTTCTTAAAACTTCTTACAACATCGCGGGTTTTTTCTGCTCTTTTCTGCTCTTTACTGCCACCCTTTGGTCAACTTCTGCTATTGTTGGTTGATTTTAACATTAGTTGTTTTGTCCATCGGACTAAAGTCCGATGGTTTTCTGTACACACGGTAGGACTTTGCTCCATCGGACTTTTGTTGGGCAAAAGTTTGTCCGTTTGCAGACCCAACTTTTGTCCGATAAAAAACAAAACCAAACGAAAAAAGTTTGTCCGATGGAGCGTACACACGGTCAGATTGTTGGTCCAACTTGTTTAAAACGAAGTTTGTTGGGCAAAAGTCCGACCGTGTGTACGGGGCTTTAGTTTGGACTCTGCTCTGCTGTAATGTTGCCTGGAGTATAGTTCCCCTTGACCTGTGGGTGGCGCTGTTGCCCAGGTCTTGGGTTGAACCACAGGTGGCGTTGTGGTGTGATTGGGTGTCCTCTCTCGGCTACCATGTGGTGGGCAGGTTTTGCCTGCTGTGCATGCCGGGAGAGGGTACATAAAGGGCAGACGCCATGATCTGGTGTGGTGTGCCGGGGGGATTCCAAGGAGGACAACAAGAAGAAAAAAGAAAGGCGCACCATCCTCGTGCATTATCGTTGGTAGGGATGAGCTTCGTGTTCGAGTCGAACATACGTTCGACTCGAACATCGGCTGTTCGATCGTTCGACGAAGATCGAACGATTTGGGCCGTTCGCGCCAAATTCGAGTGACGCGAACGGCCCACAATGCACTACGCCATCGCAGTGTCATCCAGGCGCTGTGATTGGCCAAGCATGCACTGTGACCCCGCATGCTTGGCCAATCACAGCGCCGGCAGCGAGGAGAGCAATGATTGGCCACAGGCAGGATGCCTGTGGCCAATTATTGCTGAGGGTGTTTAGTACACGCCCCACACTATAAAAGGCCGCCAGCACGGCGGCCTAGTGTAGTGTGTTCCGGAGCAGGGATAGAGCAGCATAGGCAGGGACAGTGACTGTTATTTCTTTCTTGCTTAACCTGGATTCCTTTAGTTTAGGGAAAGAGAAGGATAGGTAGGGAGAGTGTCAGTGTGTTTTGTGCTTGTGCTATAGTGTGCTTAAAAAAAACATTTATTCTAGGGACAGAAAACTGTAGGTAGGGACAGTGTCAGTTTCTTTCACTCTGCAAGTCCTTGTTTCCAGGGACCTGGAAGGACAGTGAGTGAATTGTCCTTGTGCTATATTGTGCTTAAAAAAACATTTATTCTAGGGACAGAAAACTGTAGGTAGGGAGAGTGTCAGTTTCTTTCACTCTGCAAGTCCTTGTTTCCAGGGACCTGGAAGGACAGTGAGTGAATTGTCCTTGTGCTATATTGTGCTTAAAAAAAAACATTTTTTCTAGGGACAGAAAACTGTAGGTAGGGAGAGTGTTTTTTTTTTTCACTCTGCAAGTCCTTGTTTCCAGGGACCTGTAAGGACAGTGAGTGAATTGTCCTTGTGCTATATTGTGCTTAAAAAAAACATTTATTCTAGGGACAGAAAACTGTAGGTAGGGAGAGTGTCAGTTTATTTCACTCTGCAAGTCCTTGTTTCCAGGGACCTGTAAGGACAGTGAGTGAATTGTCCTTGTGCTATATTGTGATTAAAAAAAACATTTTTTCTAGGGACAGAAAACTGTAGGTAGGGAGAGTGTTTTTTTTCTTTCACTCTGCAAGTCCTTGTTTCCAGGGACCTGTAAGGACAGTGAGTGAATTGTCCTTGTGCTATATTGTGCTTAAAAAAAACATTTATTCTAGGGACAGAAAACTGTAGGTAGGGAGAGTGTCAGTTTATTTCACTCTGCAAGTCCTTGTTTCCAGGGACCTGTAAGGACAGTGAGTGAATTGTCCTTGTGCTATATTGTGATTAAAAAAAACATTTATTCTAGGGACAGAAAACTGTAGGTAGGGAGAGTGTCAGTTTATTTCACTCTGCAAGTCCTTGTTTCCAGGGACCTGTAAGGACAGTGAGTGAATTGTCCTTGTGCTATATTGTGATTAAAAAAAACATTTATTCTAGGGACAGAAAACTGTAGGTAGGGAGAGTGTCAGTTTATTTCACTCTGCAAGTCCTTGTTTCCAGGGACCTGTAAGGACAGTGAGTGAATTGTCCTTGTGCTATATTGTGATTAAAAAAAACATTTTTTCTAGGGACAGAAAACTGTAGGTAGGGAGAGTGTTTTTTTTCTTTCACTCTGCAAGTCCTTGTTTCCAGGGACCTGTAAGGACAGTGAGTGAATTGTCCTTGTGCTATATTGTGCTTAAAAAAAACATTTATTCTAGGGACAGAAAACTGTAGGTAGGGAGAGTGTCAGTTTATTTCACTCTGCAAGTCCTTGTTTCCAGGGACCTGTAAGGACAGTGAGTGAATTGTCCTTGTGCTATATTGTGATTAAAAAAAACATTTTTTCTAGGGACAGAAAACTGTAGGTAGGGAGAGTGTTTTTTTTCTTTCACTCTGCAAGTCCTTGTTTCCAGGGACCTGTAAGGACAGTGAGTGAATTGTCCTTGTGCTATATTGTGATTAAAAAAAAACATTTTTTCTAGGGACAGAAAACTGTAGGTAGGGAGAGTGTTTTTTTTCTTTCACTCTGCAAGTCCTTGTTTCCAGGGACCTGGAAGGACAGTGAGTGAATTGTCCTTGTGCTATATTGTGCTTAAAAAAAACATTTATTCTAGGGACAGAAAACTGTAGGTAGGGAGAGTGTCAGTTTATTTCACTCTGCAAGTCCTTGTTTCCAGGGACCTGTAAGGACAGTGAGTGAATTGTTCTTGTGCTATATTGTGATTAAAAAAAACATTTTTTCTAGGGACAGAAAACTGTAGGTAGGGAGAGTGTTTATTTTCTTTCACTCTGCAAGTCCTTGTTTCCAGGGACCTGTAAGGACAGTGAGTGAATTGTCCTTGTGCTATATTGTGATTAAAAAAAACATTTATTCTAGGGACAGAAAACTGTAGGTAGGGAGAGTGTCAGTTTATTTCACTCTGCAAGTCCTTGTTTCCAGGGACCTGTAAGGACAGTGAGTGAATTGTCCTTGTGCTATATTGTGATTAAAAAAAACATTTTTTCTCAGGACAGAAAACTGTAGGTAGGGAGAGTGTTTTTTTTCTTTCACTCTGCAAGTCCTTGTTTCCAGGGACCTGTAAGGACAGTGAGTGAATTGTCCTTGTGCTATATTGTGATTAAAAAAAACATTTTTTCTAGGGACAGAAAACTGTAGGTAGGGAGAGTGTTTTTTTTCTTTCACTCTGCAAGTCCTTGTTTCCAGGGACCTGTAAGGACAGTGAGTGAATTGTCCTTGTGCTATATTGTGCTTAAAAAAAACATTTATTCTAGGGACAGAAAACTGTAGGTAGGGAGAGTGTCAGTTTATTTCACTCTGCAAGTCCTTGTTTCCAGGGACCTGTAAGGACAGTGAGTGAATTGTCCTTGTGCTATATTGTGATTAAAAAAAACATTTTTTCTAGGGACAGAAAACTGTAGGTAGGGAGAGTGTTTTTTTTCTTTCACTCTGCAAGTCCTTGTTTCCAGGGACCTGTAAGGACAGTGAGTGAATTGTCCTTGTGCTATATTGTGCTTAAAAAAAACATTTATTCTAGGGACAGAAAACTGTAGGTAGGGAGAGTGTCAGTTTATTTCACTCTGCAAGTCCTTGTTTCCAGGGACCTGTAAGGACAGTGAGTGAATTGTTCTTGTGCTATATTGTGATTAAAAAAAACATTTTTTCTAGGGACAGAAAACTGTAGGTAGGGAGAGTGTCAGTTTATTTCACTCTGCAAGTCCTTGTTTCCAGGGACCTGTAAGGACAGTGAGTGAATTGTTCTTGTGCTATATTGTGATTAAAAAAAACATT
Organism: Rana muscosa; assembly: GCA_029206835.1. Taxonomy (NCBI): domain Eukaryota; kingdom Metazoa; phylum Chordata; class Amphibia; order Anura; family Ranidae; genus Rana; species Rana muscosa. Next base: position 30,968,094 of record CM055117.1, on the reverse strand, counting down.
TTTTCTAGGGACAGAAAACTGTAGGTAGGGAGAGTGTTTATTTTCTTTCACTCTGCAAGTCCTTGTTTCCAGGGACCTGTAAGGACAGTGAGTGAATTGTCCTTGTGCTATATTGTGATTAAAAAAAACATTTATTCTAGGGACAGAAAACTGTAGGTAGGGAGAGTGTCAGTTTATTTCACTCTGCAAGTCCTTGTTTCCAGGGACCTGTAAGGACAGTGAGTGAATTGTCCTTGTGCTATATTGTGATTAAAAAAAACATTTTTTCTAGGGACAGAAAACTGTAGGTAGGGAGAGTGTTTTTTTTCTTTCACTCTGCAAGTCCTTGTTTCCAGGGACCTGTAAGGACAGTGAGTGAATTGTCCTTGTGCTATATTGTGATTAAAAAAAACATTTTTTCTAGGGACAGAAAACTGTAGGTAGGGAGAGTGTTTTTTTTCTTTCACTCTGCAAGTCCTTGTTTCCAGGGACCTGTAAGGACAGTGAGTGAATTGTCCTTGTGCTATATTGTGCTTAAAAAAAACATTTATTCTAGGGACAGAAAACTGTAGGTAGGGAGAGTGTCAGTTTATTTCACTCTGCAAGTCCTTGTTTCCAGGGACCTGTAAGGACAGTGAGTGAATTGTTCTTGTGCTATATTGTGATTAAAAAAAACATTTTTTCTAGGGACAGAAAACTGTAGGTAGGGAGAGTGTCAGTTTATTTCACTCTGCAAGTCCTTGTTTCCAGGGACCTGTAAGGACAGTGAGTGAATTGTTCTTGTGCTATATTGTGATTAAAAAAAACATTTTTTCTAGGGACAGAAAACTGTAGGTAGGGAGAGTGTTTTTTTTCTTTCACTCTGCAAGTCCTTGTTTCCAGGGACCTGTAAGGACAGTGAGTGAATTGTCCTTGTGCTATATTGTGCTTAAAAAAAACATTTATTCTAGGGACAGAAAACTGTAGGTAGGGAGAGTGTCAGTTTCTTTCACTGTGAAAGTCCTTGTTTCAAGGGACAGAGAAGGACACCTGAAGGTAGCCCTTATTGCTTTTTTCCCATCTCCCTGCAGGCCATCTATTAGAATGTCTGGAAGGCAAACAAGGAGAGGCAGACAGTCAGGAGGCAATAAAAGAGGGCAAGCAGGCTCTGTGTCTGGGGGCAACAGTGCTGGTCGTGGACGCGGTGCATTGTCATCAGCACATGGCCATGGGACACGCTTGTCCTTCTTTTCGGCAGCTGGACATGTTGAGCCACATCATGCCGAAGACTTGGTAGAGTGGATGACCAAGCCCTCCTCCTCCTCCTCATCCTCTCTCACCCAGGCTCAGGGTACTGGAAAAGCAGCTGCCAAAGCGTCCTCTTCCCTGGTATCAATGTCAGACAAATCATCAGTCACTCCTTCCCTAGACCCACCATGTCCTCCTCCTGAGGAGTCCCCCGAACTGTTTCAGCACAGTGTTGGGTACATGCTCCAGGAGGATGCCCAGCGTTTCGAAGGGTCTGATGATGAAACCCAGCTAGAGGAAGGCAGTAGCGTGAGAGCAGACAGAGGGGATGCTCAAGAAGGACACCAATCTGGCAGTCATGTTCCAGCAGCTGCAGCATACTGCCAGATTGGCTCCAGTGATGAGGAGGGAGGGGATGATGAGGTCACTGACTCCACGTGGGTGCCTAATAGGAGAGAGGAGGAGGAGGAGGATGAGGAGGAGGCACATCTCCAACGAGGCAGGATGCCCTTTGGTGGCCAGCGTAAGGGCAGTACACCGACGGAATCACACCGCAGAGCTCCGCCTGTGCAGGGCGCTGCCTCTGCCCGTCATTCAAAAAGTTCTTTGGTGTGGGCCTTTTTTGAGGCTAGTGCATCAGATCGCACAGCTGCTGTTTGCAACATATGTCTCAAGCGTATATCGCGTGGCCAAAACATCAGCCGCTTGGGTACCACATGCCTGACCAGACATATGTTGACCTGCCATGCAGCTCGTTGGCAAGCCTACCTCAAAGACCCACACCAAAGAACAAAGCGGACCTCTCCTTGCACCGCATCAGCTGGGATCTCCAACCCCACTATAACTTCAGTCCTCTCTGAAACATGCACTGAGAGGAATGAAGGTGTAGAATTAGGTGTGTCACAGCCAAGTACTTGCGGCCACTCTGCTAGCAGTACACCGACGTCCGATTCTAGCAGGCAAATTTCCCTGCCCCAGCTGCTGGACCGTCGAAAGAAGTTCACTCCCAGCCATCCACATGCCCAGCGGTTGAATGCTAGCTTGGCTAAATTGCTAGCGCTTCAACTGCTGCCTTTTCAGTTGGTAGACTCGGCCCCCTTCCGTGAGTTTGTGCAATGTGCGGTTCCTCAGTGGCAGGTTCCCAAACGCCACTTTTTCTCACGGAAGGCTATTCCGGCTCTCTACCGGCATGTGGAAGGCAATGTCTTGGCCTCGCTGGACAGGGCGGTCAGCGGTAAGGTGCATATTACCGCTGACTCATGGTCCAGCAGGCATGGACAGGGACGTTACCTTTCTTTCACGGCCCATTGGGTCACTCTTTTGGCAGCTGGGAAGGATGCAGGACAAGGTGCAGTAGTGTTGGAGGTTGTCCCACCGCCACGCCTCCAAAATGCTACTACTGGTTGTGACACACCTCTCTCCTCCACCCCCTCCTCTTCTTCTTCCTCCATGGCCTCTTCCTGTGGTTTGTCCTATGAACCAGCGGTGCTCCGTAGCCGTTCACGGGGCTACGCAAGTACGCAGGCAAAAAGATGCCATGCCGTGCTTGCGCTGGTGTGTTTGGGGGACAGAAGCCACACTGGGGCAGAGGTCCTGTCTGCTCTGCAGGGCCAGGCCGAGAGTTGGTTGACGCCACGCCAGCTTAAGCCAGGAATGGTGGTTTGCGACAATGGCACCAACCTCCTCTCCGCCCTCCGACAGGGACAACTGACCCATGTGCCCTGTGTGGCTCACGTCCTTAACCTGGTGGTGCAGCGGTTCTTGGGCAGGTACCCGGGCTTACAGGATGTCCTGAGGCAGGCCAGGAAAGTCTGTGTGCATTTCCGCAGATCTTATAATGCCAGTGCTCGCCTGGCTGAGCTGCAAAAGGAGTTGAACCTGCCCAAGAACCGCCTTATATGTGACATGCCCACCAGGTGGAACTCAACGTTGGCCATGCTGCAGCGGCTGCACACGCAGCAGAGGGCCATCAATGAGTACCTGTGCGACTACGGCACCAGGACAGGGTCAGGGGAGCTTGGTTTTTTTTCTCCACGCCAGTGGGGCATGATCAGGGATGCATGCACTGTCCTGGCACCATTTGAGGAGGCCACGAGGATGGTGAGCAGTGACAGTGCATGCATCAGTGACACTGTACCTCTTGTCCACCTGTTGGAGCACACGCTGCGTGGAATAATGGACAGGGCACTTGAGGCAGAACAGAGGCAGGAAGAGGAGGACTTCCTTGCCTCTCAAGGCCCCCTTTACCCAGACAGTGTTCCTTCTGTCCCACCCATCGCACAGGAAGAGGAGGAGGAGGAGGAGGAGGAGGAGGATTGTGTCAGCATGGAGGTGGAGGCTGGCACTCAGCATCATCAGCAGCAGTCTTTTAGGGATGATTTACAGTCCCAAGAAACCAGTGGACTTGTACGTGGCTGGGAGGAGGTGGCTGCGGATCATGTCGTCCTTAGTGACCCAGAGGACTCCGGAGCGAATGCCTCAGCAAACCTACGCTGCATGGCCTCCCTGATCCTGCAAAGTCTGCGGAAGGATCCTCGTATTCTTCGGATCAAGGAGAGGGACCATTACTGGCTGGCCACTCTCCTTGATCCACGGTACAAGGGTAAGGTTGCGGACCTTATGTTACCGTCGCAGAGGGAGCAGAGGATGAGACAACTCCGGGAGGCCTTGCAGAAAGGTCTGTGCAACGCGTTCCCAGAGACTGGGAGGTTACAAACTCCTGGTCCTGGACAACGAGTTGCTGAGGCTTCGGCCAGTCAAAGAAGGAGCGGTGGGGAAGGTGGCCGTCTGACCGATGCGTTCAGACAATTCTTTAGTCCGCAGCCCCAAAGTATGATCGGTTCCAGCAACCATCGCCAGCGTCTGATAAACATGGTGCAGGAATATCTAGGGGCAAGGTCAGACTTGGACACCTTTCCCACCGAAAATCCTCTGGCTTACTGGGTCTTGAGGATGGATCACTGGCCAGAGCTTGCACAGTATGCAATTGAGCTACTGGCCTGTCCTGCATCCAGCGTTCTTTCGGAACGCACATTCAGTGCTGCTGGAGGATTTGTCACGGATCACAGGGTGCGCCTGTCCACCGACTCGGTTGATCGACTGACTTTCATCAAGATGAACCAGTCTTGGATCACCACCAGCTACCACACACCTGATGCTGATATAACAGACTAATTGATTTTAACATGTCACATCCCTTCAAGACTGATGCTGATGCTGAGTGCCTGTGCTGTTATGTTGACTGGCTATCCTCCTCCTCCGAGTCCTCAATGATACGATTGATGATGATAGCTTGGAAGATCATTTTTGTTTATGGGTGCCGCCACCAGTGGCTAAGGCCCAATTTTTCAGCCCCTGTTTTACAGGGGCGTGTAATTACAATTTTTTTAGCAATAATTTGCCATAGGGCTCATTGCTGTGCTCCAAGTACAGTATCTGTGAGGGGTTGGAGTGTTGTGGCACCAGTGCCTAAGGCCCAATTTTTCAGCCCCTGTTTAACAGGGGCGTGTCATTACAATTTTTGAAGCAATACTTTGCAACAGGGCTCATTGCTGTGCTCCAAGTACAGTATCTGTGAGGGGTTGTAGTGTTGTGCCACCAGTGCCTAAGGCCCAATTTTTCAGCCCCTGTTCAACAGGGGCATGCAATTACAATTCTTGATCTAATAATTCACAGCAGGGTCCATTGCTGCACCCACCAAGAGTAACTCTGAGGGCTTACAGTCTTGTGGCAACGCCACCACCACCACCACCACGAAAGGCCCAATTTTTCAGCCCCTGTTCAAAAGGGGCATGTAATTACAATTCTTGATCTAATAATTCACAGCAGGGCCCATTGCTGCACCCACCAAGAGTAACTGTCAGGGCTTACAGTGTTGTGGCACCAGCACCACCATCAAAGCCCCAATTTTTACTACCACTGTTCAACAATTATATGTAATTAAAATTCCTGATATAATAGTTGACAGCAGGGCGTTCCAGCACCAACCAAGAGTAACTGAGTGCTTACAGTGTTGTGCCAACACCAACAACTAAGGGGCCTATTTCTGCAGAGTATATACGGCAGGTCCCTACTTTCAAACATCCAACTTACAAACGACTCCTACTTGCAAACGAAAGAAGACAACAGGAAGTGAGAGGAAATCTACCCCTAGAAAGGAAAATTCTCTCCTGTAAGAATAAATATGGGAGAAAGGGGTCTCATCTGTACTGATGCTTTATCAGCAATCCTTGTTTCAAGAAAAACACCACATTTCAAAAACAGTTGTCATTGGGACGGAAAGTGAGGTGAAATGTTCTGAACAGGGGCACAGACAGCAAAACAAATGTTACAGGGGTGATAACCCTTACCTATGTTTCCCAAAAAGTTTAAAAATAGATTTTTGGGCTGGAGCTACACTTCAACAATGTACCTGTTCAAAATTACAAACACATTCTACATAAGAACAAACCTACAGTCCCTGTCTTGTATGCACCGCCTGTATACGGCTGTTCAGAGTATATAGGGCCTTTTTTATTTTATGTGCGGGGTTCCCCTTAATATCCATACAAGACCCAAAGGGGCTGGTAATGGGCTGGGGTAGGGGGGGGGTCATGGGGTAGCTATGCCATTTTTCTTAAAGAATTTCATCCATATTACCGGGACCAGACATTACATTAAAGCCGCAAGCAGTTTTAAATGGCTTTTTTTTCCTTTAGAAGTGTCATTTTGTGCAGGGACAGTTCTAAACACGGGAAACACGTGGCACTTCACAGGCATACTTTAGACACCCCCCAGGTACGATATTTAAAGGAATATTTGACTTTTTTTTTTTCACTTTATGCATCATTAAAATGACTGCTCCCGAAAAACGACCGTTTTTAAAACTTCTTTTTGCATTGATACATGTCCCCTGGTGCACAACCCGGGTTCCCAAACCCTATTTATGACAATAACATGCATAATAGTTGTTATAATTAGCACTTTAGAATTCGAACGTTCGCATCCATTGTATTTAATAGGGTTCTAATGTTCGTTCGAACTTTCGGTCCGTTCGCGGGTTCTGGTGCGAACCGAACCCGGGGGTGTTCGGCTCATCACTAATCGTTGGATAAATTTATTTAAAACTAAATAGAAGAATCCTACTTACAAACAAACATTAGGAAGTTCTATATTTAGGAACTAAAGGATTCTGTGCAGAGGATCACCTGAATTGTCTTTCAAGGGGACTAAAACTGAAGTGACTGTTCGTGCTTCACTCCGGCTGCTAGAACTGTGAGAGGGATCTATCCGGGTGAGCAATACCCACTCAGGCTTGAGTGCAGAATAGGGTGACTGGGTGCCGCGTGCCTGAACCTACCTCCCTACCTAATCCTATTGCTGTCTTCAACCTTTTTCCCAATTTGTTTCAAGCAAAGAAAATAAACTCATCTGTTGGACTTTAACCACCTGCCTACCGGGCACAAAAACCCCCTTCCTGCCCAAGCCATTTTTTCAGCTTTCAGCGCTGTCACACTTTGAATGAAAATTGCGCGGATCGTGCGAAGTGGCTCCCAAATGAAATTTGCGTCTTTTTTCCCCCACAAATAGCGCTTTCTTTTGGTGGTATTTGATCACCTCTGTGGTTTTTATTTTTTGCGCTATAAACAAAAGAAGAGCGTCAAGTTTGAAAAAAAACACAATATTTTTTACTTTTTGCTATAATAAATATCCTTTTTAATTTTTTTTTTTTAAATGTCCTCAGTTTAGGCCGATAGGTATTCTTCTACATTATTTTGGTAAAAAAAAAAATCGCAATAAGCATATATTGATTGGTTTGCGCAAAAGTTATAGCAGATACAAAATAGGGGATAGATTTATAGCATATTTTTTTTTTTTTACTAGTAATGGCGGCGATCTGCGATTTTTATCTTGACTGCGATATTGCGGCGGACACATCGGACACTTTTGACACATTTTTGGGACCATTCACATTTATACAGCGATCCCTGCTATAAAAATGCATTGATTACTGTATAAATGTGACTGGCAGGGAAGGGGTTAACACTAGGGGGCGAGGAAGGGGTTAAATGTGTTTCCTAGATGTGTTCTAACTGTGGGGGGAGGGGACTGACTGGGGGAGGTGACCGATGGTTGTCCCTATGTACAAGGGGCACACCATCGGTCTTTTCTCCCTGACAGGATGTGGATCTGTGTGTTTACACACACAGATCCACGGTCCTGCTCGGTTACTGGGCAATCGCGGGTGCCCGGCGGCCATCGCGGCCGCCGGGCACGCGCATCATGCCTGGCGCGCACGCGCTCCCCCTAGTGGATTTTAAAGGCGCGACGTCATATGACGTCTGCCCAGGATAACAGTGTCTTCCTGCCGCCCTCAATTGACGGCGGCCAGTTGACAACTGGTTAAATACTGTCTGGACATTGGCCTTCTTTTGGGGGAAAGAATAGACTTTTCCCTATATTCTGGGGACGAGAACCAATGGAGGGAGGTAACTCGCTGCAGGACCCAAAATTGTAAGAACACCGCTCAACCTCTTATACCGGGAGGATCCGGGCATGTGGCATGGTGTGCCTTTGCTCCTGCAAGTGAAGGTAAGCACTAAGCAGGAAAAAAGGGTCCGTGTGCTACATTATATTAACATTATAAAGCTTAAATAACTTTGTTGTGATTGGGTTTGCATCTGTTTTAAAGCCACGCCGTGATTACATTAATATTTTTTTTAACTGGTGTTTCCTAATAAAGACACAAAAAGTAAATTACGGTGTAATGTTGAGCAAAATAGACTCTAATATCTTTATTTACCTTTCAGCAGAATTCTATAATAAGTCAGTCTCTTTAGAGGTCGGCGGGATACTAAGAAACTAATGAGCGACTTATTATTAATAGGACAGGGACTGGCCATAATGCGGGAATTATGAGTGTCCTAGTTTATAGTTTAATATATTTGGTCGCTGAGATGAAATAAATATTCTATATTGCATCCCAGGATATTTGTCCGTTTTACCGGCTACTCATTTTAAAGCAATATTTTGTTGCTTTTTAATTATAACCGAGTGTGCATTTCAAAGGGAATCTATAATTTGTTGTTTTGTTTATAAGCAAAGCCGCGTGAACGAGACTAATTTTATGTAGATAGTCGTAGCAGGGGGAGATAATATTTTAGAAACCTTGGCTCTATGAATAGTTTCAAGCACTGTATAGACTTCCTAAAACTTGTGTAGCGATACCCCCTAGAGGGCTGCTGGATTAAATTTGGGTCCTGCCGTTACCCAACCTTTCACCGTCCCAGAACTAATGCCGCGTACACGCGACCGTTTTTCATGACGAGAAAAATGCCATTTTTTAATTTGGTCATTAAAAACGATCGTGTGTGGGCTCCAGAGCATTTTTCTCGACGAGAAAAATGGCCATTAAAAATTTAGAACCTGCTCTAATTTTCTCGTTGTTTTTCTCGTCGTGAAAAACGGCCGTGTGTAGGCTTTAATGACGGGAAAAAAACGCCCATGCTCAGAATCAAGTATGAGACGGGAGCGCTCGTTTTGGTAAAACTAGCGTTCAGAATGGAGATAGCACATTTGTCACGCTGTAACAGACTGAAAGCACGAGGCAGAAAAGCGCAAATCGTCTCTCACAAATCTTTACTAACACGAGATCAGCAAAAGCAGCCCAAAGGGTGGCGCCATCCGAATGGAACATCCCCTTTATAGTGCCATTGTACGTGTTGTCGTACGTATTGTACTGTACGTCACCGCGCTTTGGACAAGCATTTTTTTTCACGATAGTGTGTAGTAGTGGTGCAACGGATCGTCATTGATCCGTGATCTGCACGGATCAATGACTTCGGATCAGCACACACGTGATCCGCGGGATGGCAGAGCGGTAAAACACACATTGAAACTGTCTCCGCTCTGCTCGCACACAGCCTCGCCTCCTCCTAACCCCGCGCTGTGATAGACAGAATGTGGGTCCAATGCTGGGATGTGTTCTGTCTATCACAGCGCGGGGTTAGGAGGAGGCGGGGCTGTGTGCGAGTAGAGCGGAGACAGTTCGGGACTCCCTCCTCCCCCCGGCCGCCGAGTCTGTCTCCTGTCCCTGCTGCCTATGTACACAGTGAGAGGGGTGAGCTGTGCTCTTCCTATCTCAGCTGTGACAGGAGTTCTAGCACAGTGCTAGTGCTAGGACTCCTGTTTTGGAGGTGACAGGGTCAATAAAGAGAACCTGTCTCCTCCAATTGCTATCACACGGGGAATTGTTTTTCTCCTGTGTGATAGCAATAAAGTTAAGTGAAAAAAAAAAGAAAAAAAAATAATAATTAAATGAATAAAATAAAAAAGTAATTAAAAAGTAAAGAATAAGAAAAATAATATTAAAAATAAGAAAATTATACAAAAATAAAAAAAGTAAACGACAAGCTACGAATAAAAAAAAGTGATAAAGTAAAAAAAAAAAAGAAAAAAAAAATATTTGAACTAATCGTGCCGCCCGTTACATCCAATTGCCATTCTCCGTTGATTTGGGGGGTGATTCGGTTGGTGGGGAGGGGGTGCATTGCGGAACCTGGACTTGGGGCGGCAGGGAGAGAAAATACGGCTGGCCGTCCTCCACAGTGAGGCTGCAATTTGGGACACAATGAGGCTGCAATGGGGGCACAATGAGGCTGCAATTTTTTTTGCTGACTCGAAAAATGATCCGATCCGTGACTCTGATCCGAGGAACGATCGGAACCGTGAGTTTTTTGATCCGTTGCACCCCTAGTGTGTAGGCAAGGCAGGCTTGAGAAGAATCACGTCGAGAAAAACGTAGTTTTTTTCAATGACATTAAAAACAGCCGTGTGTACGCGGCATAAGAGTCTATGTAAGGAAATTTAGATAGATGTGAGTGCCAGTCACTTCAATCTTTTTTCAATTGCTTTATTAAACAAACTTTCAGTAGCAGAAGGATAGAGGGTTAGGGGAAGTTCAGATACCTTGTTTGCAGATCACTGATGAGGTTTTGGGATCCAGAGGACAACAGCTTTCTGTCTCTTGATCTTGCGACAACCGGATAGGCCTCTCACACGGACCTAGCAGCCGATATGAAGCACGGACAAGTCTCTGCCACAGACTTAGCAATATGTGGAACTCCTGGATAATCCCCTGACACGGGATTGTTTAGCCAGTAGTCAGTCAGTTACAGAACAGCTACACAGTACCAGACCCTATAATCCATCCGGCAGTACTGTGAGGAAGGTTAACTTGGATGCATCCTCCAAACAGGTCAACAGGCCCTTCCTGAGAAACCAGCCTTCAGCCCGGTTCTCTCCAGCAAGGGTCCTCCCATGGAATCTTCTCAGTTTGAGTGGCTTCTTCCCACAGGCAAGACAGCACAGGACCACCTTCAGTTAAGTAGACCCCAGACAGACTTCTGGGCCTACTCGTAGTAGTACAGCCTCAGGCCTGGAGGGCCGTGAGGTCAGAGAGAGATAATCATGGCGTCTGTCCCTTAAATATCCTCTCCCAGAAGGAACAGCAGTAGAACACTCCCACTGGCCTGTTTCTGGGAAAGAACAGTCAATGCAGTTAACTTAACTGTATTTCTCACACTGGCCTGTGGTGACAGTGACACCTACTGGCAACAGTGAGAAATTTGCACAACATAGCCAAATTGGAACAGACGCAAATTAACTTTATTAAATCACTCTGAGCTATTTACATCTCAGATAAACCTAAGTTTACACATAGCCCCTATTCTTCAAGAACAGGGCGCTACACTTGTATGTCTTACGTCATCAAAAAACAACAATCTGGGGGCTATTCTGGAGGAACTGGGATGGCCAGGGGGGGCAGCTGCCCCGGGAGCAGTGTTCTCCTGTGGGGGAAAGACCACATAACCCACTCACTAACTGCTACTTTTTGAATTGCTAAAGTCTAGGGTATGGGTGCTCAACCTGTGGCCCTCCAGATGTTGCCGAACTACAATTTCCACCATGCTTCAGACTTTGGAAGTCAAGCTTGTAACTATCAACTTTGCAATGCCTCATGGAACTTGTAGCAGCAGCTGGAGGGTCACAGGTTGAGCACCCATGGTCTAGGGTAGTGATGAGCCGAACACCCCCGGGTTCGGTTCGCACCAGAACCCGCGAACGGACCGAAAGTTCGTACGAACATTAGAACCCTATTAAATACAATGGATGCGAACGTTCGAATTCTAAAGTGCTAATTATAACAACTATTATGCATGTTATTGTCCTAAAAAGGGTTTGGGAACCCAGGTTCTGCACCAGGGGACATGTATCAATGCAAAAAGAAGTTTTAAAAACGGTCGTTTTTCGGGAGCAGTCATTTTAATGATGCATAAAGTGAAAAAAAAAAGTCAAATATTCCTTTAAATATCGTACCTGGGGGTGTCTAAAGTATGCCTGTGAAGTGCCACGTGTTTCCCGTGTTTAGAACTGTCCCTGCACAAAATGACACTTCTAAAGGAAAAAAAAGCCATTTAAAACTTCTTGCGGCTTTAATGTAATGTCTGGTCCCGGTAATATGGATGAAAATCTTTAAGAAAAATGGCATAGCTACCCCATGACCCCCCCCCCTACCCCAGCCCATTACCAGCCCCTTTGGGTCTTGTATGGATATTAAGGGGAACCCCGCACATAAAATAAAAAAGGCCCTATATACTCTGAACAGCCGTATACAGGCGGTGCATACAAGACAGGGACTGTAGGTTTGTTCTTATGTAGAATGTGTTTGTAATTTTGAACAGGTACATTGTTGAACTGTAGCTCCAGCCCAAAAATCTATTTTTAAACTTTTTGGGAAACATAGGTAAGGGTTATCACCCCTGTAACATTTGTTTTGCTGTCTGTGCCCCTGTTCAGAACATTTCACCTCACTTTCCGTCCCAATGACAACTGTTTTTGAAATGTGGTGTTTTTCTTGAAACAAGGATTGGTGATAAAGCATCAGTACAGAGGAGACACCTTTCTCCCATATTTATTCTTACAGGAGAGAATTTTCCTTCCTAGGGGTAGATTTCCTCTCACTTCCTGTTGTCTTCTTTCGTTTGCAAGTAGGAGTCGTTTGTAAGTTGGATGTTTGAAAGTAGGGACCTGCCGTATATACTCTGCAGAAATAGGCCCCTTAGTTGTTGGTGTTGGCACAACACTGTAAGCACTCACAGTTACTCTTGGTTGGTGCTGGAACGCCCTGCTGTCAACTATTATATCAGGAATTTTAATTACATATAATTCTTGAACAGTGGTAGTAAAAATTGGGGCTTTGATGGTGGTGCTGGTGCCACAACACTGTAAGCCCTGACAGTTACTCTTGGTGGGTGCAGCAATGGGCCCTGCTGTGAATTATTAGATCAAGAATTGTAATTGCATGCCCCTGTTGAACAGGGGCTGAAAAATTGGGCCTTTCGTGGTGGTGGTGGTGGTGTTGCCACAACACTGTAAGCCCTCAGAGTTACTCTTGGTGGGTGCAGGAATGGGCCCTGCTGTGAATTATTAGATCAAGAATTGTAATTACATGCCCCTTTTGAACAGTGGCTGAAAAATTGGGCCTTTCGTGGTGGTGGTGGTGGTGGCGTTGCCACAACACTGTAAGCCCTCAGACTTACTCTTGGTGGGTGCAGGAATGGGCCCTGCTGTGAATTATTACATCAAGAATTGTAATTGCATGCCCCTGTTGAACAGGGGCTGAAAAATTGGGCCTTAGGCACTGGTGGCACAACACTACAACCCCTCACAGATACTGTACTTGGAGCACAGCAATGAGCCCTGTTGCAAAGTATTGCTTCAAAAATTGTAATGACACGCCCCTGTTAAACAGGGGCTGAAAAATTGGGCCTTAGGCACTGGTGGCACAACACTACAACCCCTCACAGATACTGTACTTGGAGCACAGCAATGAGCCCTATGGCAAATTATTGCTAAAAAAATTGTAAGTACACGCCCCTGTAAAACAGGGGCTGAAAAATTGGGCCTTAGCCACTGGTGGCGGCACCCATAAACAAAAATGATCTTCCAAGCTATCATCATCAATCGTATCATTGAGGACTCGGAGGAGGAGGATAGCCAGTCAACATAACAGCACAGGCACTCAGCATCAGCATCAGTCTTGAAGGGACGTGACATGTTAAAATCAATTAGTCTGTTATATCAGCATCAGGTGTGTGGTAGCTGGTGGTGATCCAAGACTGGTTCATCTTGATGAAAGTCAGTCGATCAACCGAGTCGGTGGACAGGCGCACCCTGTGATCCGTGACAAATCCTCCAGCAGCACTGAATGTGCGTTCCGAAAGAACGCTGGATGCAGGACAGGCCAGTAGCTCAATTGCATACTGTGCAAGCTCTGGCCAGTGATCCATCCTCAAGACCCAGTAAGCCAGAGGATTTTCGGTGGGGAAGGTGTCCAAGTCTGACCTTGCCCCTAGATATTCCTGCACCATGTTTATCAGACGCTGGCGATGGTTGCTGGAACCGATCATACTTTGGGGCTGCGGACTAAAGAATTGTCTGAACGCATCGGTCAGACGGCCACCTTCCCCACCGCTCCTTCTTTGACTGGCCGAAGCCTCAGCAACTCGTTGTCCTGGACCAGGAGTTTGTAACCTCCCAGTCTCTGGGAACGCGTTGCACAGACCTTTCTGCAAGGCCTCCCGGAGTTGTCTCATCCTCTGCTCCCTCTGCGACGGTAACATAAGGTCCGCAACCTTACCCTTGTACCGTGGATCAAGGAGAGTGGCCAGCCAGTAATGGTCCCTCTCCTTGATCCGAAGAATACGAGGATCCTTCCGCAGACTTTGCAGGATCAGGGAGGCCATGCAGCGTAGGTTTGCTGAGGCATTCGCTCCGGAGTCCTCTGGGTCACTAAGGACGACATGATCCGCAGTCACCTCCTCCCAGCCACGTACAAGTCCACTGGTTTCTTGGGACTGTAAATCATCCCTAAAAGACTGCTGCTGATGATGCTGAGTGCCAGCCTCCACCTCCATGCTGACACAATCCTCCTCCTCCTCCTCCTCCTCCTCCTCCTCTTCCTCTTCCTGTGCGATGGGTGGGACAGAAGGAACACTGTCTGGGTAAAGGGGGCCTTGAGAGGCAAGGAAGTCCTCCTCTTCCTGCCTCTGTTCTGCCTCAAGTGCCCTGTCCATTATTCCACGCAGCGTGTGCTCCAACAGGTGGACAAGAGGTACAGTGTCACTGATGCATGCACTGTCACTGCTCACCATCCTCGTGGCCTCCTCAAATGGTGCCAGGACAGTGCATGCATCCCTGATCATGCCCCACTGGCGTGGAGAAAAAAAAACAAGCTCCCCTGACCCTGTCCTGGTGCCGTAGTCGCACAGGTACTCATTGATGGCCCTCTGCTGCGTGTGCAGCCGCTGCAGCATGGCCAACGTTGAGTTCCACCTGGTGGGCATGTCACATATAAGGCGGTTCTTGGGCAGGTTCAACTCCTTTTGCAGCTCAGCCAGGCGAGCACTGGCATTATAAGATCTGCGGAAATGCACACAGACTTTCCTGGCCTGCCTCAGGACATCCTGTAAGCCCGGGTACCTGCCCAAGAACCGCTGCACCACCAGGTTAAGGACGTGAGCCACACAGGGCACATGGGTCAGTTGTCCCTGTCGGAGGGCGGAGAGGAGGTTGGTGCCATTGTCGCAAACCACCATTCCTGGCTTAAGCTGGCATGGCGTCAACCACCTCTCGGCCTGGCCCTGCAGAGCAGACAGGACCTCTGCCCCAGTGTGGCTTCTGTCCCCCAAACACACCAGCGCAAGCACGGCATGGCATCTTTTTGCCTGCGTACTTGCGTAGCCCCGTGAACGGCTACGGAGCACCGCTGGTTCATAGGACAAACCACAGGAAGAGGCCATGGAGGAAGAAGAAGAGGAGGGGGTGGAGGAGAGAGGTGTGTCACAACCAGTAGTAGCATTTTGGAGGCGTGGCGGTGGGACAACCTCCAACACTACTGCACCTTGTCCTGCATCCTTCCCAGCTGCCAAAAGAGTGACCCAATGGGCCGTGAAAGAAAGGTAACGTCCCTGTCCATGCCTGCTGGACCATGAGTCAGCGGTAATATGCACCTTACCGCTGACCGTCCTGTCCAGCGAGGCCAAGACATTGCCTTCCACATGCCGGTAGAGAGCCGGAATAGCCTTCCGTGAGAAAAAGTGGCGTTTGGGAACCTGCCACTGAGGAACCGCACATTGCACAAACTCACGGAAGGGGGCCGAGTCTACCAACTGAAAAGGCAGCAGTTGAAGCGCTAGCAATTTAGCCAAGCTAGCATTCAACCGCTGGGCATGTGGATGGCTGGGAGTGAACTTCTTTCGACGGTCCAGCAGCTGGGGCAGGGAAATTTGCCTGCTAGAATCGGACGTCGGTGTACTGCTAGCAGAGTGGCCGCAAGTACTTGGCTGTGACACACCTAATTCTACACCTTCATTCCTCTCAGTGCATGTTTCAGAGAGGACTGAAGTTATAGTGGGGTTGGAGATCCCAGCTGATGCGGTGCAAGGAGAGGTCCGCTTTGTTCTTTGGTGTGGGTCTTTGAGGTAGGCTTGCTAACGAGCTGCATGGCAGGTCAACATATGTCTGGTCAGGCATGTGGTACCCAAGCGGCTGATGTTTTGGCCACGCGATATACGCTTGAGACATATGTTGCAAACAGCAGCTGTGCGATCTGATGCACTAGCCTCAAAAAAGGCCCACACCAAGGAACTTTTTGAATGACGGGCAGAGGCAGCGCCCTGCACAGGCGGAGCTCTGCGGTGTGATTCCGTCGGTGTACTGCCCTTACGCTGGCCACCAAAGGGCATCCTGTCTCGTTGGAGATGTGCCTCCTCCTCATCCTCCTCCTCCTCTCTCCTATTAGGCACCCACGTGGAGTCAGTGACCTCATCATCCCCTCCCTCCTCATCACTGGAGCCAATCTGGCAGTATGCTGCAGCTGCTGGAACATGACTGCCAGATTGGTGTCCTTCTTGAGCATCCCCTCTGTCTGCTCTCACCCTACTGCCTTCCTGTAGCTGGGTTTCATCATCAGACCCTTCGAAACGCTGGGCATCCTCCTGGAGCATGTACCCAACACTGTGCTCAAACAGTTCGGGGGACTCCTCAGGAGGAGGACATGGTGGGTCTAGGGAAGGAGTGACTGATGATGAGTCTGACATTGATACCAGGGAAGAGGACGCTTTGGCAGCTGCTTTGCCAGTACCCTGAGCCTGGGTGAGAGAGGATGAGGAGGAGGAGGAGGGCTTGGTCATCCACTCTACCAAGTCTTCGGCATGATGTGGCTCAACATGTCCAGCTGCGGAAAAGAAGGACAAGCGTGTCCCATGGCCATGTGCTGATGACAATGCACCGCGTCCACGACCAGCACTGTTGCCCCCAGACACAGAGCCTGCTTGCCCTCTTTTATTGCCTCCTGACTGTCTGCCTCTCCTTGTTTGCCTTCCAGACATTCTAATAGATGGCCTGCAGGGAGATGGGAAAAAAGCAATAAGGGCTACCTTCAGGTGTCCTTCTCTGTCCCTTGAAACAAGGACTTGCACAGTGAAAGAAACTGACACTCTCCCTACCTACAGTTTTCTGTCCCTAGAAAAAATGTTTTTTTTAAGCACAATATAGCACAAGGAGAATTCACTCACTGTCCTTCCAGGTCCCTAGAAACAAGGACTTGCACAGTGAAAGAAACTGACACTCTCCCTACCTACAGTTTTCTGTCCCTAGAAAAAAAGTTTTTTTTAAGCACAATATAGCACAAGGAGAATTCACTCACTGTCCTTCCAGGTCCCTAGAAACAAGGACTTGCACAGTGAAAGAAACTGACACTCTCCCTACCTACAGTTTTCTGTCCCTAGAAAAAATGTTTTTTTTAAGCACAATATAGCACAAGGAGAATTCACTCACTGTCCTTCCAGGTCCCTGGAAACAAGGACTTGCACAGTGAAAGAAACTGACACTCTCCCTACCTACAGTTTTCTGTCCCTAGAAAATATGTTTTTTTTAAGCACAATATAGCACAAGGAGAATTCACTCACTGTCCTTCCAGGTCCCTAGAAACAAGGACTTGCACAGTGAAAGAAACTGACACTCTCCCTACCTACAGTTTTCTGTCCCTAGAAAAAATGTTTTTTTTAAGCACACTATAGCACAAGGAGAATTCACTCACTGTCCTTCCCAGTCCCTAGAAACAAGGACTTGCACAGTGAAAGAAACTGACACTCTCCCTACCTACAGTTTTCTGTCCCTAGAAAAAATGTTTTTTTTAAGCACACTATAGCACAAGGAGAATTCACTCACTGTCCTTCCCAGTCCCTAGAAACAAGGACTTGCACAGTGAAAGAAACTGACACTCTCCCTACCTACAGTTTTCTGTCCCTAGAAAAAATGTTTTTTTTAAGCACAATATAGCACAAGGAGAATTCACTCACTGTCCTTCCAGGTCCCTGGAAACAAGGACTTGCACAGTGAAAGAAACTGACACTCTCCCTACCTACAGTTTTCTGTCCCTAGAAAAAATGTTTTTTTTAAGCACAATATAGCACAAGGAGAATTCACTCACTGTCCTTCCAGGTCCCTAGAAACAAGGACTTGCACAGTGAAAGAAACTGACACTCTCCCTACCTACAGTTTTCTGTCCCTAGAAAAAATGTTTTTTTTAAGCACACTATAGCACAAGGAGAATTCACTCACTGTCCTTCCCAGTCCCTAGAAACAAGGACTTGCACAGTGAAAGAAACTGACACTCTCCCTACCTACAGTTTTCTGTCCCTAGAAAAAATGTTTTTTTAAGCACACTATAGCACAAGGATAATTCACTCACTGTCCTTCCCAGTCCCTAGAAACAAGGACTTGCACAGTGAAAGAAACTGACACTCTCCCTACCTACAGTTTTCTGTCCCTAGAAAAAATGTTTTTTTTAAGCACAATATAGCACAAGGAGAATTCACTCACTGTCCTTCCAGGTCCCTGGAAACAAGGACTTGCACAGTGAAAGAAACTGACACTCTCCCTACCTACAGTTTTCTGTCCCTAGAAAAAATGTTTTTTTTAAGCACACTATAGCACAAGGAGAATTCACTCACTGTCCTTCCAGGTCCCTGGAAACAAGGACTTGCACAGTGAAAGAAACTGACACTCTCCCTACCTACAGTTTTCTGTCCCTAGAAAAAATGTTTTTTTTAAGCACAATATAGCACAAGGAGAATTCACTCACTGTCCTTCCAGGTCCCTAGAAACAAGGACTTGCACAGTGAAAGAAACTGACACTCTCCCTACCTACAGTTTTCTGTCCCTAGAAAAAATATTTTTTTTAAGCACAATATAGCACAAGGAGAATTCACTCACTGTCCTTCCAGGTCCCTGGAAACAAGGACTTGCACAGTGAAAGAAACTGACACTCTCCCTACCTACAGTTTTCTGTCCCTAGAAAAAATGTTTTTTTTAAGCACAATATAGCACAAGGAGAATTCACTCACTGTCCTTCCAGGTCCCTAGAAACAAGGACTTGCACAGTGAAAGAAACTGACACTCTCCCTACCTACAGTTTTCTGTCCCTAGAAAAAATGTTTTTTTTAAGCACACTATAGCACAAGGAGAATTCACTCACTGTCCTTCCAGGTCCCTGGAAACAAGGACTTGCACAGTGAAAGAAACTGACACTCTCCCTACCTACAGTTTTCTGTCCCTAGAAAAAATGTTTTTTTTAAGCACACTATAGCACAAGGAGAATTCACTCACTGTCCTTCCCAGTCCCTAGAAACAAGGACTTGCACAGTGAAAGAAACTGACACTCTCCCTACCTACAGTTTTCTGTCCCTAGAAAAAATGTTTTTTTTAAGCACAATATAGCACAAGGAGAATTCACTCACTGTCCTTCCAGGTCCCTGGAAACAAGGACTTGCACAGTGAAAGAAACTGACACTCTCCCTACCTACAGTTTTCTGTCCCTAGAAAAAATGTTTTTTTTAAGCACACTATAGCACAAGGAGAATTCACTCACTGTCCTTCCAGGTCCCTGGAAACAAGGACTTGCACAGTGAAAGAAACTGACACTCTCCCTACCTAGAGTTTTCTGTCCCTAGAAAAAATGTTTTTTTTAAGCACACTATAGCACAAGGAGCATTCACTCACTGTCCTTCCAGGTCCCTGGAAACAAGGACTTGCACAGTGAAAGAAACTGACACTCTCCCTACCTACAGTTTTCTGTCCCTAGAAAAAATGTTTTTTTTAAGCACAATATAGCACAAGGAGAATTCACTCACTGTCCTTCCAGGTCCCTGGAAACAAGGACTTGCACAGTGAAAGAAACTGACACTCTCCCTACCTACAGTTTTCTGTCCCTAGAAAAAATGTTTTTTTTAAGCACAATATAGCACAAGGAGAATTCACTCACTGTCCTTCCAGGTCCCTGGAAACAAGGACTTGCACAGTGAAAGAAACTGACACTCTCCCTACCTACAGTTTTCTGTCCCTAGAAAAAATGTTTTTTAAAGCACAATATAGCACAAGGAGAATTCACTCACTGTCCTTCCAGGTCCCTAGAAACAAGGACTTGCACAGTGAAAGAAACTGACACTCTCCCTACCTACAGTTTTCTGTCCCTAGAAAAAATGTTTTTTTTAAGCACAATATAGCACAAGGAGAATTCACTCACTGTCCTTCCAGGTCCCTGGAAACAAGGACTTGCACAGTGAAAGAAACTGACACTCTCCCTACCTACAGTTTTCTGTCCCTAGAAAAAATGATTTTTTTAAGCACAATATAGCACAAGGAGAATTCACTCACTGTCCTTCCAGGTCCCTAGAAACAAGGACTTGCACAGTGAAAGAAACTGACACTCTCCCTACCTACAGTTTTCTGTCCCTAGAAAAAATGTTTTTTTTTAAGCACACTATAGCACAAGGAGAATTCACTCACTGTCCTTCCCAGTCCCTAGAAACAAGGACTTGCACAGTGAAAGAAACTGACACTCTCCCTACCTACAGTTTTCTGTCCCTAGAAAAAATGTTTTTTTTAAGCACACTATAGCACAAGGAGAATTCACTCACTGTCCTTCCCAGTCCCTAGAAACAAGGACTTGCACAGTGAAAGAAACTGACACTCTCCCTACCTACAGTTTTCTGTCCCTAGAAAAAATGTTTTTTTTAAGCACAATATAGCACAAGGAGAATTCACTCACTGTCCTTCCAGGTCCCTGGAAACAAGGACTTGCACAGTGAAAGAAACTGACACTCTCCCTACCTACAGTTTTCTGTCCCTAGAAAAAATGTTTTTTTTAAGCACACTATAGCACAAGGAGAATTCACTCACTGTCCTTCCAGGTCCCTGGAAACAAGGACTTGCACAGTGAAAGAAACTGACACTCTCCCTACCTACAGTTTTCTGTCCCTAGAAAAAATGTTTTTTTTAAGCACAATATAGCACAAGGAGAATTCACTCACTGTCCTTCCAGGTCCCTGGAAACAAGGACTTGCACAGTGAAAGAAACTGACACTCTCCCTACCTACAGTTTTCTGTCCCTAGAAAAAATGTTTTTTTTAAGCACAATATAGCACAAGGAGAATTCACTCACTGTCCTTCCAGGTCCCTGGAAACAAGGACTTGCACAGTGAAAGAAACTGACACTCTCCCTACCTACAGTTTTCTGTCCCTAGAAAAAATGTTTTTTTTAAGCACAATATAGCACAAGGAGAATTCACTCACTGTCCTTCCAGGTCCCTAGAAACAAGGACTTGCACAGTGAAAGAAACTGACACTCTCCCTACCTACAGTTTTCTGTCCCTAGAAAAAATGTTTTTTTTAAGCACAATATAGCACAAGGAGAATTCACTCACTGTCCTTCCAGGTCCCTGGAAACAAGGACTTGCACAGTGAAAGAAACTGACACTCTCCCTACCTACAGTTTTCTGTCCCTAGAAAAAATGTTTTTTTTAAGCACAATATAGCACAAGGAGAATTCACTCACTGTCCTTCCAGGTCCCTAGAAACAAGGACTTGCACAGTGAAAGAAACTGACACTCTCCCTACCTACAGTTTTCTGTCCCTAGAAAAAATGTTTTTTTTAAGCACACTATAGCACAAGCACAAAACACACTGACACTCTCCCTACCTATCCTTCTCTTTCCCTAAACTAAAGGAATCCAGGTTAAGCAAGAAAGAAATAAAAGTCACTGTCCCTGCCTATGCTGCTCTATCCCTGCTCCGGAACACACTACACTAGGCCGCCGTGCTGGCGGCCTTTTATAGTGTGGGGCGTGTACTAAACACCCTCAGCAATAATTGGCCACAGGCATCCTGCCTGTGGCCAATCATTGCTCTCCTCGCTGCCGGCGCTGTGATTGGCCAAGCATGCGGGGTCACAGTGCATGCTTGGCCAATCACAGCGCCTGGATGACACTGCGATGGCGTAGTGCATTGTGGGCCGTTCGCGTCACTCGAATTTGGCGCGAACGGCCCAAATCGTTCGATCTTCGTCGAACGATCGAACAGCCGATGTTCGAGTCGAACGTATGTTCGACTCGAACACGAAGCTCATCCCTAGTCTAGGGCAGTGATGGCAAACCTTGGCACCCCAGATGTTTTGGAACTACATTTCCCATGCAGTGTAGTTGAGCATCATGGGAAATGTAGTTCCAAAACATCTGCAGTGCCAAAGTTCGCCATCACTGTTCTAGGGAATGAGAAGCATCCAGTTTGATCAACCTGGACAGTGCCAGAACAAGGTCACTTAGAGCCCAGGGCGAACATGCCAAACTGCGCCCCCCCCCCCAAAATGTTTAAGCATTATGTGTCAGCAAAATTCACCCCCCTCCAAAAAAATTGGACACTAATTTGTAGAATTACCCCCTAAGCATAACTTCCCCCTCCTCATAGTACAAATCCGCCTCCCCTGCTGAAATCCCCCCTCCCAGCACAAATCTCTGCCCCCTCCATTCCTCAAATCCCTCCCAGCATAAATGCCCCCCCCCAAACAAAAACACCCCTCCTAGCACAAATCCTCCACTCCTTAAATTTCCCCTCTGAGTCCACATTCTCCCACCCCCTACTTCAAATCCGCCTCCAAGCATCCCCCCCCAAAAAAAAAATTCTCCTCCTAGCACAAATATTCCCCCTCCTAGCACAAACACCCCCCAATCATCCCTACTAGCACAACCCCCCTCCCCCCCCAAAAAAAATAAAAAATTCTCCCTCTAGCACAAATCCCCTCCCTCCTCTACCATATCTCCTCTTCTAGCACAAACCCCCCAAATCGACCCTCTTAGCACAAGTCCTCTTCTCCCATCCCCCTCCCAACACAAATCCCCACTCACCACTCCTAGCACATACCCCCAAAATGTCCCCTCCTAAAACAAATCTTTACCCCTGTTGTCCCACAAATTCTTCCTCCCAACACAAATCCCATCCCCCCTCAGTCTCCCAGTGGTCCCCCCCCACATCTCACGTGAAACCACAGTGCCCAGGGCAGACGCCCCTCCTGCCCACCTCTTGTCCCGGCCCCGAGCCTGGAAAGGTAGAAGGTATATGCCTCCCTTAACACAGATACATCACCACATATCACTGCTACCTTCTGTGTGACAGTGGGCCCCCTCTTTGTGTAAGCCTAGGTGGACTGCAGCACTTGGGAGACAAGGCATGCAAGAACAGAGCCCGGCACATCTTCAGAACTGGCACTATGTCCCAGCACCAAGCACACCTACCCATGGCAGAAAGCAGCATCACCCCCAGTCCCCCCTTATACTTACCTGAGCCTTATCCTAGTCCAGCGATGTACTCGAGAACAGCTGCTGTTCGGCTCTCTGCTACCTTATTGGCTTAGAGACAGCAGAGGGAGCCATTGGCTGCCAGTAACACATGTCTTTTTCTAGGGTACCGGTGCTCACCCACTGCACTGTATCTATCAAGAAGTAGCAGTGTCAACTTAGGCTGCTGGCTCCTGATTTGCACTATAATCAACTGCAGATCTCCTCAACACCGTAACTAAGGCCCCTTTCACACTAAGGTGGGCAGGTGCGGTGGCGGTATAGCGGTGCGATTTTTAGCGCCGCTATACCGTCATATTTACCGCGATATTCGGCCGCTAGCGGTGCAGTTTTAACCCCCGCTAGCGGACGAAAAAGGGTTAATACCGCCCGCAAACCGCGGCTACAGCCGTGGTTTGCGGGCGGTATTACCGCAGTGTCCCATTGAATTCAATGGGAAGGAACGGTAATGGAGTGGTATACACACCGCCCCTTCACCCCTCCAAAGATGCTGCTTGCAGGAGATTTTTTTTCCTCCTGCCAGCGCATCGCCTCAGTGTGAAAGCCCTCGGGCTTTCACATTGAGAATACTGGGGCAGGAGTATTTCAGGCGTTACTTATGCGCTTTTTTAGCGCTAAAACCCCTGAAATACGCCTCAGTGTGAAAGGGGCCTTAGGATGGATGGGGTTGTGCAGTTTACAGGAGAAAGCTTGGGAGACTGATAACATTGTTTGAATTTTCAGTTCAGCACACAGGAAGTAACATGAAGACTGGATTTCTTTCAGGATCCACAGGTATTTTTCTGTACTTCTCAGAAAAAAAATAAAACAAATGCAGCCACCACATCTAAGGATTGGTAAGCTGCAATATATTATATTTTGGGTAACCCCCAGGAAAGTAATTGAGGGGAAATCTTCCAATGGGGACACTAGTTCTGGTGGCCTGGGGAGCCCCCCAAGAGATTTCCTTAATTTACAGGAATTTCTTCTCACTTCCTGTTTTGGCTATGGGACAGGAAGTGAAGGGAAATCTCCCCAATGGGACACAGATGGTAAAAATAAGCCTTACAGGAGTTATAACCCCCTCTTAAGCTGGCCATACACCACACAATTTTCTTATTCAATTTTCTTTAGATTTACCTTCATCTATGTAGTAGATGGGCCTGCCTGATTGCATACAAATTGAAAGTGTTTAGGTTTGACCTCCTATTATATGGTTTTGGTAAAGCCTTACTCTATCCAAAATAAAAATATTTTGGCTTATAGTTCTACTTTAAGTATGGTTTTGCATAAAAAAAAATATGTACCGTATTTATCGGCGTATAACACGCACTTTTTTCCCCTTAAAATCAGGGGAAAATCGTGGGTGCGTGTTATACGCCGATACTCACCTATCCCCGGCGATCTCCGCTGACTGTGAGCGGAGCGGAGCGATCGCTGCCGAGATACACATAGCCGAGTGTATTCGGCTATACTCGGCTTTTCTCGGCTCCGCTCACAGTCACGCCCAGTCCCGCCATTGGACCTGTGATATGTCCATCATAGGGCGGGACTCGGCGTGACTGTGAGCGAAGCCGAGAAAAGCCGAGTATAGCCGAATACACTCGGCTATGTGTATCTCGGCTCCGCCCAGTCCCTGCGTTCTCAGCGGCGTTCGCCGCGCTCCGCCCTGTATCAGCGGTGATCTCGGCGGCGCCAAATTTAAATTCAAGGCTGCACTGGACACTGGCAAGGCTGCACTGGACACTGGCAAGGCTGCACTGGACACTGGGCAATGCTGCAATGGACACTGGCAAGGCTGCACTAGACACTGGCAAGGCTGCACTAGACACTGGCAATGCTGCACTGAACACTGGGCAAGGCTGCACTGGACACTGGCAAGGCTGCAATGGACACTGGCAAGGCTGCACTGTGACAAGGCTGCAAATGACACTGATAAGGCTGCATTTAAATGTAATTTTTTTTTTTTCTTAAACTTCCCTCCTAAAAGTTTTTTTCCCTAAAATTCCCTGCTAAACTTGGGGTGCGTGTTATACGCCGATAAATACGGTATTTAAAAAAAGAACACTAAAGGAAGTGCATGAATTGCCCTAACAAAAAAAATAGATTTTTTTTTTAACCACTTCAATACCGGGCACTTTCCCCCCTTCATGCCCAGTACAATTTTCAGCTTTCAGCGCTTTCGCACTTTGAATGACATTGCGCGGTCATGCAACACTGTACCCAAACTACATTTTTATCATTTTCTTCCCACAAATAGAGCTTTCTTTTGGTGGTATTTGATCACCACTGGGGTTTAAATTTTTTGCTAAACAAACTAAAAAAGACCAACATTTTGGAAAAAAAATAAGTTTTTCTTAGTTTCTGTCATAAAATTTTGTTTTCCCCTTCACTGATGGGCACTGATGAGGTGGCACTGATGGGCACTGATGAGTTGGCACTGATAAGGTGGCACTGATGGGCACTGATAAGGAGGCACTGATATGTAGAATTGATGGGTACTGATAGGCGGCACTGATATGCAGCACTGATGGGCACCAATAGGCGGCACTGATGGGCACTGATAGGTGGCACTGATGGGCACTGACAGGCGGCTGTGATGGGCACTGACAGGCGGCTGTGGTGGACACATGTTGGGCATACGTTGTATTATAACCATATTCATGTTAAAATAACATAAGTACAGTAAGTACAAAGTAAAATAGGTATGGAGTAAACCAGTCCCATGGATATTGACCAACTTGCACTCGGATTGTTGGGTAGGATACCATATACACCATACCTAATCTAGATTCTACGTCTCCAACAGTGGTGTTTGGGACCCAGGTGAGGTAAGCCCCCTGTATTTTTCCTTTTTCTTTTCCTGTTTGGTTTTGGTATGGAGTAAACTGATTCTATGGATAACCCCAACTTGCACGTGGATCATTGGGTAAGTTACCATATATACTATAACTACCTGTTCATCACTTCAAATCCAGATTTCAAGTCTCCAACAGTGGTGTTTGGGACCATGGTGTGGTGGACCACTTGTCTTTTTCCTTTCTTCTCTCCTTTGGGCTTATGTATGGAGTAAATTGATGTCATGGATAAACCCAAAATGCACTTGGATCATTGAGTAGGACACCTTATACACCATACCTACCTGTTTATTATTTCAAACCATATTGCAAGTCTCTAACAGCGGTGTTTGGGACCCTGATTGGGTCTGTATTTTTCCCTTTCTTCTCCCCATTGGCTTTGGTACGGGGTGAACTGATCCCATGGATAAGCCCAACTTGCACTTATGCCCGTACACATGGTTGGACTTTTGCCCGGCCAAAATCACATGGGAATTCCGACGGAATTCCATCGGAGTAAAAGAGAACATGTTCTCTATCTAAACTCTGACGGAAATCATCGGAATTTCCGATGGAAAAAGTCCGATGGGGCATACACATGGTCAGAATATCCCATGGAAAAAGTCAGTCTGACTTTTTCCATCGGAAATTCCGATCGTGTGCACAAGGCTTAAGATCATTGAGTAGGATACCATATACACGATACCTACCTGTTCATCATTTTAAATTCAGATTGCAAGTCTCCAATAGTGGTGTTTGGGACCCTAGTGGGGTCGGCCCTCTGTTTTTCCCTTTGGGTGTTTTTTTTTTCCTAGTTTTTATGCCCCAATTAGTGAAAAGCCAGGTTCCAGGGACCCTCATGGAACAAGTCTTCAATCTATAGAGACCTCCACAGGTTCTGATTGGTTTCATCCGCGCTGTTCCTCAGTGGCAGTGATGCCCAGCACTATCCCGGGACAGCGCGGATGAAACCAATACTATATACACGCATGCTGGATAATGTCGCTCGTTTGTGAGTGTTCCTAATTTTACTCTTTACTATTAAAATAATTAACTCGCTGCATTTAGAGGGCGCTGTTCTTTGTCTTTTACTTTGAAGGTAAAATTAATGCCGCGTACTCACGATCGGACATTCCGACAACAAAACCGTGGATTTTGTTCCCGACGGATGTTGCCTCAAACTTATCTTGCATACACACGGTCGCACAAATGTTGTCAGAAATTCCGATCGCCAAGAACGCGGTGAGGTACAACACGTACGACGGCACAATATAAGGGAAGTTCAATACCAAGTGCGCCACCCTTTGGGCTCCTTCTGCTAATCTCGTGTTAGTAGAAGTTTGGTGAGAGACGATTCGCGCTTTTCAGCCTCGTGCTTTTCAGTCCATGACGTGTTTACAGCGTGACGAATGTGCTATCTCCATTACGAACGCTAGATTTACCAGACTGAGCTCTTCCGTCTCGTACTTGATTCAGAGCATGCGTGGAACTTTTTGTGTCGGAAATTGTCTACACATGCTCGGAATTTACGAGAACGGATTTTGTTGTCGGAAAATTTGAGATCCAGCTCTCAAAGTTTTGTTGTCGGAAATTTCGACAGCAAATGTCCGATGGAGCCTATCCACGGTCAGAATTTCCGACAAAAGGTTCCCATCGAACATTTGTTGTTGTAAATTCCGAGCGTGTGTACGCGGCATTACTGTTATTACGTAAAGAATATATCATTGCTGAACTCTGGTTTATTGATGGGTATCTGTGGAGAGTATGGTGATATCACGTAATGCTTTCTACATACCTCCCTTTTTTGGTTGGTGTTATTACCCTATTAGCCACTTACCAATTCAGGTTTTACCAACCGCCAACTCCGGTGCTACATTGCAGTGCGTTGCATCTCTGTCCTCAAGTAGTAATTTGTATTTACAATCCAATTTCCCTCCTGACAGAGTCCTGTTAACACTTTAACCTCTGCGTGCCACAAATGATGCTTCTCATTACCGGGCGGAGGGATGATGCAGTGTTGAGCTGGAGAAACTTACAGCGCCATTATAAAGATCTCCTAAGACACTATATAAACTAAATTTGGGGTCATTTATCGGCTGGAATGGATTCAAGGCTGCAGGTTGTCTTGCTGCGCAGTTATTCACCTAGCTTGTGGTAACAGCTAAATGCACATCTTAAACTACTTTATCTAGCAAACAATTGGTAAAATAATGTTCAGGTGCTTATGGTCTCCCTTCACATGAGGAACATGGAATAAGGAGGGTGGGAGTTTTCAAAGGCTGCAAACTTGCACTTTCTGTGCCTCTCCAAAACATTGGAGCTATAAAGCCTCGTACACACGGTCGGAAGGGAGTTGGCCGGGCACACCCATAGCATACACGCGGCAGGACTTTTCTGCAAACTTTCCCAAACATCACGTGGTTTTTCTGCTATTTTCTGTTCTTTACCGCCACCCTTTGGTCAACTTCTACTATTGTTGGTTGATTTTAACATTGGATCTGGGCATGCGTGTTTGTACTTCGGACAAAAGTCAGATGGAATTCTGTACACACGGTCGGACTTTGCACCATCAGACCTTTGTTGCCGAAAAGTTTGTCCGTTTGCAGAGCGAACTTTTGTCCGATTAAACTTTTCGGCAACAAAAGTCCGATGGTGCAAAGTCCGTGTGTACAGAAATCCATCAGACTTTTGTCCAAAGTACAAATACGCATGTCCAGATCCAATGTTAAAATCAACCAACAATAGCAGAAGTTGACCAAAGGGTGACGGTAAAGCCTCGTACACACGGTCGGACTTCAAACAAACTTTTCCGTGGATTTTTGTCCGAAGGGAGTTGGCCGGGCACACCCATAGCATACACACGGCAGGACTTTTCTGCAAACTTTCCCAAAACTTTCCCAACACCACGTGGTTTTTCTGCTCTTTTCTGCTCTTTACCGCCACCCTTTGGTCAACTTCTGCTATTGTTGGTTGATTTTAACATTGGTTCTGGGCATGGGTATTTGTACTTCGGACTAAAGTCCGATGGATTTCTGTACACACGATAGGACTTTGCACCGCAGGACTTTTGTTGCCGAAAAGTTTGTCCGTTTGCAGAGCGAACTTTTGTCCGATGAAAACCGAAAAAGTTTGTCCAATGGAGCGTACACAGGTCGGATTTTTTGGAAAACCTGCTCATTTTGAAGTTTGTTGGCAAAAAGTCCGACCGTGTGTACGGGCTTTACACCGACCTGCTTGTTCATCTGTGGAAACCCTTTGAGTACCTACTACACCTGCTGCTACATTGTTCATTTCATGTGGTGCAGCACCAAGGCATCTATCTTGGATCTATTTTTTTTGGATGGAGATACTTCCTTCCTTTGCCTATATTACTAAAAAAACACTCAATGGTCACTTTATTAGGTACACCTTGCTAGTACCGGGTTGGACCCCCTTTTGCCCTCAGAACTGCCTTCATTCTTCGTAGAATACTGTAGATTCAACAAGGTGTTGGAAACGTTCCTCAGAGATTTTGGCCCATAGTGACATGATGGCATCACACAGTTGCTGCAGACTTGTCGGCTGCACATCCATGATGTGATTCTTTCATTCCACACCATCCCAAAGGTTGCTCTATTGGATGGAGATCTGGTGACTGTGGAGGCCATTGGAGGACAGTGACCTCATTGTCATGTTCAAGAAACCAGTGGTGAGATACATAGTTACATACTTGGTGAGGTTGAAAAAAAAATACACAAGTCCATCCAGTTCAACCAAAAAATAAATAAATAATAATAATTCAATCCCATATACACAATCCTTCACCCACAGTTGATCCAGAGGAAGGCAAAAAAAAACAGTGGTGAGATGATTGGAGCTTTGTGACATGGTGACATTATCCTGTTGGAAGGAGCCATCAGAAGATGGGGACACTGTAGTCATAAAGGGATGGACATGGTCAGCAACAATACTCAGGTAGGCCGTGGTGTTTAATCGATGATCAATTGGTACTAAGGGGCCCAAAGTGTGCCAAGAAAATATCCCCCACACCATTACACCACCACCACCAGCCTGAACCGGTGCCACAAGGCAGGATGGATCCATGCTTTCAAATTCTGACCCGACCATCTGAATGTCGCAGCTGAAATCGGGACTCATCAGACCAGGCAACTTTTTTCCAATCTTCTATTGTCCAATTTTGGTGAGCGATGTGAGAATTGTAGCCCAAGTTTCCTGTTCTTAGCTGGAAGGGGTGGCACCCGGTGTGGTCTTCTGCTGCTGTAGCCCATCTGCTTCAAGATTCAATGTGTTGTGTGTTCAGAGATGGTATTCTGCATACCTTGGTTGTAACGAGTGGTTATTTGAGTTACCGTTGCCTTTCTATCATCTGGAACCAGTCTGCCCATTCTCCTCTGACCTCAGACATCAACAAGGCATTTTCCTTCACACAACTGCTGCTCACTGGATATTTTCCCTGTTTTGAACCATTTTCTGTAAACCCGAGAGATGGTTGTGTGTGAAAATCCCAGTAGATCAGCAGTTTTTGAAATACTCAGATGAACCCGTCTGACACCAAAACGCATGTCACGTTCGAAGTCACTTAAATCCCCTTTCTTTCCCCCATTTTGATGCTCAGTTTGAATTTAGCAAGTCATCTTCACCACGTCTAGATGCCTAAATGCATTGAGTTGCTGCCATGTGATTGGCTGATTAGCAATTTGTGTTACCAAACAATTGAACAGGTGTACCTAATAAAGTGGCTGGTGCCAGTTGAGGACTTGTCATGCCTATGTAAAGGCCAACGCTGTATCCTGGCCTAGGCCAACAAGGCCCAGGCCTAGGGCAGCACTTTGCAGGGGGGGGGCAGCACATAAAGAGTCCCCGCCAGCTTGCCCTAGACTGTTAGTGTAGCGCCAGTCTTATGGGGCGGACTGGGCTGAGAAACAAATTCGTCTAGCGCCCCCATAAAGCGGCCGCACTGCTTCCGGCATGGGGGAGGGGCCGTTCATTCTAATTTTGACTGTCCTATCATCCTGGACCTCAAACCTTCCTCACTGTGCTATATGTTTTCTGCTGCACCATTGGCGTAGTTATATCTTCTTAAGCCCTGTACACACGATTGGATTTCCTATGGATTTTTCCATCGGAAATCCAATGAAGCTGACTTCCATCAGTCTTGCCTACACGCCATCAGTCCGAAATCCGACCGTTCCAAACGCTGTGACGTAAAACAGTCCGACAAGCCGAGAAAAATTAGGTTCTATGCTTCTGAGCATGCGTCTACTTGATTCTGAGCATGCGTGGGTTTTTTATCCGATGGAGTTCCCCACAGACGATCGGAATTTGCTATCGTTTTTTTTTTTCCATCGGATAAATTTAAAACATGTTCTATTTTTTTCTTACCGATGGAAAAAAGACCGATGGGGCTCATACACGATTGGTTTGTCCGATGAAAAAAGTCCATTGGACTGTTTTCTGCTGCACCATTGGCATGCTTAGTCCTTTCCATAAAATGATCAGAAATTTGTGCTTAAAGTAGAACTATAGGCAACACATTTTTTTTTTATTTGGATAGAGTAAGGGAGGCTTTCAGCCCCTGTCAGTTTATTTTTCACCATCCCTGTCCCATTGCAGATATTTCCCTTCACTTCCTGCCCCATAGCCAAACAGGAAGTGAGAGGAAATCTATGCAAATTAAGGGCCGAAAATTTCAGGGCGGATCTTAAACAGAAAGGGGTGTGGCCCTGACAGGAAGGGGTGGGTCATATTAAAATTAGAGGGTGCACGAGTTTAGTCAGGCCTAGGGCAGCACAAAAACTAAATACACTACTGGTAAAGGCCCCCATTGGACTTTAGGTGAACACACTGGTGGAGCCCATGCTGAACTCAGCCCTTCCTACATAAAGTACCTCCCCTTCCTGCTCCAGGCACTCCCACTGTAAGCCTGATTGATTTAAGGTTTCATCATCTGAAGTGTAGGAGTTCAGTAGCATTTGCAGATAAATTAGCCATTTAAAGCGGGAGGTCCACCCTGAAAAAAACTTTACATAAAAAATCCTAAAAAAAAAAAAAAAAAAAAATTAATAGAAAAAAATAAATAAAATTATACTCACCCTAAATGCCTGTTGCTATGCGGTAGTCCCCTAATCTGCCTCTAATGTTCCTCTTCTCGTCCGCGGTGGGTCTCCTTCCGCTTCCTCATCTTGTGAATGGGCCGCGCTGCCTTCTGAGAACTGTGTGTATCCCAGGAGGCAAGCCGCCCATTCACAAAGCGCCGTGCGAGTGGCACATGCGCAGTAGGAAACGGGCAGTGAAGCCTTACGGCTTCACTGCCTGTTTCCCTTAGTCAGGATGGAGGAGCCGGGACCTGCCAGCAGCGATCGATCGTTGTGGCGGGACCGACATCGCGGGCGAGTAGGACAGGTAAGTGTCCTTATTAAAAGTCAGCAGCTACAACTGTTAGTAGCTGCTGACTTTTTTTCTTTTTTTTTCTTTTTTTCCTGCACCTCTGCTTTAAATAAAAAAAAAAATTCTGGAGGACATAACTGAAAAGTATTTTGCATACTTGACCGGAGCAGTTTTATTTTTTAGCGTGAATATCCTCTTTTTTTTTTAACACGTTCCCTTTGGACTAAGCCAAATAAATCTTCAGGGATTGCTGGGTGTTGTAGTGTCACAGTTGATTGGCTTGCCTCTCCCCCTCTCCATATGGACTGCCCCCCCCCCTCTCTCTTTTTATTACACGTTACCTGCCGATGAAATACAGGCTTTTCGTATGCTGTGAGCGCGTTAATAACCGCCTCTGTTATGACTCTGCAGATCGCCACGTACAGATGATTTCCTGGCGGCTTCCCAAACCAGACTAAGCTCTAATTAAAGGCTTAACTCACCTTCATCCTTTTAGTTTCCCATGTGGAAATGTAAAGCCAGCCTGTAATTGGTCTCGAAACAGACAAGTCAACATTCCATCAAGTAATAGTATTTACTTCTTTTACAAATTGGGGGGTGGGGGGGTGGGCGTCAAAGGCGAAGAAATCTTCTAAGCTCTCCGCGGCTTATGTCTATCTCCGCTTCTTGGAATAATGAAGAGAAAGAGGCCGCTAAAACTCCTAGTAGAAAAATACTTTGCGATGCTTTTGTTTTATAAAATTCTGTCTTTTTGTTTTAATTATTGTATTGTGTTATATGTTTTGTTGTTTTTATTATATATATATATTATTATTTTTTTTGCTACAATTTTATTTGGATGAAAATTTTTATTTGGATGAAATGCAATAAATAAATCAAAATTGAGATTTGATTATCTATTTATTTTTAAATTGAACACTTAAAGCGGAAGTAAAACCCACCCATTTAACCGTTTCAAATAACGGTTACATTTCCGGCACGTGCCGGGAATGTAACCCTCCCATTGGTTGTGCTCTCAACCAAACTGTCAAACCATCCAATGGCTAGTGTCATAACTGATCATATGTGCAGCATCATGGCAGTTGAAGATTAAACAGAGGCCAAAATGGCAGCTTCCTTGCCTGAAAACAATAGGAGGGTTTACTTCCACTTTAAAGCGGAACCTCGCCCCAAAAGGGCCAAAGGGAGAAGTTCCACTTTTCCGCCTGCACCCCTTCTATTGAACATTTGGACACTTTTTTTTTTATTGGAGGGGGGGGTGCCTAGTTTGGATGGGTACCCACTCCCACTTCTTTTTTTTTTTGTCATATGGTAGATACTCTAAAGCCCTGCACACACGATCGGATTTCCTATGGATTCTAATCCGATGGATTTTTCCATCGGAAATCCAATGAAGCTGACTTCCATCAGTCTTGCCTGCACACCATCAGTCAAAAATCCGACCGTCCCAAACACCGTGATGTAAAACACTCCGACAAGCCGAGAAAAATTAAGTTCAATGCTTCTGAGCATGCGTCGACTTGATTCTGAGAATGCGTGGGTTTTTTCTCTGATGGAGTTCCCCAGAGACGATCGGAATTTGCTATTGTTTTTTTTTCCCATCGGATAAATTTAAAACATGTTCTATTTTTTCTCACCGCTGGAAAAAAGACCGATGGGGCCCATACACGATCGGTTTGTCCGATGAGAAAAGTCCATCGGACATAACACATTTGTTGTCGGACAATTTTAGAGCATGGCCATCCAACATTTGTTGTCGGAAATTCTGGGTTCACACATATGCAAGATTTTCGAATTTTAGATTTTCGAACTTTCGAAATTTCCAATTTTCAAAATTCCGAATTTCCGAAATTCGGAAATTCGAAAAATCAAAAATCTGAAAATTCGGAAATTTCAGAATTTACGGATTTTCGAATTTTTCAATTTCCGAAATTTCGAATTTCCGAATTTCCGAAGTTTTAAAATCCGAAAATTCGGAAATTGAAAAATTCGGACATCTGAAAATTCGGAAATTTGCGAATTTTCGGATTTTTGATTTTTCAAATTTCAGAATTTCGAAAATTGGAAATTTCGAAAATTCGAGATTCGAAAATTCGAAATTGCAAAATTCGAAAACCTAAAATTCGAAAATCTAAAATTCGAAAATCTAAAATTCGAAAATGGGAAATTTGGAAAGTTGCATTTTTGAATTTCCGAATTTTCAAAAATCGGAAAATAGTTTTTTTTTCGTTGTTTTGCTTTTTCGGAAATTCGAAAAAAAACATTTTTTTCGTTTTTTTGGAAATTCTGAAATTCGTCCGAATTCCGAATTTCCAGAATTTCCGAAAAAAACGAAAAAAAACAAAACTAAATTTTTTTTTTCGAATTTCCCGAATTTCTGAATTTCCGAAAAAAGCCAAAAAATATGAATTTTTCGAATTTCCCGAATTTCCGAAAAAAACAAAAAAAACCCAAAAAAGATAAAAAAAAGTGTTTTTCGAATTTCCCGAATTTCTGAATTTCCCCAAAAAATAAAAATAAACGAAAAAAATTTTTTTTTTAGAATTTCCAGATTTTCCGAAAAAAAGCAAAAAAACGAAAAAAAATAATTTTTCGGCAGTTCACATGTCTACTCGGGACAGAGTTATGGATGGTTCTGTATGTTGTATTTAGACCAAGATTTTTTGAATATATCTAATTAAAAGCATTTTTCTGTGGAACTGTGTTTTAGAAGCTTGGATATACAAAGCTTTGGTAAGACCAGACATGGAATGTGGCTTAGGCTGGGTTCACACTAGTGCGACACGACATCTGTCCTACTTTGGATCCGACTTTGACCTGCGACATGAAGCCGACATATGTCCGACTTTCAATGAACGGGGATCCGACTTGGATCCCCGCCAATATCAGGCACTGTTTGGTATGAATCTTGAGGGGGAACTCCAGGCCAAATTTTAAATTAAAAAAACAGCGTGGGTTCCCCTCCAGAGGCATACCAGGCCCTTGGATCTGGTCTGGATTTGAAGGGGCGCCCCTACGCCGAAAAAACGGCGTGGGGGTCCCCCCAAAATCCAAACCAGACCCTTATCCGAGCACACAACCTGGCAGGCCGCAGGGGAAGAGGGGGGACGAGAGAGCGGCCCCCCCTCCCTCCTGAACCATACCAGGCCGCATGCCCTCAACATGGGGGGTTTGGTGCTCTGGGGCAGGGGGGCGACCTGCGGCCCCCCCACCCCAGAGCACCCTGCCCCCATGTTGATGAGGACAGGGCCTCTTCCCGACAACCCTGGCCGTTGGTTGTCAGGGTCTGCGGGCGGGGGGCTTATCGGAATCCGGGAGCCCCCTTCAATAAGGGGGCCCCCGGATCCCGGCCCCCCCACCCTATGTGAATGAGTATGGGGTACATCGTACCCCTACCCATTCACCTGGTGGAAAAAAAATGCAATAAAAAAACCACACAGCTTTTTAAAGTATTTTATTGCACAGCTCCGGGGGTCTTCTTCCGACTTCGGGGGTCTCCGGTGTCGTCGCCGCGCTCTCCGGTTCTTTCTTCCGCCGGGCCTCCGCTAACTTCTTTTTAGCTCTTTTGCTAACGGAGGCCCGGTCTTCTGCGTCGTCTCGTCCGGCCCTCCGTTGTCCTTCTGCCGGCCCCTCCACTAACTTCTTGGTAGCTCTTTTGCTAGTGGAGGGGCGCGGTCTTCCCGTCGTCGCCGTCGGCGTCTTCTTCCCTCTTCTCCTCCTCGATGTTGACGCGTCGCTTCCTCCCGCTGTAATACTGGCTCTCCGCTCCGCTCCGCATTAATATAGGCTTCTCATGACGTCACAGTCACATGTTCTGGGGCACATGGCCCCGGAGCATGTGACTGTGACGTCATGGGAACATGTGACTGTGACGTCATGGGAAGCCTATATTAATGCGGAGCGGAGCGGAGAGCCAGTATTACAGCGGGAGGAAGCGACGCGTCAACATCGAGGAGGAGAAGAGGGAAGAAGACGCCGACGGCGACGACGGGAAGACCGCGCCCCTCCACTAGCGAAAGAGCTACCAAGAAGTTAGTGGAGGGGCCGGCAGAAGGACAACGGAGAGCCAGACGAGACGATGCAGAAGACCGGGCCTCTGCTAGCAAAAGAGCTAAAAAGAAGTTAGCGGAGGCCCGGCGGAAGAAAGAACCGGAGAGCGCGGCGACGACACCGGAGACCCCCGAAGTCGGAAGAAGACCCCCGGAGCTGTGCAATAAAATACTTTAAAAAGCTGTGTGGTTTTTTTATTGCAATTTTTTTCCACCAGGTGAATGGGTAGGGGTACGATGTACCCCATACTCATTCACATAGGGTGGGGGGCCGGATTCCGATAAGCCCCCCGCCCGCAGACCCCGACAACCAACGGCCAGGGTTGTCGGGAAGAGGCCCTGTCCTCATCAACATGGGGGCAGGGTGCTCTGGGGTGGGGGGAGCCGCAGGTTGCCCCCCTGCCCCAGAGCACCAAACCCCCCATGTTGAGGGCATGCGGCCTGGTACGGTTCAGGAGGGAGGGGGGCCGCTCTCTCGTCCCCCCCTCTTCCCCTGTGGCCTGCCAGGTTGTGTGCTCGGATAAGGGTCTGGTTTGGATTTTGGGGGGACCCCCACGCCGTTTTTTCGGCGTAGGGGTGCCCGTTCAAATCCAGACCAGACCCAAGGGCCTGGTATGCTCCTGGAGGGGGAACCCATGCCGGTTTTTATTTAAAATTTGGCCTGGAGTTCCCCCTCAAGAGCAGTACAGCACAAGTCGCATGCCAAAGTCGGATCATGCAAGACTGCGGTCCGACTTTGATCCGACTTCAATGATAGTCAATGGGCTGAAGTCGGATCAAAGTCGGACCAAAGTAGTACAGGGAGCATTCTCAAAGTCGGACCGACATGTGTCGGACCAGTTAAGACGGCTCCCATAGGGAAACATTGATTTTCACACGTCATGCGACATGAGCTCCCAATGTCGGAGCGTTTGTCGCCCCAGTGTGAACCAGGCCTCAGTAGAAGCAATATCCCTATGCAATGGTCTTCAGGTGATCTGCTTTCTTTCATCCACTGGTAACAGAGTGGAATTTCACCTAGAGACAGAATTGTTGCACTGAACCTTCAAAAGTGTTTGACAGATTGTTGCTTTGTATTGTAAAGCTTGAATTTCCCTTGGGTCACTGCCATTAACCTCAACCCCCTGTTCTTAGAGTGGTGTCTGTGGACCAGCAACCAGCTTGAACTCAACAGACCACTGGCCCCAATTACCAGTCTACATTTCTGCAACAATCTCAGTGCTTGTTTAATGAAGTGTAATTCCATTTCTACAATAGTTCAGGGTTTGTCACCAGTTTTTACACCACTAATAAACTCTTTAATGTACTACAGTGTGCTACAGCCATTGGCAATCATTTGGCGCAGAACCATTATACATACACATTGGTACGGTTCAGTGGGCCGAGAATACAAGGTTACCGACAACAGGGCAGTCTTAATCAGGGCGGTGAACCATTATAAAATAAAAAACATGATATACCAGCAAAACATTTTTTTATTTCTCTCTTCTTTTTTTGATGGTCTTCTTTAAATATGAGCATTTGACTTTACCGGTGGATATGGTAAGCTAAGCTATTAATTAGACGTGCAGGAAAGGGATTTTCTCAGAGCTACGACGCCTCGCCTAATCCCTGCCTTTACAGACAAAATAACAATGTTATATCGGCTTGTTCTTTGCAGGGACAGATTAACTATATGAATATGTAGCAAGGTAATACACTGTTTCACCTTTCCCTATTTAAAAGAATCCTCCTGAAGACACCTCATAAGAAACACGTCGTTAAGAAAATGGTTTATTTAAGAGTGTCAAGTCAATATTCACAAGGTGCAAAAAAAATATTTTTTTTTTCAAAGATTTTTTTGAATGGGGGGGGGGGGCTCTGATGGGGTCACCCTACCTGCAATGTGCTTCTGCTTCCAGTGCGCCTGAGCTACAGGGACCTATTGGACAGGTACAGCTCTAATGATCTTGGGACAACTGCTGTGGGGGGGCTCTGATGGGGACACCACCTGTTTCGGGGTGACTGTGATGGGGACACCTGCTGTGGGGGAGGGCTCTGATGGGGACACCACCTGATGTGGGGTTACTGTGATGGGGACACCTGCTGTGGGGAGGGGGGCTCTGATGGGGACACCACCTGTTTCGGGGTGACTGTGATGGGGACACCTGCTGTGGGGGGGGGGGGCTCTGATGGGGACACCACCTGCTGTGGGGTGACTCTGACATTACAAGATAGAGCATAAAGGAAGATATACAATTTTCATGCAACGTTTGTCATAAACAAAGCCATGTAGCCAGGCCTGTCGGAACAGGACAGGCAAAACAAGCAACTGCTTGGGGCCCCGAGCTGGCCTGGGGCCCCCAAGCAGGGCCCTTGCCTTGCGGCGCTGTGTCCACTAATCCTCCAGTCCGGTGGGCGTGGAACGGCCGCGCTGTACTGTAGCAGTCCCCTGTCTGCCCCCCCCGCCCCCTCTGTGTGTGTGTCGGCTCCTCTCACAGACATAGGCGGCTGATGAGAGGCTTCTGGTTGACCGGAGCTGCTACCAATCATCCCCTGCACAGTCCCAGAAATGCCCTCCGAGTCCCGCCCTCCTAGCAACTGAAGATGTAACGTGTGCCCCACCCCCTGCAACTAGGGTGACCACATGTCCCGGATTGCCCGGGACAGTCCCCCATTTTGCAGGTCTGTCCCGGGCACCTTCATTCCAGGACAATACAGTGTCCCTGAATGAAACTGACACAGCCACCTCCAGGGCCAATCTGATGCCCCCAAAAAAGGCCGCCACATCACCGCTTTACTCACTGACAGTACTTGTCCTGGCCGGAAAAGCCTGGAGGAGCACAATCCCGCCCCCTGCTTGTGATTGGAGAAATTATAAATCCCGCCTCTTGAGTCCAATTACTGTGCTGTGATTCGTTACAGCACAAGCTGATTTTTGGGAAGGGGGGGTGTCCCTGAATGGTAGTTTGAAAATGTGGTCACCCTACCTGCAACATGCTTCTGCTTCCAGCGCACCTGAGCTACAGGGACCTATTGGACAGGTACAGCTCTAATGATCTTGGGACAACTGCTGTGGGGGGGGGCTCTGATGGGGACACCACCTGATGTGGGGTGACTCTGATGGGGACACCTGCTGTGGGGGGGGCTCTGATGGGGACACCACCTGCTGTGGGGTGACTCTGATGGTGACACCTGCTGTGGGGTGACTCTGATGGTGACACCTGCTGTGGGGTGACTCTGATGGTGACACCTGCTGTGGGGTGACTCTGATGGTGACACCTGCTGTGGGGGGGGCTCTGATTAGGAGGCTCTAATGGGGACACCTGCTGTGGGGTGGGAGGGGGAGGGGGGAGTAAGAAGTAGGTTAGATTTAGTCATTGTGCACTTTTTTACTGTATATTAATTGATTTTATGGTACAGTGGTGTTTTTTGCAAATGTTCAATTGTTGAAAATGTTCAAATTTTATGCACATTATATGCAACAGCAGTATTTGCACTTTAAAGCTTTTTTATTTATATAAAGTGTGGGTGAACTTAAACTGTATCGCTATGCTGTGGTTCCTGTAGGCTTTGCGTGCAGGGGGGGGGTTTGGGGGGCCTCCATGTCCATTTTGCTTGGGGCCCCCAAATTCCTTCAAACAGCCCTGCATGTAGCCTGTGCATAGTGTGCCTAGGTGGGTTGTATGACTATGACAGTGCTAATAAAACAATATACAACATAAATGAATGAATGAATGAATGAATGAGTGACTTGTATAACGCTACACATGCGAACAACGAAAGTAAAGAAAACTCTCTTGCAGAGTTAACTGAATGAGTCAACTATGGAGGGACCTTGTCTTAACCACTTGCCGACCGCCTCCAGTAGATATACGTTGGCAGAATGGCATGTACAGTCACATCAACGTACCTGTACGTCCCCTTTAACTGCCTGACGTGGGGGTCGCGCGCGCCGCCGGCGGCACGCTCGCGACCCTGCTGCCTTCCCCGTGACTCGACCGCGATCGTCTCACGGAGGGATAGAGCTCTGCCTAGTGACAATGACACGGATCTCTGCTCCGTGTACTCGGATCGGAGATCGGTGTCATGTCACAGAGAGCCCAACCTCCCCTCAGTTAGAAACACTCATCAGGGCACACTTAACCCCTTTAGTGCCACCTAGTGGTTAACCCTTTACTGCCAGTGTCATTTTCACAGTAACCAGTGCATTTTTATAGCACTGATCGCTGTAAAAATGACTATGGTCCCAAAAATTTGTCAAAAGTGTCCAATGTGTACGCCATAATTTTATCGCAGCCACAATAAAAATCGCTGATCGCCGCCATTACTAGTAAAAAAAAATATATATTAATAAAAATGCCATAAAACTATCCCCTATTTTGTAGACACTATAACTTTTGCGCATACCAATCAATATACGCTTATTGTGATTTTTTTTACCAAAAATATGTAGAAGAATACGTATCGGCCTAAACTGAGGAAAAAATATGTTTTTTTATATATTTTTGGGGGATATTTATTATAGCAAATAGTAAAAAATATTGAATTTTTTCAAAATTGGCGCTCATTTTTTTGTTTATAGCGCAAAAAATAAAAACTGCAGAGGTGATCAAATACCACCAAAAGAAAGCTCTATTTGTGGGGAAAAAAGGACATCAATTTTGTTTGGGAGCCACGTCGCACGACCGCGCAATTGTCAGTTAAAGCGACGCAGTGCCGAATCGCAAAAAGGGGCCTGGTCTTTAACCAGCCAAAATGGTCCGGGGCTGAAGTGGTTAAAGAGGAGGTCCACCCGAATTTTTTTTTTTTTAAAAAGCCAGCAGCTACAAATACTGCAGCTGCTGACTTTTAATAAATGGACACTTACCTGTCCAGCGCGCCCGCGATGTTGGCAGCCGCCATCCTCGTTGAGGGAATCAGGAATCAGGAAGTGAAGCGTTGCGGGTTCACTGCCCGGTTCCCTACTGCGCATGCGTGAGCCGCGCAGCACGCCCTTACTGGTCTCCGCTGTCTCCTGGGACCTGTGTGTTTCCCAGAAGACAGCGGGGGGGGGGGGGGGGGAAGTGGAGTGACCGTGGGAGTATTATACAGTATTATACAGGTATCTGCACCCCCCTCCCCCCTGAAAGGTGCCAAATGTGACACCGGAGGGGGGGAGGGTTCCAAAAAGCAGAGGTTCACTTTTTGTGTGGACCTCCGCTTTAATGTGAAACCACTGCTTTGTTTTAGAAAACGTATGTGGACTCCTCTCTAAATTGCTGG
The DNA here is from genome assembly GCA_029206835.1 of Rana muscosa. Taxonomy (NCBI): domain Eukaryota; kingdom Metazoa; phylum Chordata; class Amphibia; order Anura; family Ranidae; genus Rana; species Rana muscosa. Next base: position 30,926,658 of record CM055117.1, on the reverse strand, counting down.
ATTTATATATTTACAGTGAAGGGTGCTGGTAATGCTACAGCATACAAAGGCATTTTAGACTATTGTTGAAGGCTGTCCTACATGCTCCACCATGACTGCGCACAAAGCCAGCTCTATAAGGACATGGTTTGATGAGTTTGATGTGGAGGAACTTGAGTGGCCTGTACAAAACTCTCACCTCAACCCTTCTGATCATCATCCATAAAGACATGGATTGATGTGTTTGGTGTGGAGGAACTTGAGCGGCCCGTACAAAGCCCTGACCTCAACCCTACTGATCATCATCCATAAAGACATTGATTGATGAGTTTGGTGTTGAGGAACTTAAGTGGCCTAAACATAGCCCTGACCTCAACCCTACTCAACACCTTCAAGATGAATTGGACCCCCGGTTGTGAGCCAGGTCTTCTCATCCAACATCAACACCTGACCTCACAAATACTCTTTTGGCTTAATGGTTACAAATCTCCACAGTCACGCTCGTAAAATCTTGTGGAAATCCTTCCCAGAAGAGTGGAGGCTTTTATGATCACAAGGAGAACAACTTAGGCGAATGGTTTTGGAATGGGATGCCCAACAAACTCATATGGGTGTGATAGCCAAATGTCATCTAACATTTGGTAATACAGTGTATTTTCGAGTCTGATGCCGGGTACACACGACCATTGTAAATAACGAGAAAAATTTCATTTTTTAAAATGGTCATTAAAAATGATCGTGTGTGGGCTTTCCAGCATTTTTCCCGACGAGAAAAACGCCAAGAATCACGACGAGAAAAATTGGAACATGCTCTAATTTTTCACGTTGTTTTTTACATCGTAGTTTTTCTCGTCATGAAAAACGGCCGTGTGTAGGCTTTAATGACGTGAAAAAAAATGCGCATGCTCAGAATCAAGTATGAGACGGGAGCGCTCGTTCTGGTAAAACTAGCGTTCGTAATGGAGATAGCACATTCGTCACGCTGTAACGGACTGAAAAGCACGAGGCTGAAAAGTGCGAATCGTCGCTCAACAAACTTTACTAACATGAAGGGTGGCGCCATCCGAATGGAACTTCCCCTTTATAGTGCCATCGTACGTGTTGTACGTCACTGCGCTTTACTCAAGCATTTTTTTCTATGATAGTGTGTAGGCAAGGCAGGCTTGAGAGGAAACACGAAAAATCATGTCGAGAAAAATGGCGTTTTTTTCAATGACATTAAAAACGGTTGTGTGTACGCGGCATTAGGGTTAGGATTAGGGTGACTGTTAAGGTTTAGTTAGCATTAGGGTTGGGTTTTTAAGTCAACAAATTTTGCCTAAACAGTCAGCATTTAGAAATCTGGGACTAATATTAACTTATTTCTCCCCCGATCATCCCCAGTCAGAATATACGTCTCGGGCTAATTTTCCTCTTTATAACAGAATCATTACCCACTTCAGCCCCGGACTATTTGGCTGCCCAAAGACCAGAGCACTTTTGCGATTCGGCACTGGGTGTTTTAACTGACAATTGCGCGGTCGTGTGACGTGATTCCCAAACAAAATTGACATCCTTTTTTTCCCACAAATAGAGCTTTCTTTTGGTGGTATATGATAACCTCTGCGGATTTATTTTTTTGCGCTATAAACAAAAATAGAGCGACAATTTTGAAAAAAATGCAATATTTTTTAACTTTTTGCTATAATAAATATCCCCAAAAATATATAAAAAAACTCAATTTTTTCACAGTTTAGGCCGATACGTATTCTTCTACAAATATTTGGTAAAAAAAAAACGCAATAAGCGTATATTGATTGGTTTGCGCAAAAGTTATAGCATCTACAAAATATGGGATAGATTTATGGCATTTTTATTATAATTTTTTTTTTTTACTAGTAATGGCGGGGATCAGCAATTTTTATCGGGACTGCGACATTATGGCGGACACATCGGACACTTTTGACACCATTTTGGGACCATTGTCATTTTTACAGCGATCAGTGCTATAAAAATGCACTGATTACTCTGAAAATGACACTGGCAGGGAAGGGGTTAACCAGTAGGGGGCGCTGAAGGGGTTAAGTGTGTCCTAGGGCTGTGTTCTAACGGTGGGGGGGATGGGCTACATGTGACACGACACTGATCACTGCTCCCGATCACAGGGAGCTGTGATCAGTGTCCTGTCACTAGGCAGAATGGGGAAATGCTTGTTTACATCAGCATTTCCCCATTCTTCCTCTCCGTGAGAAGATTGCGGGACTCCCGGTGGACACCAAGTCCGCAGGACCCGCGGACACCATCACGTAGCCCGCTGCGGACGCACCCGCGCCCCCAATGCTGAGTCTTATCGGCGACATACAGGTACAGGTACGTTGATATGCCCAGCCGTGCCATTCTGCCGACGTATATTGGCATGAGCCGGTCGGCAAGTGGTTAAGAGTGCGGAGCCTGTGTAAAGGGCGGTTCTTGGTAGAGATGAGCAAATCAATTAGCAGGGGTGAGAATTTTCAGTGAATCCTGATAGTTCAGTCTCCTCTAGCCTTCACCGAATCATGGCCCTTCCCATCACTGGTGAACCCGATTTGCTCAGGGGACTGGTAAAATGGCCCTAAACGTTTATATAAGAGATGATTCATCCTGTCACCATTCACCTACCACTGAAAGATCGCCTGTTCATTAATTTATCCTTTAAGTCCTGGGAAACCAAAGACACATTGTTCGTAAGGTCGAATGAGTCATACGCAACGTTCAGTTTATTCTCTGACTTGTAATATCATAATGATGGAAAATATCATTGTAAGTTATATGTAGACCATTCCTTTACATCACCCCGTTTAATTAAGACAGCTTGTAGTGTGTTAATAATTCTCTTTGAAGATAAGTCAGTATTGTCTTCAAAGATTCCATTCATTTCTCAACTCCTCTCTCCCACTTCCATTGTCACGTCCAGCAATAGAAAATTCCCATAATGATAACATAGGATTGGTTATAAAAGATACAGGAAATAGATAGATGCATAGAGAAGGAAGGAAGATATGGGGTAGAACGATAGACAGATGTGGATAGACAGATGGGGATAGACAGATGGGGATAGATAGATGGGGATAGATAGATGGGGATAGATAGATGGGGATAGATAGATGGGGATAGATAGATAGATAGATAGATAGATAGATAGATAGATAGATAGATAGATAGATAGATAGATAGATAGATAGATAGATAGAGTGCTGGGGCAAGGTCATCCAGTGCCCCGAAGAAGATGCCAAACTGCGCCCTTTTTCCCTCCCTGTTGGAGCCAGTAGATGTGGCTAATAGCAGAGTTCCTGGTCCTGGAAGTAAAATGAGGAAAAGAAGGAGAGAACAAAAAGTCTTGGAAATAGATGGAAGGAAGAAAGAAAAATATGGCTAGATAGCTAGATAGATAGATGGGTAGATAAGGGAATGAGTTCCTGGTCCTGAAAATAAAATGAAGGAAGGAAGTAAGGAGGGTAGGTAGGGAAGGAAAGAAGTAAGTCCTTAAAAAAGATTGGAAGGAAAAAAGGAATGATGAAAAAGAGGAAGGGAGAAATGTGGTAGAGATAGATAGATAGATAGATAGATAGATAGATAGATAGATAGATAGATAGATAGATAGATAGATGGATAGATAGATAGATAGATAGATAGATAGATAGATAGATAGATAGATAGATAGATAGATAGATAGATAGATAGATAGATAGATGGAAAGATTAAAGGAATGAAGTAAGAAAGGAGGGAAGGAAAAAAGGAAGGACGATATATAGTAGAAACAAAGATGGATGGGGTGGTCAATAAATAAATAGATAGATAGATAGATATATACGATAGATAGATACGATAGATAGTGGAAGGAGTTCCTGGTCCTGGAAAAAAAGAAAGGAATTAAGGAAGGAAGTAGGGAGGGAAGAAAGGAAGTCTGGAAATAGAATGAAGGAGGGGAAGATAGAATTAATGAAGTTAGGAAGAAGGCAGAGAGGGAAGGAAGAAAACACTTGAAATGGATTGGAATGAAAGAAGAATGGATGAAAATGAAGAAGGGAGAAATGGGGTAGACAGGTATAGATGGATAGATAGATAGATAGATGGATAGATAGATAGATAAACAAAGGAATTCCTGGTCCTGGAAATAAAATGAGGAAAGGAAGTAAGGAAGAGGAAGGACTGAAGGAAGGAAGAAGTTCCTGGTCCTGGAAAAAAAGGAAGAAAGTAAAGAGGACGTGTGGAAATAGAAGGTACGAAGGGAGGGAAAAGGGAAGGAAAATATTGGGTAGAAAAATAGACAGAAGGCATAATCATAGATAGATAGATAGATAGATAGATAGATAGATAGATAGATAGATAGATAGATAGATAGATAGATAGATAGATGAGTCAATGGTCCTCAGAAAAAAAAGAAAGGAAGAAATGAAGTCCTGGAAACAAATGGAAAGATAGAAAGAAGTGTAGCGATACCCCCAGCTAAGAGGGCTGCCAGTATAAATTTTGGGCCCTGTAGTGCACCGCTGTCAACCCCAAGTAATTAGCCCTAACCTCCCTTGGCACAGTTAGTAGGGGATAATAGGATTGTGTGGCCTGCAACTCACGGATACACAATCCTATAATAAAACACACACAGCAATAGGGTATAGCTATCCTTAACCGTATCTGCTGCAAAGTAAATGACACAAACACCAGTATACTTAACCCTTGCACTTTTACTCAGATTTGTTGGGTAAGCATGTAATCATCAGTGTACATATCATGTGGAGAGCCCTGCAATAAAAGAGTATCTCAACAAACAGATAGGTATACAGTACTATGCAGAACTCTAACGGTCCCCGCTGCAGCTATCTTCCCTCGTGGACAAAATGGCTACACTAAGTCAGGCCTGACTGTACTGTGTAGAAGTTCTGTAGGGGAAAATCTTCGCTAGCAAAACGGTGGTGCACTTTTTGAAGAAATAAACTGTAATCCAAAGGGTAAAAGGGGTTTGGATAACTTGGTAAATTTAGAACAAATCTCTAAGGTGAGTCCGATGCACTGTCTCCCTGGCGTGCAGCAGCAAACACTAGTGATAACTCCGGATAACAGTTATTGGGCCTAGAGATCCTATATAGTTCTCTGAGCAGGTGCTCTCTCACCCAACCAGACCCGTCCGTGTCCTTGTCTTCCGCTGCTGTGTCTTGGTACACAGATCTCACGACCTCCGGGTTTTCGGTCCTCCTGACGATGATACAGCAACAGCAGTAAAAGACGTCCCTCAGGTTCCTCAGCGAGAGCAGAAGTCTCTTTGGAGAAAGGCCCAGGCTTCAGGCCTTGTATCTCAGCAGGCTCGGAAAAGAGTTCTACTTGCTGGGCGGGCGGTGTCCAAAGAGACCGAATTCAGCCCCGCCCTTCGGTTAAATAACCCACCCCAGCAGTCCTTGCGCGGGGCAATGCACCCTGGGTGTCCCGTTGACACTGGGTACTGTAGTCTCTGGGGGATTAAAGGGCAATACCCCGCTACACAAGGAAGGAAGGAAATAAAGAAAAAAGGAACCCCCCCCCCCCACTCCACTGTGTATGAATGTCACAGGAACCCAATTGGGTCACATTCAAAAATAATTGTTCAGAAATTGTGAGTCTCTATCAATGTATCCAAAAATAAATTTTGGATGAAGTTAGGATTTAAATCTACAGCAATGTATTGAGTATCTGTCTCACATCTTCATTTTCTCCTATGGACGCCTCCAGTACGGAACGTCTGGTTCATGTTTAGCGATATTTCTATATTCCTCACATTGTATTACTTTTTTATGTAACCCCTTTACAGCTCACTCTTCCCCCTCAAAATACCAACTTTTCTTTTCTTTTTTTTTTTTAATTAGAAGTGAAGCCTAAGCGGAGATCAGAGCTCGGCGCGGATCAAATCCTGAGTATTGTGTGCGGCCAAATTAATCCTCCAGCCTCTATTGTGGCTCGAAGTGCCGGTGGTTTTTAGGCTTCAGCTAAAAAAAAAATATTGAAATAGTTCAATAAATAGATTTTTCTTTATCATCGACTCAGATGAAATTCACAGGAAATCTCTGTTGTGTCTAGATAGCCCTTCTAATGAGCAGATACTTTTCTTTTTTTTCCCCCAAGGTCTCAAAAGGTTTCCGAGATTTTACACCAATTACAAAAATGAAATGGTCATTTGGGATGGCGCTGACAAAGTGATTCCAGGTTGGGCTGTCAGAAAAGAAAATCATTTTCTCTGCAGCGGCCCGAGGGTTCGCCAATCTCCGAGCTTCTATGGGTCTCTGAATTGTTAGTCCATAGTCATTTATTTTACCTTCAAAGGACATCATTGCCATTGTTATAGAACAAAAACCACCTGTTATCTATTCATTCATAGAGCATTTATTTTAAATTCTGAACCTGAAAAGAGTAAAATAAAACCCATCAAAGATACATTTTCAGATATGGCAAGTTTTAAATAGTTACATTGTTCCAGCTTAGACCAATATAACTATGTATATATCATACCTGGAGGATCCCTCTAGAAGTTTAAAATCACTGTATAAACCATCTTGGCACCCCGGATGTTTTGGAACTACATTTCCCATGATGCTCACGCACTCTGCAGTGTAGTTGAGCATCATGGGAAATGTAGTTCCAAAACATCTGGAGTGCCATCACTGAACACTGCCACTTTGGTGATCTCCACTTTTTCCGGGACCCGTGCCGAGTGGCAACCCTGCTGCATTCTGGACACAGGAGGTCACCCGTTTGGCATGGGCGCCATTCAGAGAATACTTTGCATGTTCTCAATGAAAGCAAAGAGTTATCTGATTGTATGAGGTGAAGATTGTGAGGTCACCATCCTGCTTTTCCACTTTGTCCAATCAAAGAACGCCTTGCATTCACGGAGAAAATGCAACGTGCTCCCTCAATGGTGCCCATGGCAACTGAGCAACTTCCTGTGTTCGTAATGCAGCAGGGCAGCTGAGTGCTTGCCGCAGGACCCAGAAGCTAGTGGAGATCACTGTAGAAGTGGTACATAGTTCAGTGATTTCCAGCTTCTAGAGCAGCAGTCTCCAAACTGCGGCCCGGGGCTGGATGTGGCCCGTTGCTTGCCTTTATCCAGCCCTTGGGGCACTATTTTGTCCACTGATACCAACAATGGGGCACAATTGCTCCCGCTGACACCAATGATGGGGCACAATTCCTTTCATTAACACCAACAATCTGGCATATTTTCTTCTATTGACACCAACGATGGGGCATAATTCCTTTCACTGATACCAACCATGGGCCACTTTTCCTCCCACTGATACCAACCATGGGGCCGAATTTCTTCCATTGACACCGACAATGGGGCACTATTCCTTCAACTAACATCAAAGATAGGGCATTGTTTACTCTGACTGGACGCCAAGACATTTTCTACTCCCATTGGTCACAGTCTGTCCCCCCTAATGTCTGAGGGACAGTAAACTGGCCCTTAGTTTAGAAAGTTTGGAGACTCTTGATCTAGAGGGATCCTACAGATATATCACATAGATGCTTACATTGGTCCAAAGTGGACCAGTGTAACCATGTTAAAATATCTATACCTGGAGTTCAACTATTTATAAAGCATTTAAGCTAACGTTTACCAAACATTTGCTGCAGGCTAGTTAGTCTTCCTGCTGAATGTGCTTTAACTATTTTTTGCTGCCACAGATGTAAGTTCTATGCCTTCGACAGAACAATCTTAAACTTACTCCTGGCTTCTATAGTAGCATGGAGAATGTCTTCATGTGTTTGGTCAACCGTTGGCTTTCAAGTGGAAGCCACCCAATCGTGTCCATGCACACCACAAGGTGACAGCTCCCCCCCTCTTCCCCATACTACAATGAACCACCCTTATATATCCTGGGCTCCACTGCCCCTCCTTAGCACCAAGGATGGCCATAGTAGGTGTCAGCAAGTAGGGAAAAGGACTGACAGCAGACATCTGCTCCCTGATTTTCTCTACACTTAATGAAGCAAGATTCTAATCACCTCCTGTTTCAGAGCTCACTTTCCCCAACTGCTGTTGCCAGGGATGTCTCTGGAAAAAGGACTTGTCATGTACATTATGCTATCACATAGGGGACTTGTGAGCTCCAATGCCATAGCAATAAACTTATAGCCCAACCCCTGGAAACCTAAAAATTCTCCCTTGCATTGGGATTGCAATTGAGTTAACAGCTCATTTAGGTCTAAGGGGCATGAAAAGGTAGATTTACTTACCCGATCCACCGTACTGCTACACCGGCACCTCTTCTCCCTGAGCAAGTAGGCCATGCTCAAAGTTATGTTTAGCGCTCTTTTGGTACCCCAAAAGCAGGATAGCACCCCAAGAGGCAGGGGCGAGCTGGCATTTCACCCAGGGCTAAGTCCATGGCTAAAATTGGGGGGACCATGAAAGGATATTGGGCGCTAGTCATTTGTCTTTTTAATGTTTTATTGCAGAGTAGCTAAGGAGGTGAGAGTTAGGGGTCCCAGATACCATAGCAGATCACTTACAGACATTTCAGATCCAGATCAATGTCCAGCTTCACAGTGTCAGAACCTTTAAGCTGACACTTTAAGCGCATCCCCAAATTTCAGTGCATCCTCCAATTAAGTCACCAGGCCCTTCTGAGAGACCAGTCTTCTTCCTGGCTCTCTCCAGCAAGGGGCCTCCCCTGGGTCTCCTCCCTGATACGGCTTCCTCCAGACCAGGCAGAACAGCTTCAGGACCACTTCAGCACATGTTGGGCCCCAAAACAGACTATAGGGCCTAACAGCAGATGTCCATCCAGCAGCACCTCTCTAGTCCTCAGTTTAGGGGAAGAGAGGGAGCACATGGCCTGTCCCAAATAGTTATATCATCCTCCAGCATGCACCAGTGGCCTAAACCTCCTACTGAATTGGCTGAAGGAAATATAAATATTCATAACATAGTTGTGTTCATGAAATCTCATACGTTGACCAGTGTTACCAGTGACATCTACTGGCGACAGGGAGAAATCACAAGCCAACTTAAGCTTAGGGAAAAACCAGCTGAAAAACGATCCAATCAGTCTGAGCTAACTACAGCCCAACCAAAAACTAAATTGATATAGTAGCCCCTATATAGGACAAGGGGGCTACATATGCTTTGGAGACTCCATTTTAATTTTTATTATACAGGTAGAGTTCCCCATTAAGTTTTTTTTTTACTCAATGGGCAAATTTAAGGTAACATTCAGGACTTCTAGGCACCCAGCCAGCTTTAACCTTGGTTGCTAGGCATCAACTTGTATAAAATCTCCGCCATTTGAAACAGGATCTAACCTTGACTCTTAACGCTACAAAAGTCTTTGCAAGTTACCGAATAGCAATGAAAACTCTCTTGAAAACCATTCGGTCTCTGTGTTTTTCTCTTCCCGTGTACACAGTAAGGGCTTCTAATATTTTTTTATACAACAGACAGTCCTACTTTAACATCCCCTACACTCTGGTGGTCTAATGTCCTCTAATGTCATCAGGATCAATGCAGGGCCTATGGCTTTACAATGGATTAAAGACATCAAGGAACACCGGAGCATGGGGGGAGGACCTTCTGCCAAGGAAGCGGATGATCAGGTAAGTAAACAGTGGCGGTCCGTGCACGGTTGCTGCCCCCCTAACACCACCGCCGCCCTCCCTATCCATGCGCCCGCCCACTTTCAGGACGCAGAGCGCATGAATTCCTATGGCGGGGATGAGGGGGGACGGGGTTTTGAAGTATCTGATAGGCTTTAAAATAGAGTGGGCTGGGGGTGCAGAGCATTGCGTCCATAGCCCACCCAGTTGTGTTGCAACAGTGAATGAATATTCGCTGCTGCAACACTGATCCTCCTCTCGGCCAATCGGGAAGCGGGTCTGATACCCATCACCCGATTGGTTGAAAGGACAGGTGATCCTATTGGACGCCTAGGAGGAGGGGAGGAGACGCACGGCGGAAGCCGCTGTGATCTCAGAAGAGAAGAGGACACAGGAGATGCTGCCAGATGCCCACCGCAGCCTGATACCCTGCCCGATGTGCCCGCCGATCCCCGCCGCTTTGTGCCCGCTGATCCCTGCTGCCGTCAGACAGCACAGGGGTGGTTTGAGGTGCTGCGGGGGGGTGGTTGTTTGCCGCCCCCCCAAACAAAAAACTAGCAGCCGCCACTGGAAGTAAATGTACTTGTACTCGCCTCTAGACCTAAACAAGTAAAGGTGTTTGGTGCACACAAAGTGGTTTTGCATCCACTATTAAGGGATATATTTAAATGAAAGTTTTTGTGCCCAGTGTTCAGCTTTAACATTTCAAACATTAACATCCCATTGCCCTGGATCCTATATACAGTTATTGCTGAAAGGAATAAAAGCATTTCCCAAAATTGGGTAATCCATTAATATCAGAATCTCAACTCACAGACTGCATATCTTCACATCATACAATGAAACAAAGACTCATTAAGATTCAATGGTAATGCTTGTGGGCGACCACCAAGGACTGAACATTTTCCAACGACGTGTTAACTACAAAAGTCCTCGGCCCCGGGTGAGCTATTGTTACACAGAAGTAGATTTAATGCAAAAAGTCTTTGAAAATAACCATAAATGACATAGTTATTTATAATCTCTACAAGCCAAGCAATAAATAAACATGACGCCATGCCTTATGAAGACAAATTAAATTTTGTGCTTTTCTAAGTAATTTATCAAACTAATACCAGTCCCAATTCTTCATACTGGGCAAAATGAGATGGAGGGTGACATAAATATGGAATCTGTATTTTTCTGCGGGATAAATTGTGAGGATCGAGACTTGGGACTTTACTGTAATTAACCCCTTAAGCTCTCGTATCTGTACACCCTATGTGGGTCTAAGAATTTTCACATTTCCACTATGGGCCTGTTTATTTATATTTCTTAAGAAAACAAAGTGTTTCATATAATAAGTTTTTTGGGGGGAAACACTAGGATAACTTTTTTTTTTTATTATTTTGCAAAAAAAATCTTTTTTTCATTGTAATCTATAGACAAAAATACATAAAAAATTAGACATTTTGTACCAAAATAGCTATGCCTCAGACAACGTCAGATGTGACTCTTAAAGGGGGTCTTGGCCGCTCCAAGTATCTAGGTGCCTCCTCTGGAATCCTCCAGTATTGCCACCGATGTGATGCAACTTTGGCCGCCTGTATCTTATGAAAACTGTGATTCATAAGTACCACCACTTTTTCCCTCCTGCATTTCCAGCATCATGAAGATTATAGTTTCTAAAAATGCATTAAAAGCGCTTTTGTTATCATGTTTTTGTACCTGTGAAAAATAACGCTCGTGTGTCACTGCTAAATTAGAAGCTCAGTAAATGCCTTGCAAAAATGGAAACTGGACTTTGTCTCTTTGTCGTATGCTACTTACGCAAAATGAACAATACATGCAACAGTAAAGACAATAAAACCAGTTCTGGTTGGGAATGAGTGGTGGCCTAGTGGAGATGGATCCCCTAGCTTGGTATTGGTAGCAAAGGTTGATCTGGGTGCTCACTATGGCAATCTGGGCTCCTACGTCTCATGGATCACACCCATTTGGCAGGAAACTAGGCCTGGAATCACTGTAGACAGAGAGGCCTCTCCTAAATAGGAGAACAAGTGTTTCTCGACATGGGCCGAGGGCCGAAATAGGTGAGAAATCTGAAAAATTGGGGCACTGGCTGGAGGAGTGGTTAGGGTTGCTACAGTTCACAGAACAGTTTTCTAATATATATATATATAGAGTGGGCTGTTTTAACCAAAAGGCCCCCTAAGTCTTCTGACCATGGCTCAAAGGCCAAGCAGTCCATTATTGTCTAAAAATACTTACAGGTATATCCTCACAGATTAGCTGGCACCACAGATCATGAACCTGTAAGATTCTGCTTCAAAGCCATGGCAGTAGCGAACAAAAACCTCATTCCTACATGCTAGCCGGGACCCAAACAACAATAAAAACCCAACATAGGCTCCAACAATTCTATACTTCAGGGGTAGGCAACCTGGGGCCCTCCAGCTGTTGCAGAACTACAAGTCCCATCATGCCTCTGGGAGTAATTGTAACTGCCAGCCTTGCAATGCCTCATGGGAAATGTAGTTCCACAACAGCTGGAGGGTCCCAGGTTGCCTACCCCTGCTATACTTTATCAAAAATAAAAAAAATAAAGTTATGACTTTAGATATATTTTAGGTCCTTGGGATGAGTGACACTGTAGGTCATTCACCTTGAAAGATAGAGAACACCTTGTGGTCAAGAAGAGGTACTGCAGGGATAGCTCTGGATTGAAGGTGAGTATTGTATCCTGAGCTTTTTTTGTTTTGTTTTTTGGGAGGGGGGGGGGCAGTCAGTTATAAAACAAAAATCGAACTCCTACTGTAAGAATTCTCTAACAAGATGATTATTTCTTTATCTCTAATAAGACTATGCATAATAATTCATCGAGGTCCCGCTAGACCCCGATAGAGAAGAGCGCGCCATATACGACTCGTGTAACATCCCCACGCAATGTTTCATTAGCCGCCTTGACATCTGCCACACACAGTCTGTCATGCCGGAGTTTGAAGCCAATTTATCAGCCAGTATTGCTTGCATCTGTCTCCCTCCATCAAGGCAGCTGACATAAGGTGTAAATGTTGTTATGTGCTCGCCCTAAATGTAACAGCTTCTGTCAGATGGCCACTAAAAGGATGATGAAGGTTTGTTTGCTCGTAACCGCGCTACTCGTTTAACAAAATAAGTTGCCTGCTTTTCAGGAAGCTTCATTTGGCCGGGGCCAATCTACAGTTTTGTAAAACAAAATTCAGTGCGCTAGCACATATATATATATCCATAGGCAAAGTGTAATATTAAATGCCAAAAACTAAGGCGAAAACCAAAGAAATTAATAAGATAAAAAGTGAAATATCCTTGAGGTTTACACACTAAAAGTCCCAAGCAAACAAACAATTAAGGGTCCAATGGATCAGAGAAACTCCACAGTTCATAAAATCCACAACCACAGAGGAATAAAGACTTGTCTGTAGGCAAAGTAAATATTCTGTTCATTATTAAAATAAGACAAACACCGCCGCTTATCGGATCTGTTGGATCTCAAATTATAGAGATCAAATGAGCATGTCAGGACACCATCAGCCAGAAAGCGATCAGCATCGGAGGATTCCCATGAAGGTGCAGATGTCCCGTCCGTGCTATACGAGGCTCCTATTGTAATGGAATTATCCGCCAACTCTGTATCCAGACTTGCTCCCAGTATCAGTGATATTAATAAGGGCAGAGAAGGAAAGGCTTCATGGTCCAGTTTGTTCAAAAGGTTTATTTTCAAAAGATCATTACACCAAACAAGGATTCTTCTGGGAAAGGAGATCTCCTTTCCCAGAAGAATCCTTGTATGGGGAAACGTGTTGGGTGGAGTCACTATTTTAGACGTCATCACGCACGAGCCGGTCAGGTTGTGTGTCCCGGCGATGCTTTTTGAAATTTCTTTGGTGTAATGATCTTTTGAAAATAAACCTTTTAAACGAACTGCACCATTAAGCCTTTCCTTCTCTACCCTTATTAAGATCACCGGCACTGTGAGAAAGTCTGGATACCAAGTTGGCGGATAATTTCATTACAATAGGAGCCTCATATAGCACGGACGGGGCATCTGCACCTTCATGGGAATCCTCCAATGCTGATCGCTTTCTGGCTGATGGTGTCCTGACATGCTCGTTGGATCTCTATAATTTGAGATCCAACAGATCCGGTAAGCGACGGTGTTTGTCTTATTTTATTGATGAACAGAATATTTACCTTGCCTACAGACAAGTCTTTATTCCCCTGTGGACCCTTAATTGTTTGTTTGCTTGGGACTTTGAGTGTGCAAACCTCAAGGATATTTCACTTTTTATTTTATTAATTTCTTTGGTTTTCGCCTTAGTTTTTGGCATTTAATATTACACTTTGCCTATGGATATATATGTGGTAGCGCACTGAATTTTGTTTTACATCTCCATGGACTGATTATTTAAGGTTTTTTAGTTTGCTGCACTACTTTATCACTTTATTGCTGGGTTTTTTCAAACCACTCTTAGTATCAATTTATTATTTTTTTTCAATATATTTTTTCACTGGTATATTTATTTAATAGGGTTTAGCGCTGATTTTTTTTTACTATTACACTCCAATCTATAGTTTTGCAATGTTAGAGAGAGGAAAGTATGTTGGGCGTAATTGCCGTATAATTTTTTAACTTCTTGGCAATCATGTAACAGTGAGCGGGGGGCAAGGAGGGTGGGCTTTAATGCCTGAATGATGCATATATGCGGTCACTGCATCCCAAGGTTTCTGAGCTGAAATAGTGCTCATTGCTTACTCCCAGCACAGTGACCAAGCTGCCACAGACAGGTTATGATCAGGAGCCAATGAGACAATCTCCTCATCATATGATTACAGTGACAGCCAATTACAGTGTGGTTGGAAAGCCCATCCCACCTCGCCTTAAAACTGTCAGGAGCATCTAGCACTGCTGCTCCTCATTCCAGCATCCTGGGTTTGGCTATGGCATTCTCCTTATCTGTCTGTCCACTTCCAAGGTGATTAAAGTGGCCAATTTCTGGGTGGAGACCAAACCTGATTTAAGCCAGCCAAGCCTGCAGTGTCATGCTTGCGATATTGTGTTTGTTACACGTGTTCAAGATTCCGGTTTGTCTGTTCTGCTCTGCTTTTTGGGTTCCCTTGCTGATGACCTCGGATCAGATATCGACTATTCTCTGAATGAGGCAAGCTATGGGAGTACACTTTCAGTGTGGATACAAAGTCCGGGGAGTGCGGTGTGGGGACGCTGAGCCTGGGACTGTTGTATTCCTTCATCTCGGAGGTCAGGAAACACATAGAGGATGATCTCTTATAGTCTAGAGATCATCGGGATCTGGTAAGAACCCAATTTTATTTTCATTTGGATTGGTATACTTTATTGTCACTGGGAACGGTGGATAGCACACTCAGTTGGTGGAATACCAATGGAATAATTTCTGATACACATGGACACTTGTTATTGAACTCTCCATTAATCACTAGTTGATACTCTGTGTTTGTTATAACTTCTGATAGGCGTTTTTTTCAGTATTTATGAGACCGCTCAATTTTTTATATTTTCACTTTTTATTCTCTGAACTCTGCCTGCCTTGTACCCGGACTGTCATTAAACCACTCTGCCTGTCTGCCAACCACAAGTACCTGTTTTCATTGCTCAGTTCGCACCTGCCCTAGCATGGTAACCAGACACTTTAGCATTGTGTATGGGGGCAACTGAGTACTGGTAGGCCTGGTTGCCTTATGGGAAAGGGGGCTGCTATAGGTGAATAACACAGAAGCCAGCTATAGTGTCTGACCACCTGCGTTAGGGCTAAGCATGACAAAGACCCATTTAAAGTTCCACAGGGAGGGAACAGGAAGGAGTTAATGACAAAAGGTCATCCAGTTCTGCATGAAATTTTGCAATGTTGGGGCTTTAAGGCCAAATGGCCTGGATTTGTGGCTGGTGTCAGTCACCAAATATGGCCATGGTTACAACCAAAGGTTTGGCTTGGTAAACAGACAAACACTTAGTTCACCAATTTGCCAGCTGCTGAATAGATAAATTTGGACCAAGTTCTATTTCAGTTCGAACCAAAAACTCATCCCTAGTAAGGAAGTCACAAGAAAAAGCCAACATGTTTTGGGGGGGGGGGGCTCATTGCTCCCTCTTCATTAGGATTTAGAAGGATTCTAGGTTCTTCTGATGAAGAGGGAGTACTGGATCTCTGAAAAACATGTTGTATTTCTTGTGACCGCCTGGCAAGGGATACCTGACCTCATCAAGGAGAATACTGGTCAACAGTTTGTAAAGTAAAAGTATAAAATGGTGCTACTTTGGGCTGGCGACCTGAACGAGCATCCTTTTATATAATATTTTACTGGGTCTAAAATAAGATATGTGATAAAAAGAAAAAGTAAAAAGTTTTATATAAAAATTGTTATGGGGGGAAGGAACCAGAGATGAAACTTAAGCTTTAAGGAAACGTTTCTTTTAACCACTTGCCTACCGGGCACTTTCACCCCCTTCCTGCCCAGGCCAATGTTCAGCTTTCAGCGCTGTCACGCTTTGAATGACAATTGAGCGGTCATGCTACACTGTAGCAATATGATTTTTTTTTATCATTTTTTTCACACAAATCAAGCTTTCTTTTGGTGGTATTTAATCACTGCTGTTTTTTTTTTTGCTTAAAAAGAAGAAATAAAAGTTTTTCTTAGTTTCTGTCAGTAAATTTTGTAAATTAGTAATTTTTCTCCTTCACTGATGTGCGCTTATGAGGTGGCACTGATGGGCACTGATAGGCTGCACTGCTGGGCACTGATTAGGTGGCACTGATGAGAAGGAACTAATATGCCACACTGATGGGCACTGATAGGTGGCACTGATATGTGGCATTGATGAGCACTGATAGGTGACACTGATGGGCACTGATAGGCGACACTGATGGGCACTGATAGGCGACACTAATGAGCACTGATAGGCAGCATAGATAGATGGCACTGATGGGCACTGATGGGTGGCATTGATAAGCAGGCACTGATGGGCACTGAAAGTCAGCACTGACTGGCATCACTAATGGGCACTGGTTGGTGTCACTGATGGGCACTGCTGGGGCTGTACTGTAATCAGGGCACTGATGATCAGTGCCCTGATTACCTGTACAGGTCTCCCCTGTGAGGAGATGCCGCTGATCGGCTCTCCTCTCCTCACACTCTGTCAGTGTGAGGTGAGGAGAGCCGATAAGCGGCACTTCCTTGTTTACATGTGACCGGCTGTTATTGGACGCAGCCGATCACATGGGAAAGAGCCGCATCATCGGCTCCTCACCGACGGGGCCACAATCGACGCGCTGCGTGCCCCCGTGGGCGCACGAGAGCGGCGGTTCTGGGGCGCCGTCATATGACGTTGTCCCAGAACAAGAGTGCCACCTCGCCTCCATCACTTTACTATACGGCAGGCGGGAAGTGGTTAATCAGCAAAACTAATCACATTTCCAGATACACATATTCAGATGGGGGCATTTACATATCTATACATGAAGAACTATCAGCAAAATACGGAACACAGCACAAATAAAAGCGTGAAAACGACATCACAAAATTACCTTCAGGTCCGTGCTACAACAATAACTTAAAAAAGTCTACTTACTAAAATTACACTGTAGTTTTCCTTTATAGAAGACAATTTTGTGGAATAAATCTAATGCTTTTTCCCCTGCAGCGTTTGAAAGCAAAACTGATACATTTTACCTACAAGTCTGTATCAGTGCTAGAGATAACAGCACTCCTAAGTAATGCAAAATTCTCCTCCGGGCCTTTTGTGCGTTTTCGTTCTCAGCATTGAGCACCAGATGGAAGGCCTTTTTTCATATACCTATTTTAAACTGTCAAAAGCTATGAATGCAACAGAAAAAAAAAAGAGAAAAGAAAAAAGAATAAAAAGAATAGGCCTGTATCTGGCAGAATGAAAACTTAGAATTGAACAGGATGGGATCATCAAAATCCTAAAAGTCAAAAACAAAGTAAATAACAGGACCTGTATGAAAGCCATCTCTCAGCTAAGTGAGCTAGTTATTCGCAAAACTTTACAGATATTTGTGGGCACCTGACAGTCACACCTATGTTCCAAAATATATGGACCCCTCCACCCCAAATGATTAAGGTTTTTACAGCTACTGCTACAGCATACAAAGACATTTTAGACAATTGTGCCCTTCCAACCTTGTATTAACAGTTTGGGCAATGTCCTTTTCTTTTCCAGCATGACTGTCCCTCCATGTGAAAAGCCAGCTGCATAAAGACATGGTTTGATGAGTTTAATGTTGAGGAACTCGAGTGACCTGGACAATGGACATAGACTTGACCTCCACCCTACTTACTGAACACCAGTTTGATGAGTTTAGTGTTGAGGAACTTAAGTGACCTAGACAAAGCCCTGACCTCAACCCTACTGATCACCATCCATAAAGACATGGTTTTAAGACTTTGGTGTGGAGGAACTTGAGTAGCCTGTACAGAGGCCTGACCTCAACCCTACTGATCACCATCCATAAAGACACGGTTTGATGAGTTTGGTGTTGAGCAACTTAAGTGGCCTGGATAGAGCCTTCACCTCAACCCTACTGATCCCCATCCATAAAGACATGCTTTGATAACTTTGGTGTGGAGGATTTTAAATTGCCTGTGCAAAGGTCTGACCTCAACCCTACTGATCACCATCCATAAATATATGGTTTGATGACTTTGGTGTGGAGGAACTTGAGTGGCCTGTACAGAGCCCTGACCTCGACCCTACTGATCAACATCTATAAAGATATGGTTTGATGACTTTGGTGTGGAGGAACTTGAGTAGCCTGTACAGAGGCCTGACCTCAACCCTACTGATCACCACCCATAAAGATATGGTTTGATGACTTTGGTGTGGAGGAACTTGAGTAGCCTGTACAGATCCTTGACCTCAACCCCACTGATACACCATCCAAAGATAGTGTTTGATAACTTTGGTGTGAACTCAAATGGCCTGCGCACCCTAGTGAATGCCTTTGTGAAGAATTAGATGCTTACTGAGAGCTGGGTCTCCATGTCCAACATCAATAATCCCTCACTGATGATCCTTTGACAGAACAGGCTCACATCCCCACAGACACATGCCTTCCTAGACGAGCTTAGAGGCTGTTATAGGCACAAAGGTTCACCTTCCAGCAGGACAACAACCCTAAACATACAGCCAGAGCTACAATGGAATGGTTTAGATCAAAGCATGTTCATGTGTTAGAATGACCCAGTCAAAGTCAAGACCTAAATCCAACTAAGAATCCAACTGTGTGGAATGACATGACAATTGCTGTTCAGACGCTCTCCATCCAATCTGACAGAGCTTGAGCTATTTTGCAAAGAAGAATGGGCAAAAATGTCCCTCTCTAGATGTGCAAAGCTGGTAGAGACATCCCCAACAAGACTTGCAGCTGTAATTGCAGTGAAAGGAGGTTCTACAAAGTATTGACTCAAGGGGGCTGAATACAAATGCCCCCCCACACTTTTCAGATATTTATTAAAAAAAAAAATTGAAAACATATGGTATATCATTTTACTTCCACTTCACAATTATGTGCCACTTTGTGTTGGTCTATCACATAAAATCCCAATAAAATACATTTACGTTTTTTATTTTCTTCTTTCTCCTCTCTCCCCTTTCTCTTATTTAATTCTGATTCAGTGAATGAGGTATAGGCTTGATTATGTCCAGTTATGTCCCTAATGCGAGTTAAGAGGTTTGTGGCTCTAAAATTTTAGAGAACTGGGGTTCTGGAGGGCCAGTCTGGCTTTAGATTTGAATTTGTTGGGAGTGGCCCACTTCCTGTATGTAATCATTCATTGTGCCGAAGTGTATCCAACAAGCCCATGTAGATGTAAATTTGGATGGAGAGTCATGTGAAATTGAGATGAGTTCCTCCATTTCTGCTAGTTTGTCTATGCGTTTGTACCAATCAGCTAGGGAAGGGACTCTTGGGGTACCCCACAACTTAGAATAACACATTTTTGCTGCGTTGATTAACATCATAGGTAAAGTTTTGAAATAAGGCAAGTGATTGGATTTTTGGTGGTGTAGAAGGTATTGGTAAGGCGTGAATTCTAAAGGGTAACTGATTATATGTAGCAATTTGGTTATGTACTTTTGTCCAGAAGGGCGCAATGAGAGGGCAATTCCACCAGATGTGAAGTAGGTCACCATTTATTTGTTGGCATCTCCAACACTGGTCTGGTATGGATCTATCTAATTTATGTAAGTGAGAAGGTGTGTGATACCAGCGGGAAAGAATTCTGTAATCGTTTTCCTGTATGGAAACATTAATGGACCCTTTGTGAACGTTTGTATGGATTTTTTTCCCATTGCGCTTCGGAGATTTCTGTGTGTAGGTCTCGAGCCCAAGTTATACAGGCTTCTTCGTTGGCTTTGGTGTTATTCCAAAGTAGGTTGCGCATAATCGATATAATGTGATGTTGGGGATTTGGGCTGGTAGATCATTTTTCAAAGGGGGTTAGTGGATCAGTAAAATTATGAGTGCGTTGGATGGAGTGAATAAAATGTCTAAGTTGCAGGTACAGTAGTCCCAAATTGTTAAATGTGAGTTGGCCCCTTGTGCGTTAAGGTCTTCATATAAGGAACGTCAACATTTTTGGTGTAGGTGAGTGATCCGCAGTCCGATATCAGGTTGTCTACTAGAACATGGGTAATTACGCATTCCCGGTGCGAATTCTGTTTTTTTTAAAGATGGGAGTAAGTGGACCAGGGATAGAGGAAATTTTGAATTTGTTGCATTCCTCTTGGAAACGTTGGAGAGTTGGTCCAATAAAGGGGTGTTCTTTTAGGTCTGCTGTATTTAGAAAATGGCAAATCCAAGGAGCACTGCATATAGGGACCTGGGAAAGGGAGTTTTCCAATCCAATCCAATCTTTTACCCAAAGGTTAACATGCCAATCTATGATGCGTTGAAGGTGACATGCCCTGTATTAGTATTGGATATCTGGGAGACCTATCCCTCCTTTGTATTTGGGTTTGATAAGTTGGTCAAAGCCAATTCTTGGGTGATTATGATTCCAAAAGAATGTCCTGAAGGCTGATCTAAAGGATTTGAAAAAGTTGATTGTTAGACAGATGGGTAGAATTTGGAGTAAGTATAGAATTTGCGGGAGGACGTTCATTTTAAGAATTGACACTCGACCAAACCATGAGAAATGGGCTTTATTCCAGTTTTTGAGGTCGTTCATTATGTTCTTAAGAATAGGAGTATAGTTATTGGAGTATAAATTGTAAAGATGGGTTTGCAGTAGGTAGGTTATGGTCTCTGTTTGCCATGTAAATGGAAAGTTTTTTTTTTTAAAGTTAGTACTTGCATTTCTGGAACATTTATGTTTTTGGTTGTAACATGTGGAACATTTCAAGGGGTATGAATACTTTTTCAAGGCAATGTATATTGCAGTTCACTAATCCCTAAAGAGATGAGCTTTCAGGTATCACCTACATGCAGCCAGAGTAGGTGATAGCCAGACAGATTGAGGTAGAGAGTAGAGAGGATTGGAGATGCTCTTGGGGAAGTCCTGGAGATGAGCATGGGAGGAGGAGACTAAATAACTAGAGAGCAGGAGGAGGTCTTCAGAGGAACGGAGAGGACGGTTTGGGTGATAATTTGAGACAAGATTGGTGATGTAGCTCGGGGCAGAGCTGTGAATGGCTTTGCATGTTGCTTTTAGTATTTTGACTTTAATTTGCTGGTCAAACGGAGGCCAGTGGAGGGATTGGCAGAGAGGAGTGGCAGGCACTAAATAAGGTAGATGAGTCTGGCAGCAGAATTCACGATGGTCTGAAGGTGGTATGGCCTGTGTAGAAGTAGGCCTTGGAGAAGGGAGTTGCAATAGTCAGAAAGATAACAAGGGAGTGAACAAGGAGGTTGGTGGTTTTGATAGTTAAAAAGGGGCGAATTTTGGAGATGTTACCGAAGTTAAGTCTACAAGATTTGGACAGTGATTGGATTTTGGGCTGAAAGGAGAGATCAGAGTCTGGGATTACACCTCGTACCCTGGTATGAAGAGAGGGGCTGATAGTTATTTTATTGATATTTATGGAAAAGTCAGGGAGCAGGGCATGGGTGGGGGGGGGGGGGATATTTCAAATTTGGTTTTAGAAAGATTTAGATTGAGAAAGTGGGGGTGACATCCATGTTGATATGTCAGTTAGTAAGTTAGTAATATGAGAAGAGACTGAAGGGGTGATGTGAGGAGTAGAGACTTGGATGTCATCGGCATAGAGATGGTATTGGAATATATTATAAATTGTAATATGATACATTTTTGGAGGGTTTAATAAGGCTTTAATCCTTAGCCTGATAATATGGTCAAAATAAATAATGATATATATTATGCATTCTCATTAGCATTAACATGTAATTTTAGTTTTTTTAACTTCTACCATGTAAAATAGTTTAATTACCGTATATACTTGAGTATAGGCCGAGTTTTTCAGCCCTTTTTTTTAGGGCTGAAAGTACACCCCTCGACTTATACTCGAGTCAGTACCTGAAAATCTTCTTATACTGCGGCCGGCGTCCATTGTTTAAATATCGCGGCTTTCTCCTGGTCCCTTCCGTGATAGGCGTTTCCAGCAAACACTGTGTTGAGTGTTCCGCCTATCACGGAGGTCCTCTCATTCTCGGACTCCATTTCCCAGCAGACACTGTGTTCAGTGTTCTGCCTTACATGGACGTTCTCTTGTCCGAGGATGAAAAGATGTCCGTGATTGGCGGAACACTGAACACAGTGCCTGCTGGGAAACGGAGTCCGAGAATGAGAGGATCTCCATGATAGGCGGAACACTCAACACAGTGTTTGCTGGAAACGCCTATCGGAAGGGACGAGGAGAAAGGCGCGATATTTAAACAATAGACGCCAGCCGCAGTATAAGAAGATTTTCAGGTATACTCGGGCACAGGGAGGCTGCAATGGACACAGTGAGGTTGGGCACAGTAAGCTGGCAATGGGCACAGTA
The DNA here is from genome assembly GCA_029206835.1 of Rana muscosa. Classification (NCBI taxonomy): domain Eukaryota; kingdom Metazoa; phylum Chordata; class Amphibia; order Anura; family Ranidae; genus Rana; species Rana muscosa. Next base: position 30,904,079 of record CM055117.1, on the reverse strand, counting down.
AGGTGGCACAGTGAGGTGGCAATGGGCACAGTGAGGTGGCACAGTGAGGTGGCAATGGGCACAGTAAGGTTGGGCAATTGGCACAGTGAGGTGGCAATGAGCACATTTCCCCCCCTGGGCTTATACTCGAGTCAATAAGTTTTCCCAGTTTATTGGGATAATATTAGGTGCCTCGGCTTATACTCAGGTCGGCTTATACTCGAGTATACACGGTACCTATTGGTTCTACCAATAGACCCATTATTTTTCCACTTTATGTAACAGGCCAAGCTGTCCAGCAAAAGTGAGCGTTACAGTTGGAGCAAACCATTAAACACCGCCGGTGGTTCTTAAAGAAGTCATTGTTTATTCATTTACCCCCCACCCCCCTTTTACTCTAACTTTTCTTCTGTTCCAATAGAAATAGAGACCATCTCAAAGTAAAAAAAAAAAAAAGATACTGCTGTGTTTTTTTTTTTTTTTTTTTTAAACCACAGAATGCTCTGCAAAACCACTCTCGTGGGTATAAACTGAATTAAATGTTTATTTGTAAAAAAAGGACACTTTCACAGGGGTGGACTCCGCCAACAGATCTGCCAGCTCAGCTTGGAATCTGACCGCTGATCCCTGCTGGGCAGATGGATGACAGGCCGCCCATGCCTACTTCCTCTATGGGTGGTCGGATGTCGATTGTCATCCAATCTGATCTGCTAGACGGATAGGGAATGGATCCTCCATTAGTCTGTTTTTAGCAGATTGAATGCAGGTGGGTCTAAACAAGGGATCTCCAAAAATTTTAAACAAATGGCCAGTTTACCGTCCTACAGACTTAAGCGGGGCCAGACAGTGGCCATTGGGAGCAGAAAAGGTCCCGACATCCATGGGAAAAAATAATGCCTCATTGTTTGTTTCAGTGGGAGTAGTTGTGCCCTACCATTGGTGTCAGTGGGAGGAATTGTGCCCCATTATTGTGGTCAGTGGGAGGAATATTAGCCCATCATTGGTGTCAGTGGGAGGAATAGTGCCCCATCATTGGTGTCAGTGGGAGGAATAGAGCCCCATCATTGGTATCAGTGGGAAGAATTGTGCCCCATCATTGGTGTCAGTGGGAGGAATTGTGCCCGATCATTGGTGTCAGTGGGAGGAATTGTGCCCCATCATTGGTGTCATAGTATACCATTGTTGGTGTCAGTGGGAGGAATTGTGCCCCATCATTGGTGTCAGTGGGAAGAATTGTTCCCCCACATTAGTGTCATAGTATACCATTGTTGGTGTCAGTGGGAGGAATTGTGCCCCATCATTGGTGTCATAGGATACCATTGTTGGTGTCAGTGGGAGGAATTGTGCCCCATGATTGGTGTCAGTGGGAGGAATTGGCACCATCATTGGTATCATAGGATACCATTGTTGGTGTCAGTGGGAGGAATTGTGCCCCATCATTGGTGTCAGTGGGAGGAATTGTGCCCCATCATTGGTGTCAGTGGGAGGAATTGTGCCCCATCATTGGTGTCATAGGATACCATTGTTGGTGTCAGTGGGAGGAATTGTGCCCCATCATTGGTGTCAGTGGGAGGAATTGTGCCCCATCATTGGTGTCAGTGGGAGGAATTGTGCCCCATCATTGGTGTCATAGGATACCATTGTTGGTGTCAGTGGGAGGAATTGTGCCCCTTTTTTAGTGTCACTGGCAGGAATTGTAACCTATCATTGGACGCCATTCATATGCGTGCGCAGGGGGTGTGCCAGGTGTGCCTAGGCACACCCTAATCACTATGTGCAGTGCCGATTCCCCCTACTGCCTTGGCTTTCCCTCACGTTGGCCCCCACCAGGCAGTGCTGCTGGCTTCCCTCCTCTCTTCTCCCCCCGGCTGCGATAGGGGATGTTTCAGGGTGGAGAGAGGGGGAAGGGGCTAGTAAATATGTAATTGTTTATAATTGTAAATATGACATTTCCTGGTGCCTTTCTTTTCTAAATGAACACAGTGAACACACTCGCTCACTGTGTTAATTCATAACTGAGGCATAGTAAACTGTGTTTACAATGCTTCAGTTTGTGAATGAACAGGAAACCGCTCAGCATAGAGCACTTCCCATTCATTCCCTGTCCTGTGCAGCTTAGGTTGCAGAGAAAGGCGTGTATGGTTGAGCTTTGGGGTGCATACCCTAATGCATAAGGCTGCGCACACCTATGGCGCCATTATTGGTGTCATTGGGAGAAATTGCAGTATCAGTGGATGAAACAGTGGCCAAAGGGGCCAGATAAAAGCAAGCAAAAGGCCACATCTGGCCCCCTGGGCCGCAGTTTGGAGACCATTGGTCTAAACGGAACACATGTCCGTTTGCATCCACTGCTCCATAGAGGGCAATGGATGGTCCAATTGGGTCCACCTGAAAAACTGACAGGCAGAACCCATCGATCCGCTTGGGTACAAGGGGCCTTTAGAGTTTATATAATAAAAATTATCTATACCATTTAAAAACAGCTTAAAAAATTACCGGTAATAAAAATTAATTAAAAAAAATAATAAACGTTTACGTTTTTTATTTTTTAAGCAATCCTAAAAAAAACGATTTTTACTTAACCACTTAAGGACCGCCTCACGCCGATATACGTCAGCAGAATGGCACGGCTGGGCACATCAACGTACAGGTCCTGAGCTCTGTGACTGTGCCCGCGGACCCGATCGCCGCCTGTGTCCCACGATTGGGTCACAGAGCTGAACAACGGGGAGAGGTAAGTGTAAACAAACCTTTCCCAGTTCTTCTCTGTGGCATGTCAGTGATCGTCTGTTCCCTGTCATCGGAACAGACGATCAGTGACGAGTAACGTGTAGCCACGCCCCCCTACAGTAAGAATCACTTCTTAGGGTACACTTAACCCGTACAGCGCCACCTAGAGGTTAACCCCTTCACTGCCAGTGTCACTTTCACAGTAAACAGTGCATTTTTATAGCACTGATCGCTGTGAAAATTACAATGGTCCCAAAAATGTGTCAAAAGTGTCCGATATAATGTCTCAGTCAAGAAAAAAATTGTTGATTGCCGCCATAACTAGTAAAAAAAATTAAAATAATAAAAATGCCATAAAACTATCCCCTATTTTGTAAACGCTATAACTTTTGCGCAAACCAATGAATAAACGCCGATTGCGATTTTTTTTTTACCAAAAATATGTAGAAGAATACGTATCGGCCTAAACTGAGGAAAAAAAAGGTTTTTTTTATATATTTTGGGGGGATATTTATTATAGCAAAAAGTAAAAAATATTGATTTTTTTGCAAAATTGTCGCTCTATTTTTGTTTTTAGCGCAAAAAATAAAAACCGCAGAGGTGATCAAATACCACCAAAAGAAAGTTCTATTTGTGGGAAAAAAAGGACGTAAATTTTGTTTGGGAGCCCGAGTGCGCAATTGTCAGTTAAATCGACGCAGTGCCGAAACGCAAAAAAGGGGCCTGGTCTTTTAGCTGCATATTGGTCCGGGGCTTAAGTGGTTAAATCATAGAACAATATCTGAACATATTCACTCATTGACTTGTTCCCCTTTCAGATAAATTGGACTTTTGTTGTGCTCTCCCGTTGTTTCTCATAATTCTGACAGTTTGTAGTCACTCTGACAGGCAGATAAAATTGTAGATGAAGATTTGACAGGAGTTAGAGTAACTGTCAAAGGAACCCTATGTAACAGCAAAGTGTGATGGATTTCCCCCATCACACAGAACAGAGAGAAAACAAATCTTTAGACTGGAGAGAGTTTACTAAACAGATATTGGAGTAGGTAAGACCGACACACCAAAAAGTTTTTACAAATTTTTTATGTCGTGTTATTTGTCTGGTTGAGCTGGATATGTCACTTTGATGACCTCACTTTTATTGATTTAGCGTGCCGAAAGAGCCACCGCCGCAAAAAAACGAAAAAAAAAAAACTGTTATAAGTGTAGCGCACACCCTCTCCCCAGTCCCCTCTATTAAAGTTTTCCAACTCGCACTGTCTCTGGTCTAGGGGTATGATAGGGGAGGGAGAGGGGTGAGCTACGCCAGGCTTCCACCACAGTTGTATATGTGGTCTCAGCAATGTCTCTCATTACCTTCGGGTCTGTGCTGTGCATCGGATCCTCCCTCCAAGAGTCTCCATGAACCTCGTTCGCCAGAAATTGAGCCACACACCGTTAAAGTCCAACACACTTTTATTGTAGAACATAACATGGACTCCCTTGGCTACAGAACAGAAAAGGAGGTGTGGGTACGAATAGGCCCAGACACAAATTCAATCCTCCACTCTCCTCCCTGAGAGTGATCTATGGTCTCCGCACGAGGGAAATTCTCCTTCCAGGAGGTCTCCGACTAGAGACTCACCCGTCACCGGCAGTATGCTGCACCGGGTCTTCAGATGAGGAGCTCTTCCCGGTCCATTACGCCCACCTCGGATTCAGGCATCCATCCCCGGAGTACCTTAGGATCCTTCCCTCGCGGAACTCAGTGTTGGGCACTGAGCTCCGGACCGCCAACTGAGTACCTCACCCCAGGACTAAAGGTGCCTGGGATGGAACACGATCTCCGGTGGTCCTCTAGGCCTAGGCCACCTAGAGGACGAACACGAACCACCCTCCGCAAGCTGAAGGTGCCTGGGACGAAGACCCCGTGATCAAGATGGCCGGCCCCCTTTATACCCTCTCCCAGCAAGCATGGCGGGTTCCCACCCCACCATACCGCTGTCGAGAGAGGCCAAAAAGGAAGCTCCGCACACAGCGATATCCATCCGTCAGCCCATGGTGACAGCGCCACCCAGTGGACCGCCGGAATATACCACCGGTGTCACCGAAAGATTCAAAATTTACCCCGGGAAAGTAAGTACCCGCTACATAAGGCTAACAGCTACATATTTTTAACCACCTTTTTATTTTTAACCGAAAACCCCCTTCCTGCCCAAGCCATTTTTCAGCTTTCAGCGCTGTCACACTTTGAATGACAATTGCGCGGTCGTGCAACGTGGCTCCCGAACTAACTTTTTTTCCCCACAAATAGAGCTTTCTTTTGGTGGTATTTGATCACCTCTGCGGTTTTTATTTTTTGCGCTATAAACAAAAGAAGAGCGTCAAGTTTTTAAAAAAAAAAAAACACAATATTTTTTACTTTTTGCTATAATAAATATCCATTTAAAAAAAAAATTAAATTTTCCTCAGTTTGGGCCGTATTCTTCTACATATTTTTGGTAAAAAAAAAAATGCAATATGCGTATATTAATTGGTTTGCGCAAAAGTTATAGCAGATACAAAATAGGGGATAGATTCATAGCATTTTTTTTTTTTACTAGTAATGGCGGCGATCTGCGATTTTTTATCATGACTGCGATATTGCGGCGGACACATCGGACATTTTTGACACATTTTTGGGACCATTCACATTTATACAGCAATCCCTGCTATAAAAATGCATTGATTACTGTATAAATGTGACTGGCAGGGAAGGGGTTAACACTAGGGGGCGATCAAGGGGTTAAATGTGTTCCCTAGGGAGTGATTCTAACTGTGGGGGGGAGGGGACTGACTGGAGGAGGTGTCCGATGGTTGTCCCATTGAACAAGGGACTCACCATCGGTCTCCTCTCTCTGATAGGACGTGGATCTGTGTGTTTACACACACAGATCCACGGTCCTGCTCGATTACTGGGCAATCGCGGATGCCCGGCGGCCATCGCGGCCGACGGGCACGCGCATCGGGTGCCCAGCGATGCGGCGGGCGCGCCCGCTAGTGGACTTTAAAGGCGCAACATCATATGACGTCCGCCCAGGATAACAGTGTCTTAACAACTGGTTAAAGAGGCCAAGAAGAGCGAAAAGCATGAAAGTTCCTAATGTAGGGACATTTTTAGACCTTGGGGGGGGGGGCCCAGGGCAATTTAGGTTAGGAGCCCCTCATACACAGAGCTGGTTTACATTCTCAATGACAGTCATGCATTTTTCTTTCTCGTACATCACGGGACACAGAGCGACATAGTCATTACTATGTGGGTTATATAGATTACCTTCAGGTGCTGGCACTGGCAACTTCCAAAACCGGAAGTACCCTCCCTTATATAAGCCCCTCCCATCCGGGAGTACCTCAGTTTTTTTGCCAGTGTCTAAGGTGTTGGCCAAAGATTAACATGTTTTTTCATCAGGGCTTGTGTACAGGTTCTTTTGGGCCTCAGCAAGCTAATCTGGATCCGACCAAAAAAGCTTCATAGCTAAACGGTCGGTACCCGGGCCTTGCAGAGAAGAGCAAGGTTTTGCCTGTAATGCCTCTCTTAGGAGGGCTGGACCCTGGGATCCAGAACTCTGGTCATACCCACGACCAAGACGTTATCTGTGCAGGGTGCTATACAGGTCCAGGGGAGTGGAATCCTTGGGAACCCGGTCCCTGAAGGTTTAAGTACATTGCCTGCCGTGAGAGGTGAAGTTTGGGCTCCTGTGGACCAAACAGAGTCCTGCGGCGGGGAAAAGGTAAGTGGGGGCCCCTCAGGAACTTGGTTCTATTGAGGGGACCCCCAAGCCTAATATGTCTTTCTGCCTGTTACCTAACGGTATTCCCGCTAAATATCTGTGCATGCCTGAAACTGCTAGAAAATGTAATAATTTTAATGGTGGTCAAGAAAAAAAAAAAATGGACAAACCGCGGTACCTGTGTTAAACCACTAGAGGCCGCTGTGAAACGTCGTTTTTTTCTGTGGACTGTTTCCTTCTGAGGTCAAGTCCAGGCAGATGGTGAGTTCTCTTCAGGGAAACTGCTTCCTCTGTCATGTTGCAAATGCTCGTCCATCCCCGGGCCCTGCTGCAAACAGGGACCCTGGCTCCTCTCCCTAGTCGGTTTCAAAAGAAGCGCCGAAGGCGCACGTGCACGCGCCTCTCTATATAGAGGTGAGCTTGAAAAGGGGACGGAGCTTGGCGGATGACGCTCTGTGCGCGCCGCAGCGCTTCTGCGCATGTGCGGGCGTCCCAACATGTCAAAAGGCACAATTATTTGTTGTGAGCTGGCTATGGAGTGCAGAGACGGAGCTGGTAACATTTAAAAAAGGCATACAGCAGGCGGTTGATGCAGGCATCCCCATAGAAAGGCACATTAGGTGACACCAACTGTTTATATAGCAGCAATTGTGCTAGACTATTTTCAGTAAGTGGTGTATTACGGCTGGAATACCTCAGCTTTGGGCTTAGGAATATGCTGTCCAAAATCTCCGGGACTAAGACTCCCAGGAAGCAAAGGGGGTCTCCGTCGGGCTCTGAGGATCTTGGGCATGCTTTGGCTGCACCAGTCTCCCCTGAAAAATCAGAGGTTGGTGCCCGTAGAGAACCCTCAGGAGTACCTGGTACTGTGGCTGTCCTCAGTTCACCTGCTCCTGTGTATGTAACAGAGGAGGTGTTTTCCTCAGCTCTGGGAGGACTGGAAGAGAGATTGACAACATTGATCGCTGCTTCCCTGTCAGAGGGAAAGCGCGCCCGATCTCCGTCTCCTCCCTCAGAGTACCTGTTAGCGGAGCAACAGTCCCATGCAGGGATCGACCTACCTGAAGGGGATCAGGATGAGGTTGATTCTGTTCTAGAGGAATCAACAGTGGAAGAGCCATTTTCAGCATCACATGCTGAAAGATTATGGGTTCAGTCCCTGACTGATATGGTCCGATCAGCATTTAAAATGCCCCTTGCGGAACCATCAACCACTTCTGTCTCCTCGTTGGGGTCGCTAAAAGCTCCCCAGACTGTTTGTTCCTTTCCAATCCATCCTTTACTGGAAGGACTCATTTACCAGGATTGGGAACATCCTGATAAAATATTTACTCCCCCTAAGAGATTTCCGGTGGTCTATCCCATGGAGGATAAGTTCATCCGAAAATGGAAGGTGCCTACAGTGGACGCAGCCATCTCTTGTGTGAACAAATCACTGACATGTCCAGTAGATAATGTTCAAATGTTCAAGGACCCAATAGATAAAAAATTGGAGTCCTTATTAAAATCTGCTTTTACTACAGCAAGCTTGGTGACACAACCAGCAGTAGCAGCTATTGGGGTCTGCCAAGCGGTGAAGGATCAGTTAAAACAGGTCTTTGCCCTAGCTGATCTGCCTAGAGCCTTATGCTTTGCGGTTGACGCCATCAAGGATTCAATCCATCAGGCCTCCCGCCTTACGCTGTCGGTAGTACATATGCATAGGCTTCTATGGCTCAAGAACTGGTCTGCTGAAGCTCCCTGTAAAAAATTGCTGGTTGGCTTCCCATTTCATGGTGAACGCTTATTCGGGGAAGACCTGGACAAATATATCCAGAAAATTTCCAGCGGTAAAAGTACACTCTTGCCGGTTAAAAAGAGATTTAGAGGTCCCTCTTTTAAGAGGCCTGCCTCTCCAGTCCCTGGGACATCTGCTGTTAAGCAGTTCCGACGGCCTCCTCGGTCAAATCCTGGGGGTAAGAATCAGGGACAATCACAGGGTAACAAAAAACCCTGGGTCAGGAGAGGTACAACCCCTCCCCCCAAGTCAAATTTATGAAGGGTTGCCCCCACTCAATCGTGTGGGGGGAAGACTTCAGTTGTTCGCAGAGACCTGGCGGGACACGATCAGAGACAGATGGGTGCTCTCCGCAGTAAGTCTGGGATACAAGCTGGAGTTAAAAGACTCTCCTCCTTCCCATTTTATGTGGTCAAACGTGCCAAGAGATCCCCGGAAGAGAGGATCCCTCCTGTCGGCACTAGAACAACTATTGCTCCAAGGGGTAATTATGGAGGTTCCCCTGGAAGAATGGGGGTTCAGGTTTTACTCGAACCTCTTTACAGTCCCGAAACCAAACGGGGACGTAAGGCCCATATTAAATCTAAAAGGGCTAAACAAATTCCTACATATCAGGACTTTTCCGGATGGAGTCGATCCGATCGGTGGCCACTGCCCTACAAGGGGAGGAATGGTTAGCCTCGATCGACATCAAAGATGCTTATTTGCACATTCCCATCTTTCCAGTCCACCAAAAAGTTCTACGCTTTGCAGTAGAAGGGCGCCATTTTCAGTTCAGAGCCTTACCCTTCGGTCTGGCCACAGCACCACGAGTGTTCACAAAAATTCTGGCCCCACTGTTGGCCAATCTAAGAACACGAGGTGTGACGATAATGGCATATCTAGACGACTTGTTGCTGATGGACCACTCAGTGGAAAAACTAGAAGTGGTTGTTCACGAGACAAACAAGTATCTGGAATCTCACGGTTGGATCATCAAGTCAGCCCTAAAACCAGTCAAAAGTCTGGAATACTTGGGGCTAAAGCTGGATTCAGACCAGAGGAAGATTTTCTTGCCTCAAGAAAAAGTGTCTTCTTTGAGAGACTTGATCCACCTGGTGGGTACAAAAAGACAGCCGTCCATACGCCTGTGCATGAGGCTTCTGGGAAAAATGGTGGCATCATTCGAAGCGGTACCCTACGGTCAATTCCATTCAAGGAATTTGCAAAGGGCTATACTGTCAGCCTGGAACAAAAAAGTTCAGGCCTTAGACTTACCAATGTCCTTGTCCCCTTCCGTTCGCAAGAGCCTCCATTGGTGGTTGGTTCCCCAGAATCTGAAAAAAGGGAAATCCTTCAGTCCGATTTCTTGGAAGGTGGTCACTACAGATGCCAGCCTTATAGGCTGGGGGGCAGTACTAGAGCAATGGTCTCTCCAGGGCAGATGGTCGGATGCAGAGAAGGCCCTGCCCATCAATCTCTTAGAGATACAAGCAGCCCGGTATGCCCTAGTAGCATGGACATCCAAACTCCAAGGGTCCCCTGTCAGAATTCAATCAGACAATGTCACGGCAGTGGAATATATCAATCATCAGGGGGGCACCAGGAGTCGTGCAGCCCAGAGGGAAGTAAATCTCATCCTGAAATGGGCAGAAAGATATGTCCCAGCCATATCCGCGGTCTTCATTCCAGGAGTGGAGAATTGGAAGGCGGACTTTCTAAATCGCCAACAATTATGCCCAGGGGAATGGTCCCTTCACCCCGAGGTTTTCCGGGCAATATGTCAGCGGTGGGGAGCACCGGATGTAGATCTGCTAGCATCCAGATTCAACGCTGCAGTTATGTGTGTTGTGTTTTGCAAGTGACAGTGATCGATCGATACTGCACTAGTTTGCGGCTCGGATGCTCTAGTGTTCCCTTGGGATCAGTTCAAGCTGATATATGCATTTCCACCGCCACAATTGTTGCCTCGATTACTCCGCAGAATCAGGGTAGAAAAGAAACCAGTGATTCTGGTTGCTCCAGCGTGGCCCCGAAGAGCATGGTATGCGGAGATTGTAAAAATGTCTGTGGGGAGTCCTTGGACCCTTCCACATCGTCCGGACCTGCTTTCACAAGGACCGATATACCACCCTTCCTTACTAGCCCTAGGTTTGACGGCCTGGCTATTGAAGCCCACATTCTAAAAAAGAGAGGTCTCTCTAATCCTGTGGTATCTACCATGATCAATGCCAGGAAGCCGGTATCCAGGCAAATTTACTATAGAATCTGGAAGGCGTACATCGCGTGGTGTGAGGCCAAGAAATGGCATCCACGTAAGTACGTAATAGGTAGGATTCTGGACTTCCTACAGTGGGCTGTAGATAGGAAGTTTGCCTTGAGTACTATCAAGGGTCAGATTTCGGCCTTGTCAATATTTTTTCAAAGGCCCTTGGCTTCGCATTCACTAGTCAAAACTTTTATACAAGGAGTGATGCGTATTAGCCCTCCGGTTAAAATTCCCATATGTCCATGGGACCTAAACCTGGTTCTATCGGTTCTACAGAAACAACCATTTGAACCATTACAGCACATTTCCTTGGTTCTTCTCACCAGGAAATTGATTTTTTTAGTAGCCATTTGTTCGGCTAAAAGAGTGTCGGAATTGGCCGCTATGTCCTGTAAGGAGCCATATCTGGTTATCCATAAGGACAGAGTAGTGTTACGTCCTCATCCAGCCTTTCTCCCTAAGGTGGTATCGAGGTTTCATTTGAACCAAGATGTGGTTCTTCCTTCCTTTTTCCCCAAACCTAGCTCGGTAGAGGAAAAGTTATTACATTCTTTGGATGTAGTAAGAGCAGTTAAAGCTTATCTAAAAGCCACTGCTCAGATTCGTAGAATGGATACTTTGTTTATTCTGCCGGAAGGCCCCAGAAAGGGTCAGGCAGCATCAAAATCTACTTTAGCCAAGTGGATTCGACAGGTCATTATACAAGCCTATGGCTTGAGAAGGAGACCGCCTCCGTTCAAAGTTAGGGCGCACTCCACAAGAGCAGTTGGAACTTCATGGGCAGTGCATCACCAGGCCTCCCTGGCTCAGATCTGTAAGGCCGCAACATGGTCTTCAGTACACACATTTACTAGGTTCTACCAGGTGGACGTTAGAAGTCAGGAGGATGTCGCCTTTGGGCGCAGTGTGTTGCAGGCCGCAAAAGATCCTTGTGTCTGATAGCGCCCAGCTTATGTATGGTGTATCCCCCCCCTCATTTGGCATTGCTTTGGGATGTCCCACATAGTAATGACTATGCCGCTCTGTGTCCCGTGATGTACGAGAAAGAAAATAGGATTTTTATAACAGCTTACCTGTAAAATCCTTTTCTTGGAGTACATCACGGGACACAGAGCTCCCACCCCTCTTTGGGGACACTTATTGCTTTGCTACAAAACTGAGGTACTCCCGGATGGGAGGGGCTTATATAGGGGAGGGTACTTCCCGTTTTGGAAGTTGCCAGTGCCAGCACCTGAAGGTAATCTATATAACCCACATAGTAATGACTATGTCGCTCTGTGTCCCGTGATGTACTCCAAGAAAAGGATTTTACAGGTATGCTGTTATAAAAATCCTATTTTTTCCAGGTTTAATGCAACGTCATTCTGGGGTCATGCATACACATATAAACACGGCCATAGCGCTCAATGTGTGGTTTGCTTGAGCTGCCAAAATTTGTTCTTAAAAATGATACAATACTGTATATACAGAGTAAAAACTGGCCGGCAAAACATTATTTCCAAAGATACATTTAATAAAAGTATTTTTTTTTTTAATTATTATTATTATATACACTATATTACCAAAAGTATTGGGACACCTGATTTTACACACACATGAACTTTAATGGCATCCCAGTCTTAGTCCGTAGGGTTCAATATTGAGTTGGCCCTCCCTTTGCATCTATAACAACTTCAACTCTTCTGGGAAGGCCGTCCACAAGGTTTATGAGGGTGTCTATGGGAATGTTTGACCATTCTTCCAGAAGCGCATTTGTGAGGTCAGGCACTGATGTTGGATGAGAAGGCCTGGCTGGCAGTTTCCACTCTAATTCATCCCAAAGGTGTTCTATCGGGGTTGAGGTCAGAACTCAGTGCAGGCCAGTCAAGTTCCTCCACCCAAAACTCGCTCATCCGTGTCTTTATGGACCTTGCTTTGTGCACTTCTGCGCAGTCATGTTGGAACAGGAAGGGGCCATTCCCAAACTGTTCCCACAAAGTTGGGAGCATGAAATTGTCCAAAATATCTTGGTATGCTGACGAGTTCCTTTCACTGGAACCAAAAGTCCAAGCCCAACCCCTGAAAAACAACCCTGCACCATAATCCCCCCTCCACCAAATTATTTGGACCAGTGCAAGGTCCATAAAGACATGGATGAGCGGGTTTGGGGTGGAGGCACTTGACTGGCCTGCACAGAGTCCTGACCTTAACCCAATAGAACACCTTTGGGATGAATTAGAGCAGAGACTGCGATCCAGGCCTTCTCGCTCACATCAGTGTATGATCTCACATATGCGCTTCTGGAAGAATGGTCAAATATTCCCAAAGACACACCCCTAAACCTTGTGGACGGCCTTCCCAGAAGATTTGAAGCTGTTATAGCTGCAAAGGGTGGGCCAACTCAATATTGAACCCTACGGACTAAGACTGGGATGCCATTAAAGTTCATGTGCATGTAAAGGCAGGTGTCCCAATACTTTTGGTAATATAAGTATAATAAGTATATTATATATATTATTATACTATAATATTCTTGTTTTTTTGTACTAATCAGGAATACAGTGTTTGGACGTCAGTATACAGGTCACTCCATGTGGTACATGCTACTCATTATTGAAGGTACTGGGCCTTCACCTTTCGTTTTCTTCCTACCTGGCTCTAAGTTTTGATGTAGCCTCACTGACATGGTGAAGCAGTGGTCTTTCTCTATAGATTTTTATAGTTTTGCATCCGGGGACTTGTTAATCCTCTCACATTCTGGCAATATTTTATTCACACGCAATATAATCATCTTATCTATACTGGTGACCCAATTATACATTAATGGGATTACACATAGCCACAGCAAGAACTTCTTTCTACTATATCTGTATATGAGATAGGAGGTCCTGAGGAAGCGGGTGTTCCCGCAAAACACGTCTACCATTCTCACCTAATAATCATCCTATCTATACTGGTGGCCCAATTATACATTAATGGGATTTTACATAGCCACAGCAAGAATGTCTTTCTACTATATCTGTATATGAGATAGGAGGTCCTGAGGAAGCGGGTGTTCCCACGAAACACGTCTACCATTCTCACCTAATAATCATCTTATCTATACTGGTGACCCAATTATACATTAATGGTATTTTACATAGCCACAGCAAGAACTTCTTTCTGCTATATCTGTATATGAGATAGGAGGTCCCGAGGAAGCGGGTGTTTCTCGCGAAACACGTCTACTACTCTCACCTAATAATCATCTTATCTATACTGGTGACCCAATTATACATTAATGGTATTTTACACGTCTACCGCTCTCACCTAATCTCAAAAGACTAACTTGTTAAACAATTTCCATCCCTTCAGTGGGGAATGATTGGTCGTATGAATGTTCTTGCATTTTTTGATATATGATTTTATCAATGTTTTTAATTGAACCAAATAAAGATGCATATGGCTTTTTAACACTTTGTGAAGTATTTGTGTCCAGTGGAGGGGTATTTAAAATCCTATCTTATATTTATTTTCCATGTACCAAGTTATTGGGATTAGGGATGAGCTTCGTGTTCGAGTCGAACATACTTTCGACTCGAACATCGGCTGTTCGATCGTTCGACGAAGATCGAACGATTTGGGCCGTTCGGGCCAAATTCGAGTGACGCGAACGGCCCACAATGCACTACGCCATCGCAGTGTCATCCAGGCGCTGTGATTGGCCAAGCATGCACTGTGACCCCGCATGCTTGGCCAATCACAGCGCCCGCAGCGAGGAGAGCAATGATTGGCCACAGGCAGGATGCCTGTGGCCAATTATTCTTGAGGGGGTTTAGTACACGCCCCACACTATAAAAGGCCGCCAGCGCGGCGGCCTTGTGTAGTGTGTTCCGGAGCAGGGAAAGAGAAGCATAGGCAGGGACAGTGTCATTTTTTTTCCTTTACTAATCCTGGATTCCTTGTGTTTAGGGACAAATAAGGATAGGTAGGGAGAGTGTCAGTGTGTTATTCTGTGCTAAATCTTGTTTGTAGGGACAGAGAGGTACAGTGAGTGAAACTGACAGTGTGCTATTCTGTTCTAAACCAATCTTGCTGAACCATATTTGAAATCCTTGAGTTTAGGGACAGAGAGGTACAGTGAGGGAAAGTGTCAGTGTGCTATTCTGTTCTAAACCAATCTTGCTGAACCATATTTGAAATCCTTGAGTTTAGGGACAGAGAAGGACACTCGTGGAAACTATCAGTGTGCTATTCTGTGCTAAATCTTGTTTGTAGGGACAGAGTAGGACAGTGAGTGAAACTGACAGTGTGCTATTCTGTTTAAAACCAATCTTGCTGAACCATATTTGAAATCCTTGAGTTTAGGGACAGAGAGGTACAGTGAGGGAAAGTGTCAGTGTGCTATTCTGTTCTAAACCAATCTTGCTGAACCATACTTGAAATCCTTGAGTTTAGGGACAGAGAAGGACACTCGTGGAAACTATCAGTGTGCTATTCTGTGCTAAATCTTGTTTGTAGGGACAGAGAAGGACAGTGAGGGAAACTGTCAGTGTGCTATTCTGTGCTAAACCAATCTTGCTGAAGCATATTGCAAATCCTTGTGTTTAGGGACAGAGAAGGATAGGCAGGGGACAGTGTCAGTGTCATTGTTGCTAAGCCTCCTGCACAGTATACACCTGAAGGTAGCCCTTATTGCTGTTTTTCCCATCTCCCTGCAGGCCATCCATTAAAATGTCTGGAAGGCAAACAAGGAGAGGCAGACAGTCAGGAGGCAAAAAAAGAGTGCAAGCAGGCTCTGTGTCTGGGGGCAACAGTGCTGGTCGTGGACGCGGTGCATTGTCATCAGCACATGGCCATGGGACACGCTTGTCCTTCTTTTCGGCAGCTGGACATGTTGAGCCACATCATGCCGAAGACTTGGTAGAGTGGATGACCAAGCCCACCTCATCCTCCTCATCCTCTCTCACCCAGGCTCAGGGTACTGGCAAAGCAGCTGCCAAAGCGTCCTCTTCTCTGGTATCATTATCTTCATTAGTCAATCCTTCCCTAGACCCACCATGTCCTCCTCCTGAGGAGTCCCCCGAACTGTTTGAGCACAGTGTTGGGTACATGCTCCAGGAGGATGCCCAGCGTTTCGAAGGATCTGATGATGATACCCAGCTAGAGGAAGGCAGTAGCGTGAGAGCAGAGAGAGGGGATGCTCAAGAAGGACACCAATCTGGCAGTCATGCTCCAGCAGCTGCAGCATACTGCCAGATTGGCTCCAGTGATGAGGAGGGAGGGGATGATGAGGTCACTGACTCCATGTGGGTGCCTAATAGGAGAGAGGAGGAGGAGGAGGATGAGGAGGAGGCACATCTCCAACGAGGCAGGATGCCCTTGAGTGGCCAGCGTATGGGCAGCACACCGACGGAATCACACCGCAGAGCTCCGCCTGTGCAGGGCGCTGCCTCTGCCCGTCATTCAAAAAGTTCTTTGGTGTGGGCCTTTTTTGAGGCGAGTGCATCAGATCGCACAGCTGCTGTTTGCAACATATGTCTCAAGCGTATATCGCGTGGCCAAAACATCAGCCGCTTGGGCACCACATGCTTGATCAGACATATGTTGACCTGCCATGCAGCTCGTTGGCAAGCCTACCTTAAAGACCCACACCAAAGAACAAAGCGGACCTCTCCTTGCACCGCATCAGCTGGGATCTCAAAACCCACTATACCTTCAGTCCTCTCTGAAACCTGCACTGAGAGGAATGAAGGTGTAGAATTAGGTGTGTCACAGCCCAGTACTTGCGGCCACTCTGCTAGCAGTACACCAACGTCCGATTCTAGCAGGCAAATTTCCCTGCCCCAGCTGCTGGACCGTCGAAAGAAGTTCACTCCCAGCCATCCACATGCCCAGCGGTTGAATGCTAGCTTGGCTAAATTGCTAGCGCTTCAACTGCTGCCTTTTCAGTTGGTAGACTCGGCCCCCTTCCGTGAGTTTGTGCAATGTGCGGTTCCTCAGTGGCAGGTTCCCAAACGCCACTTTTTCTCACGGAAGGCGATTCCGGCTCTCTACAGGCATGTGGAAGGCAATGTCTTGGCCTCGCTGGACAGGGCGGTCAGCGGTAAGGTGCATATTACCGCTGACTCATGGTCCAGCAGGCATGGACAGGGACATTACCTTTCTTTCACGGCCCATTGGGTCACTCTTTTGGCAGCTGGGAAAGATGCAGGACAAGGTGCAGTAGTGTTGGAGGTTGTTCCACCGCCACGCCTCCAAAATGCTACTACTGGTTGTGACACACCTCTCTCCTCTACCCCCTCCTCTTCTTCTTCCTCCATGGCCTCTTCCTGTGGTTTGTCCTCGGAACCAGCGGTGCTCCATAGGCGTTCAAGGGGCTACGCAAGTACGCAGGCAAAAAGATACCATGCCGTGCTTGCGCTGGTGTGTTTGGGGGACAGGAGCCACACTGGGGCAGAGGTCCTGTCTGCTCTGCAGGGGCAGGCCGAGAGGTGGTTGACGCCACGCCAGCTTAAGCCAGGAATGGTGGTTTGCGACAATGGCACCAACCTCCTCTCCGCCCTCCGACAGGGACAACTGACCCATGTGCCCTGTATGGCTCACGTCCTTAACCTGGTGGTGCAGCGGTTCTTGGGCAGGTACCCGGGCTTACAGGATGTCCTGAGGCAGGCCAGGAAAGTCTGTGTTCATTTCCGCAGATCTTATAATGCCAATGCTCGCCTGGCTGAGCTGCAAAAGGAGTTGAACCTGCCCAAGAACCGCCTTATATGTGACATGCCCACCAGGTGGAACTCAACGTTGGCCATGCTGCAGCGGCTGCACACGCAGCAGAGGGCCATCAATGAGTACCTGTGCGACTACGGCACCAGGACAGGGTCAGGGGAGCTCGGGTTTTTTTCACCACGCCAGTGGGGCATGATCAGGGATGCATGCACTGTCCTGGCACCATTTGAGGAGGCCACGAGGATGGTGAGCAGTGACAGTGCATGCATCAGTGACACTGTACCTCTTGTCCACCTGTTGGAGCACACACTGCGTGGAATAATGGACAGGGCACTTGAGGCAGAACAGAGGCAGGAAGAGGAGGACTTCCTTGCCTCTCAAGGCCCCCTTTACCCAGACAGTGTTCCTTCTGTCCCACCCATCGCACAGGAAGAGGAGGAGGAGGAGGAGGAGGAGGAGGATTGTGTCAGCATGGAGGTGGAGGCTGGCACTCAGCATCATCAGCAGCAGTCTTTTAGGGATGATTTACAGTCCCAAGAAACCAGTGGACTTGTACGTGGCTGGGAGGAGGTGGCTGCGGATCATGTCGTCCTTAGTGACCCAGAGGACTCTGGACTGAATGCCTCAGCTAACCTACGCTGCATGGCCTCCCTGATCCTGCAAAGTCTGCGGAAGGATCCTCGTATTCTTCGGATCAAGGAGAGGGACCATTACTGGCTGGCCACTCTCCTTGATCCACGGTACAAGGGTAAGGTTGCGGACCTTATGTTACCGTCGCAGAGGGAGCAGAGGATGAGACAACTCCGGGAGGCCTTGCAGAAAGGTCTGTGCAACGCGTTCCCAGAGACTGGGAGGTTACAAACTCCTGGTCCTGGACAACGAGTTGCTGAGGCTTCGGGCAGTCAAAGAAGGAGCGGTGGGGAAGGTGGCCGTCTGACCGATGCGTTCAGACAATTCTTTAGTCCGCAGCCCCAAAGTATGATCGTTTCCAGCAACCATCGCCAGCGTCTGATATACATGGTGTAGGAATACCTAGGGGCAAGGTCAGACTTGGACACCTTCCCCACCGAAAATCCTCTGGCTTACTGGGTCTTGAGGATGGATCACTGGCCAGAGCTTGCACAGTATGCAATTGAGCTACTGGCCTGTCCTGCATCCAGCGTTCTTTCAGAACGCACATTCAGTGCTGCTGGAGGATTTGTCACGGATCACAGGGTGTGCCTGTCCACCGACTCGGTTGATCGACTGACTTTCATCAAGATGAACCAGTCTTGGATCACCACCAGCTACCACACACCTGATGCTGATATAACAGACTAATTGATTTTAAAATGTCACATCCCTTCAAGACTGATGCTGATGCTGAGTTCCTGTGCTGTTATGTTGACTAGCTATCCTCCTCCTCCTCCTCAATGATCCGATTAATGATGATAGCTTGGAAGATCATTTTGGTTTATGGGTGCCGCCACCAGTGGCTAAGGCCCAATTTTTCAGCCCCTGTTTAACAGGGGCGTGTAATTACAATTTTTAATGCAATACTTTGCAACAGGCCTCATTGCTGTGTTCCAAGCACAGTATCTGTGAGGGGTTGCAGTGTTGTGCCACCAGTGCCTAAGGCCCAATTTTTCAGCCCCTGTTCAACAGGGGCATGCAATTATAATTATTGATCTAATAATTCACAGCAGGGCCCATTGCTGCGCCCACCAAGAGTAACTGTCAGGCCTTACAGTGTTGTGTCAACACCACCACCACCACCACCAAAGGCCCAATTTTTAAGCCCCTGTTCAACAGGGGCATGCAATTATAATTATTGATCTAATAATTCACAGCAGGGCCCATTGCTGTGCCCACCAAGAGTAACTGTCAGGCCTTACAGTGTTGTGTCAACACCACCACCACCACCACCACCACCACCACCACCAAAGGCCAAATTTTTCAGCCCCTGTTCAACAGGGGCATGCAATTATAATTATTGATCTAATAATTCACAGCAGGGCTCATTGCTGCGCCCACCAAGAGTAACTGTCAGGCCTTACAGTGTTGTGTCAACACCACCACCACCACCACCACCACCACCAAAGGCCAAATTTTTCAGCCCCTGGCATGCAATTATAATTATTGATCTAATAATTCACAGCAGGGCCCATTGCTGCGCCCACCAAGAGTAACTGTCAGGCCTTACAGTGTTGTGTCAACACCACCACCACCACCACCACCAAAGGCCAAATTTTTCAGCCCCTGTTCAACAGGGGCATGCAATTATAATTATTGATCTAATAATTCACAGCAGGGCCCATTGCTGCGCCCACCAAGAGTAACTGTCAGGCCTTACAGTGTTGTGTCAACACCACCACCACCACCACCACCACCACCACCACCAAAGGCCCAATTTTTCAGCCCCTGTTCAACAGGGGCATGCAGTTATAATTATTGATCTAATAATTCACAGCAGGGCCCATTGCTGCGCCCACCAAGAGTAACTGTCAGTCCTTACAGTGTTGTGGCACCAGCACCACCATCAAAGGCCCAATTTTTACTACCACTGTTCAACAATTATATGTTATTACAATTCCTGATATAATAGTTGACAGCAGGGCGTTCCAGCACCCACCAAGAGTAACTGTGAGTGCTTACAGTGTTGTGCCAACACCAACACCTAAGGGGCCAATTTCTGCAGAGTATATACGGCAGGTCCCTACTTTCAAACATCCAACTTACAAACGACTACTACTTGCAAACGGAAGAAGACAACAGGAAGTGAGAGGAAATCTACCCCTTGGAAGGAAAATTCTCTCCTGTAAGAATTAATATGGGAGAAAGGTGTCTCCTCTCTACTGATGCTTTATCACCAATCCTTGTTTCAATAAAAACACCACATTTCAAAAACAGTTGTCATTGGGACGCAAAGTGAGGTGAAATGTTCTGAACAGGGGCACAGACAGCAAAACAAATGTTACAGGGGTGATAACCCTTCCCTATGTTTTCCAAAAAGCTTAAAAATAGATTTTTGGGCTGGAGCTACACTTCAACAATGTACCTGTTCAAAATTACAAACAGATTCTACATATGAACAAACCTACAGTCCCTGTCTTGTATGCACCGCCTGTATACGGCTGTTCAGAGTATATAGGGCCTTTTTTATTTTGTGTGCGGGGTTCCCCTTAATATCCATACAAGACCCAAAGGGGCTGGTAATGGGCTGGGGTAGGGGGGGGGGGGGGTGATGGGGTAGCTATGCCATTTTTCTTAAAGATTTTCATCCATATTACCGGGACCAGACATTACATTAAAGCCGCAAGCAGTTTTAAATGGCTTTTTTTTCCTTTAGAAATGTTATTTTGTGCAGGGACAGTTCTAAACACGGGAAACACGTGGCACTTCACAGGCATACTTTAGACACCCCCCAGGTACAATATTTAAAGGAATATTTGACTTTTTTTTTTCACTTTATGCATCATTAAAATGACTGCTCCCGGAAAACGTCAGTTTTTAAAACTTCTTTTTGCATTGATACATGTCCCCTGGTGCAGAACCCGGGTTCCCAAACTCTGTTTAGGACAATAACATGGATAATAGTCATTATAATTAGCACTTTAGAATCCGAACGTTCGCATCCATTGTATTTAATAGGGTTCTAATGTTCGTGCGAACTTTCGGTCCGTTCGCGGGTTCTGGTGCGAACCGAACCCGGGGGTGTTCGGCTCATCACTAATTGGGATGATACCCTCCACTGGCACTGTGATTTTGGGAGTCCCGCTCTTACACACACACCATAAATGTAACAGGAATAAACATACATAAGAATATATACACATACGTGAAAAACAAAAAAAACAAAACATAACCACATTTAAAAAGTAACTTTAGTATCATAAATGACAAATATAGGAAAAGATAATAGCAAAAACATAAATAATAAGCTAAGGTTTGTGTCAAACACAATTCAACCCAAACACATGGGAAACTCCACATGATCAACTGCAGCCATGGAATTTCCTGCCCTGCAGTCTGTTGTAACCAGGGCCGCCATCAGGGGGGTACAGGCAGTACACCTGTAAGGGGCCCGGATGACAACCCCCCTTTTTAAACTTGTATTTTTTTTGTAAGGGGCCCAGAGGTCCCCAGGGGCCCGGATGGTAACCCCCCTTTTTTATGTATTTTTTATATATATAAAAAAATATATATATATATATATATATATATATATATATATATATATATTGTTTTTTTGTAAGGGGCCCAGAGGTCCCCAGGGCCCCGGATGGCAACCCCCCTTTTTTTTTTATAAAAATATTTTTATTTTATTTATTTTTTTATAAAAAAAAAAATAATAATTAAGGGACCCAGAGGTCCCCAGAGGCCCGGAGGTCCCCGGGCCCCAATATGTTAACCCCCTTTTTTATGTATTTTTTATTTAAAAATATATATATATATATTATTATTTTTTTTATTATTATTATTTTTATTTTTTGTAAGGGGCCCAGAGGTCCCCAGAGGCCCGGAGGCCCCCAGGGCCCCGGATGGCAACCCTCTTTTTTTTAATAACAATAATTTTTTTTTGATATTTTTTTTTTTATAAATTCTTTTTTTTTGTAAGGGGCTCAGAGGTCCCCAGAGGCCCAGAGGTCCCCAGGGCCCCGGATGGCAATGCCCCTTTTGTTTTTTTGTTCTTTCTTTGTTCGTCAGCACCCAAAGCTTCCCTCCCGACCTCAACAATTTGTGGCGGCAGCACCCCCCGCCTCTCAATTCGTGGCACACCCCTCCGCTTCTCAATTTGCGGCTGCCCCCCCCAGCTTCTCAATTTGCGGTGGCAGCACCCCCCCCCGGTCCTCCTCTGCTCCAGGGGGCCCATGCCTGAAGCTGTGTAAGGGGCCCAGATGGGTGGGGAATGCTGGTGACATCATTGACTCAATATGACACATGACCATTATTGGTCAATGATATTGTCCAAATATGGCCACATTTATGACATCTGCCATCATCTCTGTTAGGTGCAGTTGCAGGGCTGGGAATTCTACTGCTGCAGCCGATCAGGCCGGCGGCTTTCTATCATGTGACAGCTTCCTGTGGGTTTGGACCGAAGTGGGTCTGAACCTTAGCTCATCACTAATCCAAATTAACTTCATTATGTGATTACTGCTTAATAAATATTACCTATAAAAACAATCAATGGTCTCAGCTAATGATCAGATACCACGTGTGGTGCTCTCATCCTATGCCCTCTGTTTGGGACCCATGGGGCTACTCAGGGCTTTTTTTCTTAGAGAATAGGTGCAGGAACTCCACCTTTTGGAGTTACCCCTTGTCTCCGCCCCCTACCCACCTCCGAGCACTGTCCCTTAGTTCCACCCCCTACCCACCTCCCAGTACCGCCCCTTTTAGAGAATACAGAACTAAGTAGCATTTGTGGTACTAAGTAATTTGTAAATAGACCCCATGCAGCCAACAATAGACGCGCCGCAACCCCCCCCAGCAACCATAGAGCTTCACAGCAACAATGGACCATCCACAACAAAATACCCCCCCCAGCAACAATAGCCCCCGGCAGCAAAAACTGATTCTCACCAACAGACAGTATCAATAGACCCTCCAACAACCAGCTACAATAGGCCGCTCCCTCGACAGTAGATCCCTCCCAGCAATTGACCCCCCAGTAACATAAGACCCACCCCCAGCAAAAATAGATCCCATCCAGAGACAATAGATTTCCCAGCAGCAACAATAGAACAATAGGCCTCCCCAGCAACAATAACACCCCCCTGCAAAAATAGATCCCCCTCCAGCAACAATAGATCTCCCAGCATTAATGGACACTGTAGCACAACCCAGTACACCTTGCCATTATAGTGTATACATTCAGTGCTGGAGGTGCCGGAACTGCGTTCCCCCGCGTTCCCGCTGAAAAAAAGCCCTGGGGCTACTTCATATGATAGAGAGCAGTCACTATGAGCTGGAGATCATACCTGACTATACCTACCCTTGGGTCCAGCGCTTCATCAACATTTCTTTTGTGATATTTTTAAAAGAACACACATTTGAGTTATTATCCTAAAGCTTCCATAGAGGTAATTTGTGATGTGATTTCACATTCTTACTGCCTTGCTCCTCAATGCTTTTATAATCACATTTTATTTACAGATATATAGATTTTCCTTAGAGGAGAAGGTAGTGGGATTTAGCAGCACAGCAGCCAGATACAAAAAAAAAACTTTAATACGATGAGCATTAGGGTCTCTAAGCAAAAAATCGTGATCCATGTAAGGGCTGAATGCAAGATCTTCATGTTTAATCATAGTGCACTTTTAAAGTATAACCATAGGCATATCATAACTTCAGCCTTTCACACTCCCGAGGGAATGTTGAAAGCCTTTTTGAATTGACTATTTAATAACAAAAAAAAATCCTGCCTTCATATAATCATAATTTTGCACTTTTCATTTCCCCTGATGCCTGTTCTTTAGAGAAACAGAGTTGGTGGTGAGCAGGACTATCCTGCGGATTGCAAGTCATTCCATTGTAAGGTGCAGACTATGGATAAGCTACAACTCCCAAGCTCCCTTGTGCCTTATATTGTAAGTTGGATGCATGCTATTGGATTTTACCAGCTGTGGCATCTGGTTCCTCGGAAGGGCATGTGCAAAGCCGGCTCGCGCGGAAGAAATGCGGACAGGACTGGCAGAAGCCTACAGCTGACAGACATGCTAATACAGTAGCTGGGTTTAAAAATACTTTAAGGGAGATTGTACAGTAGCAGTTGTAGTATGGGTTACCAAGTGGTGTTGTGAAAGAGGCTGAAGTTAGTGGAGAAGTGAGAGTGTTAGCTTGCTGTTTATAGAGACATAGGTGCAACAACCATTCTCTTATATTATACTGTGGTAAGTAGTTATGCCACTAGGTGGTAGCATATGTTTGCTATATCCTTGTTATGTTCTATTGAATGGAACTTCATGGTAATGATGTAATTTCCTGTCTGTCATGTGTTCATGTTGCTTCCAATTAGGGATGAGCTCCTGGTTTGGTTAAAACACAAGTTTGGACCTGAATTTCGCTTGTTCTGGCATTTGCCTGAACTGCAGACTTTTAGCCCGTTCAGCAGGAGCAGAACTTCATATAAAGCACCTGTTTTTTCTCCTACTGTATATCGCAGCTTTCTTCTTCTGCTATCAATGGTTGTTAAGGGAGCAATGGTTGCTGGCATCTGCTTTGTCCTTAGCAACCAGTGACATCACCCGGCTCCATTCATTTACTGGCTGTTAATGTAAAGTAGCCCAGGATAGTTTAGAAAATAAATAAATAAAAATGGCGTGGGGTTCCTCATATCATTTTATACCAGGCCCTTCATGTGTGATTTGAATTCTAGAGTAGTGTGACCAGGCATCCCCGGTTTCCGGGGACAGTTCCCGGATTGAGGACACTGTCCCTTGGACCAAGTCTGTCCCCAGTTTTGTCCCCAGATTGGTATTGAACAGGGGCTGGGGGGGCAATTTCAAAGACAGCCAGTGCAGAATTAAAAGAATTCCCCCCCCCCCGCTCTGCCGCTCGCTCCTACAGCTTATTTTATTCATTATCTGTGCCCCTTTCTGATGATCATGTGCTGGTTGGCCGCGGAGAGAATATTTCTTCAGTTTCGGGCGCATGTCCATTCAGCTCCACTCGCATGTTCTTCTGCCTTGGCTCAAGTCCCGGCCAGCCACCTGCCCATCTTCTTGCCTTCCCTGGCGGAGTGATCTTCCTCCGCACCCCAAACAGTAGTAGCCGGGGCCCGGAGAGTAAGACTTGAGAGTCGCTGATTGTCGCCATTACTAGTAAAAAAAATATGTCCCCGGATTTCATTTTAAAAATCTGGTCACCTTATTCTAGAGTGGACCTCATGCAAAAAAATAAAAAAGAATGGCATGGTGCTTTTAACAATCGCCTCTCATTGACTTAAATAGGGTTTCGATTTGGCACCTGAACTTTAATAATGTTCAAACACAGGTACGTTCGGCTCATCCATATCTCCAATAAAACAAGAAGGGTTCAACCATGTATCAAGCAAATACTTGGCTGGTAGGAGTCATACTGTATCTGTAGCAGGTTTCCATCAAGAAGAGAGATTTTAGGGTTTTGTTTTTCAAATCATTTCTTTTGAACATGTGACCTGGAGGATTAGAGTGACATCTGACTGCAGAAAGAGATACAATTAAATGTAGTAGCACATTGTTGAGGAGCCTCAGATGTAGTGAGCTATCATTCTCAAATCTAAAGGGTAATATGGAAAAGAGAGCCACAGAAAAGAAGCAACCCAAGAGAATTACTGTATTTATTGGCGTATAACACTCACTTTTTTACCCTGAAAATAGAGGGTAAACTGTGCCTGCGTGTTATACGCAGGGGGCTGTGGAAAGTTTTTTTCCTGAAACTTCCCTCTTAAAGTTAGGATGCGTGTTATATGCCGATAAATACGGTATTTGGTTTAGTAAGATATTAATCTCCCTATGTGTTTAAAGAGTCTCTGAAAAATTGGCATATCTTCTTTGCAGACCAAACTGGTATTGGACCCTTTAAACTGGGTGGTAAACAATCAATGGTCCAATATCCATATCCAATAGAAAACACATTATTTGTGCATAATCACATATGTGATTATGCAGGAATAAAAAAATAAAAAAAACTAAGCCTGCATGATCAACAAGACGTGCTGGTGACATAGGTCTTAAAATGCATGCACAGTACCCTGCAATAGAAGAGGTATTATACTTACCTCTCTGGTGGCCGTGTCTGCAATATCCCCTCAATTTCAGTGCTGCAGCCTTCATCAGTATCTTCAGCATTCAACAGGAGTTTTGGATACCTGTACCTGTACCTGATGTACTGAGTACTACAACTAGACAGGTGAATTTGTTGGCCATTCTATTCCAGTGTCTTTGGCATTCAACACTTCTAGGAGTGTTGGATGCCTGTCCACCCCATCTCAAGCCTCGTACACATGGACGGTTTTCTCTGGAAGAACCGGCAAGAAAACTGCTTGCAGAGGTTTCTTGACGAGAAAACCGGCCGGGTGTACGAGGCTTTCAGGTTTCTCGTCAAGAAAACTGCCCAGAATCTCGACGAGAAAAAAAAGAAGACCTGCTTTCTTTTTTCTCGTCGAGATTATCATCGGCCTGTTTCCCGACGAGAAACCCGAGTGTGTGTACACTTACCTGTCGCCGTGGAAACCTGCGCATGCTCAAAATGACTTTGACGCATGCGAGGTAGCTTCCTAGGCATAGGTAGGGTGTAGCAAGATGGCGGTGGCGGCATCGAATGTGAAAGGTACGTGTGTACATTCGGCCGGGACAAGATTCTTGTCCAAGAATCTCGTCAGGAAAAACGACGAGTTTTTTCCTGACGAGATTCTCGGCCGTGTGTGTACAAGGCTTTAGACTGAGAGAGGATACAGCATCTGGCACTGATAGAAGTCTTGAATGTAGAATATACTGATGGACCACTGGAACTGGAGAGGTGAGTTGGATGGCCATTTATTCCAGTGTCTTCAGCATTCTACACTTCCAGGAGTGTTGGATGCCTGCCCCCCAAAGCCCCCCCCCCCATCTCAGACTGTGGTTGATTCCTTTGACCTCTACATCACTACAGGACTCAGTGGTCAGATAGGCATTGCACAAATGAGAAGAGGCATCTGGTACTGTTCGATGTCTTGAATTCTAAACATACTGATGGAGCACTAGAACTTGGGAGGTGAGTTTGATAGTCATTCTTTCCAACGTCTTCAGCATTGGACACATCTAGGATTGTTGGATGTCTGTGTCCCCCCCATCTCAGATTGTGGTTCCTTCCTTTCACCTTTATATTACCGCAGGGCTCAGCAGTAAGTTAGGTGTTGGAGGATGGAATCACAGAGCACGAAGGTGATGAGGCATCTGGTAATGCTGAAAGCCTTGAATGCTAAAGATACTGATGTAGCGCTGGAACTGGAGAGGTGAGTTTGATGGCCATTCTTTCCAGTGTCTTCAGTATTCAACACTTCCAGGAGTATTGGATGCCTGCTCCCTAATCTCAGACCATGGTTCATTCCTCTGACCTCTACATCGCTAAAGGACTCAGCAGTAAGATAGGCATTGGAGGATGGAACCACATTGCATTGCCTGGAAGAGACATTGGGCAATGCTGGAAGTCTTTAATGCAGAAGACATTAATGGAGCACATAAATTGGAGAGGTGATTTTGATGACCATTCTGTTCCAGTGCCTTCGGCATTTGACACTTCTGGGAGTGTCAGATTCCTGTGTCCCCCAGCTCATGTTTTGCTTCCTTCGTCTCTCCTCTACATCACTTCAGGACACAGGAGTAAGGTAGGCGTTGGAAGATGGAACCACATTGAACAGAGGGGAGTAGGCATCTGTCACTGTTTAAAGTCTTGAATGCTGAAGATATTGATGGATCACTGGAACAGGAGAGGTGATTTTTAAGGCCACCAGTGTCTTCGGTATTCAACACTTCTCAGAGTGTCAGATTCCTGTATTCCCCATTTCAGGTTTTGGTCCTTCTTCTAACCTCTACATCACTACAGGACTCAGCAGTAAAGTAGGCATTGGATGATGGAACCACGTTGCACAGAGGGGGAGAGGCATTTTTGAAAGTTCTGATTGCTATAGATACTGATGGATCACTGGAACTAGAGGTGAGTTTGATGGCCATTCTTTTCCACTGTACTATGGGTAAAATATTTTTATGCCGTGTACACACGACCGTTTTTGATGTCATTGAAAAAACAACGTTTTTCTCGACGTGATTCTTCTCAAGCCTGCCTTGCCTACACATGATCGTGAAAAAAAATGCTCGAGCAAAGCGCGGTGACTAGTGATGAGCCGAACACCCCCGGGTTCGGTTCGCACCAGAACCCGCGAACGGACCGGAAGTTCGAACGAACATTAGAACCCTATTAAATACAATGGATGCGAACGTTCGAATTCTAAAGTGCTAATTATAACAACTATTATGCATGTTATTGTCCTAAAAAGGGTTTGGGAACCCGGGTTCTGCACCAGGGGACATGTATCAATGCAAAAAGAAGTTTTAAAAACGGTCGTTTTTCGGGAGCAGTCATTTTAATGATGCATAAAGTGAAAAAAAAAAAGTCAAATATTCCTTTAAATATCGTACCTGGGGGGTGTCTAAAGTATGCCTGTGAAGTGCCACGTGTTTCCCGTGTTTAGAACTGTCCCTGCACAAAATGACACTTCTAAAGGAAAAAAAAGCCATTTAAAACTGCTTGCGGCTTTAATGTAATGTCTGGTCCCGGTAATATGGATGAAATTCTTTAAGAAAAATGGCATAGCTACCCCATGACCCCCCCCCCCCCCTACCCCAGCCCATTACCAGCCCCTTTGGGTCTTGTATGGATATTAAGGGGAACCCCGCACATAAAATAAAAAAGGCCCTATATACTCTGAACAGCCGTATACAGGCGGTGCATACAAGACAGGGACTGTAGGTTTGTTCTTATGTAGAATCTGTTTGTAATTTTGAACAGGTACATTGTTGAAGTGTAGCTCCAGCCCAAAAATCTATTTTTAAACTTTTTGGAAAACATAGGTAAGGGTTATCACCCCTGTAACATTTGTTTTGCTGTCTGTGCCCCTGTTCAGAACATTTCACCTCACTTTCCGTCCCAATGACAACTGTTTTTGAAATGTGGTGTTTTTCTTGAAACAAGGATTGCTGATAAAGCATCAGTACAGAGGAGACACCTTTCTCCCATATTTATTCTTACAGGAGAGAATTTTCCTTCCTAGTGGTAGATTTCCTCTCACTTCCTGTTGTCTTCTTGCGTTTGCAAGTAGGAGTCGTTTGTAAGTTGGATGTTTGAAAGTAGGGACCTGCCGTATATACTCTGCAGAAATAGGCCCCTTAGTTGTTGGTGTTGGCACAACACTGTAAGCACTCACAGTTACTCTTGGTTGGTGCTGGAACGCCCTGCTGTCAACTATTATATCAGGAATTTTAATTACATATAATTGTTGAACAGTGGTAGTAAAAATTGGGCCTTTGATGGTGGTGCTGGTGCCACAACACTGTAAGCCCTGACAGTTACTCTTGGTGGGTGCAGCAATGGGCCCTGCTGTGAATTATTAGATCAAGAATTGTAATTACATGCCCCTGTTGAACAGGGGCTGAAAAATTGGGCCTTAGGCACTGGTGGCACAACACTGCAACCCCTCACAGATACTGTACTTGGAGCACAGCAATGAGCCCTGTTGCAAAGTATTGCTTCAAAAATTGTAATGACACGCCCCTGTTAAACAGGGGCTGAAAAATTGGGCCTTAGGCACTGGTGGCACAACACTGCAACTCCTCACAGATACTGTACTTGGAGCACAGCAATGAGCCCTGTTGCAAAGTATTGCTTCAAAAATTGTAATTACACGCCCCTGTTAAACAGGGGCTGAAAAATTGGGCGTTAGGCACTGGTGGCGGCACCCATAAACAAAAATGATCTTCCAAGCTATCATCATCAATCGTATCATTGAGGACTCGGAGGAGGAGGATAGGCAGTCAACATAACAGCACAGGCACTCAGCATCAGCATCAGTCTTGAAGGGATGTGACATTTTAAAATCAATTAGTCTGTTATATCAGCATCAGGTGTGTGGTAGCTGGTGGTGATCCAAGACTGGTTCATCTTGATGAAAGTCAGTCGATCAACCGAGTCGGTGGACAGGCGCACCCTGTGATCCGTGACAAATCCTCCAGCAGCACTGAATGTGCGTTCCGAAAGAACGCTGGATGCAGGACAGGCCAGTAGCTCAATTGCATACTGTGCAAGCTCTGGCCAGTGATCCATCCTCAAGACCCAGTAAGCCAGAGGATTTTCGGTGGGGAAGGTGTCCAAGTCTGACCTTGCCCCTAGATATTCCTGCACCATGTTTATCAGACGCTGGCGATGGTTGCTGGAACCAATCATACTTTGGGGCTGCGGACTAAAGAATTGTCTGAACGCATCGGTCAGACGGCCACCTTCCCCACCGCTCCTTCTTTGACTGGCCGAAGCCTCAGCAACTCGTTGTCCAGGACCAGGAGTTTGCAACCTCCCAGTCTCTGGGAACGCGTTGCACAGACCTTTCTGCAAGGCCTCCCGGAGTTGTCTCATCCTCTGCTCCCTCTGCGACGGTAACATAAGGTCCGCAACCTTACCCTTGTACCGTGGATCAAGGAGAGTGGCCAGCCAGTAATGGTCCCTCTCCTTGATCCGAAGAATACGAGGATCCTTCCGCAGACTTTGCAGGATCAGGGAGGCCATGCAGCGTAGGTTTGCTGAGGCATTCGCTCCGGAGTCCTCTGGGTCACTAAGGACGACATGATCCGCAGCCACCTCCTCCCAGCCACGTACAAGTCCACTGGTTTCTTGGGACTGTAAATCATCCCTAAAAGACTGCTGCTGATGATGCTGAGTGCCAGCCTCCACCTCCATGCTGACACAATCCTCCTCCTCCTCCTCCTCCTCCTCCTCTTCCTGTGCGATGGGTGGGACAGAAGGAACACTGTCTGGGTAAAGGGGGCCTTGAGAGGCAAGGAAGTCCTCCTCTTCCTGCCTCTGTTCTGCCTCAAGTGCCCTGTCCATTATTCCACGCAGCGTGTGCTCCAACAGGTGGACAAGAGGTACAGTGTCACTGATGCATGCACTGTCACTGCTCACCATCCTCGTGGCCTCCTCAAATGGTGCCAGGACAGTGCATGCATCCCTGATCATGCCCCACTGGCGTGGAGAAAAAAAACCAAGCTCCCCTGACCCTGTCCTGGTGCCGTAGTCGCACAGGTACTCATTGATGGCCCTCTGCTGCGTGTGCAGCCGCTGCAGCATGGCCAACGTTGAGTTCCACCTGGTGGGCATGTCACATATAAGGCGGTTCTTGGGCAGGTTCAACTCCTTTTGCAGCTCAGCCAGGCGAGCACTGGCATTATAAGATCTGCGGAAATGCACACAGACTTTCCTGGCCTGCCTCAGGACATCCTGTAAGCCCGGGTACCTGCCCAAGAACCGCTGCACCACCAGGTTAAGGACGTGAGCCACACAGGGCACATGGGTCAGTTGTCCCTGTCGGAGGGCGGAGAGGAGGTTGGTGCCATTGTCGCAAACCACCATTCCTGGCTTAAGCTGGCGTGGCGTCAACCACCTCTCGGCCTGGCCCTGCAGAGCAGACAGGACCTCTGCCCCAGTGTGGCTTCTGTCCCCCAAACACACCAGCGCAAGCACGGCATGGCATCTTTTTGCCTGCGTACT
The DNA here is from genome assembly GCA_029206835.1 of Rana muscosa. Lineage (NCBI taxonomy): Eukaryota > Metazoa > Chordata > Amphibia > Anura > Ranidae > Rana > Rana muscosa. The sequence goes on along the minus strand of CM055117.1, from coordinate 30,872,653 downwards.
TGCGTAGCCCCGTGAACGGCTACGGAGCACCGCTGGTTCATAGGACAAACCACAGGAAGAGGCCATGGAGGAAGAAGAAGAGGAGGGGGTGGAGGAGAGAGGTGTGTCACAACCAGTAGTAGCATTTTGGAGGCGTGGCGGTGGGACAACCTCCAACACTACTGCACCTTGTCCTGAATCCTTCCCAGCTGCCAAAAGAGTGACCCAATGGGCCGTGAAAGAAAGGTAACGTCCCTGTCCATGCCTGCTGGACCATGAGTCAGCGGTAATATGCACCTTACCGCTGACCGCCCTGTCCAGCGAGGCCAAGACATTGCCTTCCACATGCCGGTAGAGAGCCGGAATAGCCTTCCGTGAGAAAAAGTGGCGTTTGGGAACCTGCCACTGAGGAACCGCACATTGCACAAACTCACGGAAGGGGGCCGAGTCTACCAACTGAAAAGGCAGCAGTTGAAGCGCTAGCAATTTAGCCAAGCTAGCATTCAACCGCTGGGCATGTGGATGGCTGGGAGTGAACTTCTTTCGACGGTCCAGCAGCTGGGGCAGGGAAATTTGCCTGCTAGAATCGGACGTCGGTGTACTGCTAGCAGAGTGGGCGCAAGTACTTGGCTGTGACACACCTAATTCTACACCTTCATTCCTCTCAGTGCATGTTTCAGAGAGGACTGAAGTTATAGTGGGGTTGGAGATCCCAGCTGATGCGGTGCAAGGAGAGGTCCGCTTTGTTCTTTGGTGTGGGTCTTTGAGGTAGGCTTGCCAACGAGCTGCATGGCAGGTCAACATATGTCTGGTCAGGCATGTGGTACCCAAGCGGCTGATGTTTTGGCCACGCGATATACGCTTGAGACATATGTTGCAAACAGCAGCTGTGCGATCTGATGCACTAGCCTCAAAAAAGGCCCACACCAAAGAACTTTTTGAATGACGGGCAGAGGCAGCGCCCTGCACAGGCGGAGCTCTGCGGTGTGATTCCGTCGGTGTACTGCCCTTACGCTGGCCACCAAAGGGCATCCTGCCTCGTTGGAGATGTGCCTCCTCCTCATCCTCCTCCTCCTCCTCTCTCCTATTAGGCACCCACGTGGAGTCATTGACCTCATCATCCCCTCCCTCCTCATCACTGGAGCCAATCTGGCAGTATGCTGCAGCTGCTGGAACATGACTGCCAGATTGGTGTCCTTCTTGAGCATCCCCTCTGTCTGCTCTCACGCTACTGCCTTCCTCTAGCTGGGTTTCATCATCAGACCCTTCGAAACGCTGGGCATCCTCCTGGAGCATGTACCCAACACTGTGCTGAAACAGTTCGGGGGACTCCTCAGGAGGAGGACATGGTGGGTCTAGGGAAGGAGTGACTGATGATTTGTCTGACATTGATACCAGGGAAGACGACGCTTTGGCAGCTGCTTTTCCAGTACCCTGAGCCTGGGTGAGAGAGGATGAGGAGGAGGAGGAGGGCTTGGTCATCCACTCTACCAAGTCTTCGGCATGATGTGGCTCAACATGTCCAGCTGCCGAAAAGAAGGACAAGCGTGTCCCATGGCCATGTGCTGATGACAATGCACCGCGTCCACGACCAGCACTGTTGCCCCCAGACACAGAGCCTGCTTGCCCTCTTTTATTGCCTCCTGACTGTCTGCCTCTCCTTGTTTGCCTTCCAGACATTCTAATAGATGGCCTGCAGGGAGATGGGAAAAAAGCAATAAGGGCTACCTTCAGGTGTCCTTCTCTGTCCCTGGAAACAAGGACTTGCAGAGTGAAAGAAAAAAAACACTCTCCCTACCTACAGTTTTCTGTCCCTAGAAAAAATGTTTTTTTTAATCACAATATAGCACAAGGAAAATTAACTCACTGTCCTTACAGGTCCCTGGAAACAAGGACTTGCAGAGTGAAAGAAAAAAAACACTCTCCCTACCTACAGTTTTCTGTCCCTAGAAAAAAATGTTTTTTTTAATCACAATATAGCAAAAGGACAATTCACTCACTGTCCTTCCAGGTCCCTGGAAACAAGGACTTGCAGAGTGAAAGAAACTGACACTGTCCCTACCTAGAGTTTTCTGTCCCTGGAATAAATGTTTTTTTCAGCACAATATAGCACAAGGACAATTAACTCACTGTCCTTACAGGTCCCTGGAAACAAGGACTTGCAGAGTGAAAGAAAAAAAATACTCTCCCTACCTACAGTTTTCTGTCCCTAGAAAAAAATGTTTTTTTTAATCACAATATAGCAAAAGGACAATTCACTCACTGTCCTTCCAGGTCCCTGGAAACAAGGACTTGCAGAGTGAAAGAAACTGACACTGTCCCTACCTAGAGTTTTCTGTCCCTAGAATAAATGTTTTTTTTAATCACAATATAGCAAAAGGACAATTCACTCACTGTCCTTCCAGGTCCCTGGAAACAAGGACTTGCAGAGTGAAAGAAACTGACACTGTCCCTACCTAGAGTTTTCTGTCCCTAGAATAAATGTTTTTTTTAATCACAATATAGCACAAGGAAAATTAACTCACTGTCCTTACAGGTCCCTGGAAACAAGGACTTGCAGAGTGAAAGAAAAAAAACACTCTCCCTACCTACAGTTTTCTGTCCCTAGAAAAAAATGTTTTTTTTAATCACAATATAGCAAAAGGACAATTCACTCACTGTCCTTCCAGGTCCCTGGAAACAAGGACTTGCAGAGTGAAAGAAACTGATACTGTCCCTACCTAGAGTTTTCTGTCCCTAGAATAAATGTTTTTTTTAATCACAATATAGCACAAGGAAAATTAACTCACTGTCCTTACAGGTCCCTGGAAACAAGGACTTGCAGAGTGAAAGAAAAAAAATACTCTCCCTACCTACAGTTTTCTGTCCCTAGAAAAAAATGTTTTTTTTAATCACAATATAGCAAAAGGACAATTCACTCACTGTCCTTCCAGGTCCCTGGAAACAAGGACTTGCAGAGTGAAAGAAACTGACACTGTCCCTACCTAGAGTTTTCTGTCCCTGGAATAAATGTTTTTTTCAGCACAATATAGCACAAGGACAATTAACTCACTGTCCTTACAGGTCCCTGGAAACAAGGACTTGCAGAGTGAAAGAAAAAAAATACTCTCCCTACCTACAGTTTTCTGTCCCTAGAAAAAAAATGTTTTTTTTAATCACAATATAGCAAAAGGACAATTCACTCACTGTCCTTCCAGGTCCCTGGAAACAAGGACTTGCAGAGTGAAAGAAACTGACACTGTCCCTACCTAGAGTTTTCTGTCCCTAGAATAAATGTTTTTTTTAATCACAATATAGCAAAAGGACAATTCACTCACTGTCCTTCCAGGTCCCTGGAAACAAGGACTTGCAGAGTGAAAGAAACTGACACTGTCCCTACCTAGAGTTTTCTGTCCCTAGAATAAATGTTTTTTTTAATCACAATATAGCACAAGGAAAATTAACTCACTGTCCTTACAGGTCCCTGGAAACAAGGACTTGCAGAGTGAAAGAAAAAAAACACTCTCCCTACCTACAGTTTTCTGTCCCTAGAAAAAAATGTTTTTTTTAATCACAATATAGCAAAAGGACAATTCACTCACTGTCCTTCCAGGTCCCTGGAAACAAGGACTTGCAGAGTGAAAGAAACTGACACTGTCCCTACCTAGAGTTTTCTGTCCCTGGAATAAATGTTTTTTTCAGCACAATATAGCACAAGGACAATTAACTCACTGTCCTTACAGGTCCCTGGAAACAAGGACTTGCAGAGTGAAAGAAAAAAAATACTCTCCCTACCTACAGTTTTCTGTCCCTAGAAAAAAATGTTTTTTTTAATCACAATATAGCAAAAGGACAATTCACTCACTGTCCTTCCAGGTCCCTGGAAACAAGGACTTGCAGAGTGAAAGAAACTGACACTGTCCCTACCTAGAGTTTTCTGTCCCTAGAATAAATGTTTTTTTTAATCACAATATAGCAAAAGGACAATTCACTCACTGTCCTTCCAGGTCCCTGGAAACAAGGACTTGCAGAGTGAAAGAAACTGACACTGTCCCTACCTAGAGTTTTCTGTCCCTGGAATAAATGTTTTTTTTAATCACAATATAGCACAAGGAAAATTAACTCACTGTCCTTACAGGTCCCTGGAAACAAGGACTTGCAGAGTGAAAGAAAAAAAACACTCTCCCTACCTACAGTTTTCTGTCCCTAGAAAAAAATGTTTTTTTTAATCACAATATAGCAAAAGGACAATTCACTCACTGTCCTTCCAGGTCCCTGGAAACAAGGACTTGCAGAGTGAAAGAAACTGACACTGTCCCTACCTAGAGTTTTCTGTCCCTAGAATAAATGTTTTTTTTAATCACAATATAGCAAAAGGACAATTCACTCACTGTCCTTCCAGGTCCCTGGAAACAAGGACTTGCAGAGTGAAAGAAACTGACACTGTCCCTACCTAGAGTTTTCTGTCCCTAGAATAAATGTTTTTTTTAATCACAATATAGCACAAGGAAAATTAACTCACTGTCCTTACAGGTCCCTGGAAACAAGGACTTGCAGAGTGAAAGAAAAAAAACACTCTCCCTACCTACAGTTTTCTGTCCCTAGAAAAAAATGTTTTTTTTAATCACAATATAGCAAAAGGACAATTCACTCACTGTCCTTCCAGGTCCCTGGAAACAAGGACTTGCAGAGTGAAAGAAACTGACACTGTCCCTACCTAGAGTTTTCTGTCCCTGGAATAAATGTTTTTTTCAGCACAATATAGCACAAGGACAATTAACTCACTGTCCTTACAGGTCCCTGGAAACAAGGACTTGCAGAGTGAAAGAAAAAAAATACTCTCCCTACCTACAGTTTTCTGTCCCTAGAAAAAAATGTTTTTTTTAATCACAATATAGCAAAAGGACAATTCACTCACTGTCCTTCCAGGTCCCTGGAAACAAGGACTTGCAGAGTGAAAGAAACTGACACTGTCCCTACCTAGAGTTTTCTGTCCCTAGAATAAATGTTTTTTTTAATCACAATATAGCAAAAGGACAATTCACTCACTGTCCTTCCAGGTCCCTGGAAACAAGGACTTGCAGAGTGAAAGAAACTGACACTGTCCCTACCTAGAGTTTTCTGTCCCTGGAATAAATGTTTTTTTCAGCACAATATAGCACAAGGACAATTAACTCACTGTCCTTACAGGTCCCTGGAAACAAGGACTTGCAGAGTGAAAGAAAAAAAATACTCTCCCTACCTACAGTTTTCTGTCCCTAGAAAAAAATGTTTTTTTTAATCACAATATAGCAAAAGGACAATTCACTCACTGTCCTTCCAGGTCCCTGGAAACAAGGACTTGCAGAGTGAAAGAAAAAAAATACTCTCCCTACCTACAGTTTTCTGTCCCTAGAAAAAAATGTTTTTTTTAATCACAATATAGCAAAAGGACAATTCACTCACTGTCCTTCCAGGTCCCTGGAAACAAGGACTTGCAGAGTGAAAGAAACTGACACTGTCCCTACCTAGAGTTTTCTGTCCCTAGAATAAATGTTTTTTTTAATCACAATATAGCAAAAGGACAATTCACTCACTGTCCTTCCAGGTCCCTGGAAACAAGGACTTGCAGAGTGAAAGAAAAAAAACACTCTCCCTACCTACAGTTTTCTGTCCCTAGAAAAAAATGTTTTTTTTTATCACAATATAGCAAAAGGACAATTCACTCACTGTCCTTCCAGGTCCCTGGAAACAAGGACTTGCAGAGTGAAAGAAACTGACACTGTCCCTACCTAGAGTTTTCTGTCCCTAGAATAAATGTTTTTTTTAATCACAATATAGCAAAAGGACAATTCACTCACTGTCCTTCCAGGTCCCTGGAAACAAGGACTTGCAGAGTGAAAGAAACTGACACTGTCCCTACCTAGAGTTTTCTGTCCCTAGAATAAATGTTTTTTTTAATCACAATATAGCAAAAGGACAATTCACTCACTGTCCTTCCAGGTCCCTGGAAACAAGGACTTGCAGAGTGAAAGAAACTGACACTGTCCCTACCTAGAGTTTTCTGTCCCTAGAATAAATGTTTTTTTTAATCACAATATAGCAAAAGGACAATTCACTCACTGTCCTTCCAGGTCCCTGGAAACAAGGACTTGCAGAGTGAAAGAAAAAAAACACTCTCCCTACCTACAGTTTTCTGTCCCTAGAAAAAAATGTTTTTTTTTATCACAATATAGCAAAAGGACAATTCACTCACTGTCCTTCCAGGTCCCTGGAAACAAGGACTTGCAGAGTGAAAGAAACTGACACTGTCCCTACCTAGAGTTTTCTGTCCCTAGAATAAATGTTTTTTTTAATCACAATATAGCAAAAGGACAATTCACTCACTGTCCTTCCAGGTCCCTGGAAACAAGGACTTGCAGAGTGAAAGAAACTGACACTGTCCCTACCTAGAGTTTTCTGTCCCTAGAATAAATGTTTTTTTTAATCACAATATAGCAAAAGGACAATTCACTCACTGTCCTTCCAGGTCCCTGGAAACAAGGACTTGCAGAGTGAAAGAAACTGACACTGTCCCTACCTAGAGTTTTCTGTCCCTAGAATAAATGTTTTTTTTTAAGCACACTATAGCAGAAGCACAAAACACACTGACACTCTCCCTACCTATCCTTCTCTTTCCCTAAACTAAAGGAATCCAGGTTAAGCAAGAAAGAAATAACAGTCACTGTCCCTGCCTATGCTACTCTATCCCTGCTCCGGAACACACTACACTAGGCCGCCGTGCTGGCGGCCTTTTATAGTGTGGGGCGTGTACTAAACACCCTCAGCAATAATTGGCCACAGGCATCCTGCCTGTGGCCAATCATTGCTCTCCTCGCTGCCGGCGCTGTGATTGGCCAAGCATGCGGGGTCACAGTGCATGCTTGGCCAATCACAGCGCCTGGATGACACTGCGATGGCGTAGTGCATTGTGGGCCGTTCGCGTCACTCGAATTTGGCGCGAACGGCCCAAATCGTTCGATCTTCGTCGAACGATCGAACAGCCAATGTTCGAGTCGAACGTATGTTCGACTCGAACACGAAGCTCATCCCTAGCGGTGACGTACGAAACGTAAGACGGCACTATAAAGGGGAAGTTCCATTTGGATGCCGCCATCCTTTGGGCTGCTTTTGCTGATCCTCGTGTTAGTAAAGTTTGGTGAGAGATGATTTGCGCTTTTCAGCCTCGTGCTCTTCAGTCCGTTACAGCGTGACGAATGTGCTATCTCCATTACGAACGCTAGTTTTACCAGAACGAGCGCTCCCGTCTCATAACTTGCTTCTGAGCAATGCGTGTTTTTTTCACGTCGTTAAAGCCTACACACGGCCATTTTTCACAATGAGAAAAACGACGTCGTGAAAAACGACGAGAAAAATTAGAGCAGGTTCCAAATTTTTAATGCCCATTTTTCACGTCGCGAAAAATGCTCTGGAGCCCACACACGATCGTTTTTAATGACCAAATTAAAAAATGGCATTTTTCTCGTCATGAAAAACGGTCATGTGTACGCGGCATTAGAGATTTACAGGCCCTCTTTAATATTTAAAAGAGCTTTGGACAAAGAAAACAGTCTAGTTTAGCAAAATATTATTATGCTTATGAGTATTATAAAAAAAAGAGTTCCAAATGAGCAGCAGAAGAGAAGTCTTGACATTTGTGAAACAACTGACTTTGGGCCGAAGGGCTCATGCATATGAAAGTCTATAGACTGCAAAGTCTTCTAATGTAAAATCTTTGGTGCTCTCCTGCATCCAGGGAGCCCCAGGTGGTGCATACAGCCACCCATACAAGTGAATAGCTGTACACATCCATACTCTTGTGAAAGTGTGGCAGTGTACACGTATGCACAATACAAGTACAGCTGGGTACTTCTATTCAGTTGTATGTGCAGGTTTATGCAGCACCTGTGGCTCCCTGGGAATAGAAAGACACTGGAAATTCTACACTTTGGAGTCTCTAGACGTTGTGTGCACAAGGCCTTACGTGTAAGCTATATTTTAATTGCAAATAGTTAAACTGGTGGCCTCTGTGAAGTATCTTGCCAGCTACATGTTGTTTTTCATTTTGTACGGGAGATGCAGATGTTATTTTAGCCGTAAACATCAGTCAGGATTTTGCATGTCGTAACTATACCCTGCAATGATGGGGCAAGCTATTGATCTTAATTAATGAGTAGAGGAAGGAATTAATCATGGCTAATGGGAAAATGTTAGATGCATTAGGCATTACAATAGAAAGCGAGTAAGTAAATTATTTTTATTTTTCTTGATGGTGGGTTTAAATCATTCCAAGGAAGATCATTATATTGACTTGCAAATTATTCCCTTTAAATCTGGCCCAAAACTTACAAATGAGTTTCATTAGTTTATTAAACTGGAGAGAAAGAAATAGAGAGAGAGAGAGAGAGCGAAAGAGAGAGAGAGCGAAAGAGAGAGCGCGAGAGAGAGAGCGAAAGAGAGAGCGCGCGAGAGAGAGCGAAAGAGAGAGCGAGAGAGAGAGAGCGAAAGAGAGAGCGAGAGAGAGAGAGCGAAAGAGAGAGCGCGAGAGAGAGAGCGCGAGCGAGAGAGAGAGAGCGCGTGTAGAAGAAGGAACAACTAAAAAGACACTGCACAGAGCTTCACAGACAGAACAATAGATAGATAGATAGATAGATAGATAGATAGATAGATAGATAGATAGATAGATAGATAGATAGATAGATAGATAGATAGATAGATAGATAGATAGAAAGATAAATAGATAGATAAATAGATAGATAATAAATAACATAGATAGATAGATAGATAGATAGATAGATAGATAGATAGATAGATAGATAGATAGATAGATAGATAGATAGATAGATAGATACCATGTTTCCCCGAAAATAAGACCTACCCCGAAAATAAGACCTAGCGCTATTTTTAAAGAAGGCTGCAATATAAGCCCTACCCCGAAAATAAGCCCTAGTTTAAAAAGCTTGTCAAATCCTATAATCCACTCTATTACAGTAGTATATAATGTACAATGTGTGCGTTTCTGTAATATAATTGCGGGGAAGAGAGCTCTGGTGGGTCACAGAAGCGCACAGCGGCGCTATAACGAAGGTATTTGGCACAATTATATTACAGAAACAAACACATTGTACATTATATACTACTGTAATAGAGTGAATTATAGGATTTTACAAGCATTTTAACTCGGTTCACACTGGGGATTCCTTTCAGGCAAGGAGAGAGAGGGGGGGGGGAGAAGACAGCGCATTACATGGTAAGACCTACCCCGAAAATAAGCCCTACTGTGTCTTTTGTTGCCAAAATTAATATAAGACCCGGGCTTATTTTCGGGGAAACACGGTAGATAGATTGAGAGATTAACAGATTGGCAGATGGTTGAAAGATAGCTAGACTAATATTTAGAATATGGATGGATGGAAAGATAGAAAAATAGATAGATAGATAGATAGATAGATAGATAGATAGATAACAACAGATACCAAGGCTGCCCATACATTATACAACTTTCTTGTTCAATTTACCTTTAGATTTACCAAAACCATAGAATATGAGGTCAAACCTCAACACTCTAAATTTGCATGCAATCAGACAGGTCCTTGTACTACATAGTTGAAGGTAGTTGAAGGTAAATTTAAAGGAAATTGAATAAGAATATTGTATAATGTGTGGCCAGCTTAAAGTGGATGTAAACCTGATTAATGAAATTTGAGCTGGGCACATACAGTATCTTGCAAAAGTAAGTACACCCCCACGTTTTTGTAAATATTGTATTATATCTTTTTATGTGACAACACTGAAGAAATGACACTTTGCTACAATGTAAAGTAGTGAGTGTACAGCTTGTATTATGCCCTGTACACACGATCGGTTTTACCGATGAAAACAATCCGATGGACTTTTTTCATCGGACAAACCGATCGTGTGTGGGCCCCATCGGTCTTTTTTCCATCGGTGAGAAAAAATAGAACATGTTTTAAATTTATCCGATGAAAACAAAAAAGATAGAAAATTCCGATCGTCTGTGTGGAACACCATCGGACAAAAAACCCACGCATGCTCAGAATTAAGTCGACACATGCTCAGAAGCATTGAACTTCATTTTTCTCGGCTCGTCTGAGTGTTTTACGTCACAGTATTTGGGACGGTCAGATTTTTGACTGATGGTGGGTAGGCAAGACTGATGGAAGTCAGCTTCATCGGAAATCCATAGGAAATCCGATCGTGTGTACAGGGCTTAACAGTGTAAATTTGCTGTCCCCTCAAAATGACTCAACACACAGCCATTAATGTATAAACCGCTGGCAACAAAAATGAGTACACCCCTAAGTAAAAATGTCCAAATTGGGCCCAAAGTGTCAATATTTTGTGTGGCCACCATTATTTTCCAGCACTGCCTTAACCCTCTTGGGCATGGAGTACAGCAGAGCTTCACAGGTTGCCACTGGAGTCCTCTTCTCCTCCTCCATGATGACATCACGGAGCTGGTGGATGTTAGAGACCTTGGGCTCCTCCACCTTCCATTTGAGGATGCCCCACAGATGCTTAATAGGGTTTAGGTCTGGAGACATGCTTGGCCAGTCCATCGCCTTTACCCTTCATTAGCAAAGTGTAATTTCTTTAGTGTTGTCACATTAAAAGATAGAATAAAATATTTACAAAAATGTGAGGGGTGTACTCACTTTTGTTAGATACTGTATATCTGCAGTGTTTTGTTATCTCTCTTCAGAGTTCCGTAGCTGTCTCTTTCTCTGTAGCTCTGGTATCAGCCTGATAACTTCCCACACGTTCTCCGTGATTAGCAGTCAGCTTGCCGTCTAAGAGCAGCGCTGTGCACATTCCTTTCTTCCTTTGCTAAGAGGAGTGGGGGTGTGTGCCTTTCCTCCAAATTCAATTACCAGGCCCCTCAGGTCTGGTATGGATATTAAGGGGAACCCTGCGTCAAAAAAAAAAAAATGACGTTAGGCTCCCCCCAAATATCCATACCAGACCCTTCAGGTCTGGTATGGATTTTAAGGGGAACTCCACGCCAAATTTAAAAAAAATGGCATGGAGTTCCCCCAAAAATCCATACCAGACCCTTTATCCGAGCACACAACCTGGCAGGCTGCAGGAAAAGAGGGGACGACAAGAGAGCGCCCCCCCTGAACTGTACCAGGCCACATGCCCTCAACATGGGGAGGATGCTTTGGGGGTCTGTGACCCCTCAAAGCACCATGTCCCCATGTTGATGGGGACAAGGGCCTCATCCCCACAACCCTTGCCCGGTGGTTGTTGGGGTCTGCGGGTGGGGGGCTTATCGGAATCTGGAAGACCCCTTTAACAAAAGGGACCCCCAGATCCCGGCCCCCCCATGTGAATTGGTAAGGGGTACATTGTACCCCTACCATTTCACAAAGAAAGTGTAAAAAATTGTAAAAAAACACACAGACACCGTTGGGAAAAGTCTTTTATTAAAAATAAAAAAAAGATTCCAGCGGTGGTAATCCACTCTTGGTATCCTGCGATTGGTGATCTCCTCTCCGGGGTCCAGCGATGGATGATCTCTCCTCTCCAGGTCCAGGCTCCAACGATGATGTCCAGCGCAGCGAGGAACAGCACACGGTCCTCTCTTCACCGGAGCGGAGACACCCCAGGAATGACGCGGCTTCAGCCAGTGACAGCTCTTAAGTAGCTGAGGGCGGGGCCACCCATCACGTGACCCCGTCCCTCTCTGACGCAAGGGGAAACCCGGGGCTTCCACAGTGACGTGCGGGTGACCCCCACCCCCCTCTTATGTAACGCAGGTTTCCGCTGCATCAGAGGGGGGCCTTTAGATTAGATAGATAGATAGATAGATAGATAGATAGATAGATAGATAGATAGATAGATAGATAGATAAGAAAAGACAACAGAGAATAATGTAAAAAAAAAAACAAAGAAGGAAGGAAGGAAAAAAAGACAAATTAGATTAATTGATTGACAAAAGTGATAGATAGATAGATATATAGATAGATAGATAGATAGATAGATAGATAGATAGATAGATAGATAGAAAGAAGATAGATGGAAATGAATGAATGGTGATGAGCTTATCAATATGTAATATTAATTATAATTCCTAGTTAGGATATACTTTGTATACAATATCCATAGATAGATGGAATATAGACTAATAGGTGCATAGATAAAGAAACAGACAGATAATCTATGTAGAAATCCCGGCTTGCAGAGTACGGACACAGATGGCTTTGTGTTTTCTGGAAGAGGCAGACCCTCCCCCCTCCGGTGCTCCTGGATCTCTGCTCTGCATTCTTAGCCGCGCTTCGCCTTGGGCTTTCGCCAGCGCTCCAGCTGGTCCGGAGCAATGGGAAGCATCCAGCGCTTTTCATCAGCCTAGGCCGATGTTTATTTATTTATTTTTCTCAGGCTCGCAAGTTGTTATTATTATCATTGTCAACGTTTATTTAAATGCAGCCAGCAAAAGATGAAAGGAGCAGAATCGGCATACGGAATGCATATCTGTGCTAGCAGGAACGCAGCCTGCGTGGGGGAGATGCTCCCAAGTGGCGCAGGTTTGAGGCCTACGAGGTCTTAGAAAGACTGTGTGGCCTGCTTTTTTTGAACATTTTTCGATGATAGATTTAAATGTGACGATATGAATGTAAATAAACGTATCAATGTGTGATAATGATTTAAAAATGATACATTACGATATAGTTTGTATACAGATATAAACACCAGAGCAGCCATATTTGCTCATTATATATGCAGGCTGGGATTCCTACTTCATAGTACTGTACAGTGACTGCGCTTTACAGTTCTGCTCTCTTCTGTCTATTACACTTAGAAGTGTTGCAAATGAAAAGGTCTCTTTGGGACTAATTAAAATAATCCCAGCAGCTGCTAAGCAGGGCTCTACCACACCCAGGCTACGGACAACAGAGGCCCAATCTTCAAATCAGTCAATGTTCCAGGTAAATTCAAATTACTTTCAGGTAAATATTACAATGTAAACTCTGATAATACACAGGGGGCTTCTATTACTATAATGGTCTATGTTAGTTTGCTTTGCTTCTTTTACATTTATACTTTTTTAAACTAGTGATATAGAGGAAGGAACAGCAGACTGTCTCTCTGTGATTGAAACTCCATATGGCCCCTTTAAGAGTAGCAGGGAAGGGGTCATTAGTGTGTGTAAAATGGAACTTGAGCTATTGATCTCCGTAAATTATCTTTTTTTTAAAAAACACAACAGTAAAGAATAGTCAGGTAAACATGTAAAAATGAGCTAGAGTGCCATCTGTTGGCTGTAAATAAGTAAATATTTGTATGCAATTTACTTATTTACCTGACTAATATCCCATACAGACCAGAACACGGAGCAGGAAAGGCGCATTTCTGTGCATGCTTCCCGCACCATATTTAAACACGCTGCCCTCGCTTGCCTTGCGTTGATGCCAGTAATTGTTAACGCATCTAGCAAATGCACCAAGTTTACGGCCACCAAACCGCAGTAAGAAAAAAGTCACACTTGCACTACTTTTTGCGCATTGGACTTCAAGATTACACAGGCATTGCTTCAATTCGCGTTAAAGTTGCGTATCAAAGTCGTGCGACTTTCAGGTCGCACAAGAGTGAAAGGGGCCTAAATTAGTTAAAATGGGAGGATTTTTTTGCTCTGCAATCTCTTGTGGGTTTTAAAAACGGGGACCCCATTGGCTGCTGCTACGTAACTCACCTGCACGATTGGTTTGCTCATCTTTACTGGTCCCACCTGTCCTATTCTTAACACTAGTTCCCCACATTCCCATTATTTTCTTGCTCTGACTTGATATCTGGCAGGGAAAGGATAAGCATAATTCCGTCAGGGCTATTACTGCTCATAGCAGACATGTGTTCATAGCTAAAAGTTCAGAAACGAAATTTCTTCTTTTTTTTTATTTTTTTATTTCTTTAGAAAATTCATGGCAAGACGCCAACTCCCTTTTGACTTAATTACCGGCCACGCGGTCGCATTCTATTGAAATCGGCAGTTAGCTGGAGAATTCAGTAACTGTACATCAGGCTGTTAGCAAATGGAACAGCAAAGCTGCTGCTACTCCTCGGTGCCAGGGTAGACGTTTCCTCGCTGATACCCGCATTGAATAACTGTGGCATATTAACAAAAATATCTATGCTCATTGCCAATGGCGCCGTGTTCCCACTTCATGGCAAGCTTTAAAAATGTCACTCGGCTTATTCCATAATGTCACTAATAATGAAGCGTTATCTAGCTTATTACCTACAGCGCTATCCTGGCATGCATTATAAAGAGCCAATGCACAGGGCGGGGGGGGGGGGGGGGTTTCCTAGTCACCGAAGCAGGAGCTGCTGACTTTTTGTTGACCCCAGGCAGGTACTGTAATTGTACTGTAGGCTAACAAGCTGCAATTACATAATGAATATATCACTTTCCTGCTCCGTCTCTTCTTAGAATTAGCCACAGGGGAGAAAGTCAAAAATCCCAACGGTGACTGCAGGCTTGTAGCTAAAATAACTGCAAACACTTTTTCTGGCATTCCTTGGGAAAAAAAATGGAGAAAGGCTTTATTTTGGAATGCTGATAATGATGTTAAGGTGAATCTGTTGGATATGAAACAAAATAATGTATCAAAACTATTTAGAAGTTGCTTTTCTTAATTAATCTTTTATGCTACAGTCACTTTTTATTAATTATTATTAAATATTAGTTATAGCATTCAGTGGTAATTATTATAATATATTTTATAATTATCTGTATTTTCGGAAGATACTAAGCTAAGCAGGGCAATAACTTCTCCGCAGGATGTGGAAACCTTGCAAGTAGATCTGAACAGATTAATGGGATGGGCAACTACATGACAAATGAGGTTTAATGTAGAAAAATGTAAAATAATGCATTTGGATGGCAAAAATATGAATGCAATCTACTCACTGGGGGGGGGGGGGGAACCTCTGGGGGAATCGAGGATGAAAAGGGACCTGGGGGGTCCTAGTATATGATAGGCTCAGCAATGCCAAGCTGCTGCAAGCAAAGAAAACAGAATTATGGCATGCATTAAAAAGGGGATTAACTCCAGAGAAAAAACGATAATTATCCTGCTCTACAAGACTCTATTCCGGGGAGGGCAAATGTGGGGGGGGGATTCGTGCTATGAGTGGGGGATTGGGGGTGGGATTTGTGCTAGTAGGGATGATTGGGGCGCATATGTGCTAGGAGGGAAATGTGGGGGGGAGGAGGATTTGTGCTATGAGGGGGGGTTGGGGGTGGGATCTGTGCTATGAGGGTGGGATTTGTGCTAGTAGGGATGATTGGGGCGTATATGTGCTAGTAAGGCAAATGTGGGGGAGGAGGATTTGTGCTATGAGGGGGGATTGGGGGTGGGATTTGTGCTAGTAGGGATGATTGGGGCGTATATGTGCTAGGAGGGCAAATGTGGGGGGGGGGATTCATGCTATGGGGGAGGGTTGGGTTGGGATTTGTGCTAGTAGGGATGATTTGGGCGCATATGTGCTAGGAGGGAAAATGTGTGGGGGGAGGAAGATTTGTGCTATGAGGGGGGGATTGGGGTGGGATTTTTGCTATGAGGGGGGTATTGGGGTGGGATTTGTGCTAGTAGGGATTATTGGGGCATATATGTGCTAGGAGGGAAAATGTGGGGGGGTAGATTTGTGCTATGAGGGGGGATTGGGCGTGCTAGTAGGGATGATTGGGGCGCATATGTGCTAGGAGGGAAAATGTGGGGGGAGGAAGATTTGTGCTATGAGGGGGGATTGGGGGTGGGATTTGTGCTATGAGGGTGGGATTTGTGCTAGTAGGGAGGATTGGGGTGCATAGGTGCTAGGAGGGAAAATATGGGGGAGAGGAGGATTTGTGCTATAAGGGGGGGATTGGGGGTGGGATTTGTGCTAGTAGGGATGATTAGGGCGTATATGTGCTAGGAGGGCAAATGTGGGGGGGGGGAAGGATTCATGCTATGGGGGGTTGGGGTGGGATTTGTGCTAGTAGGGATGATTTGGGCGCATATGTGCTAGGAGGGAAAATGTGTGTAGGGAGGAGGATTTGTGCTATGAGGGGGGATTGGGGGTGGGATTTTTGCTATGAGGGGGTATTGGGGTGGGATTTGTGCTAGTAGGGATTATTGGGGCATATATGTGCTAGTAGGGCAAATGTGGGGAGGTAGATTTGTGCTATGAGGGGGGATTGGGGGTGGGATTTGTGCTAGTAGGGATGATTGGGGCGCATATGTGCTAGGAGGGAAAATGTAGGGGGAGGAAGATTTGTGCTATGAGGGGGGGTTGGGGGTGGGATTTGTGCTATGAGGGTGGGATTTGTGCTAGTAGGGATGATTGGGGCGCATAGGTGCTAGGAGGGAAAATGTGGGGGAGAGGAGGATTTGTGCTATGAGGGGAGGATTGGGGGTGGGATTTGTGCTAGTAGGGATGATTAGGGCATATATGTGCTAGGAGGGCAAATGTAGGGGGAGGAGGATTCGTGCTATGAGGGGGGGGATTGGGGGTGGGATTTGTGCTAGTAAGGATGATTGGGGCGTATATGTGCTAGGAGGGCAAATGTGGGGGGAGGAAGATTTGTGCTATGGGGGGGGGGATTGGGGTGGAATTTGTGCTAGTATGGATGATTGGGGCGCATATGTGCTAGGAGGGAAAATGTGGGGGAGAGGAGGATTTGTGCTATGGGGGGGGGGTTGGGGTGGGATTTGTGCTAGTAGGGATGATTGGGGCGCATATATGCTAGTAGGGGAAATGTGGGAGGGGGGATTTTGTGATAGGAGGGGGGGATCGAGGGTGGGATTTGTGCTAGTAGGGATAATTGGGGCGTATATGTGCTAGGAGGGAAAATGTGGGGGGGGGGATTTGTGCCAGGAGGGGGATTGGGGGTGAGATTTGTGCTGGGAGGGGATATTTGGAATGGGAGGACAGGATGTGTACTCGGAGGGGAAATTTGAGGGGTAGAGGAATTGCGCTAGGAGGAGGGATTTTTTTTTGGGGGGGGGGGCATTTGACAAAGCAGATTTAGATTCTTTGAGATTATTGAGGAACGTAATTAAATGAAAGTTTTCACGCCCGGAAATTGGCTCCCTGAAACAAGTAATCGACGTGCAATAAAAACCGCAAAGCGCGTGAAACGTACAGACGGGTCTTTGTGCTGATGGTGCTGATCCGTTGTGTACAACCTATAGAAGGAAATACGTTCCTACATTGCAGTCCGGATAAATCAAGGAAATCTGCAGCTCCGTCGCCAGGATCTCCAGGAAATGGCCGGGAGGGGGAGGGGGGGGGGGGAAGGCGTCTGGTGTCTCTTTCTGAGAAGCAGATCCCGTCATCAAGTCGTTTCCAAGAAGCCTGAATTTCCGCCGCGATCCGTCTTATTGTCACAAAACAAATTAGGCCGTAAGACGTAAACACTAATTGCATGAGTCCAATTAAGGAGCTGTTGAAGATTAGTGCAGCTTTCACCGCGGTGCATTGTGGGTAGGAAATAGAGTCCAACCGGATCCTACGTGATGCAAGTGATATGTACAGGTCCTTCTCAAAAAATTAGCATATTGTGATAAAGTTCATTATTTTCTGTAATGTACTGATAAACATTAGACTTTCATATATTTTAGATTCATTACACACAACTGAAGTAGTTCAAGCCTTTTCTTGTTTTAATATTGATGATTTTGGCATACAGCTCATGACAACCCAAAATTCCTATCTCAAAAAATTTGCATATCATGAAAAGGTTCTCTAAACGAGCTATTAACCTAATCATCTGAATCAACTAATTAACTCTAAACACCTGCAAAAGATTCCTGAGGCTTTTAAAAACTCCCAGCCTGGTTCATTACTCAAAACCGCAATCATGGGTAAGACTGCCGACCTGACTGCTGTCCAGAAGGCCATCATTGACACCCTCAAGCAAGAGGGTAAGACACAGAAAGAAATTTCTGAACGAATAGGCTGTTCCCAGAGTGCTGTATCAAGGCACCTCAGTGGGAAGTCTGTGGGAAGGAAAAAGTGTGGCAGAAAACGCTGCACAACGAGAAGAGGTGACCGGACCCTGAAGAAGATTGTGGAGAAGGACCGATTCCAGACCTTGGAGGACCTGCGGAAGCAGTGGACTGAGTCTGGAGTAGAAACATCCAGAGCCACCGTGAACAGGCGTGTGCAGGAAATGGGCTACAGGTGCCGCATTCCCCAGAAGCGCCTGACCTGGCCTACAGAGAAGCAGCACTGGACTGTTGCTCAGTGGTCCAAAGTACTTTTTTCGGATGAAAGCAAATTTTGCATGTCATTCGGAAATCAAGGTGCCAGAGTCTGGAGGAAGACTGGGGAGAGGGAAATGCCAAAATGCCTGAAGTCCAGTGTCAAGTACCCACAGTCAGTGATGGTCTGGGGTGCCATGTCAGCTGCTGGTGTTGGTCCACTGTGTTTTATCAAGGGCAGGGTCAATGCAGCTAGCTATCAGGAGATTTTGGAGCACTTCATGCTTCCATCTGCTGAAAAGCTTTATGGAGATGAAGATTTCATTTTTCAGCACGACCTGGCACCTGCTCACAGTGCCAAAACCACTGGTAAATGGTTTACTGACCATGGTATTACTGTGCTCAATTGGCCTGCCAACTCTCCTGACCTGAACCCCATAGAGAATCTGTGGAATATTGGGAAGAGAAAGTTGAGAGACGCAAGACCCAACACTCTGGATGAGCTTAAGGTATCGAAGCATCCTGGGCCTCCATAACACCTCAGCAGTGCCACAGGCTGGTTGCCTCCATGCCACGCCGCATTGAAGCAGTCATTTCTGCAAAAGGATTCCCGACCAAGTATTGAGTGCATAACTGAACAGAATTATTTAAAGGTTGACTTTTTTTGTATTAAAAACACTTTTCTTTTATTGGTCGGATGAAATATGCTAATTTTTTGAGATAGGATTTTTGGGTTGTCATGAGCTGTATGCCAAAATCATCAATATTAAAACAAGAAAAGGCTTGAACTACTTCAGTTGTGTGCAATGAATCTAAAATATATGAAAGTCTAATGTTTATCAGTACATTACAGAAAATAATGAACTTCATCACAATATGCTAATTTTTTGAGAAGGAACTGTAGATACAAAGATACAGCTGAGATGGGAGATGTCCGACCCTCACCAAAAGATCCCCGGGAATCCCACTCCGCCAGTCTGGTGCCAGAAAGCACGGTCGGCACGTGTCTGCGACTTCACTTTGATCTGCTGCAGTTAAAGTGGTTGTGAAACTCTTCCATATACCCAGTGAGGTGATACACAGAGATGGAACAAATCCTTCTACATAAGTTGTACCTGTTAATCTGCTGTCTTCTCTTTCCTACGGTCCAGAATTTATACAGCTTGTCTGAGCTTTCAGAAAGCAGGGGCAGGGAGCTGAAGTTACACTATGCAGAGCTCAGTGAGGAGAGCTGATTGGAGGGAAGAGACAGCCCCCCCCCCTCCCCTGCCTTTCAAACAGCACACAGGAACAGAGCTGAGGCTGTCAATCACAGGCTGTGTGTTGGAGCTCCCTGCCCTGTCACCATTTTAGCTCTTGGTATACAAATTGTATCTGTTTATCTGCAGTCTTCTCTTCTCTATATCCCTTAAAAGTCCAGAATTTATACAGCTTGTCCGAGGCTTTCAGAAAACAGGGGATGGGGAGCTGAAGTTACACTCTGCAGAGCTCAGTGAGAGCTGATTGGAGGGAAGGGAAGGGAAACCCCCCCCCCCCTTTGTACAGGAACAGAGCGGAGGCTGTCAATCACAGGCTGTGTTGAAGCACCCTTCCCTGTCAACAGAGCAGAGCTCAGTGAGGAGAGCTGATTGGCGGGAAGAGACCCCCCTTTCAAACAGCACACAGGAACAGAGCTGAGGCTGTCAGCCACAGGCTGTGTGCTGGAGCTCCCTCCCCAGTGACCATTTTAGCATTTGGTACACGAATTGTACCTGTTTATCTGCAGTCTTCTCTTCTCTATATCTGTTAAAAATCCAGAATTTATACAACTTGTCCGAGCTCTCAGAAATCAGGGGGTGGGGAGCTGAAGTTACACTCTGCAGAGCTCAGTGAGAGCTGATTGGAGGAAAGGGAAGGGACACCCCTCCCATCACACAGCACACAGGAACAGAGCTGAGGATGTCAATCACAGGCTGTGTGCTGGAGCATTCGATTTTTGAATGGAATTCAAATTTGAATCAATTCAGTTTTTCCAAATTTAGTCGAATTGAGTTCAACTTGACCGATTTTGGAAAATTATAATCAATTAGAATTTGAATAAATGAAACGAATTCCAAAAACGAATTAAGAAAGCAAGGGGGCGGTTAGTTGAAGTTACACTCTGCAGAGCTCAGTGAGGAGAGCTCTGAGAGCTGATTGGAAGAACCCCCCCCCCTCCCCCACCTCCCACCTTCACACAGCACACAGGAACAGAGCCAAGGCTGTCAATCACAGGCTGTGTGCTGGAGCTCCCTCTCCTGTCACCTTTTTAACTCTTGGTGTCAGGAAAACCTGCCAGAAGTGACTCAGATAGCAGAGGAAGGAGGCAGCAGACAGAAATGGCACTCAGTGCTCTGGATTGAGAGAAGTGCACACTATAGAGAAATATGCTTTGTTCATATTTCATGTCTGAGGTTTACAAACACTTTAATCCTTTTAATATGACTTGAAAAGATTATTTCCCATATTTCTTCCATGTAGGGCAGCACACTGATCACCCTACACGCGCGCATGCGCAACGTCACACTTATAGGTGTGAACCTAGCTTTACAGTGGTTGTAAACCTCAGACAAGAAATATGAACAAAGCACATCCCTCTATAGTGTGTATTTGTCTCAATCCAGAGCACTAAGTGTCACTTCTGTCTGCTGCCTCCTTCTTCTGCAAACCAGCACGACTCACTTCTGACAGGTTTTCCTGACACCAAGAGCTAAAAAGGTGACGAGGGAAGGAGCTCCAGCACACCGCCTGTGATTGACAGCCTCAACTCTTTTCCTATACGCTGTGTAAAGGGGTGTGTGTCCCTTTTCTCCAATC